>OX451735.1:1166630180-1167290180 GCA_948472305.1 Vicia faba | reverse complement strand
ATAGATAGATAGATAGATAGATAGATAGATAGATAGATAGATAGATAGATAGATAGATAGATAGATAGATAGATAGATAGATAGATAGATAGATAGATAGATAGATAGATAGATAGATAGATAGATAGATAGATAGATAGATAGATAGATAGATAGATAGATAGATAGATAGATAGATAGATAGATAGATAGATAGATAGATAGATAGATAGATAGATATAGATAGATAGATAGATAGATAGATAGATAGATAGATAGATAGATAGATAGATAGATAGATAGATAGATAGATAGATAGATAGATAGATAGATAGATAGATAGATAGATAGATAGATAGATAGATAGATAGATAGATAGATAGATAGATAGATAGATAGATAGATAGATAGATAGATAGATAGATAGATAGATAGATAGATAGATAGATAGATAGATAGATAGATAGATAGATAGATAGATAGATAGATAGATAGATAGATAGATAGATAGATAGATAGATAGATAGATAGATAGATAGATAGATAGATAGATAGATAGATAGATAGATAGATAGATAGATAGATAGATAGATAGATAGATAGATGATAGATAGATAGATAGATAGATAGATAGATAGATAGATAGATAGATAGATAGATAGATAGATAGATAGATAGATAGATAGATAGATAGATAGATAGATAGATAGATAGATAGATAGATAGATAGATAGATAGATAGATAGATAGATAGATAGATAGATAGATAGATAGATAGATAGATAGATAGATAGATAGATAGATAGATAGATAGATAGATAGATAGATAGATAGATAGATAGATAGATAGATAGATAGATAGATAGATAGATAGATAGATAGATAGATAGATAGATAGATAGATAGATAGATAGATAGATAGATAGATAGATAGATAGATAGATAGATAGATAGATAGATAGATAGATAGATAGATAGATAGATAGATAGATAGATAGATAGATAGATAGATAGATAGATAGATAGATAGATAGATAGATAGATAGATAGATAGATAGATAGATAGATAGATAGATAGATAGATAGATAGATAGATAGATAGATAGATAGATAGATAGATAGATAGATAGATAGATAGATAGATAGATAGATAGATAGATAGATAGATAGATAGATAGATAGATAGATAGATAGATAGATAGATAGATAGATAGATAGATAGATAGATAGATAGATAGATAGATAGATAGATAGATAGATAGATAGATAGATAGATAGATAGATAGATAGATAGATAGATAGATAGATAGATAGATAGATAGATAGATAGATAGATAGATAGATAGATAGATAGATAGATAGATAGATAGATAGATAGATAGATAGATAGATAGATAGATAGATAGATAGATAGATAGATAGATAGATAGATAGATAGATAGATAGATAGATAGATAGATAGATAGATAGATAGATAGATAGATAGATAGATAGATAGATAGATAGATAGATAGATAGATAGATAGATAGATAGATAGATAGATAGATAGATAGATAGATAGATAGATAGATAGATAGATAGATAGATAGATAGATAGATAGATAGATAGATAGATAGATAGATAGATAGATAGATAGATAGATAGATAGATAGATAGATAGATAGATAGATAGATAGATAGATAGATAGATAGATAGATAGATAGATAGATAGATAGATAGATAGATAGATAGATAGATAGATAGATAGATAGATAGATAGATAGATAGATAGATAGATAGATAGATAGATAGATAGATAGATAGATAGATAGATAGATAGATAGATAGATAGATAGATAGATAGATAGATAGATAGATAGATAGATAGATAGATAGATAGATAGATAGATAGATAGATAGATAGATAGATAGATAGATAGATAGATAGATAGATAGATAGATAGATAGATAGATAGATAGATAGATAGATAGATAGATAGATAGATAGATAGATAGATAGATAGATAGATAGATAGATAGATAGATAGATAGAGATAGATAGATAGATAGATAGATAGATAGATAGATAGATAGATAGATAGATAGATAGATAGATAGATAGATAGATAGATAGATAGATAGATAGATAGATAGATAGATAGATAGATAGATAGATAGATAGATAGATAGATAGATAGATAGATAGATAGATAGATAGATAGATAGATAGATAGATAGATAGATAGATAGATAGATAGATAGATAGATAGATAGATAGATAGATAGATAGATAGATAGATAGATAGATAGATAGATAGATAGATAGATAGATAGATAGATAGATAGATAGATAGATAGATAGATAGATAGATAGATAGATAGAAGTAGATAGATAGATAGATAGATAGATAGATAGATAGATAGATAGATAGATAGATAGATAGATAGATAGATAGATAGATAGATAGATAGATAGATAGATAGATAGATAGATAGATAGATAGATAGATAGATAGATAGATAGATAGATAGATAGATAGATAGATAGATAGATAGATAGATAGATAGATAGATAGATAGATAGATAGATAGATAGATAGAGATAGATAGATAGATAGATAGATAGATAGATAGATAGATAGATAGATAGATAGATAGATAGATAGATAGATAGATAGATAGATAGATAGATAGATAGATAGATAGATAGATAGATAGATAGATAGATAGATAGATAGATAGATAGATAGATAGATAGATAGATAGATAGATAGATAGATAGATAGATAGATAGATAGATAGATAGATAGATAGATAGATAGATAGATAGATAGATAGATAGATAGATAGATAGATAGATAGATAGATAGATAGATAGATAGATAGATAGATAGATAGATAGATAGATAGATAGATAGATAGATAGATAGATAGATAGATAGATAGATAGATAGATAGATAGATAGATAGATAGATAGATAGATAGATAGATAGATAGATAGATAGATAGATAGATAGATAGATAGATAGATAGATAGATAGATAGATAGATAGATAGATAGATAGATAGATAGATAGATAGATAGATAGATAGATAGATAGATAGATAGATAGATAGATAGATAGATAGATAGATAGATAGATAGATAGATAGATAGATAGATAGATAGATAGATAGATAGATAGATAGATAGATAGATAGATAGATAGATAGATAGATAGATAGATAGATAGATAGATAGATAGATAGATAGATAGATAGATAGATAGATAGATAGATAGATAGATAGATAGATAGATAGATAGATAGATAGATAGATAGATAAGATAGATAGATAGATAGATAGATAGATAGATAGATAGATAGATAGATAGATAGATAGATAGATAGATAGATAGATAGATAGATAGATAGATAGATAGATAGATAGATAGATAGATAGATAGATAGATAGATAGATAGATAGATAGATAGATAGATAGATAGATAGATAGATAGATAGATAGATAGATAGATAGATAGAATAGATAGATAGATAGATAGATAGATAGATAGATAGATAGATAGATAGATAGATAGATAGATAGATAGATAGATAGATAGATAGATAGATAGATAGATAGATAGATAGATAGATAGATAGATAGATAGATAGATAGATAGATAGATAGATAGATAGATAGATAGATAGATAGATAGATAGATAGATAGATAGATAGATAGATAGATAGATAGATAGATAGATAGATAGATAGATAGATAGATAGATAGATAGATAGATAGATAGATAGATAGATAGATAGATAGATAGATAGATAGATAGATAGATAGATAGATAGATAGATAGATAGATAGATAGATAGATAGATAGATAGATAGATAGATAGATAGATAGATAGATAGATAGATAGATAGATAGATAGATAGATAGATAGATAGATAGATAGATAGATAGATAGATAGATAGATAGATAGATAGATAGATAGATAGATAGATAGATAGATAGATAGATAGATAGATAGATAGATAGATAGATAGATAGATAGATAGATAGATAGATAGATAGATAGATAGATAGATAGATAGATAGATAGATAGATAGATAGATAGATAGATAGATAGATAGATAGATAGATAGATAGATAGATAGATAGATAGATAGATAGATAGATAGATAGATAGATAGATAGATAGATAGATAGATAGATAGATAGATAGATAGATAGATAGATAGATAGATAGATAGATAGATAGATAGATAGATAGATAGATAGATAGATAGATAGATAGATAGATAGATAGATAGATAGATAGATAGATAGATAGATAGATAGATAGATAGATAGATAGATAGATAGATAGATAGATAGATAGATAGATAGATAGATAGATAGATAGATAGATAGATAGATAGATAGATAGATAGATAGATAGATAGATAGATAGATAGATAGATAGATAGATAGATAGATAGATAGATAGATAGATAGATAGATAGATAGATAGATAGATAGATAGATAGATAGATAGATAGATAGATAGATAGATAGATAGATAGATAGATAGATAGATAGATAGATAGATAGATAGATAGATAGATAGATAGATAGATAGATAGATAGATAGATAGATAGATAGATAGATAGATAGATAGATAGATAGATAGATAGATAGATAGATAGATAGATAGATAGATAGATAGATAGATAGATAGATAGATAGATAGATAGATAGATAGATAGATAGATAGATAGATAGATAGATAGATAGATAGATAGTAGATAGATAGATAGATAGATAGATAGATAGATAGATAGATAGATAGATAGATAGATAGATAGATAGATAGATAGATAGATAGATAGATAGATAGATAGATAGATAGATAGATAGATAGATAGATAGATAGATAGATAGATAGATAGATAGATAGATAGATAGATAGATAGATAGATAGATAGATAGATAGATAGATAGATAGATAGATAGATAGATAGATAGATAGATAGATAGATAGATAGATAGATAGATAGATAGATAGATAGATAGATAGATAGATAGATAGATAGATAGATAGATAGATAGATAGATAGATAGATAGATAGATAGATAGATAGATAGATAGATAGATAGATAGATAGATAGATAGATAGATAGATAGATAGATAGATAGATAGATAGATAGATAGATAGATAGATAGATAGATAGATAGATAGATAGATAGATAGATAGATAGATAGATAGATAGATAGATAGATAGATAGATAGATAGATAGATAGATAGATAGATAGATAGATAGATAGATAGATAGATAGATAGATAGATAGATAGATAGATAGATAGATAGATAGATAGATAGATAGATAGATAGATAGATAGATAGATAGATAGATAGATAGATAGATAGATAGATAGATAGATAGATAGATAGATAGATAGATAGATAGATAGATAGATAGATAGATAGATAGATAGATAGATAGATAGATAGATAGATAGATAGATAGATAGATAGATAGATAGATAGATAGATAGATAGATAGATAGATAGATAGATAGATAGATAGATAGATAGATAGATAGATAGATAGATAGATAGATAGATAGATAGATAGATAGATAGATAGATAGATAGATAGATAGATAGATAGATAGATAGATAGATAGATAGATAGATAGATAGATAGATAGATAGATAGATAGATAGATAGATAGATAGATAGATAGATAGATAGATAGATAGATAGATAGATAGATAGATAGATAGATAGATAGATAGATAGATAGATAGATAGATAGATAGATAGATAGATAGATAGATAGATAGATAGATAGATAGATAGATAGATAGATAGATAGATAGATAGATAGATAGATAGATAGATAGATAGATAGATAGATAGATAGATAGATAGATAGATAGATAGATAGATAGATAGATAGATAGATAGATAGATAGATAGATAGATAGATAGATAGATAGATAGATAGATAGATAGATAGATAGATAGATAGATAGATAGATAGATAGATAGATAGATAGATAGATAGATAGATAGATAGATAGATAGATAGATAGATAGATAGATAGATAGATAGATAGATAGATAGATAGATAGATAGATAGATAGATAGATAGATAGATAGATAGATAGATAGATAGATAGATAGATAGATAGATAGATAGATAGATAGATAGATAGATAGATAGATAGATAGATAGATAGATAGATAGATAGATAGATAGATAGATAGATAGATAGATAGATAGATAGATAGATAGATAGATAGATAGATAGATAGATAGATAGATAGATAGATAGATAGATAGATAGATAGATAGATAGATAGATAGATAGATAGATAGATAGATAGATAGATAGATAGATAGATAGATAGATAGATAGATAGATAGATAGATAGATAGATAGATAGATAGATAGATAGATAGATAGATAGATAGATAGATAGATAGATAGATAGATAGATAGATAGATAGATAGATAGATAGATAGATAGATAGATAGATAGATAGATAGATAGATAGATAGATAGATAGATAGATAGATAGATAGATAGATAGATAGATAGATAGATAGATAGATAGATAGATAGATAGATAGATAGATAGATAGATAGATAGATAGATAGATAGATAGATAGATAGATAGATAGATAGATAGATAGATAGATAGATAGATAGATAGATAGATAGATAGATAGATAGATAGATAGATAGATAGATAGATAGATAGATAGATAGATAGATAGATAGATAGATAGATAGATAGATAGATAGATAGATAGATAGATAGATAATAGATAGATAGATAGATAGATAGATAGATAGATAGATAGATAGATAGATAGATAGATAGATAGATAGATAGATAGATAGATAGATAGATAGATAGATAGATAGATAGATAGATAGATAGATAGATAGATAGATAGATAGATAGATAGATAGATAGATAGATAGATAGAGATAGATAGATAGATAGATAGATAGATAGATAGATAGATAGATAGATAGATAGATAGATAGATAGATAGATAGATAGATAGATAGATAGATAGATAGATAGATAGATAGATAGATAGATAGATAGATAGATAGATAGATAGATAGATAGATAGATAGATAGATAGATAGATAGATAGATAGATAGATAGATAGATAGATAGATAGATAGATAGATAGATAGATAGATAGATAGATAGATAGATAGATAGATAGATAGATAGATAGATAGATAGATAGATAGATAGATAGATAGATAGATAGATAGATAGATAGATAGATAGATAGATAGATAGATAGATAGATAGATAGATAGATAGATAGATAGATAGATAGATAGATAGATAGATAGATAGATAGATAGATAGATAGATAGATAGATAGATAGATAGATAGATAGATAGATAGATAGATAGATAGATAGATAGATAGATAGATAATAGATAGATAGATAGATAGATAGATAGATAGATAGATAGATAGATAGATAGATAGATAGATAGATAGATAGATAGATAGATAGATAGATAGATAGATAGATAGATAGATAGATAGATAGATAGATAGATAGATAGATAGATAGATAGATAGATAGATAGATAGATAGATAGATAGATAGATAGATAGATAGATAGATAGATAGATAGATAGATAGATAGATAGATAGATAGATAGATAGATAGATAGATAGATAGATAGATAGATAGATAGATAGATAGATAGATAGATAGATAGATAGATAGATAGATAGATAGATAGATAGATAGATAGATAGATAGATAGATAGATAGATAGATAGATAGATAGATAGATAGATAGATAGATAGATAGATAGATAGATAGATAGATAGATAGATAGATAGATAGATAGATATAGATAGATAGATAGATAGATAGATAGATAGATAGATAGATAGATAGATAGATAGATAGATAGATAGATAGATAGATAGATAGATAGATAGATAGATAGATAGATAGATAGATAGATAGATAGATAGATAGATAGATAGATAGATAGATAGATAGATAGATAGATAGATAGATAGATAGATAGATAGATAGATAGATAGATAGATAGATAGATAGATAGATAGATAGATAGATAGATAGATAGATAGATAGATAGATAGATAGATAGATAGATAGATAGATAGATAGATAGATAGATAGATAGATAGATAGATAGATAGATAGATAGATAGATAGATAGATAGATAGATAGATAGATAGATAGATAGATAGATAGATAGATAGATAGATAGATAGATAGATAGATAGATAGATAGATAGATAGATAGATAGATAGATAGATAGATAGATAGATAGATAGATAGATAGATAGATAGATAGATAGATAGATAGATAGATAGATAGATAGATAGATAGATAGATAGATAGATAGATAGATAGATAGATAGATAGATAGATAGATAGATAGATAGTAGATAGATAGATAGATAGATAGATAGATAGATAGATAGATAGATAGATAGATAGATAGATAGATAGATAGATAGATAGATAGATAGATAGATAGATAGATAGATAGATAGATAGATAGATAGATAGATAGATAGATAGATAGATAGATAGATAGATAGATAGATAGATAGATAGATAGATAGATAGATAGATAGATAGATAGATAGATAGATAGATAGATAGATAGATAGATAGATAGATAGATAATAGATAGATAGATAGATAGATAGATAGATAGATAGATAGATAGATAGATAGATAGATAGATAGATAGATAGATAGATAGATAGATAGATAGATAGATAGATAGATAGATAGATAGATAGATAGATAGATAGATAGATAGATAGATAGATAGATAGATAGATAGATAGATAGATAGATAATAGATAGATAGATAGATAGATAGATAGATAGATAGATAGATAGATAGATAGATAGATAGATAGATAGATAGATAGATAGATAGATAGATAGATAGATAGATAGATAGATAGATAGATAGATAGATAGATAGATAGATAGATAGATAGATAGATAGATAGATAGATAGATAGATAGATAGATAGATAGATAGATAGATAGATAGATAGATAGATAGATAGATAGATAGATAGATAGATAGATAGATAGATAGATAGATAGATAGATAGATAGATAGATAGATAGATAGATAGATAGATAGATAGATAGATAGATAGATAGATAGATAGATAGATAGATAGATAGATAGATAGATAGATAGATAGATAGATAGATAGATAGATAGATAGATAGATAGATAGATAGATAGATATAGATAGATAGATAGATAGATAGATAGATAGATAGATAGATAGATAGATAGATAGATAGATAGATAGATAGATAGATAGATAGATAATAGATAGATAGATAGATAGATAGATAGATAGATAGATAGATAGATAGATAGATAGATAGATAGATAGATAGATAGATAGATAGATAGATAGATAGATAGATAGATAGATAGATAGATAGATAGATAGATAGATAGATAGATAGATAGATAGATAGATAGATAGATAGATAGATAGATAGATAGATAGATAGATAGATAGATAGATAGATAGATAGATAGATAGATAGATAGATAGATAGATAGATAGATAGATAGATAGATAGATAGATAGATAGATAGATAGATAGATAGATAGATAGATAGATAGATAGATAGATAGATAGATAGATAGATAGATAGATAGATAGATAGATAGATAGATAGATAGATAGATAGATAGATAGATAGATAGATAGATAGATAGATAGATAGATAGATAGATAGATAGATAGATAGATAGATAGATAGATAGATAGATAGATAGATAGATAGATAGATAGATAGATAGATAGATAGATAGATAGATAGATAGATAGATAGATAGATAGATAGATAGATAGATAGATAGATAGATAGATAGATAGATAGATAGATAGATAGATAGATAGATAGAGATAGATAGATAGATAGATAGATAGATAGATAGATAGATAGATAGATAGATAGATAGATAGATAGATAGATAGATAGATAGATAGATAGATAGATAGATAGATAGATAGATAGATAGATAGATAGATAGATAGATAGATAGATAGATAGATAGATAGATAGATAGATAGATAGATAGATAGATAGATAGATAGATAGATAGATAGATAGATAGATAGATAGATAGATAGATAGATAGATAGATAGATAGATAGATAGATAGATAGATAGATAGATAGATAGATAGATAGATAGATAGATAGATAGATAGATAGATAGATAGATAGATAGATAGATAGATAGATAGATAGATAGATAGATAGATAGATAGATAGATAGATAGATAGATAGATAGATAGATAGATAGATAGATAGATAGATAGATAGATAGATAGATAGATAGATATAGATAGATAGATAGATAGATAGATAGATAGATAGATAGATAGATAGATAGATAGATAGATAGATAGATAGATAGATAGATAGATAGATAGATAGATAGATAGATAGATAGATAGATAGATAGATAGATAGATAGATAGATAGATAGATAGATAGATAGATAGATAGATAGATAGATAGATAGATAGATAGATAGATAGATAGATAGATAGATAGATAGATAGATAGATAGATAGATAGATAGATAGATAGATAGATAGATAGATAGATAGATAGATAGATAGATAGATAGATAGATAGATAGATAGATAGATAGATAGATAGATAGATAGATAGATAGATAGATAGATAGATAGATAGATAGATAGATAGATAGATAGATAGATAGATAGATAGATAGATAGATAGATAGATAGATAGATAGATAGATAGATAGATAGATAGATAGATAGATAGATAGATAGATAGATAGATAGATAGATAGATAGATAGATAGATAGATAGATAGATAGATAGATAGATAGATAGATAGATAGATAGATAGATAGATAGATAGATAGATAGATAGATAGATAGATAGATAGATAGATAGATAGATAGATAGATAGATAGATAGATAGATAGATAGATAGATAGATAGACTATTTTATCATAGGAGACGTTACACCTTATTTTATCACATATTTTTTTCACGTTGAGGAATGGTTAATCGATTAACTTGGTAAGATAAATTGATTTACCACCAAAGCTTTTTGAAAAAAAAATGAAATAGCATGATACCTTTTCATAGCATTATTTTATGAATCATTTTCCTAAAGCATTGCAAATTATTTCTGATTATTTTCAAGCATTGCAAAATGGCGTCTTGTGATGTATAAATAGTTCAATAATTTGACAGAAATTTTTCACCTTCATGAATAATTTTTATCTATTTTTAAGTGTCACTAATATTTAACAGAGAAACTTTTTCGTGTACAATTTTCATTCATATGTAAATTTTTTTAATGAAAACACTTGAGCACTTAAATATTTATATCATTTTGATTTGTTCATTGAAGAAGAATATTGAATTTTCAATATATCATAAAAACACTAAAACTTTCAACTATTATCAAATTTGCAACAAAGTTTACCGATACTCATTTTTATCAATTTGTTATAATATTCACCAAGTGTGTGTGGTGATTTTTATTTGTAAGAAAATTGTTATACTTATTACATGTATTTGCAAACAGAAAGGATTGTCTTTTTATTTGTTGGAAAAAATCCTTTGAATAAGTGTGATTCAAAGTTTACTATAATTATTGAAGTTTTTGGAAATCAAAGAAATAACATATTTTTTTGTTATTGTTAGAAAATTATAAGAGAAATCTTAATGATAGACTTATACAAGGATCATCCACTTTTAAATTGCACACTCTAAACTTACATCATCATCTACTTACTATGCCCGCTTTGTTCTCACCATATTTTTCTATGACTTTTGCAATAACTCTGTCGGTGTGTCTTACCTAATATATGCCTAGGTGATTTATTAGTTGCCTTTTAACAAATATAAATTGCCAATATAGAAGAAGAAAACAACCATTATTAGATGCATCAGTTGTGATATTTTTTTCTTGAAAAGATCAATGTACTCTTAATATGACTTGGTCATGTTAGTATTTTCAGCAATTTACTACATAAAAAAACAATAGGAGAAGTGATAAATTTTATTAATTAAAAGTGGATTAAAAAAATAACGAAGTTGAATTCTACCAACTTAACAAATCTTTTTCAACTTAATCAAGATTTTGAATAGGACACAATAATGTTAAATTAAATTTAAATTCGCGCGATGCACAACTATTAATTAATTTTTATTTGTTTTATATCAAGTTTTAATTATATTAAAAAATATATTTAATAAATATAGATACAAATTTATATTATAATAATTTAATATGAATTATAGTTGAGATAAAAATTTGAATCAATCACAAATAAAAATGTATATTTTATTTTTTTTTAAATTGTGTTTGGAAGTTGAAAATAACGTACAAGATTTTATTTTATAAATTTAAATAGTTTTAAAAGATAATAATTTATATTTTATTTTGACTCTGATGTATTTATAAAAATTTGTCTCTTTTAAATATTTAATTATAAATTGATAAAGATATATAATTATTTTTAATCTTAAATAAAAGTTAAATTTTATTTTCAATTATTATCGAATAAAACATTCAATAATTTTATAAATTTATGTTTATAACGTCAAATTTTAGTTATATATGAGAAATTGAGAATTTTATTATTTATTTTTAATTTATTTGTATAATATTTTAAGAGAAATGTAGAGATGAAATATATAAATTCGTTAAAGAGTGTTGCATTTTCTATTATATTTCTAAGTCAAATGAGAGTGATTTAATCTCGAAATATTGCGAAATACATACTTTAACATTAAAAGTATTTTTAAGTGTTAGTTTTTGTTGTATGATTTCAAGAAAACAAAAAATATTTTAAAGTTTGTGGATCCAAACATCTCTTTTATTTTCAAAAAATTTAAAAATATATTTAGTTCGAATATTTATTGTGTTGTTAGGATATTTAGTTAAAAATGATTCATAATCTCTTTCTTTCAAATATATATATATATATATATATATATATATATATATATATATATATATATATATATATATATATATATATATATATATATATTATATATATATATATATATATATATATATATATATATATATATATATATATATATATATATATAATTTTACAATGTAATTTTAAAATTAGACATTAAATCCAGTACAGTCTTTAAATGATAGTACTATTTATTGTAAAATATATGATGAAGAAGTACTATCTTATATATTTTTTTAAACTTGAAAGATTTTAAAATTATTTTAGAGAAACTAAGTAAATAAATGTATCAAAACATCTTTTCTTCCTGTTTTAATAATTAAGAAATTATTGTTATATCAAAAATGTAGAGATGAAATATATAGATTCGGTAAGAGTGTGACATTTTCTAATCTAATTTTAAATCAATCAAGAGTAACTTAATTTTGAAAAATTATGGAATATATACTTTAACATTAAAATTATTTTTTAAATAATTTGTTGCTATGATTTCGAGAAAAAAAATTGTTTCAAAGTGTGTGAATCCGAGCATCTTTTTTATTTTCGAAAGTTTAAAAATATATTTAGTTGGAGTAATTATTGTGTTGTTATGAGATTTAATTAAAAATGATAAAAATCTCTTTATTTCAAATACTATTTAAAATAAGAATGAATTATTATTGTAAATGGTTAAACTTCAAACTATTTATCAATACGCAAGAAAAAAATATATGTAATTTTTGTGATATAATTTTAAAATTAAACGTTAAATCCAATATGGTCTTTAAATGACAATACTATTTATTTAAAGTATACGATGAATAAATATCATCTCGTTTATTTTTTTTAAATTAAAAAGTTATGAAATTATATTTGAAATACTAAGTAAAAAAATGATCAAAATATTTTTTTTCATTTTATAATTAAGAAATTATTTTAAGACAAATATGAATAATATTCTATAAAATTTACGAAAATAAGATTGTTAAGGATAAACACTTATTATTCACATTAAAGAAGGTCAAAGCAAATATCAAGACATTCAAGAAGGTCAAACCCAAGCAAACATGTATTTAAAATAGTATCATAGTATATCAAGAAATAGTATCATAATTGTATTTAAAATAGGATTTCTATTATAGGCAATTATAGACTAGACAATTATAGGCAATTAGTATACAGATCCTTGTACTCTTATATATATATGTACATCATTACAAGAATAAATATAACAAATTCTGATACAATATTCAAGATTTTATATGGTATAAGTTTTTCTCTGGTTAATATCCCTCAGTTTGTGTTTATCATCCTGTTTCAATCCTTCTTCATCGATTCACTCACTCACTCGCATCATCATGTCTGATGTTCCACCACCCACCAATGATCAATCCGCCACCACCTCCAACACTGATCCATGTGTCATCCATCATTCCGACAACCCTGCAACTGTCCTTGTTACACCTCTGCTCACAGTCGACAACTATGGTTCATGGAGCCGAGCCGTAACAATGGCACTTCGTGCCAAAAACAAATTCGGGTTTGTCGATGGAACCCTAATTTGTCCAAAGAAGGCCGATGATATCTCTAAGTGGTGCCACTGCAACGATATGGTTGCAAGCTAGATTCTCAACTCGGTTTCAACCGAGATTCGCCCTAGCATTCTCTATGCTGAAACGGCGGCACAAATCTGGACCGATCTCAAGGATTGTTTATCTCAGTCCAACGCTCCGAAAATCTATCAATTGAAACAATCTATCTCTGCCCTAAAACAAGAGGGCATGTCTGTATCTCTGTATTTTACTCAGTTGAAATCTCTCTGGGATGAACTCCATTCCATCGCACCTATCAATCCGTGCATCTGCGGTAATGCCAAGAGTATTATTGATCAACAAAATCAGGACTGGGCCATGGAATTTCTTCAGGGCGTCCATGACCGATTCTCGGTCGTTCCGCAGCCAAATTCTCCTCATGGATCCCTTTCCTTCAATTCAGCGTATTTATAACATAGTACGCCAGGAAGAGAAACAACAAGAGATTAATTTTCGACCCCTCCCTGCTGAGGAATCAGCAGCGCTTCAAGCTTCTAAAGTGCAGTATCGCACTCAAGGCAAACGGCAGCATCCGTACTGTGAGAATTGCAATAAGCATGGTCACACTATTGCTACTTGCTATCAGATTCATGGCTTTCCAAATAAGCCACCAAAGAAATCTGAACCATTCTCATCTACTTCCGCTACTCAACTCTCAAGCGCACAATACCAAAAACTCCCATCTCTCTTAGCCAAAGAGGACACTACGGGATCATCTGTGAATTTAGCAGGTACCGCTTTTACTTGTGTTCCTTTTTCTTGGATTATTGATTCTGGCGCTTCAAATCACATATGCACATCTCTTTCTTATTTTTCTTCATATTCACCTGTTCATAAAAATATACTTGTTCAATTACCCGACGGCTCTCACGCGTCCGTGAAACACATCAGCAATGTTCATTGCTCGCCGTCACTTACACTCACGAATGTTTATCACATTCCATCTTTCAAATATAATATATTATCTCTTTCACAATTAACAAAATCAATACATTGTGATATTATTTTCTCATCCTCTGGTTGCATATTTCAGGACCGCGCAACGAAGAAGACGATTGGTCGGGGTAGTGCTCGGAATGGACTCTTCTACTTGAATGAAGAACCACCATTAAATAAAGATGACAACGATCACTATTGTGTTGACCATCCACCAAGTTCTTTTTTTAGTTCTAAGCAATGTAATAAGGCTGACCTATGGCATTTACGCCTCGGTCACCCATCTATTTCCCGTTTTCAATTTATTGTTAAGAACTCTCCAAATATTAATGTGAATAAAGATTTTATTTGTGACGTTTGTCCGCGTGCAAAACAATCACGTTTACCTTTTTCTTCAAGAACATCATATTCATCTCATTGTTTTGAGTTAATTCATGTCGATATTTGGGGTCCATTCTCTACTCCATCACACAATGGATCACGATATTTTTTAACAATTGTCGATGATTATTCACGATGTACTTGGTTATATCTCATGCAACATAAATCTGAAACATTTACTATGCTAATTCATTTTTTTAATCAAATCAATCGCCAATTCAACACTAAAATTAATAAAATTAATTCCGGCGATGGGGGCATCTTTCTTCCCCAACTTCAAGCTATTCGTTCCGACAATGGTTCGGAGTTTTTGTGCAAACAAATCCAAACATGGTTTCATGATCATGGCATTATTCATCAACGCAGCTGCGTTGCAACCCCTCAACAAAATGGCGTTGTGGAGCGCAAGCATCGTCATCTTCTCGACATCGCAAGAACATTACGTTTCCAAGCGAAATTACCCCTTTCCTTTTGGGGTGAATGCGTGCTCACTGCCGCTTATCTCATAAACAAACTTCCTACTCCCATCCTGAAATATAAATCTCCTCATCAAATTTTACTCGGTTCTCCTCCTTCATACTCATCACTTCGTGTGTTTGGATGTCTCTGTTTTGCCAAAAATATGAACATTCAACACAAATTCGATGAACGAGCCAAACCTGGTATTTTTGTCGGTTACCCTTTTAATCAAAAAGGATACCGCATCTACGATATGCACACTCGCAAAATATATGTCTCTCGCGATGTTCAATTTTTTGAAACCATGTTTCCATATCACGACTTTCAAACTCCTTCCATCGCTAACGACACAAGCATCAACACTCAAATCCTTGATTGTGAATTTGATGATTCCTCTTCCAACTTATCACCTGCATCAAGTATCTCTCCCGGCATTAGTCATCATGATGACACGATTGTGCCCATTTCCACCCCTCGGGATGATAACTCATCGAATATTCCATCCAATATTACATCTATTCCTGTAGAAACTCCCCAACAACATTCACCTACAGCGATCAATCCTGCAGAACGTCGTTATCCTCAACGTCTTCGTACTCCTTCCGTTCGCCTCACGGACCACGTATGTGACATTAATAATGTCACATCACAGAGTGTCTTCCCATTAAAGAATTATTTCTCTTTATCCAATTTGAGCACTTCTCATCGAGCTCTTCTTCTTAATATCATTGAAAATAAAGAACCAACATCTTATTCTCAAGCTATCAAATCATCTGAATGGCGTGACGCTATGGCTAAAGAAATTCACGCCCTTGAATCCAACAACACTTGGGTTTTATCTCCTCTCCCGAATGGCAAAACCGCCATAGGTTGTAAGTGGGTATACAAAATTAAATATCACTCTAATGGTACCGTTGAGCGATATAAGGCTCGTTTAGTTGCCAAAGGCTACAATCAAGTACATGGTATTGACTACCATGAAACATTCACACCGGTTGCCAAACTTGTCACGGTTCGACTCCTTCTCTCCATTGCTGCCATTAAAAACTGGAAGTTACATCAACTTGATGTTAACAATGCTTTCCTTCAAGGAGACCTTAATGAAGAAGTTTACATGAAATTACCACCCGGCTTCTCTCATGAAGGAAAAACCATGTGTTTGCAAATTAAACAAATCCATCTATGGTCTCAAACAGGCATCCCGTCAATGGTTCTCAAAATTCTCCACCACCCTCATTCAAAAGGGTTTTCATCAATCCATCTCTGATTATAGTCTATTCACTTTCAAAAGTAATCACACGACTATATTTGTACTCGTTTATGTAGATGACATCATCATCACTGGAAATAACGAAGACGCTATCTCCGACATCAAAAAAATTCTCGCCCAGGCCTTTTCCATCAAAGATCTTGGAAATCTTTCATACTTCTTAGGTATCGAAGTATCCCGTTCTAAAAAGGGTATATTCTTATGCCAAAGGAAATATACACTTGACATTTTATCCGACTCTGGTATGACTGGTTGCCGACCATCAGATTTTCCTATGGAGCAACACCTCCGTCTACGGCCCAATGAAGGAAGCCCTCTTCCTGATCCGACAATCTATCGTTGCCTCATTGGTCGTCTATTATATTTAACAGTGACACGGCCCGACATCCAATACGCTGTTAACACTCTCAGTCAATTCATGCAATCTCCATGTACAACTCATCTCGAAGCGGCCACACGAGTTCTCCGATATCTTAAAGGGAGTGTCGGCAAAGGCTTATTTCTTTCGGCTTCTAGCTCCCTCAATTTAGTTGGATATGCCGACTCTGATTGGGCTGGTTGTCCTACTACTCGTCGCTCCACTACCGACTATTTTACCATGTTGGGCTCTAATCATATATCATGGAAAACCAAGAAGCAACCAACAATTTCTCGTTCCTCTGCTGAAGCAGAATATCGTTCCCTTGCAACTTTATCTTCCGAGTTACAATGGTTAAAATATCTTCTCTCGGATCTCGGCATTGATCATCCTCAACCGATCACCGTTCATTGTGATAGTCAAGCTGCTATTCACATCGCCAAAAACCCAGTTTTTCATGAACGCACAAAACACATTGAAATTGATTGTCATTTCGTTCGTGAGAAAATTAAATCAGGTCTTATCAGCCCTTCTTATCTCCGATCTTTTGACCAACTAGCTGACATATTTACTAAACCTCTTGGAGGCGATACTTATAAACGACTACTCGGCAAGTTGGGTGTTCTTGAGATTTCAATCCCACCTCCAACTTGAGGGGGGTGTTAAGGATAAACACTTATTATTCATATTAAAGAAGGTCAAAGCAAATATCAAGACATTCAAGAAGGTCAAACCCAAGTAAACATGTATTTAAAATAGTATCATAGTATATCAGGAAATAGTATCATAATTGTATTTAAAATAGGATTTCTATTATAGGCAATTATAGACTAGACAATTATAGGCAATTAGTATACAAATCCTTGTACTCTTATATATATATATATATATATATATATATATATATATATATATATATATATATATATATATATATATATATATATATATATATATATATATATATATATATATATATATATATATATATATATATACATCATTACACGAATAAATATAACAAATTCCGATACAATATTCAAGATTTTATAAAGATATATAAGCAAATTAGTTGTATGTTAAAAAACAGTTTGTTGAAATTTATTTAAAATTTAATTATATTTATCTAATAATGTATTGTATTAAAATAATAATAATAAATTTATTTTGAGTAAACTAGTATGATATTATTTGAAATAATAAAAGTTAATAAATAAATATTATATTATATTTTTGCATGTGTGAGGATTCAAATTCATAATCTTTTATAAAGAGTAATAATATATTTTAACCTTTAAAAATTGGAAATGAATTTTAAAAGATATCATATAAAAAATAAATGATGTGGCATAAAAAAAATTGATATACGAGATTTAATAGATATAAATAGATTAGAGTTTTTCCATTTATTATAATCTTCATTGATTCGAAAGATTAGTTTTGGGTGGAAAAAATTTGATTTATACTTTAAAAAAAAATTCCAACCGAAGTAATAATTAATGTAAATTTACTGCATAACAATTTGAGGGTTTTCTCTTCCTATGTTTTCAAGGAAATGGAACCAATAACTAAATTAGTACTATTAATTATACTGAACTACATAATCACAATATAGCATTAGTAATTGAAAACTATGGTCCAACTAGATAGTCCCACCATAGCATAGAAAACTTATTATTATACATAGAAAATCTGCTAACATAATCAACACCACACAAACTCCAAATAAAACAACATAAACTTATTTACTTATGTATACTTGTCCCATTTTCTGTCTTTCATTCAAAACATAAGTTCAACAAAACAAAATCATTCTCAAATTCAGATTCTCAACCATCATAAAATCATACATTTATTCCATTACACAATCTCAACCGTCTAATCAAGAATCGATAGGATACATTTCGACTTTGATAAATCGAGTATAAAATACAAAATCGAAATATAAAATCGAAATGTAACCTATCTGATCTTGATAAGACGGTCCAGATCAAGGACTACCCTATTCCGTAGATGCCAAGGAACGAACATAGTTAATACCAAAGCTAAAATATTCAACCACCATTTCCCTTGGTGGAACACAATATTTGATAGGTGAAGTTTCGATGAAGCTATGCCCCCACTCATAAAGAGAAGGAAAACTTTCAGCATTGACTAGTTCAACTTCTCCAAGCTCCTCAAGAACATTAAGCCAATATGATATCCATCCAGCTACAATATCAAGATACCCTATCTTGTCTCCACCAAAATACTTTTTCCCTTCAATATGCTTCTCAAGAAATGATAGTAACTCCTTTGCAGCATCAACAGCTTTTGCCTTTTCATCTCCTTGGGCCACACAGGCTCCCCATACACCAGCCAAACACTGTTTCCATTAAAATAAAGACTAGGTCAAATAAAAAATCTTAATGTAAATATAGTCTCCAAAACTCTAATAACACAGCAAAGATCTATAAAGAAACAAGTAAATAGAGAAGAGAAAAGAATGGATCATATCATATGGTATTATAATTTATATTCACCTTCTCATCAATAAACTTTGCCCAAAAACGAGCTAATGATCTCTCATATGGATCTTGTGGTAGCAAAGGGTTGTTCTTCCATGTCTCATCTATGTACTCAAGGATGACAAGTGATTCAGGAATTGATTTTCCATCATGAAGTAGCACTGGAACTTTCTTGTGGACAGGATTGGATTGAAGAAGTAAAGGACTCTTGTTTAATAGATCTTCTTGCATGTATTCATATTCAACACCTTTTAACTTTAAAGCCCATTCAATTCTTGCACAAGGGAAGCTTTGAGGAGATGCAATTAGCTTCACTTCTCCCATTATTTCTAACGACAATAAATAATTAAATGAATACCATATATAAAGAGTGACACACATATAATTTGTCTTTCTTTGACTTCACGGCATTTAAATCTTTTAAATTTAATTATAGGCCATATTTTGATCTAATCTAGTGTATATTTTTATGTAAATAAACCAAGACACTTTCCACTAATTATGAAAAGATTAATTATTCAAAAAATTGAATATATATTAAAACAAATCAGTATCATTTCTTCGCCGGCTTATTTGTTCTTGTACTCGGTCAAATTTATACGATTTTGATCAAATTTATTTGTGTCAATATGTTAACTATTTCATGGTTTCTCTCATCCATTTGTTGTCTTATATGAATTTTTGGCCATCCATTATAAAATTGTGAGTAATTTATCTTTAGTGACAAATATTAATGAAGTTTTGCCACATAAAATAAATTTTTAAAATCGTATATTAATAAAAAAAATTTAAGGTATTGAATCTATATCTTCTACCATTTATAAAGTGTTCAATTTTCTATTTTTCATCTACTGTGAGAATCATTATTCATATTCGACATACCAACATCTTAATACTCAATGATCAAGTCATATATTATTTCTTTGATTTCATTTTGATTCTTTAAGATTTTAGATTAAAATATAATTTTAAAATTTTATTTTATGTAACAAGATTTCGTACACGTCATTTGAGATAAATTATCTCCCATTTTACAAAAAGTAGCCAAAAATTTACCATTAAAATATTATGTCAATTGGTGAAATATTAGTCATAACTTTGTTTATAATTGTTTCTCTCATTGGTGTTATGGATGGAGTTTCTAATCTTGCATAGGTGAGATCAAAGTTGTCATAATTGCTGAAAAATAAAATCGATAAATATGAATATTTATATCTTAAATGTTAAACAGATTACATTAACTTTTTATATAACTGATGATGTATGTGACAAGAAGTTTTTACAAAACAATTTTAATTAGTTATTTCTATTCAATCTAATTCTACTAGGTGAACTTGATTGAATTTTGTTTTTATTCACTGTCCAAAAAAAATTAAGGCTTAAATGTATTTTTAATCTCTCCATTTTAATGTTTTTAAATTTTTTAATCTCTTATTTTAAAAAATCAGTTTTTTAGTTTCTGAATTTTAGATTACTTGAAATTTATTTAGCCCTCTTCCAATTTTATATATGTTAATAATGATGATTAGGAAAAAAAATTATTTTTAATAAATTAGCAATATGACTATAATTATTTATTAATTAATATTTTAATTAATTAATTTATAATTTTAATTAACTTTTTTAAAAATTCATTTAAAAAATTATTTATCAATACACATTTTAATATTTAAAAAAATATTTTTGATCTTTAAGCTACGCCCAATTATTTGTAACAACTCTTCAACCGACAATATATGGTGTTTGTTTCTTAAAGGAACATCCTCACTATGTATCACAAAAAAAACACAAACAAACACATAGAATGAGGGAAGAGAGAGAGAGAGGGAGTCATGGGTTTGTCTTGAAAACCTCTTATTTCACAGTCCTAGACAGACAGACACATATTTCCTTAATTGCCTACTATATTTGATTCTAAGCTATCACTTTTAAATGTGATGTTGAATATTAGTGATATAAGAGAAATATGATATAGAGTATTAGTAATATGAGAGAAATAAAAAGATAACAATAAAATGTGATGTTAAAAGCAGAATTGAAAGGATTAGAAAGCACCACCGTTGCAACAGAATTGAAAGGATCAAGTAGTAATGTCAGGGTCAAATTCTGATTTTTGAATTAAAGTTATGAGTTTCATGTTACTTTCAGAAAGATAATGATGATGATACCTTTGATTATGGTGAGAATAACGGAAGAAGGAAATGCTGGAAGAAGGAAATGTTGGAAGTAGCATGAACATGGATGATATTACATGTCTTTGAGGTTACAGTCCCACGTTGTTTTCATTATAATTATGTTTAGTGCTTATATATTTTACACAAACACCACTTATCAAAAGTTTGTGTAAAAAAATTATTTAAAATATTTTAAATAATAAATAATCATAGTCTAATTCGTAAATTTTTTTTTAATATTGTCACGTATGTAAAATTGGAGGGGATCAAGTAAATCTCAAATGATATAAAATTCGAAGACTAAAAAACTTATTTTTAAAATGGAGGATTAGAAGTTAAAAAATATTAAAATAAAGAGATTGAAAATATATTTAAAACAAAAATTAAAGTAAATTAATTTTTTTTTTTTGCTGTGCTCAAAACTGAAAGAGGAAATAGAACATCAAATTACATAGGGGTTCCAACAAAAACACTTGTAGAAATGCTAATTTAAATTTTAATCACGTTGTTGCATTCTTCAATGTTATAATTATTATTCAACAATTTTAATCAAGTTCAAAGGTTCTTATATTTAGGGGTGTTCAAATTCAAACCAATTCAAATGAAAAATCGAAAATCAATCTAAAAAATTAAAAACCGTAAAAAATTGAAATTTATTGAATGTATTTGGATGTTATTTTGTGAAAATCGATCGGTTCGGATCGGATTTCGGATCAATTTTTCAAAACCGATCCAAACCAAACCGCATACATATATTTTTATACTTATGATATGTTACATGTGTTTATTATTAGATGATAATAATTTTTTTAATAATAGTTATTAGCTTCGTATAATTTATTTATTTTTATTATTTCAATCATAATCAACTACTCTCATTTTATAATATTAACTTTTAATATACTATATGTTATATATTATATCAAATCTATGATTTATTAGTAGTTTTATAATATTAATAAAAATATAATGTGTAATTTGGATATCTAAAAACCGATCCAAATTAAAATGCATAAAATAGAATTGGATTGGATTGAAATTTTTTAATATATCATCCAAAACCGAATCAAACCGCAAGTAAATTTATCTTTGGATCGAATGATTTTTTATCTTAAAACCGATCCAAACCGAACCGCGAACACCCCTACCTATATTTATTTGTATCTAACTTTTCTTTGTTAGATTGTCTAACAAGCCTACAAATATAGTTCATTAATTATTTGGCAATTTCTCTTTCCATCATATAGTGAAAAGAAAATCCATAAATATGTCCTAAAATGTCTTTAGAAATCAGATATATATTTTCGGTTCGCACCATACTTTATAAGTACAAAGTGTGCCTAAGAGGGGGGTGAATTAGGTGCTTTAAAAGTTTTACGTTTTAGTGATGATGAATATTATTTTTCTGGTTTAGTGCATGAGTTTACAAATGTGTTTCTTTCTTTTCTGGTTTATGACTAGTGATGAAAGCGGTAAATGCGGAAAAGTAAAGAACACAAAGATGTATCTTGGTTTCCCTCACAGTCCGAGAGTACTCCAGTCCCCTTTCAACATGAAAGAGATTTCCTTATTGTTAGATCTCCAGATAAGACACCATAGTCCTTCTATATAAGACTCTAACCAATAAAACCACCAAGAACAATCCTCTTGGACCAAGAACAATTCTCTTGGATTTTCACTATGTCAACAATGAGAACAATCCTCTCAAGGTGACCTTACTTGTATCCAACAATCCTGGAAAAACAAGATTACAAAACCACTTGAACTTATTTTTAACAATCCTGAAAAATAAGAAAGTGTATAGCAATATTTGATTGATAGAGTTTGTAGTGCAATAATCACTTTGAGTGATTTTATCAATAACTTGATCTTCTCTTCCAATAACAATAATATACAATGACTCAAGACTATAGAATGCTCAAAGTTTTCTGTTTAACAATATATGAAAATATGCAGAGAAACTGTGTATGAAAGTGAAGAGAAAGCTTGGGTTTTGATATTTTAAAATTCTGAAACTATTGATTGCAAGAGGTACAAAATGATTTTGAAAATTCAGTATTTATATGTTAATAGCACCTCTTTGAAACAACATAGATTTCTGCAAATGAATCATGAACAATTGCCAAGTTTCAATGAAAAGTTTCCATGAAATGATGTTATGAAAAGGTATGTTCAAAGCTGCTGATTTTCAAAAACGTTCAGCATGCAATCGATTGCACCCCTATGTAAATCGATTGCACGGGTTTTAACAACTACAAAATTCAAATATTTTCAGTGAGAAATCTATTGCAGATGTGTGTAAATCGATTGCACTTTAAAACAGTAGCAAAATTTGATAGAGAGTAATCGATTGCACAAACATGCAAATCGATTGCACTTAGAAGCAGTAGCTAACATTTTGAAAACGTGAAGCATGCAACCGATTTCACCAACATGCAAATCGATTGCACCCAAGTGAAAATTGATTTTTTGCTTAGAAAACTTGAGAAAAAGTTTGGACAAGATAAGAACACTTCTTTTGATCATTGAGCATCTAAGACTTAAGTTCATATCAAGAATTGTTATTATACCTTATGAAATTTGCCAAGAGCTTGAACCAAATACTTTTATCCATTGATGCTTTTAGCTTGATCAACATCTTTGTATTCTTGCCAATATAGTTTGTCTTCATCAAAACAAAATACACTGAGAATCATTTGAGAAGCTTGATATTACATTCTCCCCCTTTTTGATGATGACAAACAATCTTTCTTGAAGTTTTGTTATTTCCGAAAAGAGACTTCTCCCCCTAAGATGTATAACTCCCCCTTTGTATGAGAAACTTTGAAATCATTTGGATTTGCTCATCTTGAAGGATTCTTTGTACCTTAAAAGTTTAAGACAAGGAAATACACAAGCATAAAGTGTAACATCCTTCTCCCCCTTTGACATTATCAAAAAGAAGGGAAATATGCATAAAAACATACATACATACATATACTAAACCTTCTCTACCTTTGTCATTAGCAAAAAGGAATGGGGAAAGACTTAAAATATATAATAAAATTATAAACATAAAAACAGTTTTTACCTATGAGTTTTACCTCAAGAGTGACTTCATAAACCGTTCATCCTTGATGAATTTGAAGCATTTTCAATAAAGTTGTCTTTTACTTAAAAGTTGTCTTTTGTTCTTCAATATGAAGTAATCTTCAATGGATATGAAAGTTAGTGTATGAACTTTGTCAATGCCAATAATTCTTCCTTCAAGGTATTTCCCATATGTGAAATAATCCTTGGACTTAAACTAGATTTGAAAGTTAGTGTATGTCTTCCATCAAATGCTTAGAGCCACCACTTATCAAAACATAGATTTAAAATGGTCCTCAAGAAAACTTGCAAAACAAATTAATTTTTATTTTGTACCCAATGTGCTTTGGTTCGGTCATAGTTAGTTCCCTTCTTAACCTACACATAATTCCCACTTGCTACACTAAAGTTTCTAACATAGCAAGCATTAGGTGTATGGCCAACAATACCACAATAAAAATAAGTAGGTTCAAAGTTACTTCTATATCTAGAAGGGTAAGATTTCTTCTTAGGAAATGTTTTATTTTTAGGATAATGATGAACCACTTTAGGTTTGTTCACTTTCTCTTTGGATGATTGATCACTAGCCTTAATAAAGATAGTTTTATTAGAACTTAGTTTTGAAAACTTTGGATATCCAAGTCCACTTTTACCATTGGAATATCTTTGTTGGCTAAGAACACCTTCCAATCCAATTTGACATTTTTAATATCTCTTAATAACTCTTTTTAATTGGACAATTTAAAAAGAGAGTGATTCATAATTTTTGCATACAAAATTCTGCTTTTGCTCACTAAATTTTTGTTTTTCACCTTTGAGATCTTTTTCCATAGATTCACATTTTTCTTCTAAAGATGAAATTTAATTCTTTTGAGATGAAATAGTTTTATATAAAATTTTGCATTCATTTAAGAGTTCATCTATTGCACCTTGTACATCATTATCATAAAGAAAAAATTCATTACTAACCTCGTCATCTTCACTATCGGAATGGTATGAGGCCATCAATGCAAGATTAACACGTTGATTATTTTCAGAATTGGAAGATGAACTTTCCCATGCTATATGTGCTTTCTTTGACTTCTTATATTTATTTCTATTGAAATATTTATTCTTATTTTCAAGTGTAGGACATTCACTTTTAACATGTCCCTTTTCTCCATATTCAAATGATTTAACCTTCCTTGTTGGTGCTTCCCTTTTTCTTTCTTTTCGTAGAACCTTTTCAATCTTCCTGATGAGATCACCATCTTCACTACTAGTGGATTCATGCTCTTGATTGCTATCATGATTTTTTATCCTTGTATTTAAAACAATGTATTTTGAATCTTTTACTTGGATTTCATTCTTTTCAAGTCTTGCAAATTCTGTCTCATATTCTTGAAGTTTTCCGAACAAAGTGGCAGAAGTCATTGTTGATGGATTATTCTTTTCCGAAATTACCGTTACCTTTGGTTGCCATTACCTAGTTAAGGATATAAGCACTTTAAGATTAAGTTCATCATTAGTTAATGTCTTACCGAGTGCTTTCAAATGATTTGTCAAGTGCACGAATCTTTTCTGCAAGTCGAGGATTAATTCTTGGTGCTGCATTCTGAATAGTTCATATTCTTGACTCAATGTATTTAATCTCGATCTTTTAACTTTAGCGGTTCCTTCATGAGTTTCTACCAAGGTATTCCATATTTCTTTCGCCGTTTTGCACGCCGAGACACGAAAGAATTCATCCATGCTAAGTGCATCTAGAAGAAGATTGATTACCATTTTATCATAGAGGGCCTTTTACTTATCATCTTCATCCTATGCAGTTTTAGGCTTTGATGAGCCAGCACCATTGATCACGGTTATAGGAATAAATGGACCATTCTCGACGGCATCCCATATTTCTTCTCCTTGTGATTCTGGATGTGCTTTCATGCGTATTTTCCAGAAGTCAAAATATTCACCACAAAATAGAGGAGGCTTGTTGTTACTATCACCATCTATGAAAGTGGGATTTTGATTTGCGGAAGCCATTCTGGATCTTTTAGGAATAGGTTACATATAACCTGCTCTGATACCAATTGTAAGTACGAAGTGCGTCTAAGAGGGGGGTGAATTATGTACTTTAAAAGTTTTACCGTTTTAGTGATGATGGATATTATTTTTCTAGTTTAGTGCATGAGTTTACAAATGTGTTTCTTTCTTTTCTGGTTTATGACTAGTGATGAAAGCGGTAAATGCGGAAAAGTAAAGAACACAAAGATGTATCTTGGTTCCCCTCACAGTCCGAGAGTACTCCAGTCCCCTTTCAACATGAGAGAAATTTCCTTATTGTTAGAACTCTAGACAAGACACCCTAGTCCTTCTATACAAGACTCTGTAACAGCCCGAATTTAATTAATTAGTTAATTAAATTAAATAAGGATTAATTATTTAATTTAGATGAAGTTTGGTAATTAATCAGATCGTCGGTATAGTTTGAGAAGTGCTATCGGATTATCAAATAGAGTTGAATTTTATTCGGTTAACCGGAGATTTAATGCGAGTCAGTTACCATAGCAATAATATTAGAAATAATATTATTATTGGAATTTGACCGTTTGAAATAAAGTCGGATTTAATCGGTTTGACCGGGAAATAATATTCGATATAATAATATTTATCTTGATAAATTATATTTACTTAATCGATAGTATACTACTCGGCCGGTATGTGATTTCCAATAGTTTTAACTAATATTATTTATATTATTATTTTCTAAAAATGACCGGTTGATATTTATTTTGATCAATCGATAATTATTTAGTCGATTATTCGGTCCGGTAGTTAATTACATTGGTTTATTCGATTTATCGAAAAATAATTATTTTTATAAGATAATATCGTATTTTAGTGTGTATATATTAATATGTGTGTTGATTGATTAATTGGAGATAATAGAATTATTAAAGTATTTATTTAATTATGTATAGATTTAGTTTAATTAAATAATATGATTTAGTTTTAATAAATAAAATTATATATATATATATATATATATATATATATATATATATATATATATATATATATATATATATATATATATATATATATTAAGTTTGTTTTATATATTATATAATAAATATATATATGTACGTTCATTATATATACTTATAAAACATAAGTTTTTATAATATATATGTATTATATAAGTTAGTTTTATATATTCTATAATAAAGTAATATATTAGTGTTATATATTATAATAAGTAGTGGTAGTAGTAGTCGGAGAAAAAGATAGAAAAAAATTAGAAAGAGAGGAATAGGGATAGAGAAGAAGAAGAGTAAAAAAAAGGAGAAAATCTAAGGTTTGGGAGAAGGGGAAAAGTTGCCGGAATCAACCGAAAAGCTCGTTTCGGAGACTAATCGGTAAGGGTTAGACTTCCTCTAAATATCTTGTATGTTTTTATTGCATTTGATTTCGGTTTTTCGGTTTAGGATTTAGGTTGGAATAGAGAAGAAAATATTCTGAGATTGTTCTGTGTTGTTGTTGTAATGGAAAAGTTTTCCAACTAATGAAAAATCAGGTTTCTTTCCATAAACTTATCATTTATTTTTGAAATCAATATAATATTAGCCGGTTTAGACGGTAAAATTAGTTATCCGGAAATTAATGAAATTTGACGTGGTAACTGAGTTAAACGCGTAGGTAATTATGGTTAAATTATTTATCGAGATTGCAACGTTTTCGGAGACCGGTCGGAATTGTGTTTGTTTCGAATTAGCCGATTTAGACGGTAAAATTAGTTATCCGGAAATTAATGAAATTTGACGGGGTAACTAAGTTAAACGCATAGGTAATTATGGTTGAGTTATTTTTCGAGATTGCGACGTTTTCGGAGATCAATCAGAATTGTGTTTGTTTCGAATTAGCCGGTTTAGACGGTAAAATTAGTTATCCGGAAATTAATGAAATTTGACGGGGTAACTAAGTTAAACGCGTAGGTAATTATGGTTGAGTTATTTTTGAGATTGCGACATTTTCGGAGACCGATCGGAATTGTGTTTGTTTTGAATATATTTATGAAGTAACTTGTTTAAACTTGTATGTTACTTGATGTGTAAATATAATTGCAATGCATGTACAATTGTTGGTATTTCATTGTGTTGGAATATGTAGTATGTGTATGTTAAGGTCGGGAGTGGTCTTAATTGCATACAAGTGGTCAATTGTACATGGCATGGTTGGTCTTGAGACATAGACGGTGAAACGGTGGGTTCATATTTTATAGACGTTGATCCTTAATTGGAAATAGGCGTAGAGGCTTTGATCCTATGTGGAAATATAAGCGGTGAAACTTTGGGTTCACAATTATAGACGTTGATCCTATATGGGAAATAGACGTAGAGGCCTCGATCCTATGTGGAAATATAGGCGGTGGAACCTTGGGTCTACAAGTCGGTACCGCATTCACATTCTTTGTGTCGTGTCATGAGTCACATGCATAATTGTTATATTATGAGTTTATGCGAATTAGATTAATCGTGTGGTTTATGTGTCGGAATTATTTTTGGATTGATTCTTAAATAATTACCAAGTGTGTGATTAGGTGAAATAAATACGTTACTAATATATTATATATGTTTATGTAAGGTGAATGATTCCTAATATTTATATTTTATGCATTGCTTTAATTACATACTTTATATTTATTGGAATTCTTACCCTTCTGTTGGAAAATGCTTGCTACGGCATTGTTCAGGTACCGATGATGGTAGTGCGCGATACTAGGACTTAGTGGATGCATTTAGGCGTGTAGTCCGTTACTTTTTGGTTATCGAGTCAATGCTCTGTTTGTAACATGGGGGTTTAGTGTCCGCATTCGAACTCATATTTTTGTATATGGATTATACTTGTATATAATCCATTGTTTTGATTATATGTTGATGTATGTATATTATGACTTGATAACATGATTGGTGTATGAACCATATGGCTTAATGCATTGAATTTTATACTTTTATTCCTCCTTTGGAGAAGATAATATTATTATGATTCTGTTGCGTTTGCACGAAAAAGAAAGTATATGTCATGAAGGCATTATGTGTTTAAATGATTAAAGTGACAAATATGTCATGTCCATTTTTCTTGAATATGTGAATTGATGTTGTGACACTCCTTCCGTGCAAATTTTATTTTCTCTGATTTTATTTACATCGTTAATTGGGGGTTTATTAGAAGGGGTGTTACAATAGTGGTATCAGAGCAGGTCGGTCTATCGGCCAGGTTGTTTATGTGTTTACTCCCTTCTGGTATACGACATGTGTGTGAAACACTGTCGGTACTTGCTTGTTTCCTTTTCGTTGTCTGCAGAGGTACGTATGAAATAAGTGAGGGAGAAGTTGCTTCTCAGAAGTGTTGTGCAAGAAGTTGGTTCAATGTACCGCGGATTATAAGATGTAAGTATCGCCGAGCAGTTGATGTTCAAGCATGGTTATGTTTAAGTAGCTTGAAGAGTAAGATTGAAGACGTTATTGTGGTTTGGTAACAATGGTTGATGCCACCGTCATGATTGTTGACTATCTATTGACTAATTGAGGAACTGATAACCCTTAATCTCTTGTTGATAGTAGTCGGGATCGTGTTGGATGGGATGGACTTATTGTGCAATCTTGACAGTGTGTGAAATTAGTTGAGTCGGAAAGAAGAGAAGCGTTATGGTTTGCGTAACGAGAGATTTGGATCTTGGTGAGAGCAAGATAAAGGCATGTGACCTATTGGATGTAATATTTTTTTTATGAAGTGTTTCATGATGAAGTAAGTGGAACGGTGTGAGAATGCAAAGTTAAGTTTTAGTGGGTTTTGTTACTAGAGCTAGTTCGAATTCGAGGAATGCCTATAAGAGGTCTGCTTCTAGATTTAGAAAGTTGAAGAGTCAACTTGAGGATTTATTTGAGGAGAAGTTTCTTCGTTCGAATGAGTCGCCGTGGAATGCGCCTGTTGTGTTGTTCGTGGAGAACGAAATTGCCGAGGTTGTGAGTCACTTCAAATGAAGGATCAAAATGAATGTTGAGGATACGAATCTACTCTTGGGGAGTGATATTTGGAGGAATCAGTCGTTGAGAGCTGTTGTATTTAGTGAGTTTGATTTGAAGGTTGTTTATCGATAGTTCGTGTGAAGGCTGGAGAATATTCAGAAGGATGTTTGGGATAAGGTATAGTTATGACGAGTATTCGGTTATATCGGTAGGATGACTAATACATTGTGCATAATTATGGAATATATAAACAGTGTTCTCATGAGTAGCTGTAAGAGTTACAATTGTGTCTATGGATAATTGATTCTGGAATAAGCATTATGGATTGGCGATATTCCGAGTAGCCGTGAAGATTTGATTTGCACCTTGTGGAAGCTCCGAGAAGTTATTTCTGAGAAATAGAAGTTTCCTTGTTTTGGATGGTTTTTATATTGAATTCGATTGAAGACCCTTCATAAGTTGGTTTTGTTATGGATGTTGTTAACTAGAGAGGTCGAGTTGTTATTTGGACTTCGCAGTGTGAAGTGGATTATTATGAGTTATGAAGAGATTAAGGAACGCATTTATTTTGGTGGTGCTTAGTTCGGTGCAGTGTACCGAGATGTTTCATTTTGGACTTAAGGAGTGTTTTGGAGTAGAGCTGATAAGTGTAAATTGTGGCTTGGAACAGCAGGGCTTTCATGAGAAGATTTTGTCGGACGTTTGAGTTAAAGTTTGATGCGGTTGCATTCATTTGGAAACATGAAGATTTTAGTTGTATGTATGTAGGGACTATGAGAGATCGAGATTTGAATTGTTGGAAACGATTCGAAGTTGAGTACGGTTTGTGAAGAGACTGCATCTAATTGTGGGGATCATTAAGAGTATCGTAGATGATACTAAAGAAAGTCGGAAAAATCTAGTTTGAGGAATCAATGGATTTAAGAAGGTGAATTCATAGTCGTTTTGGAAGTACTTACTGAGATGTAAGTTTAGAGAGTCAAAGTGAAATCATGTACTTCTACAATATGGATTTTGTCGGTTATTGATAACTATGGTGGATTACTGGATTGTGATTAAGATAAGTTTTGGCGGTGAAGTATCTTGGGACGGCTTGGTAGCCTCAAGTACTTTAAGATGATCTATGGTTTATGAGGAAGAGTATTGTACTTGCGATCGGAGCCGGTTGCGATAGCATTCGTGTTAGACTCGAGAAGTATGACGTCGTGGTTATGGATTTGAACTGTTTGGTTATTGCAAGAGTATGAGTTACCGTTAATTCCAAAGGAATAGGGTATGAGACTGCGACGATGGTTAATATTTTCGAGAAAGTGATTTTTGGATTGGGTTCTTGTTTGGTAAGTTGAAGGTGATAGTTGACGTCGTGAATGAAAAGTTTGTGCAGTTGTCGATACAGTGGTGTGAGAATTGAGTGGGACGTAACAAGGAGGTTTCGCCAGAGTTAAGCTTTTGAGGTTGGAAGTCCTAAGTGATTGTGGACAAGATTTGAGAAAGTAGGATACTGCCGTATCTTTAGGGACCAATGGATGTTGATCAATCGAAATCGAAGAGAAGATTTTAGAATTGATGGAGAGAAGATTTTAGAATTGATGGATCAGAGGTTGTGATGTATCATGATAGTTGTATGTTTCAGATGTTTTTATTTGGACAATGAGATTGGAGTAAGTAGTAAGCGGACGGAAATTGGATGTGAGGGTCGTAAGTTAGATAGTTGCAGGCTATCTGAGTGCACAGTGGAAGCGTGAGGTATCACAAATCAGTTATGCGCGAATGATAGGATGATTTGAGGTTTTGATTAATTACACTGAATAAGGAATCGAGTGGGTGCTACCGTGGTGATGGTAACGACCTTGTTGTGTCTGGAATCTCGGGTGAACCAGTGTGTTCTCGACTTGGTTATTCTTGGTGTCGTCAGTTTATTGACGAGTGCATGGTATGGGCCTTGCACCTCGGTATTGTGTTTTGTTGGATCTTTATGTTAAGAAGATGTCTGCGTCTTTTGGTGTCTTTCGTATGTTACTTGGTGGAAGTGAGAGTTGGGTGGACGGATACATGAGCAGGTTCAGTGTGGTTTGTCTCAGTCGTATTTTCGAGGGCGAAAATCTGTAAGTGGGGGAGAGTTGTAATAGCCCGAATTTAATTTATTAGTTAATTAAATTAAATAAGGATTAATTATTTAATTTAGATGAAGTTTGGTAATTAATCAGATCGTCGGTATCGTTTGAGAAGTGATATCGGATTATCAAATAGAGTTGAATTTTATTCGGTTAACCGAAGATTTAATGCGAGTCAGTTACCGGAGCAATAATATTAGAAATAATATTATTATTGGAATTTGACCGTTTGAAATAAAGTCGGATTTAATCGGTTTGACCGGGAAATAGTATTCGATATAATAATATTTATCTTGATAAATTATATTTACTTAATCGGTAGTATACTACTCGGCCGGTATGTGATTTCCAATAGTTTTAATTAATATTATTTATATTATTATTTTCTAAAAATGACCGATTGATATTTATTTTGGTCAATCGATAATTATTTAGTCGGTTATTCAGTCCGGTAGTTGATTACATTGGTTTATTCGGTTTATCGGAAAATGATTATTTTTATAAGATAATATCGTATTTTGGTGTGTATATATTAATATGTGTGTTGGTTGATTAATTGGAGATAATGGAATTATTAAAGTATTTATTTAATTATATAAAAAAAATTTAGTTTAATTAAATAATATGATTTAGTTTTAATAAATAAAAAAAAAAAAATATATATATATATATATATATATATATATATATATATATATATATATATATATATATATATAATAAGTTAGTTGTTATATATTATAATAAGTAGTGGTAGTAGTAGTTGGAGAAAAAGATAGAAAAAAATCAGAAAGAGATGAATAGGGATAGAGAAGAAGAAGAGAAGAAAAAGAAGAGAAAATCTAAGGTTTAGGAGAAGGGAAAAAGTTGCCGGAATCAATCGAAAAGTCCGTTTCGGAGACTAATCGGTAAGGGTTAGACTTCCTCTAAATATCTTGTATGTTTTTATTGCATTTGATGTTGGTTTTTCGGTTTAGGATTTAGGTTGGAATAGAGAAGAAAATGTCCTGAGATTGTTCTGGGTTATTGTTGTAATGGAAAAGTTTTCCAACTAATGAAAATTCAGTGCAGTAGAGTGGTTTCTTTCCATAAACTTATCACTATTTTTGAAATCAATATAATATTAGCCGGTTTAGACAGTAAAATTAGTTATCCGGAAATTAATGAAATTTGACGGGGTAACTAAGTTAAACGCGTAGGTAATTATGGTTGAGTTATTTTTCGAGATTGTGACATTTTCGGAGACCGATCGGAATTGTGTTTGTTTCGAATTAGCCGGTTTAGACGGTAAAATTAGTTATCCGGAAATTAATGAAATTTGACGGGGTAACTAAGTTAAACGCGTAGATAATTATGGTTGAGTTATTTTTCGAGATTGCGATATTTTCGGAGACCGATCGAAATTGTGTTTGTTTCGAATTAGCCGGTTTAGACGGTAAAATTAGTTATCCGGAAATTAATGAAATTTGACGGGGTAACTAAGTTAAACGCGTAGGTAATTATGGTTGAGTTATTTTTCTAGATTGCGACGTTTTCGGAGACCGATCAGAATTGTGTTTTTTTTTAAATATATTTATGAAGTAACTTGTTTAAACTTGTATGTTACTTGATGTGTAAATATAATTGCAATGCATGTACAATTGTTGGTATTTCATTGTGTTGGAATATATGATGTGTGTATGTTAAGGTCGGGAGTGGTCTTAATTGCATACAAGTGATCAATTGTACATTGCATGGCATGGTTGGTCTTGAGACATAGACGGTGAAACGGCGGGTTCACATTTTATAGACGTTGATCCTTAATTGGAAATAGGCGTAGAGGCTTTGATCCTATGTGGAAATATAAGCGGTGAAACTTTGGATTCACAATTATAGACGTTGATCCTAGATGGAAAATAGACGTAGAGGCCTTGATCCTATGTGGAAATATAGGCGGTGGAACCTTGGGTCCACAAGTCGGTACTGTATTCGCATTCTTTGTGTCGTGTCATGAGTCACATGCATAATTGTTATATTATGAGTTTATGCGAATTGGATTAATCGTGTGGTTTATGTGTCGGAATTGTTTTCAGATTGATTCTTAAATAATTACCAAGTGTGTGATTAGGTGAAATAAATACGTTACTAATATATTATATATGTTTATGTAAGGTGAAGGATTCCTAATATTTATATTTTATGCATTGCTTTAATTACATATTTTATATTTATTGGAATTCTTACCCTTCTGTTGGAAAATGCTTGCTACGGCATTGTTCAGGTATCGATGATGGTAGTGCGCGATACTAGGACTTAGCGGATGCATTTAGGCGTGTAGCCCGTTACTTTTTGGTTATCGAGTCGATGCTCTAATTGTAACACTGGGGGTTTAGTATCCGTATTCGAACTCATATTTTTGTATATGGATTATACTTGTATATAATCCATTGTTTTGATTATATGTTGATGTATGTATATTATGACTTGATAACATGATTGGTATATGAACCATATGGCTTAATGCCTTGAATTTTATACTTTTATTCCTCCTTTGGAGAAGATAATATTATTATGATTCCGTTGCGTTTGCACGAAAAAGAAAGTATATGTCATGAAGGTATTATGTGTTTAAATGATTAAAGTGACGAATATGTCATGTCCATTTTTCTTGAATATGTGAATTGATGTTGTGACACTCCTTCTGTGCAAATTTTATTTTCTCTGATTTTATTTACATCACTAATTGGGGGTTTATTAGAAGGGGTGTTACAGACTCTAACCAATAAAATTACCAAGAACAATCCTCTTGGACCAAGAACAATCCTCTTGGATTTTCACTATGTCAACAATGAGAACAATTCTCTCAAGGTGACCTTACTTGTATCCAACAATCCTGGAAAAACATGATTACAAAACCACTTGAACTTATTTTCAACAATCCTGAAAAATAAGAAAGTGTATAGAAATATTTGATTGATAGAGTTTGTAGTGCAATAGTTACTTTGAGTGATTTTATCAATGACTTGATCTTCTCTTCTAATAACAATAATATACAATGACTCAAGACTATATAATGCTTAAAGTTTTCTGTTTAAAAATATATGAAAATGTGCAGAAAAACTTTGTGTATGAAAGTGAAGAGAAAGCTCGAGTTTTGATATTTTAAAATTCATAAACTATTGATTGGAAGAGGTATAAAATGATTTTGAAAATTAAGTATTTATATGTTCATAGCACCTCTTTGAAACAGGATAATTTTTTGCAAATGAATCATGAACAATTGCCAAGTTTCAATGAAAAGTTTCCATGAAATGGTGTTATGAAAAGGTATGTTCAAAGCTGCTGATTTTCAAAAATGTTCAGCATGCAATCGATTGCACCCTTGTATAAATCGATTGCACGGGTTTTAACAGCTAAAAAATTCAAAAATTTTAAGTGATCAATCGATTGCACATGTGTGTAAATCGATTTCACTTTAAAACAGTAGCAAAATTTGATAGAGAGCAATTGATTGCACAAACATGCAAATCAATTTCCCTTAGAAGCAGTAGCTAACATTTTGAAAACGTGAAGCATGCAACCGATTGCACCAACATGCAAATCGATTGCACCCAAGTGAAATTGAATTTTTACTTAGAAAACTTGAGAAAAAGTTTGGACAAGATAAGAACACTTATTTTGATCATTGAGTGTTGTACCCCAAAATTTTCCCTCCCATATTTCTCAATACATGCCAAGTGAGGCCCTCAAATTGCTCAAGGAAGTCCAAGGGTTGACTAGACAAACTCTCTCCTAAGGCAGTCTACCTCAAATTAGGGTTTCGGTTTGCATCAAGATGTTTAAATCAAAAGGGTCCCATATGCGCACTATTGTCCTAATATGTTCTCAAGATCATCCATGTCAAGTTTCAAGCCTTGCAGAGAAAGTTTGCTCAGTCAATTGCTCAAAGGCCTGAAAATCGACTGTGCTAGGGCAAAAGTCAATTGTGTCCTACATACAGTCAAACTTCAAGATTTTTGGTCAACATTCTCATTTTGAAGTATTATTCTTCATTTTATCAAGGGTTGATCATGATTCCTCAAGGATTGCTCACAATTCATCAAAACCCAAAAGTTGCTAAATTAGGGTTTTGTAGGAAAAGTCAACTCAACTTTGACCAAGCATAGCTTTCTCATACTTTATCAAAAATGACCCATCCAAAGCTTATTTTGAATAGGATGCAATTCCCTACAATTCATCTTCATCTCCAAAGCTCAAAATATGTACTCACAAGAAGATATAAATTTGGACATTATAGGTCATTTTGAAAAGTCAACAAAAACACCTTTTTTGTCAAAGCTTCATACATGAACATGGAAGACTTAGTTGAGATGATACCAAAACGGTTGCTTAGAAGACATCTCAAGCTTTCTAAAAAGTCAAAGAACACATCTCTAGAGTCAAAATTGAAGGAGTTATGCATGGGTGAAGTTGACCCTTTTTGCAAAATGGCCAAAAGTGAAATGTGCCCAAAATTGCAATTTTTGTGAAATGGGCCCAATTTTTTATGCTTGCATCAAGTTGGTAACATGACCCACGACCCATGATCCTTCCCAATTGTCTTTATTTTATTTTTGTCATTTATTTGAATTTTATTTCAATTAAATCAAATAAAATCAAAATAAAATCATGAAAAATATCAAAACTAATCAAAGCTTGAGATTTTGTGCATGTTTAGGTCTCTTTTACAGCTGGGAAGAGAATCAAATCGTGCAAGCTTCAAATGTACACAAAAATATTGGATTTTGGCTTGATTTGGAAAGATTTACATGAGAATCAAATCATGATTCAATCATCTTAATTGAGAAAGATTTGAAGCAAGTTTGTGACCTAATTTATTCTAGAGTACATATAGAACATTGGCAGACCAAAAGCAAGGGGATTGGAGGCGTGAGAAGAGAAGAACAAATCTCAAAATTCCATAGAAAAGTGGAAATCTGATTTCATAGTTCCAGGCTTTTTTAAGCCATTCCAAGCACATCATTCGTTTGCTAGACATCTAAGGACTCTATCATAATCATTAGCAAGCATTTTCGTGCCCAGATACGCGTTGTAAGTATCCCACGAACTCCATGTTTTCTTGAAATCGTATCTCATAAATCTGACATTGTTAGCATATTTTATGGACCTATTCTGAATCCTTGAAACATTTGCAAGCTAATGATAATACTCAATTGCGTTTTTGTTAACCATACAGAAAGTTGCCATGATTAGGGTTTAGGTTTCGTTTTTAGGGGTTTTGCTTGCAGGAACAATTGGCCATGGAAAGTGGTACCATGATGCTCATGAGGTTGCAACGAGTTGATTGGTACCACTGGAATTGATTTATCATGCGTGCAACAAATTTTGGAAGATCACAGGGTTGTACCTACACCCAGAAAATCGTAGGTAAAAGTGTTGGACTTTTGCCAACGGAGGGAGGAAGAAGAAGGGTGGCGTGGCACTCCCTGACTGGCCCTTTCAAAAATTCGCGCCTTTGTAATATGTTATTTTGTCTTTTACAATATGATCATTGCTTGCTATCCCATGTACAAGAAAACGCGCTAGCTCATATGGTTATTGGATAAGGGAAATTGCCAAAGGGCCTGGGTTCGATCCCCAGGTCCCCTTATGTATTCAACATTATTTTGCTTTGTATAATTCCATGTGCAGGCTTCTCATGAGACCACCATACGCCATCATCCATCAACCATCAGATCGTCCACGCGCTAGATCTAAGGATTCACAATGAAGGCCTACCATGAACATCAGTCAAGCTTGCAGTATTGGATCTGGAAAGTCAAACATGGACCAAGGCTTATTGGGCTCAGAAATGCAATTGGCACCCCTCTTTTGCTTTGATACCAGACCCATCTCTTTTTCTTTTATATTTTTCTTTTAGTTATTTATTTTGATTAATTATTTTCTAACACAAAATTAAATTCTTTTTTTTTACAAAACTCATAAAATCAATTTTCAACAATTTAGATTTAGGTTTTATTTTGTCAAAATTAATTTAATAATTATATTAATTTAATTATTAGGGTAATTTTAACCTTTTTTGTAAATAACTTAAAATAAATTAGAAAATTAGGGTTTGTTTGATTTCATTTTTATTTTCTTTTCTTAAAATAACCAAAATGCAAAAATAGGTCAAATTAATTATTTTTCTTAATTTAAATTAATTAGTAATTAGGTTTGTACTTATTTAATTAAAACCTTATTTTCTCAAAATAATAAAAAACAACAAAAATATGATTTTTCTTTCAATTAGGTTTAGACGGGGTCAAAACCCTAATTTTCTCGTTCTCATTTCATCGCGCGCGTTTATTTTTTTTTACGATATTAATGTAATTGCTCATGGTATGTAATAGTTTAATTAGGATTTTTCTTTTATGGGTTTTTGGCTATGTAATTAATCCCCCTCCCCGGAGCCTTGTAATAGCGTAGTTTTATTTCTCGCATTTTAATTTTTGCAAATATTAACTGTTAGATGTATGATAATAGGATTGCATGACAAGACTGTATGATAATTTAAAATGGCTAGCAAACCCTAAATGTGCAAAGATAATAACTTGAAATTAAATCACTCGCACATGCGCACTCCTAGGGTATACTCTTGGTTAGGTTGCCTTTGGTAAACGATCATTAAGTATAAGGTGTTTTAGTGGTCTCTCTCTTGTCTAAACAAAGATCAAATGTCCCGTTCGGAAATATTGCCTCGGAAATGTTGCCTCGGAAATGTTGCCTCGAATATGATCTTAAGACACTAGGGTTATTACTAAGATGTCCTAACATTGCTTTAGTGATCGTACGTCCCTTTCGAATTGACCCTTACAAATTCCAACGACGGTGCTACCTATTTCTCAATAGTAGGATAGAATTGTCTAAAGGAAACGAGAACAGAAACAATCTATTTTCGAGTAGGTAGATGCTAGTAGGTACTTGCTCAAATCAAACTTTTTCACACCAAACACTTTTCAAACAAAGTTTTCAAAAACACTTCGTAACACTCTTGAAGATAGAAGCAAGGGTTAAAACAAAGTCAAACAAAACTTTTCAAAATAAACACACACAAGCAATTTTCAAAATGATGAGCAAGTACCTAAGAGCCCGTAGAAAACTACGGATAGAAAGGGTGCTAATACCTTCCCTTTCTATAATCTACCCCCTGTACTCAGAATATCTCGAAAAAGGAATTTTTCTGTGCTTTTTTCCTTTCCAGTTGGATAAAATAAAAGTCGGTGGCGACTTTTGCTTACCGCGACATTTTGCAAACACAAACCCAAACCAACATTTTCCTAAAACAGTTCGGTTCTGCCACCGTATCACAGAACTGACGACTCTGCTGGGGAGTAATAAGTGGGGTATACCTTAGGATTAGTTCATCATAAATTGCTTCTCTTGTTTGTTTTGGTTGCTTTACTTTTAAGGGTTTTGTATTGGGAGTTACTATAGATCCTAACTCGGATCTGGGGACACCTTTTAGGTAAGTAGCAATAAACTGTGAGGGAACTGTACGGCATAGACCGATACGGTTGAAGCAGTAGCTACGTTGATGTGGCACATTGGTTGGTATCGGTATCCGTTGTGGAGAAACGAGGAGAATACATGGCTGCTATGTGTGTCGTTAAGCATCAACTGACCTTAGAACCTATAATTGACCAACTTGGCCATTAGGAAATAGTGAGATAGCCGACCTCGGTGTAAAGCTGAGAACTGGTTGATACTCGATGCTACACTCATTGAGACCATACTCTCGAGATAGTTCTGGCCGCAAGAAAAGATTGTGTGAGCTGAAACCATGACTGATGAAGGATGGTCAGTGATATTGAGAACCTCTAGAACCCGGTTACTATTATTAGGACATGTTGAAACCAACTAAACTTCAAGAGGGTAGTACCTAGACCCCATGCAAGCCTGAAACTTAAGGGCTTTTGCGTGACTTGTTTGCCTTTACCATATATGTTATCTGCTATACCTGTTGTGTGTTTTATCATGACATCATGCATCATAACATAGCATGCATACTTCATTATACTAACCATTTCAAAGACCGAGGGGGATTTATCTTTGTTCTGTTTTGCAGATTATGGCTTCTGTGCGCAGAAACACCATTCGAGTTAACTTTGTGCAAATACCTGCTCAACTCAAAGATTTAACCTCGAGAGTTTCTGATACTTCTTCATTCATTAGGAGACATGGTCAACTTCTTAGCTTGGTTACCTCAAAGTTTGATGAGCAAATGATGAGTGTGCTTTTCCAGTTCTTCGATCTGATGCATCATTGTTTCACGTTCCCAAATTATCAGCTAGTTCCCACTTTGGAAGAATTTTCTCACTTATTGGGCATATCCATCCTCGAGCAGATGCCCTTCACAGGTCTGGAAGAGAATCCTAGACCAGAAGACATTGCCTCAGCTCTGCGTCTGAAACGGGCCGATGTAGTATCCAATTGGGAAACGCGAAGCAAGGTTGAAGGTTTCTTAGCCAAGTTTCTGATAGATCAAGATCAGCTGTTCTGGGATAGCTTAGACTTTCAGGCTTTCGAAGATATCTTGGCTCTCCTTATCTACGGTTTGGTCCTCTTTCCGAATCCGGATTCTTTTGTGGATGTGAATGAGGTTAAGATCTTCCTGTCTCGCAATCCGGTGCCTACTCTTCTGGGTGATATCTTGCATGCCCTCTATATTCGTACTGTGCGAAGAAGAGGGACCCTCATGTGTTGCATACCGCTGCTGGCGAGTGGTTTATTTCGCACCTCCCCAAGCCTGTATTGAAGAATGAGGAAGGTGTAGGATGGTCTTACAGGATAATGCCCCTTGCCCATACAGACATTCTTTGGAGTTCTAAGGCTATGGAAAGCGCTGCTGTCATTGATCGATGTGGGGGATACCCTAATGTCCCGTTTCTTGGAATCAGAGGGGGAATAACCTACAGTCCTTGTTTGGCTTTGCGACAATTTGGTTGTGCTCAGAGAGACGGTCCTCATGAGTTACTTCTTACAGATATTGCCTTTAATTACAAGGAAGACATTGACGAGCATCGCCGAAGGTTTATACGAGTGTAAGGCATGGTGAACAGGTCTGACCCTCAAGAGCTAGGACCAAGGAATTCTCTCCCTATGTAGCCTTATCTCCAGTGGGTTCGAGCTCGTGCTCAAAAGCTTGGGATGCCCTATGAAGCTGTGTTGCCAGTGATTATGGAGCCCACCAATGAGGAGGTCATTCCTTATACAGACCTTTATCCCTACATGCCCACTGATCTTGGAGCATTGAAGAGGTCCTGGATTCAGTTGAAAGAAGAGAGGGATACCTACCGGGAAAAGTACCATGAGCAGGAAAGGAAGATCTTGAAGCTCACCAGGAAACTCGAGAATGAAAGAACGATCAATGACTACGTCAGTACGAAGGGGAAGCATCCATGGGATTTATGATTTTTCTTTTTCTAGTTTAGATTTGTTTTTTTTTACTTCTTTGTAACGCCTCAAAGGCATTATTGAACCCTTTTACAAGTTTAATCTAATAAAGTTTGTTTTATTTTTTGGTTTGCAAATTTAAATCTCCCAAAGCCTTTGAAATCATTACATACGCATCCCATTATCATGCACACCATTACAAGTACTATTACAGGTTTCTCATCTTCTTCGCTGTTTATTTCAGCAGAAATGTCTTCCGATCAAGCAATCAAAGGTCTTCAGACACAAAATTCCCAATTCCAAGAGTTGTTCTTAAGCTTGGCTAAAGGGCAAGAGGACTTGAAAGCTCTCATTCTGAAAGAGAAAGAGAAGAAGAAGAAGAAGGTCTTTCTTCTGAGTATGGGTAAAAGGTTTGGGGATAGGCTGAAACAGCAAGCTGATTTGTCCTTTTCATCCAAGGGAGGGGAGGATCAAGAAGAAGAAAAGGGCCCCAGTCCTGCAGTTTCTGATAATGATACAGATTATGATGAGGAACAATATCCTCCTGCTGAGGATAGGTACAAAAAACTTGAAGACCGTCTGAGCGCTATGGAGATTTAGAAGATCCTTGGTTTGGATTTCAAAGATTTGGGACTGGCATCTGGGGTGGTGATCCCTTATAAGTTCAAAGCTCCAGTTTTCACCAAATACGATGGAGTATCCTGTCCAAAACTCCATCTCCGCTCGTACGTTAGAAAAATCTAACCTTACACTGCTGATAGGAATCTGTGGGTACATTTCTTTCAAGATAGTCTATCAGGGACTCAGCTTGAATGGTTTTATCAACTGGAAGGAGCTAATGTCCAAAATTGGGAAGACCTTGTTGCTGCTTTCTACAAGCAGTACCAGTATAACGCCGACCTTGCTCCCACGCGTACTCAGCTTCAGGGTATGTCTATGGATGCAAGTGAAGGTTTTAAGGACTATGCTCAGAAGTGGAGAGATTTGGCTGGAAGGGTCCAACCCCTTTTATCTGACAGGGAGTTGGTGGACATGTTTCTAGGGACGTTGTCTGGTCCATTTTTCAATCATCTGATCGGCAGTTCGTCATATGGGTTTACTGAATTGATTTTGATTGGGGAGAGAGTAGAAGCTGGTATCAGAAGTGGTAAGATACAGAAAGATACATCGTCAAGTGCAGTAAAGAAGCCTTTCACTGGTAAGAAAGAAGCTAGTGCAGTCTATGGCTCGAGGAGCCAAAGTAGACCTGAACACCGTCAAGCAGTGAATGCGGTGGTAATATCAAGACCTACAGTTGCTCCACAATGCAACAATCAACAAAGGATGGAAAGACCACAAAGGCAGTTCACTCGGCTTAATATGACCCTGTCTCAAATTCTACCATAATTATTAAAGACCAACTTGGTAACTCTGAGGGAAGCCCCGAAGAATCCCAACACCACCTCTCCGCTGTATAACCCGAATGCCTGCTGCGCCTATCACTCCGATGGCCCATGTCATGATACAAACAATTGTTGGGCCTTGAAGAATAAGGTGCAAGACTTGATCGAAGCCAAAGAGATTGAGTTTGATTCTCCAGAGAAGCCCAACGTCATAACTGCTCCCATACCCAAGCATGGTCATGGAGTAAATGTTGTGGATGATGATTTATTTGTAACCTCCGTGGAAGAAATTTCTACTCCTTTGATGACAGTTAATAAGAATCTATTGTTGGCCGGTTTATTTCCGGGCTGTGGAGAAGGTTGCCACATGTGTTCAATTCTTCCTGCTGGTTGCCACTTATTAAAATCAGGTGTTCAATGCCTGATGGATAATAGAGAGATCCTGTTCGAGAAGACTATGATTCCGTTAGTTCCAATTGAAGATGTGGCCATCATAACCATCTCCGCCAATCCTTCCAAGGCTTCCCCGAGAAATCCTGTTAGGATTACACCCATTCCAAGAATCGCTCCGTTAATCATTACTATCCCTGGTCCTATCCCATACACTTCGGATAAGGATGTCCCTTGGCACTATGGGGCCGATGTGTATTACCATGGAGTTAAGCAAGACTTAAAGATTGAAGAAGCTGATGCTGATATCAGCAATATTGTCGGGGCTAGCAAGGTCACCAGAAGTGGAAGGCTCTTCTCTCCTGAGATTTCCCCTCCGAATGTTCACAAACCTGTTGTCATTCCATCTACTAGTACATCAGCTACTGTCCCAGTTCCTATTCCAACTATCACCCCTGTCACTGAGCCATCTGGGACTCGGGGCAAAGAAATCACAGGTGAGCCTGCCCAGATGGAGGCGCCTAAGAAGATCATTGTAGAAACCTCTAAGTAGGAGATAGAGGAAATTCTGAAGATTATCAAGAAGAGTGACTACAACATAGTCGAGCAGGTGGGGCAGACCCCGTCAAAAATCTCCATGTTATCTTTGTTGTTGTGTTCGGAAGCCCATGCAAAGGCTTTAATTGCTTTCCTCAAAACTGCGCATGTGCCGCAGGAAACTTCGGCTGATCAATTCAAAGATTGTGTAGCTAGTTTGACTGCCAACAATGGGTTGGGTTTCTCAGACGCAGATCTGACTGTTAAAGGAAGAAATCACAATGATGCTCTGCACGTCTCGATCGAGTTCAGGGGCACTACTTTGGCCCATGTACTGGTTGATACTGGGTCATCATTGAATGTTTTGCCAAAGAAAGCATTAGACCGTCTGGATTATGAAGGTTTGGTTCTGAAGCCGAGTAATATTGTGGTCAGGGCTTTCGACGAATCAAAAAGGATGGTGCACGGGGAAGTGGACGTCCCTGTCAAAGTTGGCTCTCAGACTTTTGCATCTACTTTCTATGTGATGGATATCCGACCATCTTATTCTTGCCTGTGGGTCGCCCTTGGATTCATAAGGCTGGGGCAGTGACTTCTACGCTCCATCAGATGTTGAAATATCCAGTGAAAGGGAAGATTGTTACGATGCAAGGAGAAGAGGAGTACATGGTGAGTCATCTTAATTCCTTTCGCTATATGGAGATGGATGGGGAGTTCATCGAAACCCCGTGTCAGAACTTTGAAGAGGTCCCCCAGACTCTGGCGTCGACTGAAGTTGCTGCTGACAAACCTCCGTTGAAGATGGCTTCCCTCAAGGATGCCAGGGATGTAATTGAAAAAGGTGGGTGTGCAAATTGGGGTCAACTCCCTGATTTCGCACACAAAACTGACAAGTTTGGTTTGGGATTTACTGCAGAGGCTCAAAGGGCTGTTCGGCGCGCACAGATTGGAAGACCTCCTCTGCACATCAGTAATCAGGGAGTGAATGAAATTGAGGATGATGAAGAAGAGTCAGATATCGACAGTTGGATTTACCCGACTACCAACGGTGGATTGAACAACTGGACGGTGAAGGACTTCGTACCCGTTTCTTTTATTACACAGTAATTGACTTTTGTTTTGAGATTTGTAATAGACCATTTAAAACTTTACGGTCCGGTGCCTTTCCCGAGGCACCTTGGCTTTGCTTGTGAGGGCTTATTATTTTTCATTTTCATATATCATCAATAAAGCATTGGACGTTTCTTGCATTACAAATTTTGTGCTCCTTGCTTTTCTTTTTCTATCTTTATCACAAACAACTATTGTCTTACACACACTCACATATCATAATACAGATCCACGTCCACTCTGGATCCCGTTGATAACAACTCTGTTACTACCAGTTATGACTTCGAAAATCCGATCAACCAAGTCGAGGACGAAGGTGAGGATGATTATGAGGTGCCCGGAGAACTTGCTAGACTGTTACTGCAGGAGGAGAGGGCCATACAAACTCATGAAGAGCCAGTCGAATCAGTGAACTTGGGTACAAAGGAAGACATGAAAGAGGTCAAGATAGGTGCGAATCTGGAACCTAGTGTCAAATAATGGTTGATACAGATGCTACGCGACTATGTTGAGATTTTTGCTTGGTCTTATGAAGATATGCCTGGTTTAGACACTGATATTGTGGTACACCGCCTGCTGACTAAAGAAAACTGTCCTCCGGTAAAGCATAAAGTTCGCCGTATGCGCCCTGAGATGTCTGAGAAAATCAAGGCTGAGGTTATGAAACAGTTTGACGCTGGATTTCTAGCTGTCACTTCTTACCCGCAGTGGGTTGCCAACGTCGTTCCGGTGCCTAAGAAAGATGGTAAGGTGCGGATGTGTGTGGACTATAGAGATCTGAACAGGGCGAGCCCCAAAGATGATTTCCCACTTCCTCACATTGATGTTCTGGTCGACAACACCGCGCAGCATAAGGTCTTCTCCTTTATGGATGGTTTTTCTGGTTACAATCAGATCAAGATGGCTCCCGAGGACATGGAGAAGACAACTTTCGTTACACAGTGGGGCACCTTTTGTTACAAGGTAATGCCTTTCGGGTTGAAGAATGCTGGGGAAACTTATCAGGGTGCCATGGTCGCTTTGTTCCACGACATGATTCATCATGAGATTGAGGTTTACGTTGATGACATGATCGCAAGGTCCCAGACTGAGGAAGAACACCTTGACCATCTCCAGAAATTGTTCGATAGGTTGAAGATGTACAAGCTGAGGTTAAACCCGAACAAGTGCACCTTCAGAGTGAGGTCTGGTAAGCTTCTGGGTTTCGTTGTTAGTGATAAAGGTATTCAAGTGGATCCTGCAAATGTGAAGGCTATACAAGAGATGCTAGCTCCCCGAACGGAAAAGGAAGTTAGAGGCTTTTTGGGACGACTAAATTACATTGCAAGATTCATTTCACATTTGACTGCTACTTGTGAGCCGATCTTCAAGATACTGAAGAAAGATCAAGTAGTAAAATGGAATGATGAATGTCAGACCGCTTTTGAAAGGATCAAGGAATACCTCCAAGAGCCACCTATTCTAATGCCTCCAGTTGAAGGAATACCTTTGATCTTATACTTAACAGTGCTGGATCATTCAATGGGGTGCGTGCTAGGGAAGTATGACGAGTCTGGCCGAAAGAAGCATGCTATTTACTACCTTAGCAAAAAGTTTACCGACTGTGAGACCCGATACTCACTGCTCAAGAAAACTTGTTGCGCTTTGGCATGGGCTGCTCGCCGGATGAGACAGTATATGCTGACTCACATTACCCTATTGATATCAAAAATGGATCCAATCAAGTATATCTTCGAGAAGCCTTCTTTGTCCGAAAGAATAGCAAGATGGCAGATGATCTTAACTGAGTACGACATCCAATACACAACCCAAAAAGCAATCAAGGGGAGTGTACTGGCGGATCATTTGGCGCATCAGGTCGTGGATGACTACCAATCCATGAATTTCGAGTTCCCGGATGGGAACATCATGTTGGTGACTGAGTGTGAAGAACCTGGACCGGATGAAGGACCAAGGAGGGATCCTGATGGTCTATGTATTTTGATGGAGCCTCGAACGCGTTGGGTAATGGCATCGGTGCTGTAATTATATCTCTTGAGGGCTGTCATACCCCGTTCACCGCCCGATTATGTTTTAACTGCACCAACAATATGGAGGAGTACGAAGCATGCATCTTGGGTCTCCGAGCTGCTATTGACCTAAGGATTAAATTCTTGAGTGTATTCGGAGATTCCTCTCTAGTGATCAGTCAGATCAATGGCGAGTGGGATACAAAGCATCTAAATCTTATTCCTTACAAAGAGTATGTGCTAACATTGCTTCCGCACTTTTAGGAGATAACCTTTGAACACTTTCCAAGAGAGGAGAATCAATTAGAGAACGCGATAGCTACCATGTCTTCTATGTTCAAAGTCAGGTGGGACAATGAAGCTCCCCAGATTACCATTGAGAGGTTGGACGAACCCACACATTGCTGTGACATTGAGACTGAAGAGGTAGCAGATAAACCCTGGTTCCACGAGGTAAAGGGGTATCTTGAGGCTCAAGAATACCCCGAGGGTGCATCTGTTAATGATAAGAAGTTTCTGAGGTGATTCACTGCGAAGTTCTTCATCAGTAATGGTATCCTCTACAAGCCTAACCATGATTCAACCTTACTGCGATGTGTGGACAAGAACGAGGCAGAAAGGATTATGGAAGAGTTACATGAAGGTACTTTCGGAACTCATTCCAGTGGACATACTATGGAAAAGAAAATCTCACGGGCTGGATATTATTGGTCCACTATGGAAGCCGATTGTTATCAGCACTCCTGGACCTGTCATAAGTGCCAAGTCTATGCTGATAAGGTGCATGTACCTCTAGTCCCTCTGAATGTTTTGAAGCTCCTTGGCCTTTTGCAATGTGGGGCATCGATATGATTGGCGAGATCAGACCTACTGCATCCAACGGGCATCATTTCATTCTGGTGGCTATTGATTACTTTACGAAGTGGGCTGAGGCAGCTTCCTTTGCTACAGTAACCAAGAACGTCGTGGCGCGGTTCATCCGACACAATCTGATCTATCAATATGGTGTACCGGAGAGGATCATCATGGACAATAGTACAAATCTCAACAATACAATGATCACTGAGCTCTGCAAACATTTTAAGATACATCATCACAACTCTTCTCCTTACCGGCCGAAGATGAATGGGGCTGTTGAAGCGGATAATAAGAACATCAAGAAGATTGTGCAGAAGATGACGGTGACCTACAAAGACTGGCATGAGATGTTACCGTTTGCTCTTCATGGGTACCATACCTCAGCACGGACGTCGACAGGGGCAACATCTTACTCTCTGGTGTATGGCATGGAGTCGGTCTTTCCCATTGAAGTCCAGATACCCTCTCTCTGGATTATGAAGGATGCAGGTTTGAGTGAAGAGGATTGGATCTAGACCCGACTTGATTAGCTAAATTTAATCGACGAGAAGAGACTTACTGCTATTTGTCATGGTCATACGTATCAAAAACGAATGATCAAAGCTTTTAACAAGAAAGTTAGACGACAAGAGTATCAAGTCGGGGATCTGGTGATCAAGCGCATCATACTGCCGCAAGGTGATCCCAGGGGAAAATGGACCCCTACGTACGAAGGGCCATTTGTGGTTAAGAATATTTTCTCGGGAGGAGCTATGATTCTAACAACCATGGATGGTGACGACCTTCCTCACCCCGTCAATGCATACATAGTGAAAGGATACTACGCATAATCAAAGACCCGCTAGGTTGACTGGCCTAGGAAAAAATAAGGGCTTCCCGACGAACCAAAAGGGTTCGGGAAAAAGTTAGGGATGAAAATGAAAAAAAACTGTACACCCGACAAGTTGAAAACCTGAAAAGGCGGCTTGGGTAAAAAAGGGTATCCCGGTGGACTGAAAACCCGAAAGGGCGGTCCAGGAAAAAAATAGGGATCAAAGCATAACACTATTGGATCATCTTGCGATCAGACTTTGGTATCGACTATCAAGCTAGGACGGTACCAATCAATATGATCTACCTTCAACCAAGTAGCAAAGTGATGAGAGGCTCGAAGATATAAAGGCAATATCAGAGTTGGAACCCAGTGGGATTGTTCACATAGCTGTTTTTCTTTGTTTTTCACAAATTGTATAATTTCTATCTTTCGGCGGCGTTCTCTTACTAGAACATCATCCTCTTGTACAAAACACCTAGTACAGGCCAACTTCAAAATCAATACAATTCATTTTACAATAAAATTCAAAATTATTTTTCTTTTCCTGTTTTGTTTTGTAAGAATGTCCAATGATTCATTTTTGATATATGCATTTGAAAATAATTGTTGCTCATAAATATTTACATATGAAACAAAAGATGATTACTCGTAATTCCAGGAACAAGGGCAAACAAGAAATGTCCAAACCTTACAGTTGCTCTATCCACCAGGTACGGGGATACACCCAGCTGAAGAATATGACTAAAAGTGCATACACTCCCCACAGAGTAAGAAATACCCAAAATTAGCAGTGTTAATTCTCCCCATGCAGAGTTTATCTATCACCAACACTAGAAGATTATCACCAGTGGAGTTTATTTCTTCCACAAGCAGAAACTCAATCCCCGACAGAGTTCATAATCACAAGCAATAGTAATTCGTCCCCAACCGAGGTTATTTCCCCAAATCAACAGATCTTCTAGCAGAGTATCTCTCTTCCCCACAGAGCCATTTTATCGCCAGTTTATCCTCCATCCAAGTTATTCTCCCACCAATTTACTCTCAATTCATCTTTGGTCATTATCCCTAGCGAGCAAAACTCTTTGTACTCCAGCAGCAGTTCAGGATTTATTTTCCCCAGCTAGAAAACATCACGAGAACATTGCATATCCATACATCATGGCATGCGCATACGCATCATACAACACAATATCATTTATTTTGAGAACATCATTGCTCAATACATTTCATACATCATGACATTTCATACGACTAACTCTTTACCTTTCAGGGAAAGATACAATCAAATTCTCACAAGTTTTTTCTGGTTCAGTCAAATCGGTGCTAAGATTTCTATTCCAGTTCAAGCTATGAAGCCCGGATCCGACCGGATAATATCTTGATTTCTCCAAAACACCATGAAGCCTGGAATCGACCAGATAGTGGTTTATCTTAAATTTAAGCTATGAAGCCCGGAAATCGACCAGAAAATAGTTGAATCCCCAACAAGTTACTGTGAAGCTTGGAGAATGACCATATAGCAATACAAGTTACTATGAAGCCTGGATTACGACCAGATAACAGTACAAAGACACCATGAAGCCTGGAATCGACCAGATAGTGGTATATCATAAACACAAGCGGTGAAGCCCAGAAATAGACCGGAAAACAGCTTAACAAGGTATTGTGAAGCCTGGAAATCAACCAGATAGAAGTACAAGGACACCATGAAGCCTGGATTCGACCAAATAATGGTATAAGACACTGAAGCCTGGGACTACGACCAGATAACATTAAGGGACACTGTGAAGCTTGGGTTTCGACCAAATAGCAGTCTACCCGGCCAATTACTATGAAGCCCAGAAATCGACCGGATATCAGTAGGCCTTAAAATCAAATGGAAGCCCGAATGCGACGGATAACCACTTGATTTCTTCTGAAGCCTGGAACATGACCAGATAAGAAGTAAGGAGTTGCGAAGCCTGGATTACGACCAGATAGCGGCAAAGGACTGAAGCCTGGAATCAACCAGATAACAGTATAAGACATTGCGAAGCTTGGATTTCGACCAAATAGCAGTTTACTTGGACAACTACTAAGAAGATCGGAATCGACCGGATATTAGTATGCCTTAAATGCAAGTTGAAGCCCGGATGCGACCAGATAACAACTTAATTCCTTCTGAAGCCTAGAGTACGACCAGATAAGAATTGAGATTGCAAATCTTGGAGAACGACCGGATAGCAAGTTTAATCTCATCTCCCCAATAAGTCACTGTAAAGCCTGGAGCACGACTAGATATCAGTCGATCTTATCACTATGAAGCCTGGATCACGACCATATAGTAGTTCATTTTCACCTCTTCGACCAAGAGACGATTCCCCAGTAGAATAACGGATGACTGAAGCTCCTAAAATTCAACTTTTATCAAGACATAGACTAGCATTCCCCAGCGAAATCCTCCTCAACAACAGGTATACAGGCTCTTGTAAAGGAATCTCTTATACGATCGACACTTCTTCTGATGGCATCTTTAAGCCTATCCTCCATCATAAATCTCCAAATGGCATCTATAAGCCCATTCCCGACATCACAAGACAAGTACCACCTCATGCGAGTGCAAATTTCTGGGCACTCTAGTGTTCAATCATCTTCCACCTTCGGATCACGAAAAGCAAGCAAGCCAATCTACATCCTCAAGTTTAAGAAGATTGAACAGGGGCAGTTGTACCCCAAAATTTTCCCTCCCATATTTCTTAATACATGCCAAGTGAGGCCCTCAAATTGCTCAAGGAAGTCCAAGGGTTGACCAGACAAACTCTCTCCTAAGGCAGTCTACCTCAAATTAGGGTTTCAGTTTGCATCAAGATATTTAAATCAAAAGGGTCCCAAATTCTAACTATTGTCCTAATATATTCTAAAGATCATCCATGTTAAGTTTCAAGCCTTGCAGAGAAAGTTTGCTCAGTCAATTGCTCAAAGGCCTGAAAATCGACTATGCTAGGGCAAAAGTCAATTGTGTCCTACATACAGTCAAACTTCAACATTTTTGGTCAACATTCTCATTTTGAAGTATTATTCATCATTTGATCAAGGGTTTATCATGATTCCTCAAGGATTTCTCACAATTCATCAAAACCCAAAAGTTGCTAAATTAGGGTTTTACAAGAAAAGTCAACTCAACTTTGACCAAGCATAACTTTCTCATACTTTATCTAAAACGACCCATCAAAAGATCATTTTGAATAGGATGCAATTCCCTACAATTCATATTCATCTCCCAAGTTCAAAATATGCACTCACAAGAAGATATAAATTTGGACATTATAGGTCATTTTGAAAAGTCAACAAAAACACCTTTTTTGTCAAAGCTTCATACATGAACATGGAAGAATCAATTGAGATGAGACCAAAAGGGTTGCTTAGAGGACATCTCAAGATTTCTAAAAAGTCCAAGAACATATCTCTAGAGTCAAAATTGAAGGAGTTATGCATGGGTGAAGTTGACCCTTTTTGCAAAATGGCCAAAAGTCAAATGTGCCCAAAATTGTAATTTTTGTCAAATGGGCCCAATTTTTTATGCTTGCATCAAGTTGGTAACATGACCCAAGACCCATGATCCTTCCCACTAGTCTTTATTTTATTTTTGTCATTTATTTGAATTTTATTTCAATTAAATCAAATAAAATCAAAATAAAATCATGAAAAATATCAAAACTAATCAAAGCTTGAGATTTTGTGCATGTTTAGGTCTCTTTTACAGCTAGGAAGAGAATCAAATCTTGCAAGCTTCAAATGTACACAAAAAGATTGGATTTTGGCTTGATTTGGAAAGATTTACATGAGAATCAAATTATGATTCAATCATCTTAATTGAGAAAGATTTGAAGCAAGTTTGTGACCTAATTTATTCTAGAGTACATATAGAACATTGGCAGACCAAAAGCAAGGGGATTGGAGGCGTGAGAAGAGAAGAAAAAATCTCAAAATTCCATAGAAAAGTGGCAATATGATTTCATAGTTCCAGGCTTTTTCAAGCCATTCCAAGCACATCATTCGTTTGCTGGACATCTAAGGACTCTATCCCAATCATTAGCAAGCATTTTCGTGCCCAGATACACGTTGTAAGTATCCCACGAACTCCATGTTTTCTTGAAATCGTATCTCATAAATCTGGCATTGTTAGCATATTTTATGGACATATTCTGAATCCTTGAAACATTTGCAAGCTAATGATAATACTCAATTGCATTTTTGTTAACCATACAGAAAGTTGCCATGATTAGGGTTTAGGTTTCGTTTTTAGGGGTTTTGCTTGCAGGAACAATTGGCCATGGAAAGTGGTACCATGATGCTCGTGAGGTTGCAACGAGTTGATTGGTACCACTGGAATTGATTTATCATGCGTGCAACAAACTTTGGAAGATCACATGGTTATACCTACGCCCAGAAAACTGTAGGTAAAAGTGTTGGACTTTTGCCAACGTAGGGAGGAAGAAGAAGGGTGGTGTGGCACTCCCTGACTGGTCCATTCAAAAATTCGCGCCTTTGTAATATGTTATTTTGTCTTTTCCAATATGATCATTGCTTGCTATCCCATGTACAAGAAAACCTGCTAGCCCAGATGGTCAGTGGACAAGGGAAATTGCCAAAGGGCCTGGGTTTGATCCCCAGGTCCCCTTATTTATTCAACATTATTTTGCTTTGTAGAATTCCATGTGCAGGCTTCTCATGAGACCACCATACGCCATCATCCATCAACCATCAGATCGTCCACGCGCTAGATCTAAGGATTCACAATGAAGGCCTACCATGAACATCAGTCAAGCTTGCAGTATTGGATCTGGAAAGTCAAACATGGACCAAGGCTTATTGGGCTCAGAAATGCAATTGACACCCCCATTTTGCTTTGATACCAGGCCCATCTCTTTTTCTTTTAGTTATTTATTTTGATTAATTATTTTCTAACACAAAATTAAATTCTTTTTTTTACAAAACTCATAAAATCAATTTTCAACAATTTAGATTTAGGTTTTATTTTGTCAAAATTAATTTAATAATTAGATTAATTTAATTATTAAGGTAATTTTAACCTTTTTTGTAAATAACTTAAAATAAATTAGAAAATTAGGGTTTGTTTGATTTCATTTTTATTTTCTTTTCTTAAAATAACCAAAATGCAAAAATAGGTCAAATTAATTATTTTTCTTAATTTAAATTAATTAGTAATTAGGTTTGTACTTATTTAATTAAAACCTTATTTTCTCAAAATAATCAAAAACCACAAAAATATGATTTTTCTTTCAATTAGGTTTAGACGAGGTCAAAACCCTAATTTTCTCGTTCTCATTTCATCGCGCGCGTTTATTTTTTTTTTACGATATTAATGTAATTGCTCATGGTATGTAATAGTTTAATTAGGATTTTTATTTTATGGGTTTTTGGCTATGTAATTAATCCCCCTCCCCGAAGCCTTGTAATAGCGTAGTTTTATTTCTCGCATTTTAATTTTCGCAAATATTAACTGTTAGATGTATGATAATAGGATTGCATGACAAGACTGTATGATAATTTAAAATGGCTAGCAAACCCTAAATGTGCAAAGATAATAACTTGAAATCAAATCACTCGCACATGCGCACTCCTAGGGTATACTCTCACTTCGGTTGCCTTCGGTAAACGATCATTAAGTATAAAGTGTTTTAGTGGTCGCTCTCTTGTCTAAACAAAGATCAAATGTCCCCGTTTGGAAATATTGCCTCGGAAATGTTGCCTTGGAAATGTTGCCTCGAATATGATCTTAAGACATTAGGGTTATTACTAAGACGTTCTAACATTGCTTTAGTGATCGTACGTCCCTTTCGAATTGACCCTTACAAATTCCAACGAAGGTGCTACCTATTTCTCAATAGTAGGATAGCGTTGTATAAAGGAAACGAGAACAAAAACAATCTTTTTTCGAGTAGGTAAATGCTAGTAGGTACTTGCTCAAATCAAACTTTTTCACACCAAACACTTTTCAAACAAAGTTTTCAAAAACACTTCGTAACACTCTTGAAGACAGAAGCAAGGGTCAAAAAGAAGTAAAACAAAACTTTTCAAAACAAACACACACAAGCAATTTTCAAAATGATGAGCAAGTACTTAAGAGCCCTTAGAAAACTACGGGTAAAAAGGGTGCTAATACTTTCCCTTTCTATAATCTACCCCCGTACTCAGAATATCTCAAAAAAGGAATTTTTCTGTGCTTTTTTCCTTTCCAGTTGGATAAAATAAAAGTCGGCGGCGACTCTTGCTTACCGCGACATTTTGCGATTACAAACGCAAAACGTAAACCAGCATTTTCCTAAAACAGTCTGATTCTGCCACCGTATCACATTGAGCATCTAAGACTTAAGTTCATAGCAAGAATTGTTATTATACCTTATGAAATTTTCCAAGAGCTTGAACCAAAGAATTTTATCCATTGATGATTTTAGCTTGATCAACATCTTTGCCTTCTTGTCAATATAGTTTGTCTTCATAAAAACAAAATTCATTGAGAATCATTTGAGAAGTTGATATTGCATACTTCACACACAAACAGACCAAATATGGTTCAACCCTATTTAAAGAGAAGAACAAAACCGAAAGTATACTTTCCATTGCAACCGGTATTCTATTTCCGATTTATATAACGGAAATATTGAGTTTTCTACCACCTTGTCAATTTTATATATAACCAGAAATATACTTCTGGTATTAAGAAAAATGAAAATTGCTTAAAACAATAACCAGCATGTTGAAGGATGATATCTACATTCTTCTTCTTTCCATAAACCTTCTAAAAAATCCTTCCATTCTCAATCCATTTTTTCACTCCAAATCTTCATTCTTGTGGTTCATCATATCAAAAGAAGCTCAAGGAAGTGGAATTTCATATAAAGTTTATTCATTTCAATCCTCATTCTTCACATTAATCTGATTTTCATGCTACTAAAGTTTCGTCATAACCGGAAATATATATCCTGTTAGTAGTTGAACAATACCAGAAATGCATTTTCGGTTCCTGGGAGTGCTTAATTTTTCAGCAATTGTGTGTCAATTAGTTTAATTTTTTTATCACATTAGGAATGGTGCATCCAGATGACATTCTCAAACCTGATGTGTCTCAAGTTATTTCACTTTTCATATCTCCTCCTGTAACTAAGGCGGTAGATATTTGTGACCATTTTGAAATTGAAGAAGAGTTTGAACTACGTGAAAATATGTTGTAGTGGATTCGTACAGAGGCTTCCAAACTACGGTTTGGTGTTGTGATTGGAAAGTCTGATAATCATACGGATATAAGATGTGCATTTGTGACTTTGACATGCGAAAGAAGTGGGAAATATATCGGACCCAGAATTTGAAACGCGACGACACCGATTCAAGGAAATGTGAATGTCCATTTAAACTACGTGGTTATTTGTTGGAAAATAAGAAATGAAGATTTAATGTGATATGTGGTTTACACAATCATGATTTAAGTCTAAGGTTAGTCGGTCATCCAATTGCATGTCGGCTCCTTCTAGATAAGAAGACATGTGTTTCTGATATGATATTGAATTTGGTACCGCCAAAAAACAACTTGCAACCTTGAAGTGAAAATGATCCTAGAATACATAAAATATTAAGCAAGTGTATAATAGGCGCTATTTATCCAAATTAGCGCTAAGAGGAGATCGAACTGAAATGCAACACCTCTTAAAACTTCTAGATGAAAACCATTATGTTTGTAGGTACCGAAGATGCGAGGATGAGGTAACAGTAAGAGATATTTATTGGACTTATCCTGATTCCATTAAATTGTTCAATATGTTTTCCACCATGCTCATAATTGAATCAAAGTATAAGACCAACAAGTATAGGCTTCCGTTGTTGGAAATTATTGGTGTTACATCGACTGAGAAGACGAATTTGGTTGGTTTTGTATTTCTAGAGTGCAAAAAAGTGAACAATTTTTCATGGGCTATAGAGGTTTGTCGGTCAATATTGAAGGACCAATAAGATATGCCAAAAGTCATTGTTACCGACCGAGATACAACATTAATGAATTCGGTTGCAATGATATATTCTCACTTCTTATGTATTACTTTGTAGGTACCATATTACTGAAAATGTGAGAAGTCGGGTTAAACCTGCGATAAGGAAAAAACAGATTATAGGTGAAGATGGAAAACTCGTCAAGGTGGGTTTTATTGTGGAGTACCACTCGCCATCCACTAACAAAGATGGGAAGCTTAAGTTCATCAACCGTGAGCTGAAGAACGGAGCTGATATACGGGCTATATGGCATCCTTTTACCCGTTTTGAAGCAAAAATTTTGATCGAGCTAGATGCGACTGTTTTGATATCGGTAGATGATATTATCAAGATGTTACAACATCCACCTAGATGTTGAAGGGTATTGTTTGGTGTATGTTTCAATCCTTACTGTATTATCTATTTTATGATATGAATTGTATTTTAAATTTGTGAACTTAGTATTATGTAAGGCTGTTTTTCTGCTCTCTATTCAGCACATACCAGAAATGCAAGTCCAGGTACAAATCAGAAATTTATATCTTATTTTAATCTACATATTTTTATAACTTAGTACACCCCATAAATATATTTTCGATCTAATAGAATATTTTTAAAATTTCGCGTGGTACGCGTGAAAACTATAAAATAGAAAAAGAAATTCTCCAATTATTTTTGTCTCCTTTTACTTTTAAATGCGTTCTTAAATGTCTTATTTATAAGTTTTAGGACTCCACGGCCACATTAAAAATATAACAAAGTCCAACATAATTGTATATATGGAAAGTATCCTAGTTGTAATATTAGAGAGGTTTATTATATAACACTTTTTGTATGTGTTCCCTTTAATAGTAAGTACCTATAACCTTTAGGATCAGAGATAGTTGTAGTTATTTTAAGTATTTACTAGAAAAGTAGTTTGAGAGGGGGTGTATAATATTAAAATTGGTCATAGGTTTAATTCTAATTTATAAAGTAAATATATTTAAACAAAATTAAGTCATGCATGCAAATAGGAATACAACACTTACGACTTAGTCTTATATAAATTCATTTGATACTCTTTTTCTAGTCCAAATTGATTCATGTTACTTTTATTGGGATAAAGCTATATCACTTTGATCAACCACTTCTAGTTCAATGGTGGAATCTACATCACTAAGTTCTAAAACATGGATCCTTATGAAAGAATTCCTTGGGTCCTCCATGTTCAAACAGAGATAAAATCTCATAAATGAAAAGGGATAAAAAGGTATACCTTAGGTCTAATACAATTCACAAGATGTTAACCGAAGAAGCAACGGATCGAACGAATAAGTTTTAATCCGAAGCTTCCACCAACAAATACAAAACAAGAAAAAGTTTTCTATGAAGAAGAAAAATCACAAAAGAGTTTCTCTAAAGAAGATGAAGCATACAATATTTGTTTAAGTATAACAAAAGGATTGATTACAAAAAGTGTGAATAAGTTACAAAATTACCGCTTTATAAACAAATATAAATGACTAATGACAACGACCATGATCTACTGAAAGTTATAGGAAGCCATCCAACGTCTCGAAATAATAATTACGCTCTAGTATGCATATGCATGTCACCTACCTCCCTTACGCACGTGGGACACCTGGGAGTCATTGCCGCTAAAGATATTTCATTAACTCATCATATAGAAAGCTCTCCATACTAACTACTCTCACTCAGACAAGGAACATGAATTATACAAACACTCACTCGACAAGAAACATGAATTATACAAACAAGGTCATCATGATTCAAACTTTTGAGCAGACCTCAAATATTTTTATGAGAACAATCATCGATTCATGATTGAAAACAACGGCGTGAGAGGAAAGTGTTATGGGTTGGCTTACGACCTAGAAAATCGACCCAATCCACAAGGGTTCAATCTCTTCAATTTGTTAAATGTGATGACGTACTTGTGGACTTTCCTCATTTGTCACCGCATAAGACTTTGTTAGATATTTCGGTAAGATTAAATGGATCCAGATCTGAATGGTGAATGGATTCACTTTCTTTAAAAGTATTTCAAACACTCTATTTATTGTCTTAGATTTGAAAAGGAAGAATACAAAGGATAATACAGCCTTTTAATCGAGCTTACGCAAGACTGATGAAGAACTCGAATGCAAGAAAGATTGTTTGGAATATTGAAGAGCATGTAATATTTTGAGAGAATGATTTTCAAATTCAGAATAATATATTTATAGGACATGCGTGTGTTGTTTCATAAGTTTGCAACTCTTAATGAAATAACACATTTTCAGCATAAGTTTGCAATGGTTCACCTATAGTAACATAATGCATCACTTCAAGAATTATTGTATATTTTGAATTCAAAATTCAAACTTTAAGCAACGACCAAAATTAAGGAGCAGTAATTAAAAATAATTCGCAACAAAACGGCCGAAGGCTAGAGCGCCACCTGCACCGCTTCATTAACGTCACGAATAGCCTGCTTTCTTTGATGTGTTGCACCTAAGTGTCGCCTACAAACTGCCATTAGCGCCTCTACACCCACGCCCTCAGACCCGGTGTCGCCGGTGGCATCACCGACAAGGGGTTATTTGGATGTGACGAGTGGCATAATATTTGGGACAACCACATTTGTCCATGTGGCACCTTATCCTCTTTGGCTCCTTTGTTGAGTTTAAACTTTCAAAGTCTTTATAAATGCTTATAAAGTTATCTCCATTTTCTATGTGGAACTATTTACAATGTATTTATTGTCATTAACTTAATTGTCCGTTTTTGTCATATTGAAACACACCCATGGCATTGATTGTCCATAATTTCCAAAAATCTCTCACTTATTCTAATAATGACAAATCTAATTCCACAAAATGAAGTCTAAAGAGTGTTAATACAATTAGATATCTTTCGATTTAAAACTTAACATTAGTAAGGACAACACAAAGTTTAATCGGAATGTTAGGTAGAAATTCTTTTAAGCCATTAATCCTTATGATTAGACCAGCGTTACCTTACACACACTATTTAAAGGGTCTTCCTTTACATATATAGCTTAGCACTTATTTATGGCCATATGCTATCCTGTTTCATGAATTTTTCATGAGAGAAATCCCAACTCTCACTTTGAGATCGCACCATCTCAAAATTCTCATAGGTGAAGTTCATATTGTATCCTTTCCATGAGATACTTATCCTCGGTATTAAACTTCATTAAGAATTTGAAAAAACTCAACCCTTAATTTAAAATAATCAACATTAATACCAAATGCTTGACAAATATCCAAATCAACGACTTGTTGTTACCCATTGAATCTTGAGGTTAATGTTCTGTTAATGTAAGATTGGGTTGTCGTTGTTGTTGGAACTCTTATTCAAGAAGTTTCAACCCCATACCTCTTGAGGTTGTTTTTACTATGTCTATGGCCAATAGCTTAGTAAATGGATAAGCCAAATTATAGCTTGTTTGTATGTAGGTGAGTGAAATAATTCCATCCTTAATCAATTTTCTCACGAAAGAATGTCTAAGCCATATATGTCTAGACTTTCCATTATACACTTTACTGAATTTCTTGCTAAAGTGGCTTGGCTATTGCAATGTATCATCACCTTTGAAACATTGTCTTTAGCCAATGAAACTTCCAATAGAAGATCCATCAACCATTCCGCTTATTGACCAACAAAAGCAAGAGCCACGAACTCTGATTACATGGTGAAAGAGTAATGCATGTTTGTTTCTTGCTCTTCCAAGAAATTACTCATCCATAGTGTAAATATCCACCCAGTTGTAGATTTATGATCTCCAATGTTAGATATACAACTCACATCGATAAATCCTTCTAGTGTAGCAAGGAACCTACCATAATGAAGGCCATGATCTTTGATTTTCAGTAGATAGCCAAAAATCCTCGTGATTGCCTTCCAATGTTCTTTACTTGGATTACTAGTAAATATACTCATTTTACTAACTGTAAATGATATATCGGGCCTGGTACATTGCATTAAGTACGTAAGAAAGCCTATTAAACTTGCATATTCTAATTGATCCACTGTTCTTCCATTGTTCTTTTGAAGTTTGACGACATGATCAAATGGAGTGGTTACTTCTTTTAATTTTAGGTGTTTGAACTTATCAAGCATTTTCTTAATATGATGTGTTTGACTAAGTTCATAACCCCCACTATTTCGCTTAACTTTGATCCTTAAAATTGTGTCGACAAGTTCAATATCTTTCATCTTAAAAATGGAAGTTAGAAACTTCTTTCTCTAAAATTCCATTCAAATCATTTCTAATTATCAACATGTCAACAACATAGAGACAAAGAAATATTACAATGTTTTTGCACACCTTTGTGTATAAACACTTGTCACAAGAATTAGGAATAAATCCATTTGAGAGCATTACAGAGTCAAATTTTTGATGCCATTGTTTTGGTGCTTATTTTAAGCCATATAAGGATTTAACAAGCTTACACACCTTTTGTTCATTTCTAGGAAGCACGTAGCCTTCTGGTTGTGCCATGTAGATTTTTTTCATCGAGATCTCCATTTAGGAATGTTATTTTAATATTCATTTGATGAACTATAAGGTCATTCAAAGCGTCTAAGGCAAATAACAATCTAATTGTGGTTGTCCTTGCTACTGGTGTATATGTGTCGAAGTAATCTACACCTTCCTTTTGTCTAAATCCTTTTGCCACTAATCCGGCCTTATAAGTGTTTAAGGTACCATCACTATGATACTTCCTTTTAAACACCCACTTGCATCTAATGGATCTTGATCCCTTTGGTAAATCAACAAGTTTTCAAGTTTGGTTTGACACAATTAAATCTATTTCATCTTGGATAGTGTCCTTCTAAAAAGAAGATTCCCTTGAAGTTACTGCTTCATTTTGGTTTTAGGATCATCATTTACTTGAAGAATAATATGAATACTTTGAACATAATTCTTACAATTTCCTTCAACTAGATAAAAGGAAATAAATTGAGGATCAATTTCGTCTGGTCCTAGATTCTTTGTTTTTTGGACTCTCTTGCTTATCCTAGGCTCGAGTTGTGTTTCAATGATCCGAGAAGTACTTTCAGTTTATATTTATATAATCCGAGAAGAATCTTCTTCACAAGATTCTTTATCTGGGGCCAACTCAGATTCTTTATTCTTAGTGATAAGATTTTCAAAGAATTCTACATCCCGAGATTCCACAATTACATTAGACTCTAAGTTCAAAATTCTATATGCTTTACTATTTTTGGCATATCATACAAAGACACATTTTATCCCTCGAGGACCCAACTTGGTTCTTTTAGGATCCATGTTTTTGTAGTAAGCTACATACTCTAAAGTAACCGATATTTTGTGTTAACCTTTCCATGCCTCATATGGATAAATAATGGTTTTCTTTAAAGGAATTTTGTTAATTATGCAAGTGTTTGTTGGCAGCAATTTTGGTAAAATGCTAACTTGATAATGTTTTACTCAATGCCTTGACATTTGAAGCAAACTATTTTTGAATGATGTCAAAGCAGATGTCTTGACATTTGCCTCCTGATCTGAACGTGACTTAATATTTGTTTTCAATATTTTGTTTCCTGTTTTTATGCGCGCCATTATTCAGGATTTGTGACACATAGCTTGCGAAAAATATGGAGAAATATTTTTCGATCTGTATTATCTTTATGGATTATATCTTGGCATGTTTTCATGGAAATATTCAAGGGATTGGAATATTTGTTTTTCAGCCCAAGCCCACTGCCGCGCCTTTATAAGGACTTGCATCCTTATTCATCAGATAACAACTTTTGAATAAGAATATATTCTTTCTGTTTTAGAAGTCTAAGGCCTTTTAATTGTAATACACTCCAAGTATTATTTTAATACTTGAGTTGTAATTTGAGTTATTAATTATGCATCATTCATAAGCTTTTAAGTATTGAATGATTGAAGTTTTTAAAACTTAATAACTATGTTGTTCTTCACTGTTAGTGATTGAAGGGATTTGAGGAGGGCCTCATACCCAGGTGTGTCTTAGGTAGAAGTATAGCACGTATAGTGATTAGATCATAAACTGGTTATTTACTGAGGGTCTATGAATTGATACTATTTAGTGGACTTGTCCCTGGCTTAGTAGCCCCCAGAGTAGGTGTTGTTGTACACCGAACTGGGTTAACAATCCCTTGTGTTTTACTGCTTTTAATATTGTTCCATTTTATATTGTCCTCGGATGTTTGTGTCGTGACATCTCCTTCGACATCACATATCTAATACCAAAATTTCAATTGGTATCAGAGCAGGCATCCTGCTCTATATCTGGGTGAGATCTAGGAAAGATACTTTCTGGTACTATGGACAAGGAAGGAGGATTTGTGAGCAGACCACCCATTATGGATGGAAGCAATTATGACTATTGTAAACCACGTATGGTGGCCTTTCTAAAGTATCTGGACAACATGGCTTGGAAAGCCGTCTTAAAAGGATGGAAACACCCTGTCAAATTGAGAGAAAATGGAGAACCTACTTCTGAGTTAAAGCCAGAAGAAGATTGGTCTAAAGAAGAGGATGAAATTGCTCTTGGAAATTCTAAAGCCTTGAATTCTATATTCAATGAAATTGACAAGAACATTTTTAGATTAGTGAACACATGTGAAGTAGCTAAGGATGCCTGGGGGATTCTTCAATCTACCCATGAAGGCACATTCAAAGTGAAGATGTCAAGACTTCAGTTGCTCACCACCAGATTTGAAAATCTGAGAATGAAGGATGATGAAAGCATTAATGACTTCCATATGAACATCCTTGAGATTGCTAATGTTGCCAGTGCTTTAGGAGACAAAATTCCAGAAGACAAATTGGTAAGAAAGATGCTTAGGTCTCTTCCCAAGAGATTTGATATGGAAGTGACTGCCATAGAAGAAGAACAAGACATTGACAAGATGAAAGTGGATGAACTTGTTGGATCACTTCAGACATTTGAATTAAGCATTAATGAAAGATCTGAAAAGAAGAACAAAAGCATAGCTTTTGTAACCAATACTAAAGATGAAGAGGAGGATTGTGATCAGGATACAGATGAAGGAATATCCAATGCCTTAGTTATACTTGGAAGACAGTTTAATAAAGTTATAAAAAAGATGGATATGAACCCAAGATCAAATGCCAAGAACATCTCATTTGACATCCTTAAGTCAAATGAGTTTGGAAGAAAAAGGGCTGAAGAAAAATCCACTCAAGGGAATGGAATACAGTGTCATGAATGTGAAGGTTTTGGTCATATTAGAGCTGAATGTCCTACATATCTTAAGAAACAAAAGAAGAATCTATATGTTACTTGGTCTGAAGAGGATTCTGAGAGTGATCTTGAAGAGGAATCTGCAAAGTATTTTAAAGCATTGATAGGAAAATATGTGTCTGATTAAGATTATAGTGATGGTGAACTAATATTTCACGAGCTAGCTGACTCGTACAAAGAACTGTGTCTCAGAAGTGCAGAAATTTTCCTAGAAGGGGAGAAACATAAAGTACTTATAACCCATCTGAAGCAGAAAGGAAAGAGCATCTGAAAACCATTTCTAATCTGGAAAGTGAAGTGACTTCTCTGAATTCTAATCTTGATAAAATGTTCAAATCTCTCAAGATGCTGAATAATGGGTCTGACACATTAGATGAAATTATTCATGTGGGAAGAGTGACAAGAGACAAGAGTGGTCTAGGGTTTAATGAGAAAAAGGAACCTGTTTCAGAAGAACCTTCATAAAATTCCACTCATGCCAAGTCTAAACCAAAGATGTCAAATCAAATGTCTGAACATCATGGAAAACATCATGGTAAGAAAAAATTTACCAGAGAGAAACCCCAGCCCTGGAGGTGTCATCATTATGGAAAGTTTGGTCACATAAGACCTTTTTGTTTCAAGTTGTATGGGTATCCTAAAACTACTCCTCTTCCCAAGACTGTTCAGATCTCTCAAAATAGCAAAAAGAAGAAACGATGGGTTCCCAAGTCTAATGTTGCTAGTTTTATAGCTCATACCTCTCTCAGAGTATCAACCAAAGATGACTGATACTTTGACAGTGGATATTCTAGACACATGACATGTGTCAATAATCTATTGGTAGATATAAAATCTCATTCTACCAGTTATGTGACTTTTGGTGATGGAGCCAAAGGTGAAATCAAAGGAGTGGGAAAGCTGGAATGTTCAGGAATCCCAAAACTTGACAATATGTTACTTGTTAGAGGGTTAACAGCTAACCTAATAAGTATAAGACAACTATGTGATCAAGGATTCAAAGTTAACTTCACCAAGGAATAATGTCTCATTTTCAATGAGAAGAATGAAGTTATTATGAAAGGAATAAAATCTAAGGACAATTATTATTTATGGGTTCCCCAAGAGTTGAGCATCTCCTCAACATGTGCTATATCCGTTTCGTATGCATATGTTATGATGTATGAATGTAAAATGTTATTAAAATGTATTTGTAAGCTCGTGTAGTATCCTCGTCTGGGAAAATAAATCCCTGGCCATTGTTGGGGATGAAGAGTATGTGTATCTTCAAGCTTATTTAGAATGCTTCCGTCGGGGATTCCTGCTTACTTGTTTGATGAAACTCTGCAAGGGATGTATCGATTTATGTTTGGGAAGTAGAGTTTAGGAACATTGGTCGTCTGTAACTCTACTGGGGAATTTATTTCTTATATACCCTGACTTGACTAGGGATAAAAGAGATGGATAATCTTCTGATTCGTCTGGGAAAGGTAATTCTTATATAGCCTGACTGGGGATAAAAGAGATGGATAACCTTCTGATTCATTTGGGGAAGGTAATTCTTATATACCCTGATTGGGGATAAAAGAGATGGATAATCTTCCGATTTTTCTAGGGAAGATAACTCTCATATACCATGATTGTGGATAAAAGAGATGGATAACCTTCTGATTCATCTGAGGAAAATAAAGTTAACTGGTATCTGGTCGGATTCCAGGTTTTGCAGCAACTTTATGGGGATAGTGACAACTTTACTGGGGAGAAGAAATTTGTTAGTGATAGACTCGACCTGGGTATTTTGTAGATTGTTGGGGGAAATAAACCCTGTTGGGGAAATAAACCTTGTTTGGTGGAGGAGTGCTCTACTTTGAGGAAATAAGCTCTCTTGGGGAAATTGACTCAATTTTTCCTTTTCAGTTTTAGAGGACCAAACTCGGCTGGGGAAGAGAATTTCCAGGAAGTGTACCGATTGGAATTCCGTAGGAAAATTACGGGGAAGTGGTTATACTCATTTATTTGCTAGAGTGATCTATCGGGGAGATCGCGAGGAATATATCTTTATTTGTGAAGATTACTCTGTGGGGATAATCTCATAGAAGTGGCTCTGGCGGTGTTACTATGGATAATCTTATGAAAGGGACTCTGTGGGGATTTATGGACAACTTGAGTGTCATCCCAGCTCCTTGATTTCTGAGAAAATGTTTAGTCCTGTTCTTATGCATATATTTGTTAAGAGTTAATCATGTTCATATGCATATGTTCATTCAATTTAGTCTTCGGACGTTTTTGCAAACAAAACAGAGAAACAAAAGTTTGGACTTTGAAGTATATTTGTATTGATATTTTGCCTATAAACAGGCGAGTTTGTACAAAGAGACGGAAATCCTAGTAAGAGGAGGTCGTCATGAAATGAAAAGAGTACAAAGTAATATATATATATATATATATATATATATATATATATATATATATATATATATATATATATATATATATATATAGCCATGTGGAAGTGATCTCATTGGGTTCCTACTCCGCTATTTTCTCTATGTCTTTGAATATCTCATCCCTTGTTGTTGGAAGACGTGGATTGAACTGATCTTGTATCATTTAAACTTTTGACCTTGGTAATAAAGTTGATTGTAAGTGATCCAATGAGACATAATCGTACGCTTCAATCCTTAACTTTTTCCTGGACCGCCTTTTCAGGTTTTCAGTCCACCAGGATACCCTTTTTTGCCCAAGCTGCCCTTTTAGGTTTTCGACTTGCTGGGTGTACAATCTTTTGTATATATCCCTAATTTTTTCCCTAACCTCTTTGGTTCGTCGAGAGCCCTTATTTTTGCCTACGTATGTCAACCTAGCGGGTTATTTTTATGCGTAGTATTTTTTGAGTATATCCGTGCTCACAAGGTGTGGTAAGTCTTCACCGTCCATGGTGGTTAGTATCATAACACCTCCCGAGAACACTTTCTTAACAACAAATGGTCCCTCGTAAGTGGGAGTCCATTTTCCCCTAGGATCACCTTGTGGTAGAATGATGCGATTTATTACCAAATCACCAGTCTGATATACCCGGTGCTTGATCTTCTTGTTGAAAGCTTTGATCATACGTTTCTAGTATACCTGACTGTGACAGATAGCAACCAACCTCTTTTCATCAATCAAATTCAACTGATCTAACCTAGTATGAATCCATTCGTCTTCGTCTAGGTATGCTTCTTTCATAATCCTTAGAGAAGGAATATGAACTTCGACAGGTAGGACATCTTCCATGCCATAGACTAGAGAGAATGGGGTTGCCCCAGTTGATGTTCGCGCATAAGTTTGATAGCCATTAGGAGAAAATGGTAACATCTCATACCAGTCTTTATAAGTTACCACCATCTTTTGCACAATCTTCTTTATATTTTTGTCTACAGCTTCCACTATGCCATTCATCTTAGGTCAGTATGGAGAAGAGTTGTGATGCTTGATCTTGAACTACATGCAGAGTTCAGTGATCATGGCATTGTTGAGGTTGGTACCATTGTCAATGATGATTATCTCAGGGATACCATACCTACATATGAGGTTATGATTGATAAATTGAGCCATGACATTCTCGGTAACTAAGGCAAATGAAGCTGTTTCAACCCATTTGGTGAAGTAATCAATGGAGACTAGAATGAAGTGATGTCCATTGGAGGTAGTAGGATTGATTTCTCCAATCATATCGATGCCCCACATTTCAAATGGCCAAGGAACAGTCATGACATTCAAATGAATTAGAGGCATGTGAACCTTGTCAGCATAAATTTGGCACTTGTGGCAAGTCATCGAGTGGTGATGACAACCAGTTTCCATGGTCGATCAATAGTAACCAGCTCTCATAATCTTCTTGGCCATAGTGTGTCCACTGGAATGAGTTCCAAAGATACCCTCATGCATGTCCTCCATAATTTTCTCTGCTTCCTTCTTGTCTATGCAACAGAGTAGGGTTGAATCATGGTTGTGTTTATACAAAATCCCTTTGCTTAGGAAGAACTTGGATGAGAACCTCCGCAGGAATTTCTTGTCGTTGATTGATGCTCCTTCAGGGTATTCCTGAGCTTCAAGATATCTTTTTACTTCATGGAACCAGGGCTTCTTCTTTACTCCATCATTATCTATTCATAGCAATGTACAGGTTCGTCAAATCTTTCAACAGTGATTCAGGGAGCTTTATTGTTCCATTTGACTTTAAACATAGATGACAAGGTAGCTAAGGCATCTTCCAACTGATGTTCTTCCCTTGGGATATGTTCAAAGGTAATATCTTCAAAGTATGGAATCAGGGTTAGCACAAGTTCTTTGTAGGGGATAATATTCAGATGTTTGGTATCCCACTCTCTTTTAACTTGACTGACCACCAAGGCTGAATCTCCATACACACTCAAGAATTTGATTCTTAGGTCAATAGCAGCCTTAAGACCCGATATGCATGCTTCGTACTCGGCCATGTTGTTAGTACAGTCGAAGCAAAGTCTGACAGTAAAAGGTGTATGGCAACCTTTAGGGGAAATGATCACAACACCAATTTCGTTTCCAAGTCTGTTGGAAGCTCCATCAAAGACCATAGTCCATCGGGATCCTTGCTCAGTTTCTTCATACGGTCCAGGTTCTTCATAGTCTATGACTAGCATGATATCCTCATCAAGGAATTCAAAGTTCATGGATTGGTAGTCATCAATAGCTTGATGTGCCAAATGATCGGTAAGTACACTTCCCTTGATTTCTTTTTGTGTAGTGTACAAAATATCATATTCAGTTAAGATCATTTGCCATCTTACTATTCTTCTGGAGAGAGTTGGCTTCTCGAAGATGTACTTGATGGGATCCATCTTAGAGATCAATAAAGTAGTATGAGTCAACATATATTGTCTTAGTAGGCGAACAACCCATGCCAAAGCGCAACAAGTTTTCTTGAGCAGTGAATATCTTGTTTCACAGTCGGTAAACTTTTTGCTAAGGTAGTATATTGCATGTTGTTTTTGACCATACTCGTCATGGTGCTCAGCACACACCCCATTAAATTCTCTAAAACATTTAAGTACATGATCATAGGTCTTCCTCCAACTGGTGGCATCAGGATTGGGGGTTCTTGTAAGTACTCTTTGATCTTGTCAAAAGCTATTTGGCAGTCATCACTCCATCTGACTACTTGATCTTTCTTCAACAGCTTGGAGATTGGTTCACAAGTAGGAGTCAAGTGAGAGATGAACCGGGCAATGTAGTTGAGTCGTCCTAGAAAACCTCTGACCTCCTTCTCAGTACGGGGAGCGAGAATTTCTTGGATAGCTTTGAACTTTGCAGGATCGACCTCAATTCCTTTACCACTGACAACGAAGCCTAGGAGTTTTCCAGACCTTACCCCCAAGATGCATTTGTTGGGATTCAACCTCAACTTGTATTTCTTCAACATTTCAAACCACTTGTGTAGATGATTGAGGTGTTCTTCCTCAGTTTGGGACCTTGCTATCATGTCTTCAACATAGACTTCTATCTCATGATGAATCATGTCATGAAATAAAGCCACCATAACTCATTGATAAGTTGCACCCTGCATTCTTCAGCCCAAAAGGCATGACCTTATAACATAAGGTGCTCCACTATGTGACAAAGGTAGTCTTCTCCATGTCCTCAGGCGCCATTTTGATCTGGTTGTAACCTAAGAAACCATACATGAAAGAGAACACCTTATGTTGAGCAGTGTTGTCAACCAAGACATCAATATGTGGTAGAGGGGAGTCGTATTTGGGGCTTGCCCTATTTAAATACATGTAGTCTACACACATATGAACCTTACTGTTGTACCCCAAAATTTCCCCTCTCATTTATCAAGTATTTTCTCACAAGATCTCCTTTGGTTCAAGACTGTGCAAGGGTTGATCAGCTCAAGACACCTCCTTAAGCACTGATGACTGAAATTAGGGTTTGAGATTGCACAAGGATATTTGAACTTTTAGTGCCTCATATGACTTTCATGGATAATTATGGACCCTCAAGATTCCTTATGTCAAGTTTCAAGTCCTGGATCACATTTTTGCTCAATCAATTGATCAGTTGACCTAAAAATCAACAGTATTGGGGAAAAAGTCAATTGTGGTAAATTTATAGTCAAAATTCATAATTTTTTATCCATATCAACATTATGAACTCATATATGTAATTTGATCAAGTTTGGACCATAATTCCTCAAGAAATTTGATCAGATCATCAAAATGGCAAAATGATCAAAATTAAGGTTTTGACTGGGAAAGTGCAATTTCTGATTTTTGACCTAGCAGATGGTTAATTGGTTTGAGACATGATATCAAGTATTCAATTGCATCATTTTGACCTATTGGAATAACTCAAAACATTTCTCAAGGTCATTTGATTGATAGTTGATTTTCAGTCAATTGATCAAAAGTCAATTGTACACTGAAAAGACAAACTTTGACTTTTTGGTCGAAATCAAGTGTCAAAGATCACAATTCATCAAAACATGTCAAAATATAAAACTTGTTCATCAAGAAATCAAAAATTCAGATTTTATTTTGAAAAGTCAAAGTTTCCAAACTTAGAAATTTTTCTGTGTTGAAAACTTCATATTTTTTTCACAACTTTGAGCCAATTTTTCACCATGATGCAAGATGATTCAAAGGAAACTTTCAACATGAAAGTTGTAGATCTCAATGAGATATAAAACATTTCTTTACACAACTTCTCCTATAAATGCATGGATTTCAAGTTATGATTTTGTGAATACATGTTCATGAAACTTGGAAACTTAGTGAAATTTCGCCCTAGTTTAGGCAGGATTTTGACCTAACTTCATGGCAATTTTTCACATAGTTCCAAGGGGAATTTTCAAAAGTGATTCAAAGAGGGGTTGTAGAGCACATTACAAGATTTCTAAAATGTCCAAGTACTCCTTGAGATCATGTTTGAGCAAGGAGAATCGAAGGCATGAAGTTGGCATTTCATTCTTGAATTATAGGTCATTTTCATGATGAACAAGAATTTAATCCATGCTAGGCTGCAAAATCTTTGCTTTGAAGGCCTCAAACTTGCTTGGCACTTCATAGTTAATGTTTGGCACAGTTGTTAGAGGCTTTAATCCAAGCATTCAATGCATTGCCCATGCTTAATACCATTTTAGGAATAAAATGCATATTGCCATTTTCGAAAAGTATCTTTTATGCACAAAATCAGTTCTTAAGCTTTGCAATTGTTTTCTTATGATCACACACAACCTATAACCCAAAAGAAACTTATCTAAAGCCTCTTGGAACTCAGGCCATGCTTGTACTATGCCTTGAAACCATATTCCCACTTTTCTTCAAAATCAAGTAACATAGCCATAAGTCTATATCTTGCACTTCTGAACCTCTCAAGTGCTAGAACCTTTTCCTCACTTATGCACAAGTTGTTTGCATAAAAAAAACGAATACACAAGCTTCAAAACTGACCAAAACTCAAAACTACATCACAAACCACCATTGTTGCATATTCTGACTAAGAACTTCAAACTTGCATTTCACTCGTGCGTTTCTTGGCCTTTTGCTTCCAAAAGCTTCCAAGCATCATACATAAGCCATACCTATCCCTGTTACATGACTGTAACACCATCTTCACCCATTTCCAAGTTTAAAAATAGAGCATCATAGTTGGACTTTTCCAGACCATTCCAGCCACCTTTAAATCAAGCCAACCATTGCATTAGCTTCCTAGAGGTCCAAGGAAGCTAACATGATCATCACCATCACTTAAAATAAGCTCAAACTCATTTCACAATTTCCAATTTTGAGGTATTTTTTTTGAACTTCTATCTCATTATTTAGGCATTGTTAGGCTTGCATTTGTGAAGATAGAATGTAGATATCATTGCCATGAAATTATACATGTCCATAGATTTCATTTATGTTGCTTAAGCATGGAGAATTTTCAGTTTGAACTTGCTGAAACGTTTAGGTCAGAATTTGGTACTTTCATGAATTTATCCTTATCTTTGAATGTTAGTTTAAATTAGTTACATGGTTGGATTCGTGGTGAAAAAATACACAAGTTTCATGTTTACATTTTTGAAAATGGTTGAAGAATGAGCAAGTTACAGATCCTTTGGCTGGAGGTTGAAGATGAAGTACAGTCAGGGCAAGTTTTATGTTATGTATTTATTTTTGTGCCAATGTTAATGGATGTATAGCCACCTGTGATCGGTGGATCTGGAACTGACTGTTTAACGCTGGTTCGCGAAATGTCGCGGAAGCAAGAGTCGCCACCGTCTTTTATTTTCTCCAAATGGAAAGGACAAAAGCACATAAAAATTCCTTAAAGAGATTGCTCTCGGTTCGGGAGGTAGATTATAGAAAGGGAAGGTGTTAGCACCCTTTCTATCCATGGTTATCCATGGGCTCTTAGATACTTGCTCATTTGTGTTTCCAAAAATGGTTTGTTTGCTTTTCAACTGTGGGTTAAAAAGTTTCTTTGAAAATTTCAGTTTGACTCTTGTATCGGTCCTCAAGAGTGTTTGAAAAATTGCTTTCGAAAGCTTTTTGAAAAGGTGTCGGTGTGAAAAGTATTTTTGATTTGTTTTTGAAATTTAGAGCAAGTATCTAGAGTCGTCTACCTACCCTAAGGAATTCGTCTGTGTAAATGTCCTTTAAAGTAGTGCCATCCCACCATTGAGAGGTAGGTAGCACCACCGTTGGAGGTGTTCGGGTCAATTCGAGGTTTGGGACATGGTGATCACCAGAGCAATGGGAAGACACCTTAGAAGCTACCCTCATGCCAGGTTCCCGGATCATGAGGACTTACTAAGACATCCTCTACTCGACGATCACCTTTCGAAGGCAAGGCAACAATGAGGCGTACCCTAGGGGTGGTGTGTGATTTGCGTGTCAGATTCAGTTATTTTATCTTGTCATGTTATTGGTGATCTATACGCTTGTTTTTATTTAAGGCCATTCATTCTTGCATGCATTGATTTAGCAGTTAAAAGTGCGAGAAAGGTAAAATTCTAAACTATTACAAAAGGCGCGGATCCACATCGCCAAAATTTCCAGAACCCGATTTGACATAAAATAAAGAACGTATTAAAGTAAAGTGCGAAAGATTAAATTGTCCGAGTTTACAAGGCTTTGGGAGAGATACATAAATATTAAAAGAAAAAGAAATAAATATGCGAATTGAATTAAAGTTGAAACGAGGGCGTTGGACCCTTTTTAATTAAATTAAATTAAACGATTATTAAATTAATAAAATTAAAATGAAAAGAAATTGTTTTTGGTATTTTTGTATTTTATGATTTTAATGAAAAAGAATTAAATGAAATTAAAAGATTAACCCTAATTCTAATTGTTTTAGTTTATTAAGAAAGTATTAAATTTTAACCTAATATTAACCTAATTATTTACATGCAAATCTTGATTTATAAAAGTAAATAATATTTTAATAATTAATTATTGTGAGAGAAAAGAAAGAGAAAGAAAAAAAAAGGATAAAAAATTAATTAAACCCTAATCCTACAAATTTTAGGTTTTTACTGAAAAAATATTAAGATTAAGTCCTAAATTAAAAACTAAGTTAATTAATGAATTTTATTTACAAAAAATATTAATTAAATAAATGTATTTTAATTTTGTCTTTTTCTGATTTTTATTGTTTTTTGTGTTTTTTATGAAAATAATTAAATTAAAAGAATTAATTAAAAAAGACAATAATTGAAAATAATACCAAAATAATGAAAAGAAATAATGCAAACCTAGGGGGGTCTGTCCCCAAATGGAGGTTTTGATTAGTATTTTTGAGCCCAATAAGCCTTAGGCCTTGTTGACCTTTTGATTAGCATGTGGCACGTTTGACCAGATTCCATGTTGTTCTTTCAATCAGCGCCCTTGAATTGGTCTCTCTACACGCGTGGCAGGCTTAGGATCATGGATGCATAGTGTTCCTTAGCGTTGAGACTGCATAGAAGTATTAATTGAAAAATAATATGGAAAGGGTGAGGGACCTGGGGCTCGAACCCAGGTCCTGTGGTTTACCAACGCTTATGCCTGCCAGTGGAGCTGCTTTACTTCTTTGTACCTTACATAAATAATAAACAATATAAAATAAAACAAATGTTAGTGGAGATTTAGCGCGTAAAATTCAAATAGGCCAATCACTGATCGCCACAGGGTCGTCTTCTTCGTTGCTTTTGCTTTTTTTTTTCTGAAACACAAAAGAATTAGCAACGGTTTTCGCACCGTTCCAAAATAGGCCATTTGAGAAAATAACGAATAGCTTGTGGTGGCCCATAAATTGATTGCGAGGGTGGATTTAGCATCGTCCAAGCATGCTTGTTTCAATGGCCCGGGTCTCGAGTGCTAATTTTTCCTTAAATGGAAAACCCCAATTCACAGCTTGGGAAACCCTAATATCCAACAATGGTGAAATCGCATAGAGTGCACAAAAACATAATTAAATTATATAGTTAGCATCAGAATCATATAATGAACACAAATCAAGCATAAAAAATTATGAAAAATGTATGAATCGAGATGCAAGAGTATCAAATATTTTCTGTACAGGGTGAGATCGTTCTCACGTTTCTGGGGGTGGAAGCTTATGGTTTTGATCCAAATTTCTTCCCTGAAGCCTCAGCAAGCCAATGGAATAAGTATCGTGGCTTGAATCACCTTGTATCCCTGTTTTCAGTTTTCAATTTTCAAGCAAAAAAACTCAAGTGTTCTTTTTGGTCTATGGCGCAGCTTTCAGGTAATGGGCACGAGGGTTAGCATTAGTATGTATAGGTGAATGATTTAGGTTAAGAACTTGATCAAAAATCCATGCATTGATGTGAAAAAATATTTGATTTGCAAACCATAATTTTCCAAATCTTTTTCATGCTTTTTGGCTTCAATCACATCCAATCACCTTTGATTCTTTCCTTATTTGATTTGCACGAAATATTGAGTATATTTTATGCACAAAAAGATTTAAAACATTAGGTTTAGCATTTTTCACCTATTTAATTTAATTAAATGAATTATTAATAATTAAAAATCCAAATAAATAAATAAAAATGATAAAAAAACTTCCCTTTGGGCCAAATGGTCGTGCACATGCCTTGGATAATGAATTGTGGAAGAAAAAGAGGCCCATTAGCAATTTTAGGTCATTTGAATCAATGTTGACTTTTCAAAATATCCAAACATTTCCCAACTTCCACAAGGCATAACTTGCTCAATATTTAAGCTTTGCTCATGTTCTTGGACATTTTGGAAAGGTCTTTGAGTCCTCTAACCAATGTCTTTGGTCCCATGTCATTTTGATTTACCAATCGCAAGTTATGGCCTTTTACTTAAAGTCCCTTTTTGTTGACTTTTGAAAATGACCTATAATGTTGAAATTGATAACTTTTTGTGAGAGCATTTCTTGGACTTGAAGTATGAAGATGAGTTGTAGGAAATGTCTTTCTCTTCAAAATGAGATTTGGATGGAATTTTTATGATAATCCATGTGAAAGTTATGCCCTGGTCAATTTATAGTTGACTTTTCCAACTGTCCAAATATGGAAACTTTTGCATCTTGATAATTTTTGAGCCAAGCTTTGAGAATCATGATCAAGCATTGATCAAATGATGTTTGTGGCTTCAAAATGAGATGTTGACCAAAAATTTGAACTTTTGACTGTCAAATGACCATTTTGCCCCTACAGTTGACTGTAGTGCAATTAGGGTTTTGACTGTGCAATTTTGTGCTGAATGTCTTGAAACTTGGTATGAGGATGCTTGACCATATTTATAGGCATGTGAGACTTGATTGGACCTTTGGAAACTTCATTTTCTTTGTCAGAACCAAAACCCTAATTTTGACTGTTTAGGAGGCCCTTGCACTGTGCAACCCTTGGGGAATTTTGAAGCTTTGACTTTGCAATTCTTGAAGAATATGGGAGGGCAAATTTTGGGGTACAACAGTTGCCCCTGTTCAATCTTCTTAGACCTGAGGATGCAGATTGGCTGACGTGCCTTTCGTAATCCGAGGGTGGAAGATGATTGAACACTAGAGTGCCCAGAAATTTGCGCTTACATAGTAGCAGTGATGGTGGAATGGGCTTATAGATGCCATTTGGAGATTGATGGATAGGATGATGGGCTTATAGATGCCATGCTAAGAGATGATGGATGGTGGATGGGCTTATAGATGCCATCTGGATGTTGATCGCGTAAGAGATTCCTTAGCGAGAACCTGCGTACCTGCAAAAGAAGGAATGAGTACCTGACATGTTGCAGGAGCTGGTCTTCAGATTCTTTGTGTATATGTGTCCTGACTGGTTACCGGAGCTGGATCTGGAGCTTCAAACGATGATGAATGAACCAGGGATGGTTACTACCTCAACAGGAACGGTGAGAGAACCGTGGATGACTTCGACTTCAACAGCAATCGTTGAGCGAATCTTGGGATGATTACTACCTCCGCAGTATCGGGGAGAGAACCACAGGCGACTACGATCTCAATAGCAATCATTGAGAGAATCTTGGATATCTTCTACTAAGCCTTTATCAGGAAAATCTGTTTGGGGTCGATTTAGCTGGACTAGAGAAGGCCTTTGACTGGATAAGAAACAGAGAAATCTTTGGAGTCGATTTAACTGAACCGGTCTAGGTCTTGAATGTCTTCAACTGGATAAGAAACAGGGAGATCTTTGGAGTCGATATGACTGAACCAGAGAAGGCCTTTGACTGGATAAGAAACAGAGAAACCTTTGGAGTCGATTTAACTGAACCGGTCTAGGTCTTGAATGTCTTCAACTGGATAAGAAACAGGGAGATCTTTGGAGTCGATCTGACTGAACCAGAGAAGGCCTTTGACTGGATAAGAAACAGAGAAATCTTTGGAGTCGATTTAACTGAACCGGTCTAGGTCTTGAATGTCTTCAACTGGACAAGAAACAGGGAGATCTTTGGAGTCGATCTGACTGAACCAGAGAAGGCCTTTGACTGGATAAGAAACAGAGAAATCTTTGGAGTCGATTTAACTGAACCGATCTAGGTCTTGAAATGTAGCTTGAAAACTTAACTGGATCTTTCCTGAAAGGTAAAGGTCAGTCATATGCCATGCATGATATGGGTCAAGCAATGATGTTCTCAACATAAATGAGATTTGTAAGATACGATGCGTATATGCATGCTATAATGTATGAATGTATGTTTTCGTCTTAGGAAAATAAATCCTTGACGGGTGCCGGGAAGTCATATCCTGGGCTGGTGTTGGAGAATAGATTTTGCTTCCGCTGGAGATGATAGTTGCAAGGATACCGGTAAGAGAAGATAACTCCGTTGGGGAACAAACTTGGCGAATGAATTACTCTGCAGGGAGAAAAGTACTCTAATGATCTTGCTGGGAAGCAATACTCTGTGGGGAGGGAGGTACTTTGCTGGAGTGTTGATGGTAACTTTGTTGGGGATACCATTGTTGCGTTGGAAGTGTTTATAGACTTCGCTGGGGATAAGAAGACTTCGTCGAGGACGCTCTTTCCGTGGCTTTTAGCTGAGGATAACCCAGTTATATCCTAGTAAGGAAATAACTCTTTGAATAAAGTCGGACGATGCATTCGTGCCCTGTGAGGATAAGCTTCCAGAACCTACTGGGGATAAGCTTACTGTTGGGGAGATGATTCAACTTTCCTGGGGAAACTAGATTGGACTCCTGGGGAAGTTTTGAACTGTACCGGGGAAGTGACTCCTTTGCATGTTGATAGAACGCCGAGGAACAATCTTAAATCAAGACTGCCGGGGATGCTTGTTAAGAATATATGTATATATGCTGCTGGGGAATGTGGAGATCTGCTGGAGGATACCCAACTTCCTTAAGTTTGATAGTAGCTTTGCTTGAGGAGAGTGTACTGACTTGCTGTTTCACTCTCTGGGGAATTAGGGTATCTGGTTATGTTCTTTAGCTGAACCTACCTTGGTACCTTAGAGGACCGAACAATTAGATTGCTTAGACCACTCTTTATTGCCCCTGTTTCCAATGTTACCTGTAATTAATCCTTTGTTTCGTAAATATTTATGAGTTAGCAAATTATTGTCAATGCATATATCACAAATTGAACCTTGGACGTTCTTCGCAAAACAAAACAGAAAAAGGAGAAACAATTGGCACTTTTAACTGAAAAGTATATTTGTATTGATTTTTGAATGGCCTGTAATTAGGCGTTTATGTACAAGAGGTTGACGTCCTAGTAAGAGAATGCCGCCGAACAAGAGAGTTTATACAAATTTTGTACAAGAGAAAATAAAACAGCTGTGTGAAATGAACGATCCCACTGGGTTTCAACTCTGCTATTGCCTTTATATCTCCGAGCGTCTCATCACTTGATGACCTTGGTTGAAGATGAAGCTGACTGATTGATGCCGTCTGAACTTGATGTAGATACCGGATTCTGGATGCAAAGTGATCCAACGAGACATAGTATTACGCTTTATCCCTAATTTTTGCCTGGACCGCCCTTTCGGGTTTTTAGTCCACCGGGATACCCATTTTTGCCCAAGCCGCCTTTTCAGGTTTTCGACTTGCCGGGTGTACAGATTTTTTCATTTCATCCCTTCATTCTGCCCGAACCCTTTTGGTTCGTCGGGAAGCCCTAATTTTTGCCTAGGCATGTCAGCCTAGCGGGTCTTTTTTTCATGCGTAGTATCTTTTTACTATGTCTGCATTGGCGGGGTGAGGAAGGTCGTCACCGTCCATGTTGGTTAGAATCATGGCTCCTCCTGAGAACACATGCTTAACCACAAATGGCCCTTCGTATGTAGGGGTCCATTTGCCCCTTGGATCACTCTGAGGAAGGATGATTCGCTTAATTACCAGATCCCCAACTTGATATTCCTGTGGTCTGACCTTTTTGTTAAATGCCCTGATCATCCGTTTCTGATACGTCTGACCGTGACAGATAGCAGCAAGTCTCTTTTCATCAATAAGGTTTAATTGATCAAGTCGTGTCTGGATCCAATCATCTTCGTTCAGATTTGCATCCTTCATTATCCGGAGAGAGGGTATTTGTACTTCGATCGGTAAGACTGCCTCCATACCATAAACCAAAGAGAAAGGAGTTGCCCCAGTTGACGTCCTAGCTGAGGTACGGTACCCATGTAGAGCGAACGGTAACATCTCGTGCCAATCTTTATAAGACACTGTCATTTTCTGCACGATTTTCTTGATATTTTTATTTGTTGCTTCTACAGCCCCATTCATCTTCGGTATGTAAGGAGAAGAATTGTGGTGCTGTATTTTGAACTGCTCGCAGAGCTCAGTGATCATCTTATTATTGAGATTGGTACCGTTGTCTGTAATGATCCTCTCTGGGACGCCGTACCGGCAGATCAGATTATGTCGGATGAACCGTGCCACAACAGTCTTGGTTACCGTAGCGTATGAAGCTGCTTCAACCCACTTTGTAAAATAATCAATCGCTACCAGGATGAAGCGATACCCATTATATGCCGTAGGTTTAATCTCACCGATCATGTCTATGCCCCACATTGCAAACGGCCAAGGCGCAGTCAGAACATTCAGAGGAACCGGAGGAACATGCACTTTGTCTGCATAAATCTGGCACTTATGGCATGTCCTGGAATGTTGGTAACAGTCAGCTTCCATTGTGGACCAGTAATACCCTGCCCGAAGGATCTTCTTTGCCATTGTATGTCCACTGGAATGTGTACCAAAGGTCCCTTCATGTAGCTCTTCCATGATCCTTTCTGCTTCAGTCTTATCCACACAACGCAGTAAGGTCGAATCATGGTTTCGCTTGTACAAGATGCCGTTGCTAAGGAAGAACTTTGCTGCGAACCTTCTCAAGAACTTCTTATCATTGACAGAGGCACCCTCAGGGTATTCCTGAGCTTCCAGATATTTCTTCACCTCATGGTACCAAGGCTTCTCAGTCACCAATTCAGTCTCGAGATCGCAACAGTATGCCGGTTCGTCCAGTTTCCAGATGATGATCCGGGGAGCCTCATTGTCCCATTTGACCTTGAACATAGAAGACATTGTAGCTAACGCGTCCGCCAGCTGATTCTCCTCTCTCGGGAAGTGTTCAAAGGTTATCTCTGTGAAGTGGGGGATCAATGTCAACACACATTCTCTGTAAGGAATAAGATTCGGATGTTTCGTATCCCACTCTCCTTTGATCTGATTGATCATAAGAGCGGAATCTCCGAAGACACTCAGAAACTTGATCCTTAAGTCGATCGCAGCTTAAAGACCCATGATGCACGCCTCATACTCCGCCATGTTGTTGGTACAGTTGAAACATAGCCGGGCGGTGAGCGGAGTATGAGTGCCTTGAGGTGATATGATTACAGCGCCGATACCGTTACCCAAAGCATTGGAGGCTCCGTCAAAGTGCATAGACCATCGGGATCCTTCCTCAGGTCCTTCATCCGGTCCAGGTACCTCACAATCAGTCACAATCATGATGCTTTCATCCGGAAACTCGAAGTTCATTGACTGATAGTCGTCGACTGCCTGATGTGCCAAGTGGTCTGCCAATACACTTCCCTTGATGGATTTCTGAGTCGTGTACTGAATGTCGTATTCCGTCAAGATTATTTGCCATCTTGCAATTCTCCCAGACAGAGCAGGCTTTTCTTATATGTACTTTATAGGATCCATCTTTGAGATCAACAAGGTAGTGTGAGTCAGCATATACTGTCTCAGCCGGCGAGCAGCCCATACCAAAGCGCAGCAAGTTTTCTCGAGCAGTGAGTATCGGGTCTCACAGTCGGTAAACTTTTTGCTAAGGTAATAAATGGCATGCTCTTTTCGGCCAGACTCGTCATGCTGCCCCAGCACACACCCCATTGAGTTGTCAAGCACTGTTAGATATAGTATCAGAGGTCTCCCTTCAACCGGTGGCATAAGAATGGGTGGTTCCTGGAGATACTCTTTGATTCTGTCAAAAGAAGCCTGACATTCATCATTCCAACGTACTACCTGATCTTTCTTCAGCAGCTTGAAGATTGGTTCACAAGTAGCAGTTAGGTGTGAGATGAATCGAGCAATGTAATTCAGGCGTCCTAAAAAGCCTCTGACTTCCTTCTCTGTCTTAGGAACTGGCATCTCTTGAATAGCCTTGACCTTGGCAGGGTCCACTTGAATACCCTTATCACTTACAACGAAGCCTAGCAACTTCCCAGATCTTACTCCGAAGGTGCACTTGTTCGGGTTCAACCTCAGTTTGTACAACTTCAGACGGTCAAACAATTTCTGCAGATGATCTAGGTGCTCTTCCTCAGTCTGGGACCTTGCGATCATGTAGTCAACATACACCTCTATCTCATGATGGATCATGTCATGAAATAAAGCAACCATGGCACATTGGTAGGTTGCCCCAGCGTTCTTTAGTCCAAAAGGCATGACCTTGTAGCAGAAGGTGCCCCACTGAGTAACAAATGTAGTTTTTTCCATTTCTTCAGGTGCCATCTTGATCTGATTGTAACCTGAAAAGCCATCCATGAAAGAGAATACCTTGTGCTGAGTTGTATTGTCAACAAGGACGTCAATGTGAGGTAGAGGGAAGTCATCCTTGGGACTGGCCCTGTTCAGATCCCTGTAATCGACACACATTCTGACCTTACCGTCCTTCTTAGGTACTGGCACCACATTAGCAACCCACTGAGGGTAAGAAGTCACTGCAAGAAACCCGGCATCAAACTGCTTCATAACCTCGGCTTTGATCTTCTCAGACATCTCTGGACGCATACGGCGGACCTTTTGCTTAACCGGAGGGCAGTCTTCCTTGGTAGGCAAATGATGGACCACAATATCGGTATCCAACCCGGGCATGTCTTTGTAAGACCAGGCAAATATCTCCACATAATCATGTAGCATCTTAGTCAACCGTTGCTTCACGCTGAGCTCTAGGTTGGCACCAATCTTTACCTCTTTCCTGTTTTCTTCAGTACCCAAGTTTATTATTTCCATTGGCTCTTCATGTGGTTGAATTGCCCTCTCTTCCTGAAGTAACAGTCTTGCAAGCTCGCCAGGCACTTCGCAATCATCTTCACCTTCGTCTTCGGCTAAGTTGATCGGATTTTCGAAGTCATAACTGGCAGTAGCAGAGTCGTTATCAGTGAGATCCAGAGTGGATTGAAACCTGTATGAGTGAGTGTGTGTAAATACAACTGTTTTGAAATATATGTAAAGGAAGGAAAGACAGAAAAGGAGCATAAGATTTGAAATGCGAGAAAACGTCCAAGATTTTCATTTATGATATATGAAATGACAATTTATATGCCCTCACAAATGAAACCACGGTGCCTCGGGTAAGACACCGGGCCACAGAGTTTATTTATTGTTTATTACAAATAACAAAACAAAAAAGTTTATTACTGCGTAACAAAAGTAACAGAAGTATGGTCTTTGACAATCCAATTGGTCAATCCGCCTTCAGTCGTCGGATAGATCCAGCTATTGAATTCTGCTTCATCCACTTCATTGTCGTCCCCAACAGCAGTCACTCCTGGATTTGTGATGAGCACAGGAGGTCTTCTGGTCTTCGCCTTCCGCATAGCTTTCTGACCCTCTGCAGTAAAACCCAGTCCAAATTTGTCAGTTTTCTGTGTAAAGTCGGGAAGCCTGCCCCAGTTAGCACAGTCACCTTTTTGAACCACAGCCCGGGCATCCTTCAGGGAAGCCATCTTCAACGGAACATTCTCTTCGACCGCTGTTTCTGCTGCTGCTGAAATTGGAAGCACCTCCTCGAAATGATGAAAAGGGGTTTCAATAAACTCCCCGTCCATCTCAATGTATCTGAAAGAATTCAAATGGCTCACCATATACTCCTCCTCTCCCTGCACAGTGACGATCTTCCCTCTGACGGGGTACTTCAGCTTCTGGTGCAAGGTAGAGGTCACTGCCCCAGCTTTGTGGATCCAAGGTCGACCCAGCAGACAAGAGTATGATGGACGGATATCCATCACATAAAAAGTAGAATCAAACACCTGAGAGCCCACACGAATAGGAATGTCAACCTCTCCATGAACCATCCTTTTTGAACCGTCAAAGGCCCTGACGATGATATTGCTGGGTTTTAATTCCAGGCCTTCACAATCCAAACGATCTAAAGCCTTATTTGGTAGAACATTCAAGGAAGAACCAGTATCCACTAATACATGTGCCAGAGTAGTGCCCCTGCATTCGATAGAGACATGCAGGGCATCATTGTGGTCTTTTCCCTTCGCAGTCAGGTCAGCATCTGAGAAACCCAAGCCATTGTCCGCTGTCAGATTTGCTACGCAATCAGTGAACTGGACTGCAGATGTCTCTTGTGGCACATGGGCCGTCTTGAGAAATGAGATCAAGGCCTTAGCATGGGCCTCAGAGCATAACAATAAGGAGAGCATGGAGATCTTGGAGGGCGTATGCCCCAGCTGTTCCACAACGTTAAAGTCACTCTTTTTTATTATCTTTAGAATCTCCTCCATTTCTTGTTGGGAGGCCTCAGCATTTATAGGTATCGGTGCCTCCATCCGGGCAGGCTCATCTTCAATTCCTTTGCCCCGAGCATTGGATGACTCGGCAGCAGGGGAAACAACTTGGTCAGAAACAGGAACAGGTACACTTGTAGGTGTTATTGTAAGGGGTCTCCGAGCAGCGGGTGGCGCAATGTCAGGCGAGAAGAGCCTGCCACTGCGGGTAACCTTGGCTGGACCAGTGATATCGCAGATGCTGGCGCCAGTGTTGAATTCTTGTTTGATCCCATTCACATATACATCTGCCCCATAGTGCCAGGGGACAGCCTTATTAGATATGTAGGGGAGAGGCCCCGGAACAGTAATAACCACAGGTGCGGCAGTCATGATTTGGACAGGCTTCTTCGGGAGAGCCTTGATTGGATTATTGAAGATGGTAACCACAGAAACTTCTTCTACCGGAACCAACTGAACAACAGACTTCTTAAACAGAATCTCCTTACTGTCCATCAGGCTTTGGATGCCTAACTTCAGCAAGGGACAACCAGATAGGGAAACAGCACAGGACAGGCAACCCTCACTGCAACCCGGAAATAAACCGACCAGCAGTAGGTTCCTCTTGACAGTCTTCAAAGGAGTAGCTAGATCATCCACAGAAACAGCGTAAACATCTTCCTCAACAACATTTACTCCATGCTGGGGCATAGGAGCAGTTACCACATTAGGCCTCTCAGGCGCTTCGAACTGTATCTCTTTCGCGTCAATAAAGTCTTGCACCTTATTCTTTAATGCCCAACAGTCATCAGTGGAATGCCCCGGGCTATCAGAATGGTAAGCACAACGAGCTTTTGGGTTGTATTTGGGGGAGGCAGTGTTCACACTTTTTGGCGCCTCTCTGACAGTCACTAGATTGGTGGATAGCAACTGTGGCAAGATCTGCGACAAAGTCATACTCAAACGGGTGAACTCTCTCCGGGGTCTTTCAGTCCTTTAAGGATTGGCTGGCCGAGAAGCGGCAGCAGGCTGAGCAATCATTATCACACTGATAGATTGGCGGTGCTCGGATTTCTCTTGTCTCCTGGACCCGTACACAGCACTAGCATCCTTTTTGAAGGGTTTCTTCTCTGAGCTAGATGATGCACCCTTCGGAATCTTACCAGACTTCAACCCAGCCTCAATTCTCTCTCCAGTCAGAATAAGATCAGTGAATCCAGCAGAAGAATTCCCAATAAGATGGTTGAAAAATGGCCCAGATAGGGTCCCCAAGAACATGTCTACCAACTCCCGATCAGTCAACGGAGGCTGCACCCTGCCAGCCAGATCCCTCCACTTCTGAGCGTACTCTTTAAAACCTTCACTTGAACCTAACGACATACCCTGGAGTTGGGTACGTGTAGGGGCAAGGTCGGCATTATACTGATATTGCTTATAGAAAGCAGTAGCCAACTCCTCCCAGTTACGAACCTTGGTCCCATCCAGCTGATAGAACCATTCGAGATGAGTCCCTGAAAGACTCTCCTGGAAGAAGTGGATCCACAAGTTTTTATCCACTGAGTACGGTTGAATCTTCCGAACATAGGACCTGAGATGTAGCTTGGGACAAGACGCCCCGTCGTACTTAGTGAAAGATGGTGCTTTGAATTTACGAGGAATGATCACACCAGTAGACAAACCCAAATCTCCGAAATCCAGCCCAGGTACCTGTTGTATCTCCATAGCATTCAACCTGTCCTCCAACTGCTTGTAACGTTCTTCTGCCGGAGGATATTGCTCTTCATCAAAATCAGTCTCGTTGTCGGAGACTACCGGACTAGGACCTTTTTCCGCTTGAGAAGTACCCTTGCCAATGGAAGAACCAGCCTCTTCATTCTGCAGAGTGTTGCCAAACCTTCGGCCCGAGTTGAACAGAACAATCCTTCTCTTTTTCTTATTTTCCTTCTTCAGGAGCAGAGCCTTCAGCTCTTCTTGGCCCTGAGCCAAACCCATGATTAGTTCCTGAAATTGCGCATTCTGCGCCTGAAGAGCTTTGATGGACATCTCAGTGGATGATGAGTCAGGATTCATGATGCTGAAATAAACAGCGAAGAACGGTAAGCAACCTGAAAAGAGGAAAACCTGCTATGCACATGATGAATGGAATGCGTATGATTTATGTTTTCAAAGACAATCGGGAATCAACTTTGTAACCAAAAAGGAACACACTTCATTAGATTCAACTTTGAAACTGAAATTATTCAACAGGTTGCCCTTAGGCGTTACATGAAAGGAAATACTGAAAAGGGAAATAAAACTGTAAAAGAACATCCGGAGCTCCTTATGGATCCCATGGTCTCTTCTTCTCAGTACGGATGTAGGCATTCAGAGCTCTCTCATTCTCCAACTGCTTTGTCAGCTTCTGGATCTTTAATTCCTGCTCGTTGAACTTTTCCCGGTAAGAATCCCGCTCTTCTCGCAGTTGTGACCAAGATCTCTTCAATGTCTCATAATCAGCAGGTATCTGAGGAGGAAGGACAGTTGGAGGAACACCATCTTTATCAGGACACTCAAGAATGACGGGTCTGACAGCTTCATACGGCATACCTAACTTCTGAGCACGGATGCGAACCCATTTGTAGTAGGCTTCCATAGGTAAAGAAGTCTTTGGCCCTAACTCCTGTGGGTCAGCTTTATGAATTTTGTCCCAAGCCTTGATGAACCTACGACGCAGCTCGTCACTATCCACCTGAAACTCAAAACTGATGTGAGGCACCAACATCTCATGGGAGCCTGCTCTTCTGGCTCTTCCAAACTGACGGAGCGCTAGACATGGATTGTAAGAGATTCCTCCTTGGGTACCAATCAGAGGAACATTAGGGTATTCCCCGCATCGATCAATAACAACTATCTCATCCAAACCTCTGCAAGTCCAAATGATGTCTTTGTCGGTGAGAGACATTAACCTATGAGCCCAACCTCTTCCTTCTTGGTTTTTCAGTACGAACTTAGGGAGGTGCGAAATAAACCACCTCACCAACAAAGGGATACAACACCATAGGGTTCCTCGTCTTCGGGTAGTACGAGCATGAAGTTGTTGCAAGATGTCACCCAAGAGAGTGGGCACTGGATTCTGAGACATAAAGATCCTTATGGCAGTGACATTGATGAAGTTGTCAGGATTAGGAAACAAGACTAGCCCATATATTAAGAGAGCCAAGATGTCTTCATATGCCCTAAAGTCCAGGTCATTCCAGAAGCTGTTAGCTTTACCAATCAGAAACTTGGCCAAGAAACCCTTAACTCCGCTTCTAGTTACCCAGTTGTCCATTACCTCTTGCTGTGTTAAGGGAAGAGCTGCAACAACATCCTCAAGCCGGAGGGTCTTTTCCCAACCAGTAAAGGGAGTCTGATCCAAGATAGGGATACCAAGAAAATCAGAGAACTCTTCCCGGGTAGGGACCAGCTGGAAGTCTTGAAAGGTGAAGCACTGGTACAGAGGGTCATAGAACTGGGTCAGAACACTCATCAACTGTTGATCCCACTTTGCAGTGACTAAACTAAGAAGAGAACCATGTCTCTGAATGAAGGAAGTGGTATTTGGAATTCTGCTAACCAACTCTTCAAGCAACTCAGGTGAATGAACAAAGTTGAACCGGATAGTATTCCTTCGCACAGGCATCATGATGTCCTACAAAACAGAGCAAAGGTGAAACCCTCTTGTCTTTGAAATGGTCAGTCCTTATGCAGGATGCATGCAATGCTCATGATGTTATGATGTTATGATAAAGCACACCACAAATGGATACAAAGGCAAACATGGTAAGGCACACAAGTCACACAAGACAAGCCCTTAAAGTTTAGGCCAGCATGAGGTCTAGGTACTACCCTCTTTCAGTTTGTTGGTTCATACCTGTCCTATCAAAGTAACCGGGTTCTTAGAGGATCCCAATATCATTGATTACCCTCAATCGGTCATAACTCCAGCATCGCAATCTTTTCTTGCGGCCAGAACCATCACGAGAGTTTAGCCTCAATGGGCGTAGCATACTGCTACTGTTCTAATGGCCAAGTTGTGTCAATTAAGGTTCTAAGGTTGTTGGTGCTTAATGACTCCTCAGAAGACCCATATTCTCCTCGTTGCAACACAAGGGATATCGGTACAGACCAAGGTGCCACACCAACATAGCCACTGTTTCACCCGTGTCGGTCTACGCCGGACAGGTCCCTCACAGCTTATGCTACCTAAACAGGGTATCCCCAGATCCGGGTTAGGATCTATGTAACTCCCATGCAAGCCACAAATTTAAAGCTGACAAGTCAATACAATTGAAAACACAGTTATGAACTAACCCTAAGGTACACCTCACTTTAAGTTTAAGTCCCCAGCAGAGTCGCCAGTTCTGTGATCGGTGGATCTGGAACTGACTGTTTAACGCTGGTTCGCGAAATGTCGCGGAAGCAAGAGTCGCCACCGTCTTTTATTTTCTCCAAATGGAAAGGACAAAAGCACAGAAAAATTCCTTAAAGAGATTGCTCTCGGTTCGGGAGGTAGATTATAGAAAGGGAAGGTGTTAGCACCCTTTCTATCCATGGTTATCCATGGGCTCTTAGATACTTGCTCATTTGTGTTTCCAAAAATGGTTTGTTTGCTTTTCAACTGTGGGTTAAAAAGTTTCTTTGAAAATTTCAGTTCGACTCTTGTATCGGTCCTCAAGAGTGTTTGAAAAATTGCTTTCGAAAGCTTTTTGAAAAGGTGTCGGTGTGAAAAGTATTTTTGATTTGTTTTTGAAATTTAGAGCAAGTATCTAGAGTCGTCTACCTACCCTAAGGAATTCGTCTGTGTAAATGTCCTTTAAAGTAGTGCCATCCCACCATTGAGAGGTAGGTAGCACCACCGTTGGAGGTGTTCGGGTCAATTCGAGGTTCGGGACATGGTGATCACCAGAGCAATGGGAAGACACCTTAGAAGCTACCCTCATGCCAGGTTCCCGGATCATGAGGACTTACTAAGACATCCTCTACTCGACGATCACCTTTCGAAGGCAAGGCAACAGTGAGGCGTACCCTAGGGGTGGTGTGTGATTTGCGTGTCAGATTCAATTATTTTATCTTGTCATGTTATTGGTGATCTATACGCTTGTTTTTATTTAAGGCCATTCATTCTTGCATGCATTGATTTAGCAGTTAAAAGTGCGAGAAAGGTAAAATTATAAACTATTACAAAAGGCGCGGATCCACATCGCCAAAATTTCCAGAACCCGATTTGACAGAAAATAAAGAACGTATTAAAGTAAAGTGCGAAAGATTAAATTGTCCGAGTTTACAAGGCTTTGGGAGAGATACATAAATATTAAAAGAAAAAGAAATAAATATGCGAATTGAATTAAAGTTGAAACGAGGGCGTTGGACCCTTTTTAATTAAATTAAATTAAACGATTATTAAATTAATAAAATTAAAATGAAAAGAAATTGTTTTTGGTATTTTTGTATTTTATGATTTTAATGAAAAAGAATTAAATGAAATTAAAAGATTAACCCTAATTCTAATTGTTTTAGTTTATTAAGAAAGTATTAAATTTTAACCTAATATTAACCTAATTATTTACATGCAAATCTTGATTTATAAAAGTAAATAATATTTTAATAATTAATTATTGTGAGAGAAAAGAAAGAGAAAGAAAAAAAAAGGATAAAAAATTAATTAAACCCTAATCCTACAAATTTTAGGTTTTTACTGAAAAAATATTAAGATTAAGTCCTAAATTAAAAACTAAGTTAATTAATGAATTTTATTTACAAAAAATATTAATTAAATAAATGTATTTTAATTTTGTCTTTTTCTGATTTTTATTGTTTTTTGTGTTTTTTATGAAAATAATTAAATTAAAAGAATTAATTAAAAAAGACAATAATTGAAAATAATACCAAAATAATGAAAAGAAATAATGCAAACCTAGGGGGTCTGTCCCCAAATGGAGGTTTTGATTAGTATTTTTGAGCCCAATAAGCCTTAGGCCTTGTTGACCTTTTGATTAGCATGTGGCATGTTTGACCAGATTCCATGTTGTTCTTTCAATCAGCGCCCTTGAATTGGTCTCTCTACACGCGTGGCAGGCTTAGGATCATGGATGCATAGTGTTCCTTAGCGTTGAGACTGCATAGAAGTATTAATTGAAAAATAATATGGAAAGGGTGAGGGACCTGGGGCTCGAACCCAGGTCCTGTGGTTTACCAACGCTTATGCCTGCCAGTGGAGCTGCTTTACTTCTTTGTACCTTACGTAAATAATAAACAATATAAAATAAAACAAATGTTAGTGGAGATTTAGCGCGTAAAATTTAAATAGGCCAATCACTGATCGCCACAGGGTCGTCTTCTTCGTTGCTTTTGTTTTTTTTCTTCTGAAACGCAAAAGAATTAGCAACGGTTTTCGCACCGTTCCAAAATAGGCCATTTGAGAAAATAACGAATAGCTTGTGGTGGCCCATAAATTGATCGCGAGGGTGGATTTAGCATCGTCCAAGCATGCTTGTTTTAATGGCCCAGGTCTCGAGTGCTAATTTTTCCTTAAATGGAAAACCCCAATTCACAGCTTGGGAAACCCTAATATCCAACAATGGTGAAATCGCATAGAGTGCACAAAAACATAATTAAATTATATAGTTAGCATCAGAATCATATAATGAACACAAATCAAGCATAAAAAATTATGAAAAATGTATGAATCGAGATGCAAGAGTATCAAATATTTTCTGTACAGGGTGAGATCGTTCTCACGTTTCTGGGGGTGGAAGCTTATGGTTTTGATCCAAATTTCTTCCCTGAAGCCTCAGCAAGCCAATGGAATAAGTATCGTGGCTTGAATCACCTTGTATCCCTGTTTTCAGTTTTCAATTTTCAAGCAAAAAAACTCAAGTGTTCTTTTTGGTCTATGGCGCAGCTTTCAGGTAATGGGCACGAGGGTTAGCATTAGTATGTATAGGTGAATGATTTAGGTTAAGAACTTGATCAAAAATCCATGCATTGATGTGAAAAAATATTTGATTTGCAAACCATAATTTTCCAAATCTTTTTCATGCTTTTTGGCTTTAATCACATCCAATCACCTTTGATTCTTTCCTTATTTGATTTGCACGAAATATTGAGTATATTTTATGCACAAAAAGATTTAAAACATTAGGTTTAGCATTTTTCACCTATTTAATTTAATTAAATGAATTATTAATAATTAAAAATCCAAATAAATAAATAAAAATGATAAAAAAACTTCCCTTTGGGCCAAATGGTCGTGCACATGCCTTGGATAATGAATTGTGGAAGAAAAAGAGGCCCATTAGCAATTTTAGGTCATTTGAATCAATGTTGACTTTTCAAAATATCCAAAAATTTCCCAACTTCCACAAGGCATAACTTGATCAACATTTAAGCTTTGCTCATGTTCTTGGACATTTTGGAAAGGTCTTTGAGTCCTCTAACCAATGTTTTTGGTCCCATGTCATTTTGATTTACCAATCTCAAGTTATGGCCTTTGACTTAAAGTCCCTTTTTGTTGACTTTTGAAAATGACCTATAATGTTGAAATTGATAACTTTTTGTGAGAGCATTTCTTGGACTTGAAGTATGAAGATGAGTTGTAGGAAATGTCTTTCTATTCAAAATGAGCTTTGGATGGAATTTTTCTGATAATCCATGTGAAAGTTATGCCCTGGTCAATTTACAGTTGACTTTTCCAACTGTCCAAATATGGAAACTTTTGCATCTTGATAATTTTTGAGCCAAGCTTTGAGAATCATGATCAAGCATTGATCAAATGATGTTTGTGGCTTAAAAATGAGATGTTGACCAAAAATTTGAACTTTTGACTGTCAAATGACCATTTTGCCCCTACAGTTGACTGTAGTGCAATTAGGGTTTTGACTGTGCAATTTTGTGCTGAAAGTCTTGAAACTTGGTATGAGGATGCTTGACCATATTTATAGGCATGTGAGACTTGATTGGACCTTTGGAAACTTCATTTTCTTTGTCAGAACCAAAACCCTAATTTTGACTGTTTAGGAGGCCCTTGCACTGTGCAACCCTTGGGGAATTTTGAAGCTTTGACTTTGCAATTCTTGAAGAATATGGGAGGGCAAATTTTGGGGTACAACACCACCCCAGTGGTAAGGCAGCGCGCTGGTAACCAAGAGGGCGTGGGTTCAACACCCAGCGCGCTACCTTTTTTCCATTTCTCACATTTTTATACTTTTTTGTCACAAACACACACGCTTGGGCCTCAATGCAGTGGGCCTTGGTATTTTTGCTGGCTTCTAACCCCTGGCCCTGTTTCAGCACCCCCCTGATCATTTATTTCTTATTTTATTTTATTTTTATTTTTTAGCTTATTTCACTTTCTTTTATCATCTTTATTATTATTATTATTAATATTATTATTATTATTAATAAAAATCCAAAAATATTTATTTTATTATTTTTACAGTCATTTATATTTTATTTTTCATTATTAAAAACTAAAAAGAACAAAAACAATTTTCTTAATAAATTAATTTCTCTTTCTTGATTAATATTTAGATAATTAGGTTTAATTATTATATTATATTATTTTATTGTAAATTAAAATTAATTTAGAACTTAGGTTTATTTCAATTAAATTTCCTATTATTTCTATTATTTAAAACCTTTTCATAAAAAACCCTAGAAAACTATTTTTAACTTATTTTTCTTTGTTAATCAATTTAGGTTTTAATTTTAGTTAATTTACATTAATTATTTTCTTAATTAGGTTAAGATCAAAACCTTCCATAAAACCAAATAAAAGTCATTTCTTTTTCCATTTTGCATTCTTGCATTTTTATCTTCATTTTTGTACAATATTCATTATGGTTGTAATAATTATTTAGATTTAATTTTCTTGCAATTTCCCCATTTGTAAATTTGTACACCCCATCCCCTATTGATGTAATAGCTTAGTATTTTTATTTTCCGTAATTTAATGCTTTATATATAAATTCTAGTAAATTAGGGTTTGTATGGAAAGATAAAATCAATATTTAGAAAACCCTAATTCAAAGACAAAATAATGCATGTAAATTAATACACTTGAACACTTACACCCTTAGGGTAAATCCACTTTGTTGCCTTGAGAAATAAATGGTCATAATATGCATGTAAGATGTCTTAGCAAAAACAAACAAAAATACAAGATCATAGTCCCTCGATGACGCTATCAAAGTTGCCTTTCAAAAATGATCTTAGTCCCTTAAAGAAAATGCTAAGATATCTTACAATATTGCTAATCATGGCTATACGATGATCCATGCCCATCCCTTTTACATCTAAAGATAGGGTTTCTTACCAGATTAATGGTAAGATAACAATGTCAAAGGAAAGAGGAAATAAACATGAAATACTTTTGAGTAGGTAGAATGTTCCTAGTTGCTTGCTCATTTTCAAATCAAAACATCCTTGCTATTTTCAAAACAAACACCAACACTTTCAAAAACATCTTTCAAACTTGAAACATTTCCAAAAGATCAACACTTTGTGTACATTCTTACGAACGAGAATCATTACAAAGTTTGCCTAAATGATGGCGCCTTTTCAAAATACTTTCAAAAACCACACAAAGCACATTTTCAAACAAAAGCAAGTGATCTAGCAAGCATCTAAGAGCCCGTAGATAACTACGGATGAAAAGGGTGTTAATACCTTCCCTTTTCATAATCTACCCCCCGAACTCAAGAAAACATCTCAAAGGTCTTTCATGTTCTTTTCAACCTTTCCTTTTGGATAAAAGAAAAGTCGGTGGCGACTCTTGCTAACTGCAACATTTGTGATCAAACTCAAAACAACCAAGTCAGTTCTCCCACCGTGTTACAGAACTGGCATCTTTGCTGGGGATTATTTTAAAAGTGGGGTTACCTTAGGGCTAGATCATATTTACTTGCTTTATTTGTTTGACTTGCATGCTTTACATTATGGTTCCTTGTTTGGTCTTGCTTTGATCCTCCACCCGGATCTAGGACACCTTGTTTGGTAAGTAGCAATAGATTATGGAAACTGTACGGCGTAGACCGATATGGTTGAAACAATGGCTGCGTTAGTGTGACGCATTTGTGGGTACCGGTATCCCTTGTGTTGAATCGAGGAGAATACGGGGCTGCTGAGTGGCGTCATGAAGCACTAACTGATTTAGAATCTTAATTGAACAAACTTGGCCAATTAGGACATAGTGAGATAGCCAGTTTCGATGGAAAGCTGAAAATTGGTTGATACTTGATACTACACTCATTGAGACTAGACTTTTGGGATATCTCGACCGCAAGAAAAGATTGATTATGCTGGGATAATGCCTAAAATAAAGGTCAGTGATATTGAGATCCCTTAGAACCCGATTACTATTAACTAGGACAGGTTTGAGCAAACTAAACTTCAAGAGGGTACTTACCTACAAACTCCATGCAAGCCTAAGCCTAAGGACTTGTTTTTTGCCTTGTGTGTATATGCTTACTTGTACATAACATCATGAACATCATAACATCATATGCAATCTCACTAACTATTTCAAGGATTTAGGAATTTATCTTTGTTTTTGTTTTGTAGGCCATGAACTCTGTCCGAAGAAACACCATCTGAATCAGCTTCGTGAAAGCACACCCTCAGCTCCAAGAGTTAGCATCAAGGGTTCCCAGAGATTCTCCTTTTACCAAGAAATATGGAAGACTCCTCAGTTTGGCTACCTTCAATTTCTAAGAAGAAATTATGTGTGTGCTCTTCCAATTCTTTGATCCCATGCATCATTGCTTCACCTTTCCTGACTATCAGTTGGTACCTACACTAGAAGAGTTCTCTCTACTATTAGGAGTGCCCGTGCTTGATCAGATACCATTCACCGGTCTAGAAGGGATCCCGAAACCTGAAGTCATGGCCAAAGCTCTACATCTGAAGAGACCCAACATCATAGAAAATTGGGAGACTAGAAGCGGAGTCAAAGTGTTCCTAGCCAAATTTCTATTAGAGAAAGCTCGTTCGTTCTAGGAAGATATAGATTTTCAAGCCTTTGAAGACGTCCCGGACCTTCTCATCTATGGTCTGGTTCTTTTCCCAAACTCAGACAAATTCATAGATGTAAATGCCATCAAAGTCTTTCTCTTCCGTAATCCTATACCTACCTTGTTGGGAGACATCTTACATTGCATTCATACCCGCACCATGAGGAAAAGAAGTACCCTTTTGTGTTGTATTCCCCTACTCGCCAAGTGGTTCATTTCACACCTACCTCGATCAACATTGAAGAACGAGCAAATATTGACTTGGTCTCAAAGGATGATGTCCCTCACCCACTCTGATATTCATTGGTGTTCAAGATCCTCGGATGATACTTCTATCATTGACCGTTATGGGGAATTCCCTAATGTCACTCTACTTGGCGTTAGGGGAGCTATCACTTACAACCCTTTCTTAGCTTTACAACAGTTTGGGTATGACCAAAGAGATGGTCCTCACGAGATACTCATCCAAGGTTTGATGTTCGACTACGAAAGCGATAATCAAAGCTACCGTCATAGGTTTATGCAAGCTTGGAGGATGGTAAACAAGGTGGATAGCAAGACACTGGGGCACAAGAACTCCATCCATCTTAAGCCTTATCTCAAATGGGTACGAACCCGTGCTCAAAGTCTTATGATGCCTTACCCCTCCATTCTCCCGATTATCATAGTGCCTGTTATGGAAGGAGATGTATCATACACGATCCTTCATCCTAACATGCCCACCTCTACCGAAGACTTGCAAAGGGATTGGATACAACTTAAGGGGGGAGTGAGACACTTTCGGGGCCCAATTCTATGCCAGCGAGAAGAAAGTTATGGAACTCACCAAGCAACTTCATGAGGAGCGGAGTCTGAACGCCTACATCGCACCAAAGAGGATGCATTCAACTTTTTTATCTTAGAGTTTTTGTATTTCTTTGTAAGCCCAAAGAGGCATGATATACTCAAACTTTAATTTATTAATATAACGTGTGTTCCTTTTTGTCTAAACAAAATTTAAATCTCTAATTTCCTTGAAATCATTTGCATATGTATCTTCATTCATCATAACATAAACAGGTTTCTTACAATAGATCTCCTTATCTTTCTACTGTTTATTTCAGTGAGATGGATATGGAACAAACAGTAAAAGATCTTCAGGCGTAGAACGCTCAGTTTCAACAAATGTTCTTGACTCTGGCGAAAGGACAAGAGGATTTGAAAACTTTACTAATCAAAGAAAAGAAGAAAAAAGCAAAGAAATCAACCGGTATTTTGAATCTAGAAAGGAGGTCCCCAGGGCCAGCCATACGAATCCTAGACTTCGCAACATCATCAGGTGAAGGGGACAATCAAGAGGGAAAAAAAGGAAGTGACTGACCATCCAGAATCTGAAGAGGAAGAAGAGGATGATTACTCTGAAGAGCAATATCCTCCAGCTGATGAGAAGTACAAGCAGCTGGAAGAGCGTCTAAGTGCAATGGAGATTCAGAAAGTGCCCAGTCTGGACTTTGAAGAGCTAGGTTTGGTGTCTGGGATTGTTATTACACCAAAGTTCAAGGCACCAGTGTTTTCTAAGTACGACGAGATTTCTTGTCTCAAGATGCACCTCCGATCTTATGTGAGGAAAATACAATCTCATACTGCTGACAGAGATTTGTGGGTCCATTTCTTTCAGGATAGTCTATCCGGGACTCAGCTAGATTAGTTCTATCAACTAGAGATGGCCAATATCCATAATTAGGAAGACCTAGCCACTGCTTTTTATAAGCAGTATCAATACAACGTAGACCTTGCTCCCACCCGTACTCAACTCCAAAGTCTGGTTATGGGTTCGAGCGAGGGTTTCAAAGACTACACTCAGAAGTGGAGGGGCTTAGCAGGAAGAGTCCATCCTCCCCTTTCTGACAGGGAGCTAGTGGACATGTTTCTGGTTACCCTGTCCGATCCTTTCTTTAATCATCTAATTGGAAGCTCCTCAGATGGCTTCACTGAATTAATCTTGACCAGGGAGAGAGCGGAAGCTGGGATTAAGAGTGGGAAGATCCAAAAGGATGCATCCTCCAGTGTCGTGAGAAACCATTCATTGGGAAGAAAGAGGTTGGTGTTGTGTACCCTCAAAGGAATCAGGATAGAACTGAATTCCGTCCAACAGTAGGGGCCGTCATGATCCCTAAGCCTGCACCTACTCAATAAAGGAACAACCAGCCTAGAACAGAAAGACTAGTAAGACAATTTACCAGGATAAATATGACGTTGTCTCAACTCTTGCCACATTTGTTGAGATCTAATCTGGTAACCTTGCGGGAAGCTCCGAAGAATCCCAACACTACCTCTCCCTGTTACAACCCAAACTCCCATTGTGCTTACTATTCAGAAAGTCCAGGTCATGATACAAACGACTGTTGGGTTTTGAAAAACAAGGTGCAAGACCTTCTCGAGGCAAAAGAAATTGAATTTGACGCTCCTGAGATCCCAAATGTTATCACCGCTCTTATGCCCAAGCACGGTCATGATGTTAACGCTATTGAAGATGATGTGTTTGTTACTTTTGTTGATGAGCTTGTTACTCCGCTCCTGACCGTCAAGAGGAACCTGTTGAAGGCCGGTTTATTTTCGGGCTATGGCGAAGGCTGCCACCTCTATTTATCCCTACCAACTGGTTGTCATTTATTGAAAGCAGGTGTCCAGCGCCTGATGGATGACAAAGAGATTTTGTTTGAAAAAACTCCCGTTCCAACCATTTCTTACAAGGATGTTTCAATAGTAACCATTTCCGCCAATCCTTCCAGGGTCTCCACCAAAAGACCCGTTAGGATTACATCTGTTCCGAAGGTGACTCCACTGATAATTACTATTCTAGGGCCAATCCCTTACTCCTCAGATGAAACTGTCCCCTGGAACTATGGGGGTGACGTCTACTACCACGGTGTCAAGCAAGATTGGCTGGCTGATGAAGACTCGATTTTTGAGAAGGTTGACCCCGACATCGGCAACATTGTGGGAACCAACAAAATAACCCGAAGTGGGAGAGTATTCTCCCCTGAGATTGCTCCTCTGAAAACTATTACCGGTCCTGTGATCATCCCTGCTTTTGTTCATGTTGACACTACTACTACAGTTCCTATGGTTACCCCTACTGACACCCCTATCGTCGAGTCGACCGAGACTCAGGGAAAAGGAATTTTGGTTGAACCTGTCCGGATGAAGGCACAATCAGTATCTATCCCAGAGGCCTCCAAGAAGGATATGGAAGAAATTTTGAAAATTATAAAGAGAAGCAACTACAATGTAGTCGAACAGCTAGGGAAGACCCCTTCAAAGATCTCTATGCTAGCTTTACTGTTGTGCTCTGAGGCTCATGTGAAGGCCTTGATGAAATTTCTTTCCCATGTGCCACAGGAAACCTCTGCTGACCAATTCAAAGACTGTGTGGCCAGTTTGACCTCTGATAATGGTTTTGGCTTTTCTGATGCGGACTTGACACCTAGAGGGAGGAAACACAACGAGGCATTGCATGTCTCTATCGAATGGAGGGGCACTACTTTGGCCCATGTCCTGGTAGATATTGGTTCATCTTTGAATGTGCTACCTAAGAATGCTCTGGATAGACTAGACTATGAAGGTTTGTTCTTAAAACCCAGCAACATAGTGGTAAGAGCCTTCGACGGTTCAAAGAGAATGGTGCACAGGGAGGTGGACATCCCCATTAAAGTTGGAACTCAGACCTTTGATTCTTATTCCTGTTTATCGGGCCGACCTTGGATTCATGATGCTGGTGCCGTTACCTCTACATTACATCAGATGTTGAAATACCCAATTAAGGGAAAAATCATCACTGTCCATGGAGAGGAGGAATATATGGTCTGTCACCTGAACTCCTTCAGATACGTGGAAATGGATGGTGAATTCATTGAAACTCCATGTCACCATTTCGAGGAAGTCCCACAAATAGTGGCAGCAACCAAGACTGTTTCCCAAGTATTGAAGATTACCAAACCTCCACTAAATATGGCTTCTCTGAAAGATGCCAAGGCAGTAGTCGAAGAAGGTGGGTGTGCTATTTGGGGCCAACTCCAGGATATCCCCTACAAGTCTGACAAATTTGGTTTGGGTTTTACTTCAGGAGCCCATAAAGCTGTTCGTCGTGCTCGTGCCGGGGGACCACCTTTGCGGATCAGCAACCATGGAGTCAACATAGTGGAGGATAGTGATGACGACTATAACCTGGAAGAATGGATTTCCCCAACTATTTGCGGAGGACTCAACAACTGGGAAGCCAAAGATTTTGTCCCAATTACTTTTATCCAACAGTAATTGTCTTTAAATTTTTGTCAGACTTGTTATAATTAAACAATTGAGACTTTTAAAACCTTGTGTCTTACCCGAGGCACGACCATCCATTTGTAAGGGTTGTTACTACATTTTCATATGTCATCAATGAATCACGAACGTTTTTGCATGAAAACTTTATGCTCTTTGTTTTTCTTTTTCTACATATTTATTTTTTCAATGATAGTTATGCTCTTACACACACTCACATATCAAAATGCAGATCCACATCCACTCAAGATCCCATGGGTAACGATTATGCTATGGCCTATTGTGACTTTGAAAATCTGATCTACCAAGCCGAAGACGAAGGTGAGGAAGATTGTGAAGTGCCAGGGGAACTAGCCAGGTTACTACAACAGGAAGAAAGGATCATACATCCCCATGAAGAACTGGTTGACACAGTTAACTTAGGTACTGAAGAGGACAAGAAAGAAGTCAAGGTAGGAGCCAATATGGAACCCAATGTTAAGAAGCGTTTAACTCAGTTACTACATGACTATGTTGAGGTCTTTGCTTGTTCATACGAAGACATTCTAGGACTTGATGCTGATATCATGGTCCATCATCTACCGACAAAATAAGACTGCCCTCCGATAAAACAGAAAGTCCTTCGCATGCGGCCAGACATGTCAGAGAAGATCAATACTGAAGTCATGAAACAATTCAACACCGGATTCTTAGTCGTCACCTCCTATCCATAATGGGTCGCCAATGTTGTTCCAGTGCCTAAAAAGGACGATAAAGTACGCATGTGTGTGGATTACAGAGATTTGAATAGAGTAAGCCCTAAGGATAATTTCCCACTTACCTATATCGATATTCTGGTTTAAAATACCGCACAACTGTTTAACCCCAATTTTTGACCTAAGATCCCATTTGCATTTTTGCATTTTTATACAAAAAGTCAAGGTCACTAAATACAGTTTGTTTTAACCTCTCACCTTCGAGCTTTGATTATGCAGAAATTGTCAAGTGTTTTGAACATTCTTAGCCTATGTATCACTAACTTCTAATAAAGCACGAAATGTGTGTTTTTTTGTTTGATTTCATGTGTTGACAGGTCTCCTTCGATTCAACCTTCTTCGACTGGACAAGTGCTGCCTGCAAGCCTGCTTTCGATTGGACAAATTTGCTGCCTGCAAGCCTGATTTCGATTGGATAGATTTGCTGCCTGCAAGCCTGCTTTCGATTGGACAAATTTGCTGCCTGCAAGCCTGCTTTCGATTGGACAAATTTGCTGCCTGCAAGCCTGCTTCGACCTAGACAAAATTTTCTGCCTGCAAACATGTTTCGATTGGGCAACATTGCTTCCTTCGAACACGGGTTTTCGATTGGGCAATATGTCTGCTTCGATCCACAAACTTCGATTTGGAAATATAGTCTCCTTCGATTCACAAGTTGGACCACTGTACTGCCATGCAACAAACACTACTGTGCTGCTATGCACAGTCCTGCACCAACCTACCACTACACTCCAAAACACTGCTGAGCCTGCTACAACAGTCCTGTACTTGCCCAAAAAGGAGTGCACAAGAGCTGCGTAGAAGAAAGGATCGAAACAGCATTCCCAAACTGTTCAAACCATTTTGTTTTCCCTCCAAAACCACATCAAAACTCGCCTATAAATACAAGGCTTCACAACATGGAAAGAAGGACTTTTGGGCCAGACGAACCTCTCCCAAATTTTCTCAAACACAAAAACTCTCAAAGTTCATAAACACTGTAGAAAATCTTCAGAAAAATTCTCAAAAACACCAAACTTTCCCAAACACAAAAATCTCTCAAGTCCCTTCAATACTTGTGAGAACAAACAGAATCCCACACACTTCAATCTCCTTCAATTCTGAAGAACAACCACACTTCAGTCTCCTTCAAATCAAAGAAGCATCACACCTGCTGTTTCTTTTCCTTCAAATCCAACGCTCCCAGCACGCCTGTTATCCTCTTTTGAATCCAGCATCAAAGGTCAAACCCCTGGTCCCTCCCTTCGAATCCAGAAGCGCTCCAAGCGCCCACCTTACTGCCCCACATCCATTCAAGGCCAGAAGCAAGGTAAGTCACTCTTACCCTTGAACTTTTCATTTCCAGCATAACATGTAAATAACACCTTTGTTCGTTTCCAGCATGTACATACTGTTCCATTCGTTTCCATATTTTTAACATACCTTTCAGAACTACCTCTTTCGTTTCTGCTTTCTGTTTACTAGATTTAATTATTAAACTGTTCATACTAGCATGGCCTCAGGCCATGTTGTCGTTTAATGTTTGAAATGAAAGAAACAGGAAACAGGAAATAAGGAACGAAGCTTCTGGCTTCTACAATCTTTCTCCAGGTCGAACAAAAGAGACAACCAGGAGGAAAACCATGTCCAATCGAAAGACATTTCCTCCATGCTTTCAACCTCCAATCGAACAAGGCAACAAGGCAGATTTCGCCATACACTGACAGCCAGGCCAATCGAAGGACAGAACCTCACTGGTGCGAACTTCCAGTCGAAGGATACAACTTGCTGCTGCCTTTGCCCAATCGAAGGACAGGACCTCGCCTCTGCCTTTACCCAATCGAAGGACAAGACTTCGCCTCTTCTAGCTTCCAATCGAAGTATATGACCTGACTGATGCCAAAGCCCAATCGAAGGACAGGACTTCGCCTCTGCCTTTGCCCAATCGAAGGACAGGACTTCGCCTCTGCCAAAGCCTAATCGAAAGATGTGACTTTGCTGCTGCCAGCCCCAATTGAAGGAGGCCAACAGAATGCAAATCGAAGGCCGCTCCTTCCAGAATCGAAAGATACTCATTTTCTTTAGTTTCATCTTTATTTTTTATGCCTTTTGATATGTTTGTAATAGCGTAGTTTTTTTTTGTCTTTCTACATTTTTTTACTTTGTACAAATGCTAGTAATTAGGTGTATAGCAAGATAAAATCAACAATAAACAAACCAAAAAGATCAAAAACACTCTTTAATCATTACTTGAACATACTTTAAAACATGCAAAAACACTCAACAAATCAAAACTCCCCCCAAGGGCATATTATCTCCGTTCTACCGCGATACCGGTCGTGCCTATTGCTAGAATGATGTCGCCCACTAAAAAACACAAACAAATCAACCTTTTTTCAAGAGGAACTACGGTGTTTTGATTCCTTCATTGGATACGTAGGCAAAGGGTCGCGAAACCCTCACGAACGCAATAATAAAAACTCATTTTTTTCCTTAAGCAAACATAGTTGTAGATAAATACACCCTTGTATATAACAAATAATTTTAAACCAAAAAACAGATATTTCAAAAGGTTCCTGCGGAGTACCGCAGATGCATTGGGTGCTAATACCTTCCCATTTCATAACCAACCCCCGAACTTTAGATCTCTTCTAAAAAAAACGCATTGTATTACTTTTATTTTACATTGCATGTTTTTAGGGTTTTATTTCGCTCTTTTCCCTTTTCCCTTGGAAATAATAAAGCGCGGTGGCGACTCTTGCTTTTGCGAGTCAAGTTAATTAATAGCTTGATCTCCGATTTTCACCGCTACAGAATTGGCGACTCTGCTGGGGACAGATTGACCTCTTGCTGGTCCATCCCTAAGTGGGTTAAGCCTAATTTGTTTATCTATTTTATCATTATTTGATTGTTTGATTATATGTATATATTGTGATTATTTGGGTGTTGATAATACTTACAAAGGACAAGTCCTATACCCGGACTAAGTTACACTTAAGAATAGGACGGGCGGTATAGTCATGTTAACTTTGAGGGAGTAATCCCGAAGAAGGAGGCATGAGATCCCCCACTCAGTGGAAGGCCCTTTTGAACATAATATTTGTTTACCGAGTAATCGGGAAGACATTATTATTTTCGACCTGGGAGCCAGAGAAGCTGAGAACCGTAGAACCCCTAACCCATCTTGGCCTTTTAGGTGTAGCGCGGAGATTATAATGGAGTAATCCGGAAGTAATTTTTACGCGATGCTACGTTCAGATGAGTTTCTCTTGAGAATATTGCTAATTATTGAGTAATCAAGACGTTGGTAATATCCGAAGGAGGAATGTAGACTCCGGGAACTTTTAGAACCTTGTCTTGCAGGTGTGATTAAACCGTTAGTACATACCTTGGGGATGTTCTTTACCTTGACTCCATGCTCGTGACGTTGAACCTTTCAACTGTATTTGTGACCTTACTTGTGGTTGTAGCATAGCCATGCATTCATGCATCCATAAAACCTTTTTCACTTGACTTTCAAGGAATTTGGAGGTCTTTCTTTGTAAACATCACAAGTTTCGTCAAGCTCAATGGATCTTGGGTGTCGATAGGGTGAAAACCCTAATCCACCAAAATGGATGATTGATCTTGATGATAACTTGATCAACGCTTTGGTCCAATTTAGAATTCATCTTCTACCTTCATACCTGGATGTTTACAACTTAATATCTTGAGTTCTTTGAAAGTCAAATAAAAACTCTCTTTTGCATATCATGCATCATTTCTACATTTTTGGTTTCATTTTCAAAGGTCTTTTTCCAAGTCTTATTTTTCCTTTGGTCTGACCAGTGCAACACTCGCGCTAATAGAACAATGGAGAATATCAAACAAGAAGTTTCTGAACTCCGTAGAGAGATGACTCATTTGAAAGCTAGTGTGGAGCACTTAACTGGTTTGGTCTGAATTTTGGTTGCCGCCCAAGTCAACCCCTTTGCTAAAGCATAAGTGAATCTCTGTTGATTTTGGCCTTGAAGTTAAGGAGAGGTTTCCTTCAGCACAAATCCAGATGGAAATCCTTCCCATATTATTAACTTATTCATGCTTTTTTCAATTTTTCTTGTTTATCAAAACATTGTTTGCATGTAAGAACTTGTTTGCATTTGAATGATTATCTTAATACAATGAGTATGTTTGTCTTAAAGAAATTCATATTTTTTTTCAAATTTCAAATTGATTTTTGCATTATGATACCAACTTGTTGCCCATTCTCTTGCCTAGGCAGAGATCGGAGGGAGGATGATGATCTAAAAAACACAAAATCTCTGGTTGTATGTTTTTGAATAAAATCTTGTTGACGATGTACATGCATTATTTCAAACCCCTAAACACTGGAGATATAAGGAAGATAATCCCTTGCTAACCCCTTTTGAGCCTTGAAGTAGGAGTTTCTTTTCTATACGAAAAATCCTCAAATTTTAACCTGGGGCAGGGTAGTTTTCAGTTAATCTGATTGAGTGTTCAAAATTCATAAGGAAGATATTTCTGAAGAGAAACTACGAGGACTATCCTTCATGTATAATGAAGCTAGAGGATGTGGAACCACAATGTTAATCCTCATTCATCAAGAAACGAGGCAATCACAATCCTCTCAACAAGCAAATACAAGCTAATGTCACACATTTTGTTCAAAAAGTCAAAAATCAAGAAAAAGAAAAAGCCTGCTAAGTCAAAAAACTTGAAAACGTGTGGCTTAGGCAAAAATTAAGGCATCCCGCTGGACTATCAATTCAAAAGAATTAGTTCAGGCAAAAGTTAGGGAAAATAAAAATTGCAAAGAAAGGTCCCCAGCAAAGAACAAATTGGTGACTACAAACACGAAGACATAAGGGTGGTTTCTACTCCGAAAGCCTCGTCGTTTCTTTAACCGTCACAAAAATCCTTTTGAAAGATGGACACTCATGTTGAATTAACTGAACATAGGGTTGGAGAACATCATGAAGTGGGTGGGCACCTAAAAAGTTTGAGCCTTAAAAACCTTTTTTTTCTAAAAAACCCGTGAACCAGACCACGTTACAACCTTCAAAAGTCCTAATTGAAGCAAGGTTATTTTGAAAGCATACTTCAATGAGTTAGTGTTTCTGACTCCCATGAATGTTCTAAATAGTTATGTTGGTATCATATGTTTTTCCTGTACAAAAATAAATGGTGCTCTAACTCGCAAAATTTGTGCGATATCTTTTCAAAATCTTCAAGACTTACATAACTCTTGCATTAGAATTTTCATTCTCATAATAAACTTTTTCTAACTGCAAAACATTTGTTTGATATCAAGGAAGCTCACATAAGCACCAGTGATGAGTTTATTCTTTTAAGGCCTGAAACTATGTTGAGTAATTGGCGAATCATTTCAAGAGAAAAATAATATCCAGGGGCATGTCACCTGAAGACCGTGAGCACGAACATGTTGCTTCTCTCAGTTAATGCTTTCCCAACTTGTTTACTCTTTTGGGGCAAAATTTGAAGACTTTGTTGTGCCAACTACAGTCAATCCAGGGCAATCACGTCGAGATTTGATGAATCTCTCTAAGAGTTTGAAGACACCAGAGCATGGTGAATGCCAGGTCTTTTGTAAAATCCTCTTGAGACGATTTCTCCTCATCAACCATATAGCTTAGGGCATCTTAGAAGTGAAGTTATTCACAAGAATTGTCGTGCAACATGCAGCTTATCAGCAGTAAACTTGGGGCATCCAAAATTAGTCCCAGGGGGAATCCAGTTTTGTTAAGATATGTGATATGTTTTTCACACATTATCAGAGGGTGGTGTTCCCAGTATCTCCAACTAAGCAAGACTTTTTCCAGCTGAAACATTGTTTGTGTTGTTATCCTTTCAATGGATTGTTGGTGATAGAAGACTGGACTTTGGGTTTTCTACTTGAAAATATCTTCCTCTCCAAAGAGATTTAAGCCTTGTAAAAGGACTTTGCTCCAATGATGGCTTTTGATCTATCTCCAGTAATGTTCTCATCTTGTTGAGATTAGCTGAGTGTCGGGTTGTACTGGGACGTCTTATCATCTTCAGTCTATCTCCCCTGTCTGTTTTGTCAGCATATACATGACATTCATTCATTCTTTCATACTTGCATCATGCACGCACATTTGTATTTGTTGATGTCTTTGAGTTCATATACCTTGATTATGTTTATTCAAATAGCGTATTTGATCTTTCCAAATAGAGTGTCAACTTAAGCATAAAGTGCGCCTCTTTTCTAATTCCCCACTAAGTTAACTCTCGTGGAAGAGTCTTGCTTTAGCTTTCCTTTTCCATCTCTGGATAGGATAAATCCCAATTTGAGTTGTTTCCTCATTGGGTGGAGTCTTGTTTGACTATTTTTCTCTCCAGTTTATTCCTGGATTGAGCTTTGTCTCTTGTGAACGGTACCCTGTGGATATCTCTAGGCTGTGAAACCTAGATGGAGAGTGCATTTATTTTGCAATGTAAATACTTGGTCTCCTCAAGAAGGATTTATTCATGGTTCCCCATTGAAGATGAACTCTATTCCCTAGTAGTGTTATCATAACCTTCTTCTGGAATATCGACGTGACAACAAGAGACTGACTCTTTATTTGAGCAGTTTGATTATTTCTGAATTTCTTCATGTTATGACAAATGGCGGTCTCTTCATGAGCAGTTTGTCCATCCCAGATGAAATTATTGGTTCTCACCTCCAGCAATATCTTCATGATATTTTATGGGTATCTTTTTGGGAAACAGCAAGTGGCAGTCTCTTCACGAGGCAACTTGTATGTTATTGATACCTTTGGGAAACAGCAAGCAGCAGTCTCTTCACGAGGCAACTTGTATGTTATTGATACCTTTGGGAAACAACAAGCGGCAGTCTCTTCATGGGCAGCTTGTACGTTAATATTCTTTGAAAATGGCAAGTGGTAGTCTTTTCATGGGCAGCTTGTATGTTAATATTCTTCAGAAAACGGCAAGTGGCGGTCTCTTCATGGGCAACTTGTAGGTTGATGTTCTTTGAAGACAGCAAGTGGCAGCTCTTCATGAGCAGCTTATGGGTTATAAGCAACAAGTGGCGGACTCTTCATGAGTAGCTTGTGTGCTTTAATATTCTTTGAAGACGGCAAGTGGCAGCTCTTCATGAGCAGCTTGTGGGTTATAAGAAACAAGTGGCGGACTCTTCATGAGTAGCTTGTGTGCTTTAATATTCTTTGAAGACGGCAAGTGGCAGCTCTTCATGAGCAACTTGTGGGTTATAAGCAACAAGTGGCGGACTCTTCATGAGTAGCTTGTGTGCTTTAATATTCTTTGAAGACAGCAAGTGGCAGCTTCTTTATGAGCAGCTTGTGGGTTATAAGTAACAAGTGGCGGACTCTTCATGAGTAGCATGTGTGCTTTAATATTCTTTGAAGACGGTAAGTGGGAGCTCTTCATGAGCAGCTTGTGGGTTATAAGCAACAAGTGGTGGACTCTTCATGAGTAGCTTGTGTGCTTTAATATTCTTTGAAGACGGCAAGTGGCAGCTCTTCATGAGCAGCTTGTGGGTTATAAGCAACAAGTGGCGGACTCTTCATGAGTAGCTTGTGTGCTTTAATATTCTTTGAAGACGGCAAGTGGCAGCTTCTTTATGAGCAGCTTGTGGGTTATAAGCAACAAGTGGCAGACTCTTCATGAGCAGCTTGTGTGCTTTAATTTTCTTTGAAGACAACAAGTGACAGCTTCTTTATGAGCAGCTTGTGGGTTATAAGCAACAAGTGGCGGAATCTTCATGAGCATCTTGTGTGCTTTAATTTTCTTTGAAGATAGCAAGTGGCAGCTTCTTTATGACCAGCTTGTGGGTTATAAGCAACAAGTGGCGGACTCTTCATGAGCAACTTGTATGCTTTAATATTCTTTGAAGACAGCAAGTGGCAGCTTCTTTATGAGCAGCTTGTGGGTTATAAGCAACAAGTGACGAACTCTTCATGAGCAGCTTGTGTGCTTTAATATTCTTTGAAGATAACAAGTGGCAGCTTCTTTATGAGCAGCTTGTGGGTTATTGGCAACAAGTGGCGGACTCTTCATGAGCAGCTTGTGTGCTTTAATATTCTTTGAAGACAGCAAGTGGCAGCTTCTTTATTTGAGCAGCTTGTATGTCATAATATTTTTTGGAAGACAGCGAGTGGCGGCCTCTTTATTTGAGCAGCTTGTGTATCCCCAACAATAATGTCTACTCAACAAATGGCATCCCTTCAGAAAAGTCCCGTGGGGAAGTTTGCATTTTTATCCTTTTCAAGCGATATCTTGGTTAAGAAAAGGATTATGTTACCATTCTTGGTGAAATTCAGAAGTCAGAGATGTTATTTCCAGTCACAGTACTGATGTCAATCATCTCCTTTTCCAGCCTTAGTGCTGATGTCAATCATTTCTTTTCCAGTCACAGTACTGATGTCAATCATTTTCCAGCCTTAGTGCTGATGTCAATCATTTCCTTTTCCAGTCTCAGTACTAATGCCAGCCTCAGTGCTGATGTAAATCAATCATTTTCCAGCCACAGTGCTGATGTTAATCATTTCTTTTTCCAGTCTCCGTACTGATGTAAATTATTTCTTTTTCCAGTCTCCGTACTGATGTAAATCATTTCTTTTTTTCCAGCCTCAGTGCTGATGTAAATCATTTCTTTCCCAGTTTCAACACTGAAGTAAATCATTCAAGAGTCTCTCATTTGAAGCATATGACTCTTGTTTCCCCAGTTGAGTTATAATCTCTTCCCCTGTGTGATTACTGTATAATGTGTTTGGTTTCTCCAGCATTAGTCTGTCTCATATGGCGTCATTCCCCATAAAATTCAGAGCATTGCATTCATATCATATCATAAACATAATTGCGGTATCTTAAGGCCAAAAATTGTGTATTCTATATTTAAGTCCCTTTAATCTCGTCGAAATGAAGATTCGAATCTTCATATCTCCGGATAGAAGAAACTTAAATAGGGGCAGCTGTTGTACCCCAATTTTTGACCTAAGATCCCATTTGCATTTTTGCATTTTAATACAAAAAGTCAAGGTCACTAAATACAGTTGGTTTTAACCTCTCACCTTCGAGCTTTGATTATGCAGAAATTGTCAAGTGTTTTGAACATTCTTAGCCTATGTATCACTAACTTCTAATCAAGCACGAAATGTGTGTTTTTTTGTTTGATTTCATGTGTTGACAGGTCTCCTTCGATTCAACCTGCTTCGATTGGACAAGTGCTGCCTGCAAGCCTGCTTTCGATTGGACATATTTGTTGCCTGCAAGCCTGCTTTCGATTGGACAGATTTGCTTCCTGCAAGCCTGCTTTGGATTGGACAAATTTGCTTCCTGCAAGCCTGCTTTCGATTGGACAAATTTGCTGTCTGCAAGCCTGCTTCGACCTAGACAAAATTTGCTACCTGCAAACATGTTTCGATTGGGCAACATTGCTTCCTTCGAACACGGTTTTCGATTGGGCAATATGTCTGCTTCGATCCACAAACTTCGATTTGGAAATACAGTCTCCTTCGATTCACAAGTTGGACCACTGTACTTCCATGCAACAAACACTACTGCGCTGCTATGCACAGTCCTGCACCAACCTACCACTACACTCCAAAACACTGCTGAGCCTGCTACAACAGTCCTGTACTTGCCCAAAAAAGAGTGCACAAGAGCTGCGTAGAAGAAAGGATCGAAACAGCATTCCCAAACTGTTCAAATCATTTTGTTTTCCCTCCAAAACCACATCAAAACTCGCCTATAAATACAAGGCTTCACAACATGGAAAGAAGGACTTTTGGGCCAGACGAACCTCTCCCAAATTTTCTCAAACACAAAAACTCTCAAATTTCATAAACACTGTAGAAAATCTTCAGAAAAATTCTCAAAAACACCAAACTTTCCCAAACACAAAAATCTCTCAAGTCCCTTCAATACTTGTGAGAACAAACAGAATCCCACACACTTTAGTCTCCTTCGATTCTGAAGAACAACCACACTTCAGTCTCCTTCAAATCAAAGAAGCATCACACTTGTTGTTTCTTTTCCTTCAAATCCAACGCTCCCAGCACGCCTGTTATCCTCTTTCTAATCCAGCATCAAAGGTCAAACCTCTGGTCCCTCCCTTCGAATCCAGAATCGCTCCAGGCGCCCACCTTACTGCCCCACATCCATTCAAGGCCAGAAGCAAGGTAAGTCACTCTTTCCCTTGAACTTTTCATTTCCAGCATAACATGTAAATAACACCTTTGTTCGTTTCCAGCATGTACATACTGTTCCTTTCGTTTCCACATTTTTAACATACCTTTCAGAACTACCTCTTTCGTTTCTGCTTTCTGTTTACTAGCTTTAATTATTAAACTGTTCATACTAGCATGGCCTCAGGCCATGTTGTCGTTTAATGTTTGAAATGAAAGAAACAGGAAACAGGAAACAGGAAATAAGGAACGAAGCTTCTGGCTTCTACCATCTTTCTCCAGGTCGAACGAAAGAGACAACCAGGAGGAAAACCATGTCCAATCGAAAGACATTTCCTCCCTGCTTTAAACCTCTAGTCGAACAAGGCAACAAGGCAGATTTCGCCATACACTGACAGCCAGGCCAATCGAAGGACAGAACCTCACTGGTGCGAACTTCCAGTCGAAGGATACAACTTGCTGCTGCCTTTGCCCAATCGAAGGACAAGACCTCGCCTCTGCCTTTGCCCAATCGAAGGACAAGACTTCGCCCCTGCCAGCTTCCAATCGAAGTATATGACCTGACTGATGCCAAAGCCCAATCGAAGGACAGGACTTCGCCTCTGCCTTTGCCCAATCGAAGGACAGGACTTCGCCTCTGCCAAAGCCTAATAGAAAGATGTGACTTTGCTGCTGTCAACCCCAATCGAAGGAGGCCAACAGAATGCAAATCGAAGGCTGCTCCTGCCAGAATCGAAAGATACTCATTTTCTTTAGTTTCATCTTTATTTTTTATGCCTTTTGATATGTTTGTAATAGCGTAGTTTTTTTTTTGTCTTTCTACATTTTTTTTACTTTGTACAAATGCTAGTAATTAGGTGTATAGCAAGATAAAATCAACAATAAACAAACCAAAAAGATCAAAAACACTCTTTAATCATTACTTGAACATACTTTAAAACATGCAAAAACACTCAACAAATCAAAACTCCCCCAAGGGCATATTATCTCTGTTCTACCGCGATACCGGCCGTGCCTATTGCTAGAATGATGTCGCCCACTAAAAAACACAAACAAATCAACCTTTTTTCAAGAGGAACTACGGTGTTTTGAGTCCTTCATTGGATACGTAGGCAAAGGGTCGCGAAACCCTCACGAACGTAATAATAAAAACTCATTTTTTTCCTTAAGCAAACATAGTTGTAGATAAATACACCCTTGTATATAACAAACAATTTTAAACCAAAAAACAGATATTTCAAAAGGTTCCTGCGGAGTACCGCAGATGCATTGGGTGCTAATACCTTCCCATTGCATAACCAACCCCCGAACTTTAGATCTCTTTTCAAAAAAAAACGCATTGTATTACTTTTATTTTACATTGCATGTTTTTAGGGTTTTATTTCGCTCTTTTCCCTTTTCCCTTGGAAATAATAAAGCGCGGTGGCGACTCTTGCTTTTGCGAGTCAAGTTAATTAATAGCTTGATCTCCGATTTTCACCGCTACAACAACATAAAGTGTTCTCATTTATAGATGGTTTCTCAGGCTATAATCAAATCAAAATGGCACCTGAGGACATGGAGAAAACGACCCTCGTCATACAGTGGGGCACGTTTTGTTACAAGGTTATGCCATTCGGGTTGAAAAACGCTGGGGCAACTTATCAGCGCGCCATGGTAGCTCTATTTCACGACATGATCCATCACGAAATAGAGTTTTATATGGATGACATGATAGCTAGATCTCAAACTGAATAGGAACATCTTGACCATTTGTAGAAACTGTTTGAAAGGCTAAAGAAATACAAGCTAAGGTTGAACCCGAATAAATTCACATTTGGGGTGAGGTTCGGTAAACTCCTAGGCTTCATCATCGGCAGTAAAGGCATCGGAGTGGACCCTACCAAGGTGCAAGAAATACAAGAAATGCATGCTCCTCGCACCGAGAAGGAAGTCAGAGGATTCTTAGAACGACTAAACTACATCGCCAGATTCATTTATCACCTAACCTCTACTTGTGAACCAATCTTAAAATTACTGAAGAAAGATCAAGTAGTCAAATGGAATGATGAATGCCAAGCTGCCTTCGACAAGATCAAAGAGTACCTTCAAGAGCCTCTTGTTTTGATGCCTCCAGTCGAGGAAAGACCTTTGATCATGTATCTAACTGTCTTGGAAAATTCAATAGGGTGTGTGTTGGGGAAGTGTGGTCGGTGGATCTGGAACTGACTGTTTAAAGCTGGTTCGCTAAATGTCGCGGAAGCAAGAGTCGCCACCGTCTTTTATTTTCTCCAATTGGAAAGGACAAAAGCACAGAAAAATTCCTTTTAAGAGATTGCTCTCGGTTCGGGAGGTAGGTTATAGAAAGGGAAGGTGTTAGCACCCTTTCTATCCATGGTTATCCATGGGCTCTTAGATACTTGCTCAATGTGTTTTCGAAATTGTTTGTTTGCTTTTCAATGTGGGTTTTAAAAAAAGTTTCTTTGAAAAATTTCAGTTCGACTCGTACGTCAGAGTGTTTGAAAAGTTTGTTTTGAAAGCTTTTGAAAAGTGTCAGTGTGAAAAGATTTTTGTTTGTTTTTGAGATTAGAGCAAGTATCCTTGAGAACCTACCTACCCTAAGGAATTCGTCTGTGTAGATGTCCTTTAAAGTAGTGCCATCCCACCATTGAGAGGTAGGTAGCACCACCATTGGAGGTGTTCGGGTCAATTCGATTTTTAGGGACATGGTGATCACCAGAGCAATGGGAAGACACCTTAGAAGCTACCCTCATGCCAGGTTCCCGGATCATGAGGACTTACTAAGACATCCTCTACTCGACGATCACCTTTCGAGGCAAGGCAACAGTGAGGCGTACCCTAGGGGTGGTGTGTGATTTGTGTGTCAGATTCATTTGCATTTATCTTGTCATGTTTGTTGTGTTCTACGCTTGATTTTAATTAAGGGCCATTCATTCTTGCATGCATATTTAACAGTTATAAGTTTTGCGGAAAAATAAATCTACGGCTATTACAAATGGCGCGGGTCCACATCGCCAAAATTAAACCGGAACCCGATTTGACGGAAAAGTAAATAAAGCAAAATAAAGTAAAGTTACAAGGCTTAGGGACAATTACATAATTATTTAAACGATTGTAAAATAAATGCGCGAAGTAAAGGAATTGAAACGAAACTAGGGCGTTGGACCCTTTTGCAAACAATTAAAATTAATAAGGAATTTAAGACTAAAATTAAATGAAAATGGTATTTTTTGTGTTTTTTAGATTTAATGAGAAAAAGGAGTTAATTGAAATTAAATTAAACGGCAAACCCTAATTCTAATATTTTTATTTATTATGAAAGAATTAAAATATAATCTACATTAAACCCTAATTTATTTATGTACAATTTTTAATTTATGAAAATAAATAAATAATATTATTATTCTAAAAAAAAGGGGAAGATTAAAAAGAAAATAAAAAGTTATTAAACCTAAATTCTATTTTTGGATTTTTATTATGAAAAATATTTAATAAACCTAAATTAAAGCTAAATAATTACAAGCATTTTTTATGAAAATAATTATAATATAAATCTCTATTATTTTTGGTCTTTTCTGATTTTTGAATGTTTTTATATTTTGTAAAAAAATAATTAACTAAATAAATAGCAAAATAAAAGAAATAAAAAGAAAAATTAAAGAAAGAATAAAAATAAAAATATTAAGGCAAACCAGGGGGGGGGGGTAGTCCCCAAATCAGGAGGTATAGGCCTGGAGTTTTGGCCCATTAACGCCTGAGTCCATTGACTTTTGGAATTCTGTATGATGCTTTGACTAGGGTTCAACGTATTCATCCATCTTATGCCTTTGGATTGATTCCCAGGATGGCGTGTAATGCTTGGATTGTGATGGTACATGGTGCACCTGGACGTTAGCAAAGCATAGGATTTTACGTTGAAAAATAATATGGAATTTTGCCAGACCTGGGACTTGAACCCAGGTCTTTGATGTTACCAGCACAAACACTTAACCACTGAACCAAGCGCCTTCAATTTAATATATAATAACGCGTAAACATAATAAATAAAACATGGCGTTAGTGGATGAAAAACGCGCGAGATTCAAAGTGGCCAATGGCTGATGGACACGCACTCGTCTTCTTCCTCATCCTGAAAACAAAACAAAATAGGCAACGGTTTTGCAACCATGGTGTTAGGCAGGCTATGGAAAAATAGCGACTAGCGCTATAGCATATATAAATTCATCGTGAGATATGCTTCTTCTTCGTCTCTAGGCGCTGAGTTCAACCATGGTGGTCTCAAAGGCCAATTTTACTGTATTGAAAAAGCCCTAATTTTTCCTTCTGAAAACCCTAAAGAACGAACATGGTAATATCGCGTATAGTCAGTAAAAACACAATTGAATGCAATAGTTAGCTTGGAAACTTCATGTTGAACAAGAATTCATGAATAAAAATGCACAAGGATGCGTAAATTATGATATGCGATTTCAAGATTTTTGCTTCACAGTTTGACTTAGGGGTACCAATTCAGGGGGTTTTGGTTGATGTTAGTGATTGAGAAACGTTCAAGACAACCTTGGCAAGCTGTTGAGATAGTTTTGGAGGCTTGAATCGACCTAAAAACTAGTTTTCAGTTTTTGTGTTTTATGGAAAAATTTCAATTTGCAATGGCTTCTTGGGGCGCAGCTTGCAGTCTCCTTTGATTAGGTTTACATTCCTGTATATGTAAGGAAGCAATTAGGTTGGAAAAATTGATCCAAATCCAAGGCATTCATTATTTTCAATATTTGATTTCCTTAATATCTTTTTGAATCTTTTTTCATGGTTTTTGTGTCAATTAGGTTTCAATCAAGCCAAAACCTTCTATATTAGCATGTGCACGAAATATTAAGTTCAAATCATGCATAAAAAGATTTTTTTAGGTTAGGTTTATATTTTTCATGTATTAAAATAATTTAAATGAATTAATATTAATATAAATTCAAATAAATAATTAAAAAATATGAAAATACTTCCCTTTGGGCCTAATGGTCGTGCATAGGCTTGGCATGAAGAAACTTGGAAGAAAAATGGGCCCATTTGCATTTTTAGGTCATTTGAACCATTGTTGACTTTTCAAAATTCCCAAAAATTTCCCAACTTCCACAAGGCATAACTTGCTCAATTTTTAAGCTTCTCACATGTTCTTGGACATTTTGGAAAGGTCTTTGAGTCCTTTAAACAATGCCTTTGGTCCCATGTCATTTGGATTTACCAATCTCAAGTTATGGCCTTTGACTTAAAGTCCCTTTTTGTTGACTTTTGAAAATGACCTATAATGTTGAAATTGATAACTTTTTGTGAGAGCATTTCTTGGACTTGAAGTATGAAGATGAGTTGTAGGAAATGTCTTTCTCTTCAAAATGAGCTTTGGATGGAATTTTTCTGATAATCCATGTGAAAGTTATGCCCTGGTCAATTTCAGTTGACTTTTTCAGCTGTCCAAATATAGCAACTTTTGCATCTTTGATGATTTCTGAGCCAAATTTTGAGAATCATGATCAAGCATTGATCAAATGATGTTTGTGGCTTCAAAATGATATGTTGACCAAAAATTTGAACTTTTGACTGTCAAATGACCATTTTGCCCCTACAGTTGACTGTAGTGCAACCTAGGGTTTTGACTGTGCAATCTTGAGCTGAATGCCTTGAAACTTGACATGAGGATACTTGACCATCTTTGTAGGCATATGAGACTTGATTGGGCCTTTGAAATCTTCATTTTCTTGATCAGGACTCAAACCCTAGTTTTGACTGTATAGGAGACAGTTGCACTGCACAACCCTTGGGGAATTTTGTGACTTGACTTGGCAATTTCTTGAAGAATATGGGAGGGCAAATTTTGGGGTACAACAGTTGCCCCTGTTCGATCTTCTTAGACCTGAGGATGCAGATTGGCGGGCGTGCCTTTCGTAATCCGAGGGTGGAAGATGATTGAACACTAGAGTGCCCAGAAATTTGCGCTCACATGTTAGCAGTGTGATGGGGGAATGGGCTTATAGATGCCATTTGGAGATTGCTGGATAGGATGATGGGCTTATAGATGCCATCTGGATGTTGATCGCGTAAGAGATTCCTTAGCGAGAACTTGCATACCTGCAAAAGAAAAAATGAGTACCTGACACGTTGCAGGAGCTGGTTTTCAGATGCTTGGTATAGATGTGTCCTGAATGGTTACAGGAGCTGAGTCTGGAGCTTCATAATATGATGAATGAACCAGGGATGGTTACTACCTTAGCATGAATGATAAGAGAACCTTGGATGACTTTAATCTCAACAACGCTCGTTGAGAAAAATCTTGGCGAGAATTACCATCTTTGCAATATCGGGAAGAGAACCATAGGCAACTATAATCTGAAAGGAATGATCACCTCACTCAACGTCGGAGAGGGAAACATCTGAAAAGGACTTACCACCTCACACACCGTCGGAGAGGGGACCATCTAAAAAGGGATTACTACCTCACACACCGCTGGAGAGGGAACCATAGGGAGAATATCACCTCACACTCATCGTCGGAGAGGGAAACATCTGAAAGAGGGATTACTACCTCACACACCGCTGGAGAGGGAACCATAGGGGACTGCTGAGTCTTTATCAGAAAAATCTGTTGGGCATCGATTTAGCTGGACTAGAGGAGGTCTTGAAATATCTTCAACTGGAATAAGTGACAGAATGTTGCCATATCTGGTTTACATCTGGACTATATCTGGAAGGAGATCTGGAAGCAGCATCAGAACGTCACCATATCTGGATCATATCTGAAACTATATCTGAAGGATACCTGGAAGCAGTATCAGAACGTCACCATCTCTGGGTCATATCCGAAACTATATCTGAAGGATACCTGGACGCAGCATCAGAACGTCACCATCTCTGGGTCATATCTGAAACTATATCGAGAAGGAAATCTGGAAGTAGCATCAGAACGTCACCATCGCTGGGTTTACATCCGAAGCTATATCTAGAAGGAAATCTGGAAGCAGTATCAGAACGTCACCATCGCTGGGTTTACATCTGAAACTATATCGAGAAGGAAATCTGGAAGCAGTATCGGAACGTCACCATCGCTGGGTTTACATCTGAAACTATATCTAGAAGGAATTCTGGAAGCAGTATCAGAACGTCACCATCGCTGGGTTTACATCTGAAACTATATCTAGAAGGAAATCTGGAAGCAGTATCAGAACGTCACCATCGCTGGGTTTACATATGAAACTATATCAAGAATGAATTGTGGTTAGTTGATAGTAGTCATTTTCGTATTGATCTTTTTCCTGAAAAAGCGAGACATAATTGGATGCAAAATCATGATGCATGAACTGTATGTCTTCAAAATCAATGAGAGTCGTGTAGTATGATGCGTATGCATGTTATAATGATGTATGTGACGTTTTATGAATGTATATTTGTCTAAGAAAATAAATCCTTGACGGGTGCCGGGAAGTCGTATCCTGGGCTGACGTTGAAGAATAGGTTTTGCTTCCGCCGGGGATGATAGTTGCAAGAATTCCGATAGGAGAAGATAACTCTATTGGGGAATAAACTTGGCGAATAGGTTACTCTGCGGGGAGACAAATACTCTAGTAATCTTGCTGGGGAGCAATACTCTGTGGGGAGAGAGACACTCTGTTGATTGTTGATAGTAACTTGCTGAGGATATCCTTGTTGTCGGAAGTATTAATGGACTTCGCTGGGGATAAGAAGGCTTCGTCGACGACGCTCTTTCCATGGCTTTTGGCTGAGGATAACCCAGTTATATCCTGTTAAGGAAATAACTCTTTAAATAAAGCCAGACGACGCGTTCGTACTCTGCGAGGGGATAAGCTTCCAGAATCTACTGGGGGTACGCTTTATTGCTTGGGGAGATAGATTCCAACCTTCCTGGGGAACTGGATTGGATTCTCCTGGGGGAGTTTTGAACTGCATTGGTTATGTTCTTCAACGGAACCTACCTTGATACCCTGGAGGACAGAACGACCACATTGCTTGGACTACTCTTTATTGCCCCTGTTTCTATGGGGGAGGCACTTGTGGGGTGCTGATAGTTGTTGATGGACAAACCTTCTTCTGGTAGACAGATGGCAGGACATAGTCGTACGCTTTAATCCCTAACTTTTGCCTGGACCGCCCTTTCGGGTTTTCAGTCCACCGGGATACCCATTTTTGCTCAAGCCGCCTTTTCAAGTTTTTGACTTGCCGGGTGTACGGATTTTTTTCATTTCATCCCTTCATTTTGCCCGAACCCTTTTGGTTCGCCGGGAAGCCCTTATTTTTGCCTAGGTATGTCAACCTAGCGGGTCTTTGATTTTGCGTAGTATTTTTCGACTATGTCCACGCTCTTAGAATGCAGGTAGGTTCCCCTGGCTGCTTGTGTTGCCATATTACCAGAAGGTGTCTGATCGTGCAAGATTCGTTGCTGGAGTGCCCCAAGTGACTCAGGCAGAGATTTTCCCCAGGCTTTTTGGCCTTTTGAGAGATTCTCTGGATCTTGACTTAACTGCCCCAGATGGTAGACCATGATCATGCCGTGCCCCTTGATTGGAGATACTCTTGTTCATTAGACTTTCGTCATGCGAATTTCTATGCTGTTCAAACAAAAAGTCATATGCAAACAAAGTTATGTTAAAAATGCAAAGCTTATGTCTGTCTCGAAGATTTTGAAAATGCATTCTTTTTTCATAAAACAAGTGAATGTTGGTAAAACGTGATGTCAACTCCGCATTTACCGTAGGCCTTAAGGAGTCAGGATACCTTTCGTGACAGTATGCTTTCGAGCTAACCCATGCTTCAGCTAGGACTTTTGAGGGTTATGACGTGGCCTGGTTCACGGTTTAAGAAACAAAGGATAAAGGCTCAAATTATTTGTACCCACCCGCTCTTCGTGATGTTCTTCAAACCTAAACTCAGCTGATCGTACATTAGACCTTGTTTGAGTCTTTGCTCTGATTTTCCGATGATGATTCGGATGTTGATAACTTATTTTGAATAGGCAGTCATTCCTTTTTTGTTGAGGGTTTGTAAGACCTCTTTCTTGTATGATTTTTGTTATCCCTTTCTTTTTTGCCTGAACTGTTTCCTTTTTTGGAATTACAGTCAGTGGGATGCCCCATTTTTGTAAGTCCCCTTTGTAGGTTTAGACTTTTGGGCTTTTCATTTATAAATTTTGATGATGACTGCCTGTCCTTTTGATTGTTCTGAACCATTACTGTCTTTGTCCGTTTTGTAACGATCTCTTCGGTGCCATTCGTTATGCACTTGGATCAACTGAGAGACTACCCTGCCCCAGGTTATGATTAAGGGTTTTGATTTTCGAAAATAAAAGCTCCTACTTCTTTGGCTCTGATGGGTTGACGAGGGATTATCATCCTTATAACTCCAGTATTTAGGGGTTGAAACAATGCCTGTACCTCATCAGCGGGGTCTGTTCAAAAGCATACTGTAATGATCGCGGTATCGTTTTCGTCATCCTCCCTCAAGAGGCTCAGAATTATTAACCAAGAGTTGACATCAGAAAAATATGAAAAGATATTTGAACATAATGAAAATAATTGTATTAATTTCCAAAACAGACATATGCGATGCATTAATCGAATAAAAGAGTTTGCTATGACATTAATCGTTTGTGTAAGCAAAGGAAAGTACAACTCAAAAATTCAAATAAACAAAAGGCTTCAATGATTGGGAAACGGAGCAGTGATTATGTTCGGAGTCTCTGGCACTTCAAACTGAATCTCTCCAGCGTCGATCATATCTTGAATTTTGTTCTTGAGAGGCCAGCAGTTGTCTGTAGTATGCCCCGGGCTATCTGAATGATATGCGCACCTATCGTTGGGATGATAGTTGGGTGCAGAAGTGTTCGGATTCCGAAGAGGAGCCCTTAAGGTGATCAGCCCTGTCTTCAACAGTTGTTGCAGTGCTTGATCCATCGACATGTTGAGTTTGGTGTACTGCCGTTTCTCTTTGCGCTGCTGCCCCTGTCCTTGTTGAGCAGGTCCGGGATTGGAGATTTGGATTGCCCCTGCCTCATGACGGCTCTTTTTACCGTGCACATCATTGGATTCTTTCTTTCCATGATGAGGCTTCTTATCAGAAGGTGCAGCCTCTTGAATTTTCCCAGACCGGATGCCAGCTTCTATTCGCTCTCCAGTCAAGATAAGATCTGTGAATCCAGCAGACGAATTCCCAATCAGGTGGTTATAAAATGGACCAGACAAGGTCCCCAAGAACATGTCCACAAGTTCCCGATCAGTCAGAGGTGGTTGTACCCTTCCAGCAAGATCCCTCCATTTCTGAGCGTACTCCTTAAAACCTTCGCTTGCGCCTAACGACATACCCTGGAGTTGAGTACGCGTGGGGGCAAGGTCGGCATTGTACTGGTACTGCTTATAGAAAGCAGTTGCCAACTCCTCCCAGTTACGAACTTTGGTCCCATCCAGTTGATAGAACCATTCGAGATGAGTCCCTGAAAGACTCTCCTGGAAGAAGTGGATCCACAAGTTTTTGTCCACCGTATATGGTTGAATCTTCCGAACATAGGACCTTAGATGCAGCTTGGGGCAAGACGCCCCATCATACTTAGTAAAGGACGGTGCTTTGAACTTCCGAGGAGTAACCACACCAGTTGACAAACCCAGATCTCCGAAATCCAGCCCAGGTACCTGTTGAACTTCCATAGCTTTCATTCTGTCCTCCAGTTGCTTATATCTGTCATTAGCAGGAGGGTACTGCTCTTCATCAAAATCGGTCTCGTTGTCGGAGACCACTGGACTGGGAACTTCTCTCTCATGGTGACTGCTTTCCCTCACAGATGGGGTAGTCCTCTCAGTTTCGATTTGCGGTGTATTCCCAGATCTGCGTCTAGGGCTGAACAAGACAGTCCTCTTCTTCTTCTTTTCCTTCTTCAAAAGCAGAGCCTTCAGATCTTGCTGCCCCTGGGTCAAGTTCATGATTAGCCCTTGGAATTGGGCATTCTGAGCCTGGAGGGCCTTGATGGACTGCTCGGCTGATGATTCAGGATTCATGACAAGCGGCTGAAATAAACAACGGAGAAGGGTAAGCAACCTGTCAAAGGGATACCTGCAATGCAATGAGATGTATGACATGCATGTAATGTTTTCAAGGACCTCGCGAGGTAAACAGAGAAACTTTATTAGCATTTGGAACCGGTAGCTTGATTGTAAGAACTTCATTTTGTTGAGAGTCCTTCATCAAGGGTCAAAGGCTCACCATATCTAGTGGGTCATAGCCCCTGACAACCTTGGCTAGAGGAAAATAAATCCCCTTTGCCCCTTGCTGGGTAATTGGTTTATCATGACCTGCATCACAAGCCCTTGAGATCCTTGAAATGGGTTAGGGTGTATGCAATGGTATGCAATGGTATGATGTCATGCTATGCATGGGGTGATGTAGGCAAACCCTGTTATGAGTCCCAGTTAAGGACTATAAACAACACCTGCAAGGAATCTAGTAAACCCTGTTATGAGTCCCAGTTAAGGACTATAAACAACACCTGCAAGAAACTTAGTACCCTGTTATGAGTCCCAATTAAGGACTATAAACAAGACCTGCAAGAAACTTAGTACCCTGTTATGAGTCCCAATTAAGGACTATAAACAAGACCTGCAAGAAACCTAAGTAAAACCTGTCATGAGTCCCAATCTAGGACTATAAACAGAACCTGCAAGTGGTTAGTACACCCTGTTATAAGTCCCAATTAAGGACTATGAACAAAACCTGCAAGACATCAAGGGTCAGATAACAAGCATGCAAGTAGTCAAGTACGAAGGCACGCAAGTCACACAAGAGAAGCCCTTAGGGTTTAGGCCAGCATGGGGTCTAGGTATTACCCTCTTGAAGTTGGTGGGTTCAACCTGTCCTAATCAAAGTAACCGGGTTCTAAGGTTCCCAATATCACGGGATTGCTTTCATTGTTCATCGTTTCGATTTAGCCACTGAACTGGCGACCGAAATATTCCAGGAAAGCAACCCTCAATTGAGTGTAGTATCGAGTATCAACCAACCTCGGACTGCACCAAAGTCAGTTATCTCACTACCCTAAAGAGGCCAAGATTGTTCAATTAAGGTTCCTAAGGTCTGTTGATGCTTCACGACACCACGCGGAGGCCCCGTACTCTCCTTGACTGAACTCAAGGGTTACCGGTACACACCAAAGTGCCACATCAACGTAGCAGACTGTTTCAACCATGTCGGTATACCCCGCACAGTTCCCTCACAGCCTTGTTGCTACTTTCTAAGAAGGTATCCCCAGATCCGGGTTAGGATCTATAAAACTCCCAAGCAACCCACAATTTAAAGCACACAAAGAAAACAATTGAAAACACAGTGATCTTAATCCTAAGGTACACCTCACTTTATAAGCATTTCCCCAGCAGAGTCGCCAGTTCTGTGGTCGGTGGATCTGGAACTGACTGTTTAAAGCTGGTTCGCTAAATGTCGCGGAAGCAAGAGTCGCCACCGTCTTTTATTTTCTCCAATTGGAAAGGACAAAAGCACAGAAAAATTCCTTTTAAGAGATTGCTCTCGGTTCGGGAGGTAGGTTATAGAAAGGGAAGGTGTTAGCACCCTTTCTATCCATGGTTATCCATGGGCTCTTAGATACTTGCTCAATGTGTTTTCGAAATTGTTTGTTTGCTTTTCAATGTGGGTTTTAAAAAAAGTTTCTTTGAAAAATTTCAGTTCGACTCGTACGTTAGAGTGTTTGAAAAGTTTGTTTTGAAAGCTTTTGAAAAGTGTCAGTGTGAAAAGATTTTTGTTTGTTTTTGAGATTAGAGCAAGTATCCTTGAGAACCTACCTACCCTAAGGAATTCGTCTGTGTAGATGTCCTTTAAAGTAGTTCCATCCCACCATTGAGAGGTAGGTAGCACCACCATTGGAGGTGTTCGGGTCAATTCGATTTTTAGGGACATGGTGATCACCAGAGCAATGGGAAGACACCTTAGAAGCTACCCTCATGCCAGGTTCCCGGATCATGAGGACTTACTAAGACATCCTCTACTCGACGATCACCTTTCGAGGCAAGGCAACAGTGAGGCGTACCCTAGGGGTGGTGTGTGATTTGTGTGTCAGATTCATTTGCATTTATCTTGTCATGTTTGTTGTGTTCTACGCTTGATTTTAATTAAGGGCCATTCATTCTTGCATGCATATTTAACAGTTATAAGTTTTGCGGAAAAATAAATCTACGGCTATTACAAATGGCGCGGGTCCACATCGCCAAAATTAAACCGGAACCCGATTTGACGGAAAAGTAAATAAAGCAAAATAAAATAAAGTTACAAGGCTTAGGGACAATTACATAATTATTTAAACGATTGTAAAATAAATGCGCGAAGTAAAGGAATTGAAACGAAACTAGGGCGTTGGACCCTTTTGCAAACAATTAAAATTAATAAGGAATTTAAGACTAAAATTAAATGAAAATGGTATTTTTTGTGTTTTTTAGATTTAATGAGAAAAAGGAGTTAATTGAAATTAAATTAAACGGCAAACCCTAATTCTAATATTTTTATTTATTATGAAAGAATTAAAATATAATCTACATTAAACCCTAATTTATTTATGTACAATTTTTAATTTATGAAAATAAATAAATAATATTATTATTCTAAAAAAAAGGGGAAGATTAAAAAGAAAATAAAAAGTTATTAAACCTAAATTCTATTTTTGGATTTTTATTATGAAAAATATTTAATAAACCTAAATTAAAGCTAAATAATTACAAGCATTTTTTATGAAAATAATTATAATATAAATCTCTATTATTTTTGGTCTTTTCTGATTTTTGAATGTTTTTATATTTTGTAAAAAAATAATTAACTAAATAAATAGCAAAATAAAAGAAATAAAAAGAAAAATTAAAGAAAGAATAAAAATAAAAATATTAAGGCAAACCAGGAGGGGGGGTAGTCCCCAAATCAGGAGGTATAGGCCTGGAGTTTTGGCCCATTAACGCCTGAGTCCATTGACTTTTGGAATTCTGTATGATGCTTTGACTAGGGTTCAACGTATTCATCCATCTTATGCCTTTGGATTGATTCCCAGGATGACGTGTAATGCTTGGATTGTGATGGTACATGGTGCACCTGGACGTTAGCAAAGCATAGGATTTTACGTTGAAAAATAATATGGAATTTTGCCAGACCTGGGACTTGAACCCAGGTCTTTGATGTTACCAGCACAAACACTTAACCACTGAACCAAGCGCCTTCAATTTAATATATAATAACGCGTAAACATAATAAATAAAACATGGCGTTAGTGGATGAAAAACGCGCGAGATTCAAAGTGGCCAATGGCTGATGGACACGCACTCGTCTTCTTCCTCATCCTGAAAACAAAACAAAATAGGCAACGGTTTTGCAACCATGGTGTTAGGCAGGCTATGGAAAAATAGCGACTAGCGCTATAGCATATATAAATTCATCGCGAGATATGCTTCTTCTTCGTCTCTAGGCGCTGAGTTCAACCATGGTGGTCTCAAAGGCCAATTTTACTGTATTGAAAAAGCCCTAATTTTTCCTTCTGAAAACCCTAAAGAACGAACATGGTAATATCGCGTATAGTCAGTAAAAACACAATTGAATGCAATAGTTAGCTTGGAAACTTCATGTTGAACAAGAATTCATGAATAAAAATGCACAAGGATGCGTAAATTATGATATGCGATTTCAAGATTTTTGCTTCACAGTTTGACTTAGGGGTACCAATTCAGGGGGTTTTGGTTGATGTTAGTGATTGAGAAACGTTCAAGACAACCTTGGCAAGCTGTTGAGATAGTTTTGGAGGCTTGAATCGACCTAAAAACTAGTTTTCAGTTTTTGTGTTTTATGGAAAAATTTCAATTTGCAATGGCTTCTTGGGGCGCAGCTTGCAGTCTCCTTTGATTAGGTTTACATTCCTGTATATGTAAGGAAGCAATTAGGTTGGAAAAATTGATCCAAATCCAAGGCATTCATTATTTTCAATATTTGATTTCCTTAATATCTTTTTGAATCTTTTTTCATGGTTTTTGTGTCAATTAGGTTTCAATCAAGCCAAAACCTTCTATATTAGCATGTGCACGAAATATTAAGTTCAAATCATGCATAAAAAGATTTTTTTAGGTTAGGTTTATATTTTTCATGTATTAAAATAATTTAAATGAATTAATATTAATATAAATTCAAATAAATAATTAAAAAATATGAAAATACTTCCCTTTGGGCCTAATGGTCGTGCATAGGCTTGGCATGAAGAAACTTGGAAGAAAAATGGGCCCATTTGCATTTTTAGGTCATTTGAACCATTGTTGACTTTTCAAAATTCCCAAAAATTTCCCAACTTCCACAAGGCATAACTTGCTCAATTTTTAAGCTTCTCACATGTTCTTGGACATTTTGGAAAGGTCTTTGAGTCCTTTAAACAATGCCTTTGGTCCCATGTCATTTGGATTTACCAATCTCAAGTTATGGCCTTTGACTTAAAGTCCCTTTTTGTTGACTTTTGAAAATGACCTATAATGTTGAAATTGATAACTTTTTGTGAGAGCATTTCTTGGACTTGAAGTATGAAGATGAGTTGTAGGAAATGTCTTTCTCTTCAAAATGAGCTTTGGATGGAATTTTTCTGATAATCCATGTGAAAGTTATGCCCTGGTCAATTTCAGTTGACTTTTTCAGCTGTCCAAATATAGCAACTTTTGCATCTTTGATGATTTCTGAGCCAAATTTTGAGAATCATGATCAAGCATTGATCAAATGATGTTTGTGGCTTCAAAATGATATGTTGACCAAAAATTTGAACTTTTGACTGTCAAATGACCATTTTGCCCCTACAGTTGACTGTAGTGCAACCTAGGGTTTTGACTGTGCAATCTTGAGCTGAATGCCTTGAAACTTGACATGAGGATACTTGACCATCTTTGTAGGCATATGAGACTTGATTGGGCCTTTGAAATCTTCATTTTCTTGATCAGGACTCAAACCCTAGTTTTGACTGTATAGGAGACAGTTGCACTGCACAATCCTTGGGGAATTTTGTGACTTGACTTGGCAATTTCTTGAAGAATATGGGAGGGAAAATTTTGGGGTACAACAGGAAGCATGACGAGTCTGGCGGAAAAGAGCATGCAATATACTACCTGAGCAAAAAGTTTACCGACTGTGAAATCAGATATTCACTGCTCGAGAAAACTTGTTGCGCTCTGGCATGGGCTGCTCGCCGGCTAAGACAATATATGTTGACCCATACTACCTTATTGATATCCAAGATGGATCCAATTAAATACATATTCGAGAAGCCCGCTCTCTCTGGGAGAATAGCAAGATGGCAGATGATCCTGACTGAATACGACATTCAGTACACTACCCAAAAAGCAATAAAGGGCAGTGTACTAGCCGATCACCTTGCGCATTAGGCAGTAGATGACTATCAGTCCATGAAATTCGAATTCCCAGATGAAGACATCATGATGGTAAACAATTTTGAAGAACTCAGACCATATGACAGACCTGAACAAGGATCCCGATAGACCTTGGTTTTTGACGGAGCCTCCAACGCACTCGGCAATGGCATAGGTGCTGTAATCATATCCCCTGAAGGATGTCATACTCCCTTCACTGCAAGACTTTGTTTCAACTGTACCAATAATATGGCAGAATGCGAAGCGTGTATTATGGGTCTCAAAGCTACCATAGATTTGGGAATCAAGTCCTTAAGTGTATTTGGAGATTCAGCCTTAGTCATCAGTCAGATCAAAGGAGAATGGGACATGAAGCACCCTAATCTCATCCCCTACAAAGAACATGTGTTGACATTAATCCCACATTTTAAGAAAATTACCTTTGATCATTTTCCACGAGAGGAAAATCAACTAGCGGACGTGCTAGCCACTATGTCATCCATGTTTAAACTCAAGTGGGGTAACGAGGCTCCCCAGATCACCATTGAGCGGATGGATGAACCAAATTATTGTCACGAGATCGATACTGAAGAAGTAGTGGACAAGCCTTGGTTCCATGAAGTTAAGAGGTATCTCGAGGCCCAAAAGTATCCGGAGGGAGCTTCATTCAATGATAAAAAGTTCTTGAGAAGATTTTCTGCTAAGTTCTTCCTTAATAATGGCATTCTCTACAAGCGCAACCATGACTCTACTTTGCTTCGTTGCATAGACAAGGTTGAGGTAGACAAGATCATGGCTGATCTACATGAAGGAACTTTTGGCACCCATTCTAGTGGGCATGCGATGGCTAAAAAGATCCTACGGGCAGGGTACTATTGGTCTACCATGGAAGCAGATTGCCATCAGCATTCACGAACCTGTCACAAGTGTCAGATCTATGTTGACAAAGTACATGTGCCTCCAGTTCCTCTAAACGTCCTGACTGCTCCCTGGCCATTCGCGATGTGGGGCATTAATATGATTGGAGAAGTCAAACCTACAGCTTCTAATAGACACCGCTTCTTCTTGGTGGCCATTGACTACTTCATGAAGTGGGTTGATGCAACTTCTTTCGCTTCTGTTACCAAGAATGTTGTGGCCCGATTCATCAAACAGAATCTCATCTGTCAGTACAGTATCCCGGAGAGAATCATTACGGAAAATGGTACCAATCTCAACAATACTATGATCACTATACTATGCGTGCAATTCAAGATCCAGCATCATAACTCTTCCCCTTACCGGCCAAAGATGAATGGAGCTGTAGAAGCCGCTAATAAAAACATCAAGAAGATCATACAAAACATGACAGTGACCTACAAGGACTGGCATGAGATGTTACCATTTTCTCTCCATGGTTACCGTCCCATGACACACACATCAGCAGGGGCAACTCCCTTCTCCTTGGTATACGGCATGGAAGTTGTTCTACGAATTGAAGTCCAAATACCTTCTCTGAGAATTATAAAGGATGCAGGGCTGAATGAAGATGAATGGATTCAAACTCGACTTGACCAGTTGAACTTGATTGATGAGAAGAGGCTTACGGTTGTCTGTCATGGTCAGATGTACCAAAAACTTATGATAAAAGATTTTATCAAAAAGGTCAGACGTCAGGTATATCAGGTTGGTGATTTGGTAATCAAGCGTATCATATTGCTACAATGTGATCCCAGGGGCAAATAAACTCCTACATACGAAGGACCATTTGTGATCAAAAGCATATTCTCTGGTGGAGTAATGATCTTAACCACTATGTATGGCGATGACCTTCCGCACCCTGTAAACGTGGACATAATCAAAAGATACTATGCATAAATAAATACCTGCTAGGTCGACTGGCATAGGCAAAAATTAGGGCATCCCGGTAAACCACAAAGGTTCAAGCAAAAATTAGGGATAAAATACAAAAAAATCTGTACACCCGGCAAGCTGAAAACCCAAAAGGATGACTTGGGCAAAAAAGGGTATCCCGGTGGACTGAAAACCCGAAAGGGCGGTCCAGGAAAAAGTTAGGGAATTAAAGCGTATGACTATGTCCCGTTGGATCACCTTGCAGACAACCTCCAACATCGACTGACAAACTCAAACGGGTCTAATCAATCCAATCAACTTCGGACAAGGCGGCAAGTGGATGAGACGCTCAGAGACATGAAGGCTATAGAAAAATGGGAACCCCATGGGATTATTTCACATAGCTATCTTTTCTTAGTATCAATTTTCATTTTTTACGATGATATTCTCTTACTAGAATGTTCGTCTCATTGTACAAAAATAATTATTCAAGTTAATACAAAGATATCCCTTTGAAAGTGCAAAACTATCTGTTTTTCTTTTATTTCCGTGTTTTGTTTGCGAAAACATCCGATGATTATTTTTGAACATATGCATTTGAACGTGACTACTGTTTACAAATGAACAAAAAATAGGAACAGAAAATAGAAAGACAATCACTAATGGCTTTAAGAAATAGGATAATATCTTTAGACTATTCCATAAAATTCCCCGCAGGTACTTTTTCCAGTAAGAGGGGGGAAAGGTACATCCCACTATAGGATCGCTATCATATCTCCAGTATGCATCCTAATGGTATCAAGTGCTCTCACATGCCCGACAGAACAAAACTTCCGATTACCGCTCCAAATATTCCCCAGTAAATTCACCCAATTTCTCAGGATTCCCCAGTAGGATTTCATGAGGTCCACAAGCAATACACGACATTTCCCTTTCACAACAGAGTTTATTTATCTAATACTTTAACTTCAAAATATGAATACTTACACTCCTCATTCCTAGCGATACTCAGGGATTTATTTTCCCCGACTCCGGCAACACTGTGGCATAACAATTAACGTGTCCATACATTACATCCACACGTCATAGCATTGACAACACAAATGCATACAACGCGATCTCATTTATTTTGAGAAATAACATTATACCATGAATTTAATACATCATGACATTACATGCAACTAACCTTTCATCTTTTTCAGGAAAGATCAATCAACAGAAAATTATCGTCAAATTTTCAACAAGTCAATTACAGATCAATTCCCAAGAAAGGACTGGTCAACCATCTACATAACATATATTTATTTCAGACCTCTGTTGGTTCAGTTTACATCTCTCAACGATTTATTCTGATTCTTTCCCGCAGACGTCTTCTCTGGTTCAGATAAATCTCTCAATGATTTGTTCTGATTCTTCCCCAGATCCCTGTCGGTTCAGCTTAGATCTCTCAATGGTTTATTCTGATTCTTTCCTGCAGACGTTTACTCTGGTTCAGATAAATCTCTAAATGATTGTTCTGATTCTTCTCCAGATCCCTGCTGGTTCAGTTTAAATCTCTCAACAGTTTATTCTAATTCTTCCCCGCAGATGTTTTCCCTGGTTTAGATAAATCTCTCAATGATTTATTCTAATTCTTCTCCAGATCCCTGCCGGTTCAGCTTAGATCTCTCAACATTTTATTCTGATTTTTTCCCGCAGACAACTTCTTTGGTTCAGATAAATCTCTCAACAATTTACTCTAATTCTTCTCTAAATCCCTGCTAGTTCAGATAAATCTCTCAACAATTTATTCTGATTCTTTCCTAGTAGGCACTTTCTCTGGTCCAGATAAATCGCTCAAAGATCTACTCTGATTCTCTCCAATTAAATAATATTCAAGACCTCTTTTGGTTTAGTTTAAACCTCTCAACGGTTTATCATGATACTTTCCAAATGAACATTTCTGGTTCAGATAAATCGCTCCAAGATTTATTCTGATCCTTCCCAGTCAAACAACATACAAGACTTCTGCTAGTTTCAGATAAATCGCTCGAAAGATTTATTCTGATTCTTTTCCAGTTAAAATCAAGTTCAGGCTTAGTCCATTTTCTGTCAACAGTCACCTTTGGATGGCATCTACAAGCCCATCTCCGGAAAATCTCCCCCATTCCTTCAAATGGCATTTATAAGCCCATTCACAATTTATCTTCGATTGCAAATTTTTGGGCACTCTAGTGTTCAATCATCTTCCACCTTCGAGTCACGAATGGCAGATCCGACAGTCTAACTTTTCAGGTTTAAGAAGATTGAACAGGGGAAGTTGTTGTACCCCAAAATTTTCCCTCTCATTTATCAAGTATTTTCTCACAAGATCTCCTTTGGTTCAAGACTGCACAAGGGTTGATCAGCTCAAGACACCTCCTTAAGCACTGATGACTGAAATTAGGGTTTGAGATTGCACAAGGATAATTGAACTTTTAGTACCTCATATGACTTTCATGGATCATTATGGACCCTCAAGATTTCTCATGTCAATTTTCAAGTCTTGGATCACATTTTTGCTCATTCAATTGATCAGTTGACCTAAAAATCAACTGTATTGGGGAAAACGTCAACGATGGTCAATTTACAGTCAAAATTCATAATTTTTGATCCATATCAACATTATAAACTCATATATGTCATTTGATCAAGTTTGGACCATAATTCCTCACGAAATTTGATCAAATCATCAAAAGGGCAAAATGGTCAAAATTAGGGTTTTGATTGGGAAAGGGCAATTTCTGATTTTTGACCTAGCAAATGGTTAATTGGTTTGAGACATGATCTCAAGGATTCAATTGCATCATTTTGACCTAATGTCATGAATCAAAACATTGCTCAAGGTCATTTGATTGATAGTTGATTTTCAGTCAACTGATCAAAAGTCAATTGTATACTGAAAAGTCAAACTTTGACTTTTTGGTCAAAATCAAGTGTCAAAGATCACAATTCATCAAAACATGTCAAAATATGAAACTTTTTCATCAAGAAATCAAAAAGTCAAGATTTTAATTTGAAAAGTCAAAGTTTCTAAACTTAGAAATTTTTCTAAGTGTTGAAAACTTCATATTTTTTTCACAACTTTGAGCCAATTTTTCACCATGATGCAAGATGATTCAAAGGAAACTTTCAACATGAAAGTTGTAAATCTCAATGAGATCTAAAACATTTCTTTACACAACTTCTCCTAGAAATGCATGGATTTCAAGTTATGATTTTGTGAATACATGTTCATGAAACTTGGAAACTTAGTGAAATTTTGCCCTAGTTTTGGCAGGATTTTGACCTAACTTCACGGCAATTTTTCACATAGTTCCAAGGGCAATTTTAAAAAGTGATTCAAAGAGGGGTTGTAGAGAACATTTCAAGATTTCTAAAATGTCCAATAACTCCTTGAGGTCATGTTTGAGCAAGGAGAATCGAAGGCATGAGGTTGGCATTTCATTCTTGAATTATAGGTTATTTTCATGATGAACAAGAATTCAAATCCATGCTAGGCTGCACAATCTTTGCTTTGCAGGCCTCAAACCTGCTTGGCACACCATAATTAATGTTTGGCACAACTGTTAGAGGCTTTAATCCAAGCATTAAATGCATTGCCCATGCTTAATACCATTTTAGGAAGAAAGTGCACATCGCCATTTTGGAAAAGTAGCTTTTGTGCACAAAATCAGTTCTTGAGCTTTGCAATTGTTTTCTTCTGATCAGCCATAACCTATAACCCAAAAGAAACTTCTCTAAAGCCTCTTGGAACTCAGGCCATGCTTGTACTATGCCTTGAAACCATATTCCCACTTTTCTTCAAAATCAAGTAACATAGCCATAAGTCTATATCTTGCACTTCTGACCCTCTCAAGTGCTAGAACCTTTTCCTTCCTTATACACAAGTTGTTTGCATTAAAAAACACGAATACACAAGCTCCAAAATTGACCAAGAACTTCAAACTTCCATTTCACTTGTGCGTTTCTTGGCCTTTTGCTTCCAAAAGCTTCCAAGCATCATACATAAGTCATCCTTATCCCTGTTACACGACTATAACACCATCTTCACTCATTTCCAAGTTCAAAAACAGAGCATCACAATTGGACTTCTCCGGACCATTCCAGAAACCTTCAGCTCAAGCCAGCCATTGCATTAGCTTTCTAGAGGTCCAAAGAAGCTAACCTGATCATCACCATCACTTGAAACAAGCTTAAACTCATTTCACGATTTCAAGTTTTGAGGTATTTTTCTTGAACTTCTATCTCATTATTTAGCCATTGTTAGGCTTGCATTTGTGAAGATATAATATAGATATCATTGCCCTGAAACTATACATGTCCATAGATTTTATTTATGTTGCTTAAGCATGGAGAATTTTGAGTTTGAACTTGCCGAAACGTTTAGGTCAGAATTTGGTACTTTCATAAATTCATCCTTATCTTTGAATGTTAGTTTAAATTAGTTACATGGTTGGATTCGTGGTGAAAGAATACACAAGTTTCATGTTTACATTTTTGAAAATGGTTGAAGAATGAGCAAGTTATAGATCATTTGGCTAGAGGTTGAAGATGAAGTACAGTCAGGGCAAGTTTTATGTTATGTATTTATTTTTGTGACAATGTTAACGAGTGTATAGCCACTCTAGTGGTAAGGCAACACGCTGGTAACTAGGAAGGTGTGGGTTCAACACCCAGCGCACTACCTTTTTTCCATTTCTCACATTTTCATACTTTTTTGTCACAAACACACACGCTTGGGCCTCAATGCAGTGGGCCTTGGTATTTTTGCTGGCTTCTAATCACTGGCCCTGTTTCAGCACCCCTTGATCATTTATTTCTTATTTTATTTTATTTTTGTTTTTTTAGCTTATTTCACTTTCTTTTATCATCTTTATTATTATTATTATTAATATTATTATTATTAATAAAAAATCCAAAAATATTTATTTTATTATTTTTACACTCATTTATATTTTATTTTTCATTATAAAAAACTAAAAAGAACAAAAACAATTTTCTTAATAAATTAATTTCTCTTTCTTGATTAATATTTATATAATTAGGTTTAATTATTATATTATATTATTTTCTTTTAAATTAAAATTAATTTAGAACTTAGGTTTATTTTAATTAAATTTCCTATTATTTCTATTATTTAAAACCTTTTCATAAAAAACCCTAGAAAACCATTTTTAACTTATTTTCTTTGTTAATCAATTTAGGTTTTAATTTGAGTTAATTTCCATTAATTATTTTCTTAATTAGGTTAAGATCAAAACCTTCCATAAAACCAAATAAAAATCATTTCTTTTTCCATTTTGCATTCTTGCATTTTTATCTTCATTTTTGTACAATATTCAATATGGTTGTAATAATTAGTTAGATTTATCTTTCTTATAATTTTCCCAATTGTAAATTTGTACACCCCCTATTGATGTAATAACTTAGTATTTTTATTTTCCGCAATTTAATACTTTATATATAAATGCTAGTAAATTAGGGTTTGTATGAAAAGATAAAATCAATGTTTAGAAAACCCTAATTCAAAGATAAAACAATGCATGTAAATTAATACACTTGCACACTTACACCCTTAGGGTAAATCCATTTTGTTGCCTTGAGAAATAAATTGTCATAATATGCATGTAAGACGTCTTAGCAAAAACAAACAAAATTACAAGATCATAGTCCCTCGATGACGCTATCAAAGTTGCCTTTCAAAAATGATATTAGTCCCTTAAAGAAAATGTTAAGATATCTTACAATATTACTAATTATGGCTATACGATGACCCATGCCCGTCCCTTTTACATCCAAAGATAGGGTTTCTTACCAAATCAATGGTAAGATAACAATGTCAAAGGAAAGAGGAAATAAACATGAAAGACTTTTAAGTAGGTAGAATGTTCCTAGTTGCTTGCTCATTTTCAAACCAAAACATCCTTTCTATTTTCAAAACATACACCAACACTTTCAAAAACATCTTTCAAACTTGAAACATTTTCAAAAGATCAACACTTTGTATACATTCTTATGAACGTGAATCATTATAAAGTTTTCCTAAACGATGGCAGCTTTTCAAAATACTTTCAAAAACCACACAAAGCACATTTTCAAACAAAAGCAAGTGATCTAGCAAGAAAATAAGAGCCCGTAGATAACTACGGATGAAAAGGGTGCTAATACCTTCCCTTTTCATAATCTACCCTCCGAACTCAAGAAAACATCTCAAAGGTCTTTCCTGTTCTTTTCAACCTTTCCTTTTGGATAAAAGAAAAGTCGGTGGTGACTCTTGCTAACCGCAACATTTGCGATCAAACGCAAAACAACCAAGTCAGTTCTCCCACCGCGTTACACTTACCATCTTTCTTCGACACTGGAACAACATTGGCAACCCATTTTGGATATGAAGTTACTGCCAAGAAACCTGCATTGAACTGTTTCATTACTTCAACCTTAATTTTCTCTGACATGTTTGGGCGCATGCAACGAACCTTTTGTTTGATCGGAGGACAACCCTCTTTCATTGGTAGATGATGAACCATGATGTCAGTATCTAGTCATGGAATATCTTCATATGACCAAGTGAATACCTCAACATAGTCGTGCAACATCTGAACCAATCTCCTCTTGATACTGTCTTCCAGGTTAGCTCCAATCATGACTTCCTTTCTATCTGCCTCAATACCCAAGCTTATCACTTCCACCGGTTCTTCGTGCAGTTGGATGGCCCTTTCCTCTTGTATCAGAAGTCTAGAGAGTTCTCCAGGTATCTCACAATCTTTTTCACCTTGGTCTTCGGCTTGATAAATTGGATTTTCAATGTCATAGACGGCAATAGCAGAATTATTGTCAATGAATTCCAAAGTAGGTGTGGATCTGCAAATGTGTGTGTGTACATGTAAGGTCACATGGCTATTTTTAAAATGCGGTAAAGTAAAAGAAAGGCAGGGAGCGCAAAATTTGAATGCAAAATCGTCCAATATTTTCATTAAATGAGCATATGATATATGAAATGACAAACCCTTAACAAATGAACCGTTATGCCCCGGGCAAGGCACATGGTTTAAAGTCATTGTTTTTAAGGAAATTATACAGACAAATTTCTTAAAGCAATAAAAATATGAAGTAGCAATTACTCCTGGTTGAAGAAGATTGAGATGAAGTCTTTGGCCTTCCAGTTGTCAATTACGCCGTTAGTAGTTGGGAATATCCAATCGTCTAAGTCACCATAACTATCAGTGTCTCCCAGAGCATTGACTTCATTGTTACTAATACAAAGGGGTGGTCCCCCAGCACGAACACGTCGAACCTCTTTCTGCACCTTTGAAGTAAAACCTAACTCAAATTTGTCTAATTTATAAGGGATGTCAGGAAATTGTCCCCAAATAGTGCAGCCTCCATCTTCTACCACAACTCTAGCATCCTTTAGAGAGGCCATTCTTAGTGTATCCTTGAAAATCTTGGGAGCAGAATGAGTAGCATTAGCAACAACAATCGTTGGAGGGATTACTTAAAATGCTTGGCAGGGAGTTTCAATGAATTCGCCATCCATTTTTTCAACGTATTTAAAATAATTCAAATGACTGACCATAAATTATTCCTCTCCATATACTATGATAATCTTCCCTTTCATTGGGTATTTCAGCTTTTGATGTAATGTAGAGGTGACCGCGCCTGCTCCCGTGAATCCATGGGCGTCCCAGCAAGCATGAATAGGTTGGGCAGATATCCATTACATAAAAAGTTGAATTGAATACTTGAGACCCCACCTTGATCAGGAGGTCAACCTCTCCATGGAACATTCTTTTAGAGCCATCAAAAGCCCTGACTACAATATCGTTGGGTTTCAGCACCTTCCCATCATAGTCCAATCTACCCAGAGAACCTTTGGGTAAAACATTGAGGGAGGACCTAGTATTATTAACACATGCTCCAGAGTGGTGCCTTTGCATTCAATAGAAATGTGCATAGCTTTATTGTGATTCTTCCCCGCCTGAGTTAAATCTGCATTAGAAAATCCCAAGCCGTTATCAGCAGTTGAGCTTGCAACACAATTCTCAAATTGATCCGCAATGGTTTCTTGTGAGACATGGGCATTCTTCAGGAATTTCAAAAGAGCTTAGGCATGTGCTTCAGAGCATAACAACAAGGACAACATGGATATATTTGAGGGCGTCTGGCCCAGTTGCTCCACTATTTTGTAGTCACTTTTTTGGATGATCCTCAGAATCTCTTCCATCTCTTGTTTAGATGGGTATTCAATTGTAACTTCTTTTGGGGGTGCCTTCGTTAGGGCTGGCTCAGTAACTTTCTCTTTACCTCGGGCATTGGTAGTTATCCTAGTAGAAGGAATATGAATAGGTGTTGTAGTAATTGTTGGAGGAGAGATCTTCAGAGAGAAGACCCTTCATGTCCTAGTGACCTTACTAGTTCCAGAAATGTTTGTAATTTCAGGCTCTTCATTTTCATTAATCCATGGCTCTTGCTTGACGCCATGATAATAAACTTCTGCCCCATAGTTCTATGGTAAATCTTTGTCGGAGGAATATGGGACTGACCCTGATGAAGTAATAATCAGGGGAGCCACTCTTGGCTCAGCATGAATCCTTATAAGGCCTTTAGAGGTGATCCTAATAGGAGTTTTGGAGATTGTGATTATGGAAACATCTTGAGGTATACTTTTAGGTAAACTTTTCATGGACATAGTCTTCTCCAACAAGATTTCATGGCTATCAATCAGGCGTTGAATACCTTTCTTCATCCATATACAACCATTGGTTTGGGAAGCACAATGGTAACAATTTTCAAGGCATCCAAGAAATAAACCGACTCTTAGTAGATTCTTCTTAACAACCAATAAGGGAGTAGTCAAATCACTGATAGTGGAGACAAAGGAGACATCGTCAATGTCATTGACACCCTTATCGTGATTAGGCATGGGTGCGGTAATCACATTAGAGGTTTGTGGAGGGTCAAACTCAATCACTTTGTTATCAATCAAATATTGGATCTTACTCTTTAAAGCCCAACAGTCATCGGTATCATGCCCAGAGCTATTGGAATGATAGGCACATTTTGTATTTGGGTTGTATTTTGGAGATGAAGTATTGGGGTTTGGAAGAGGATTCCTCAGTGTTACCAAATATTCCTTCAATAGATGTTGTAAAGCTTGAGACAATGGCATATTAATCTTAGTGAATTACCTCCTCGAGGTATCAGGCCTTTGTTGATTGTTTTGTTGTTGTAGTCATTGAACTGGGGTCGGATTTGAAATCAATATTGCTCCTACGGACTGATGATGATCATTCTTGATACGGTTCCTTTGTCCATAAATAGAATTAGTTTCCTTCTTACCAACAAATGGTTTCTTTATAGAATTAGAGGTTGAGGCCATGGGGATCTTCCCGCTTTTCATTCCACGTTCAACTCGCTCGCCAGTAAAAATTAACTCAGTAAACCCTGACGAAGAACTCCCTATCAGTAGGTTAAAGAATGGACCAGTCAAGGTGCCCATGAACATGTCTACTAATTCACTATCAGTCAATGGGGGTTTCACCCTTTCAGCTAGGTCCCTCCACTTTTGAGCATACTCCTTAAAGCCTTCATTTGACCCCATAGTCATACTCTGCAACTGCACGTGAGTTGATGCAAGATCAATTTTGTATTGGTATTTTTTGTAGAAAGTAGCAGCAAGATCCTCCCATGTGTGGATATTAGTCCCATCTAATTGATAGAACCATTCCAACTGTGTTCCATATAAGCTTTCTTGGAAGAAGTGAACTCACAACTGGTCAATGGAATGTGGTTGAATCTTGCGGACATAAGACCTCAGATTCATCTTGGCACAGGAAACCCCATCATACTTGGCGAAGATTGGGACCTTGAATTTGTATGGAATGACCACCTCAGGGACCAAACCTAAATCTCTAAAGTCCAGACCGGGTACTCTTTGAATCTCTACAACCTTAAGTTGGTCTTCAAGTTGTTAGTATTTCTCATCCGCTTGTGGGTACTTCTCCTTGGAATAGTCTTCGTCCTCAGAAATTTGGTTATTTCCACCCCCAGTTCTGGTGCTTCTAACATCGTCGTCTTGATTTTCATCCTCCTCGGAAGATACATCTTCAGCTTGAGCTTGTCGAGAAAGGCCTTTGAATCTCCTTCCCATGTTGATAACAACCCTTTTCTTGGTCTTCTTCTTTGGACGAGAAGCGCCATTATCTATTGCTGGACTTTGGCTAGGTTGAGGAGAGTCTCTTAGAACTGTGTGTGTTGAGCTTGCAGATCTTTGGTGGTTTTCTCTAGAGCCATCTTATACTGAAATAAACAGTAAAAAGATGAAGAAACCCGTATCGGAAAACCTGCTTATGACATGATGTATGCTATGTGGATGCAATGTTTTCAAGGGCTTTAAGGAATTCAAAATTTCTAGACAAAGAGGATACAAAACATCAATTGCATTAATAATTTCAAGAATTACAAATGCCTATTGGGCTTACAATGGAAAAGGAAAAGGGTGTCAAAAGATAACAAAGTAAAACTCCTAAAACAAAAGACTCAAGTCTCCCACAGAAGCATCCTCTTTGGTGCAATGTAAGCATTCAGGCTTTTCTCCTGTGAAGTTGCCTTGTGAGCTCCAACACTTTCTTCTCGCTTGCATAAAATCGAGCTTCAAAGGTGTCTCGTTCCCCCTTGAGTTGAATCCAAGATCTCTGCAATGCGTGTTAGGATAGAGAATGGTATAAGGAACGTCCCCTTCGGCAACTGGTTCCATGATCATAGGGAGAATGGTTGGATATGGAATCATGAGACTTTAAGCACGAGCTCGTACCCATTTGAGATAAGGCTCAAGAGGGAGGGAATTCTTATGCCCCAAGGTCTTACTATCAACCTTGCTTATCATGCCCCAAGCATGTACAAACCTTTAATGATAACCTTGAAGCATATCCAAATTGTCATAGAGCTAGAGAAGGGTTATAAGTAACACCTCCCATAATTCCAAAGAGTGGAACATTATGGAACTCCCCACAATGGTCAATGATGGTAATATCCTCTTGAGATCAAGAGCACCAATAGATATCAGTATGAAAAAGCAAAATTATCCTTTACGACCTCAAACCTTGCTCATTCTTCAATACTGATCGGGGAAGGTGTGAAATAAACCACCTATACAGAAAAGGAAAGCAACACATAAGAGTTCCATGCTTCCTCATGGTGCGAGTGTGAGACAATGTAGAATGTCTCCAAGCAAGGTTGACACAGGGTTATGAGAAAGAAAATCTTGACAGCACTCACATCTATAAGTTGATCTGGATTAGGGAACAAAACCAAACCATAGATTAGAAGAGCCAAAAATTCTTCAAAATCTTGCAAATCCATAGCCTTCCAAAATAATCGACCCTTCTCCATCAGAAATTTAGCCAAAAAGCCTTTGACCCCACTTCTTCTCTCCCAATTAGCTACAATGTCAGAACTCTTCAAATGTAAGGCCTTGGAAATAACCTTAGGTTTTGGAACATCCTCTAAACCGGTGAAGGGTATTTGATCAAGAACATGCACCCTTAATAATTGAGAAAATTCTTCCATTGTAGGCACCAATTGATAATCGGGAAAGGTGAAACAATGATGTACAAGGTCAAAGAACTGAAAGAGCACCCTCCACATGTCTTCTTCAAAGCTTGAGGTAACCAGGTTGAGAAGTCAACCATATATTTTGGTGAACGGAGAATTTTCAGGAACCTTTGATGCTAACTCTTTGAGTTGAGGAGGAACCCTTAAGAGGTTGATTCAGATGGTATTTTTGTGAGTGGAAGTCATATCCTACAAAACAGAACAAAGATAAATCCCCAAGTCCTTGAAATGGTTAGTGAAAAATGCTATGGCATGATGTCATGATGCTATGCTTGATCAAATAATCATACACATACAAAACATACAAGGTCTTAGGTTCAGGCTTGCATGTGGTTTATAGGTAAGTACCCTCTTGAAATTTAGTTGGCTCAACCTGTCCTAAAAAGAAGTAATCGGGTTCTAAGGAATCACAATATCATTGATCTTTCTTCATCAGGCATTGTTTTAGCTCAAGCATCCAAATTGCAGCCAAAATATCCCGAAAGTCCGATCTGAATGAGTGTAGTATTGAGTATCAACCAACTTTAACCTTGCACCAAAGCCAGCTATCTCACTACTTTCTAATGGCCAAGTTGTTCAATTAAGGTTCTACGGTTAGTTAGTGCTTCATGACACCACACAGCGGCCCCGTATTCTCCTTGACTGGACTTAAGGGACCCCGATATGAACAAATGTGTCACACTAACATAGCCATCGCTTCAACCATGTTGGTATTACGCTGCATAGTCCCCACGATCTATTGCTACTTACCTATAATGTCCCAGATCCGGGTATAGGATCTTTTCAAGAAATAAGCCCAAGCATAACCCACAAATGTAAAGCAAACAAAGCAAGCCAATAAAGCAATAAAAGGTGATCTAGCTCTTAAGGTAACCCCACTTTAAGGTGATCCCCAGCAGAGTCACCAGTTCTGTAATACGGTGGGAGAACTGACTTGGTGTTTTGCGTTTTATCGCAATTGTTGCGGATAGAGAGAGTCACCATCGACTTTTAATTTATCCAATAAAGGAAAGGGTGAAAAGAACATGAAAGACCTTTTGAGAATTTTCTTGAGTTCGGGGGTAGGTTATGAAAAGAGAAGGTTTTAGCACCCTTTTCATCTGTAGTTATCTATAGGCTCTTAATTTCTAACTCACTTTTAAATGCTTTGTGTTTGTGTAAGTTTGAAAATATTTTGAAAATGCCTAAGTTTGGCAAACTTTGCAATGATTCTCGTATCGTTGAGAATGTATACAAAGTGTTGGTTTTGAAAATATTTGTTGAAATGGAGTGTTTGAAAGATGTTTTGAAGATGCCAATGTAAGGCAATTTTGTAATGATTCTCGTATCATTGAGAATGTATACAAAATGCTTGTTTTTTAAAAGTGTTTTGAAAGTGTGAGGTGTAAATGGTTTTTTTTGTGAGCAAGAAATTACGAGCAATCTACCTACTCAAAAAAGTCTTTGTTCTTTTCCTCCTCCTTTAGATAGTGCTACTTTACCATTTATTGATAGAGAGCCACATCATTGGATGTGAGGGACGGGTGTGGGTCATCGTACAATCATAGAAGGCAACTTGTAATATGTTTTAGCAATTGTCGTAAGGGACTAAGATCATTCACCTAAGGCAACATTGAAGGTTCAGCGAGGGACTATGATCTTTAAATCGATGGTCTTTGCTAAAACATTCCACGTTCGAGGGACATGACTGTTTTGATCCGAGGCAACAAGTGTGGATTACCCTAGAGGTGCATGTGTGCAAAGTGTATTTGATTCAATTATTTTTATCTTTGAATTAGGGTTGTCTAATGTTTGATTTTAAATCTTTCCCATACAAACCCTAATTACTAGCAATAATAAGGAAAACTATAAATTGTGGAATTTAAATTTCCTACGCTATTACAACGCTTTGGGAATTGGGGAATGAGGGGAGGAAAGCAATAAAGTCCTAATTACTATTATAAACCATGGAATACGAATTACAATAATAATAATACAAAAATGTAAAGATGAAGAAGCAAAAAGAAATTATCTTTTTTAAGGTTTTATTTGATGGAAAGGTTTAAATATTAATCTTAATTAAACTAATTAATTACAAGAAAAGTTAATTAATTATTTAATCAATTAACTTAGTCTAAGTTAATTGAAATTAATAAGAAATTAAAAACTAAGTCTAAACAAATTGTTCAGAAAACAATTTCAATGTTAATTTAGAAAAAGAAAGTATTTTATGATATAAAAGAACTAATAAAATCTAATTTAGTCAAAAAGAAATAAAGTATTTAAATTAAAATATTTTAATTTAAGAAAAAAATATTTTTTTTGTATTTTTTAGTTTAAATAAAATAAATAAATAGTTGAAAGTAAAGAAAATATAAAAGAAATAAAAATTAGTTAGGCTGGGGTCAAAAATAAAAGAAAGGGTATAAAAATCATTTTGTTAAGCCCAATATGTTTTTTTTTGTTGAAATCAGAAATAAAATAAAGAAAAAAAATAAAAATAGGCCTTAGTATTGTAAAGTAAAAGGGGTGCAAAAAGCCAATTCGTCCAAGGCCCAGAAAGCTGCAATGATCCAACGCCTGAAGCCTCTAAGGGTGCATGGTGGGGTGGCATCATTGGAGCGCTTGATCTTGATCATAGAGTTGCAAATGGAGACTATATGGTGAGCCCTAAGAGAGCTGTTGTATGGAATACAAAGTGTGAACTAAATGGGCGATGTCAAGTGTCATCACCAGTTTAGCTTAACCAAAAAATAAAAACAAAATTCTCTCTTCATTTCTTGTTTTACTCTCTCTCACCTTTGTCGGAATGCTCTCATCTCTCTCTTTATTTCTCTGATGGATCTCCGCCGGAGATGATAGGTTGGTTGCGCCGGAAATCTCCTTAACGACAACGAAGGTGATGGAAAAGCTCTGATCCTAATTATTTTTTACATATTTTGAGTCCTTTATTCCTCCTATGTGCTAATCTATGAATGATTTTGCAGATTTTGAGCATGAAACCTAGATCTAAAAGGGAAATTCAAAACCCTAATGCTCAGATTCAAGAACAACAAGGACTATGATGATGGACGCATACACAAAAGCGAAAACAAAAGGAAAGGAGAGAGACGGAGAACGTGAGACTCGAAGGCATGAGTTTACTACCCTTTGATGAGATCTTTTGTGTTTGTCCTTTCCAGTCTTTGCGATTTGTTTATGTTCTTCCTCTTTTGAAAATTTTTCTGAAGGGTTTGTTTAGGAAAGTGATGAAAATATTTAGAGTTACGGTTTTGGTTTTTGTATATTTGTTCACTGTGTGTTTGGCTTTGAACGATTTTTTGAGGGTTTTGAATCTTTGGCTTGTGGTTTTGTGACTGTATTATTGTGTGTTTTTGTTGTGTTCACTGTGGATTCCTTTATATCTTGTGCAATGAGGGTTTTTTCTTGAACTGGACTTGTGATAACAAGCTTTTAGAAATTTATTTGTTTGTCTTGGACTTGTGATAATCGACCTTGGGAAAATTTCATTTTGCCTTGGACTTGTGACTTTCTTATATGTCAATTTTATTGTACACTGTGACTGCGCTTTTGCTATGCTATGCCTATTACTTGTTGGCCCTGTTGCTTGCTGGCTCTGTTGCTTGCTGGTTTGTATTTTCTGTGTTGAGCTTGTACTTGTTGCTTGTTGGCTTTGTGAATTTTGGTTTTTTATGATGCTTTTTGGTTGATAGTTCTGACTATGATGAACCTTTTTATGAGTTTTTAATCAATACCTATTGTGAACCAAAAAAATCCTTTTATTCATTTGTTTGAGATTTGTAGTAACGGCTAGGCCTATGATTGTTGCTTTGAAACACGACGCTGGACATTAATGGGCTTGCAATTCTGATTTATGATGCTTCTTGTTGGGCTTGGCAGTGAATTCTGACTTGCTGAATTATGCTTGGGCTGTGATAATTTTGATTTTTGAATCTTTGTCTCTTTGGGCCTTTGAACCTGTACTTGCTATAACTGGGCTGGTCTTGTGATGAAATTCTGTTTTGGACCTCTTTGGATTCGTCTTTTGTGAACCAATTTAATTATGATTTGCAATAGACCTAGGCTTATGATTAAATCCAAATTTGTATGAGGATTTTTGGCACATGAACATGATTGAGAAACAACCCTTTTTCTTATTCCTTAAATAAAACCCTAATGATGAATTTGAAGAGAAAACTCTTTGAAAATTCTTGTTTTTTGTTCAAGTTTTGATGATTGTACTAACTATTTTCCTTTTCTTTTGTTTCATGTGATGATTGATGATGGAAATGGCAAGGCAAAGGAAACCATGGCTAGCATGAAGATGGAATCATGTTGGAAGGAAGCTTTGAATAATTTGAATCTTTAGCAAATAGAATCCCATAGGATATCTTAGGATTTAGAATGCTTAGATTAGGTTCTTTGTAACAAGAAAATATTAGAATCGCTACGCACTTTAGATGTTTAAATATCGAAGAAAAATATGAATGAAAACTTTGTAATTTTCAACCTCTTTTGTCTTAAGTCTTGTATTGAAACAAACTTAAAAACAAAATAACTTTTCTTGTATTCCGTAGTAAAACATGTAGATTTGGATGAATAAGTAATCTTTAAATATGTCTTGCTGCTTGTTTTTAATGAACAATCCTTCCATCTTTAAAATATGAATCCATTTGGTGAATTGAACCAAAATAATTACTTGGACGAGTTTTGAACGAAACTCTTAAGAACTTGAAGGAACTTGAATAAACATGATGAATTTTGAATCTATTTGTAACCTAGATGCCTTTGCCTTGTGATTTGAACCTTATCTTTCAAGAAATCCACATGACCAATCTTAACATGTTTGCATCTTAGAAACATTGATCCATTTAATTAACTTGAACACATTTAAAAGCTCGAATGAGTACTTCCACATAATGAGTTCAAATCAATTATCAATTCTTAAGGAAACCACAATTTCAAACCTTAAGTCCATGTTAACTTGTGTTACAAGCAGCAATCAATTAAAAGGATAATGACGATGTTTAGAATCCATAAATTGTATCTTGTAACATAGTGACTATGCCTTGAGGAATCCCTTGAAAATTAATATGGAACTCGAGACATGGGGGGAATAATGACCTAGATAGCCTTAACATGTAAATTCAATGAACCCCATCTGATGGATTATCATATTTAAATGCAACATATAAGAACCCTTGATGAGATACCTTTGTAGTCTCAAAACACTGTGGAAACCCTAGTTCACACAACCACTAAACTCTTGAACAATGGTATTTTATTGAATGTGAATGTATGCTATGTAAATGACTTAATGGAACGTATGCATATGATGATCAAACGTAAGCCAGTTAGGGTAAGAATGAAGAGGGAAAATTTTTGGGTACAACAATGTTCAACAAGATGTTTCAACTTGAAGTTTCAACATGTCAAAAGCGATGGCCTAACCAGAAGAGTAGGACATCTAGTTTGTTACAGTTTTTACAGTTTGGATACAGTTAATTTAAATTACTAAATATTTTATGAATATTAAGTAATCCTATGTGGCGACCAAGACTGAGGAATCAAAGATTATTGTTGTACTCAAGTTATTTAGTTTTCTAATGTTGAGACATTTTAGGAATGTTGAGACATTTTAGGAAACCCTTGATCGAAAACCTATTTTCTATGCAGAATTTTAGCAGACTCCTTGCTGCATTTTTGAAGCCTGATCTAGTCCAAATGTGTGCTTTAAATAGATTGTCACTAACCTAGTTTTAGTGTGGACATTATGTTGTATTTTGTTAGAGTTTGTGTGTTTTAATTGTGAGCCTCTCTAATATCATCTTGATATAAGAGTAGGATTGTTCTTTTGAGTTGTAAGTTTGTCAATCCTTCTTAAGATTTTAAGTATTAAATGATTGTGTGTCTTTGAACTGTGACTTATGTTATTTTCTAAGTGTTTAGAGTTTTTCAATCACTATTGTAATTGAAAGGGATTTGAGAAGGGTCTCATACCTAGGTGGGTCTTAGGTAGAAGTTAAGCACGAGTAGTGATTAGGTGAGTAGATTGTAAAGTGGAGATAGTTTGTTGTGGGTTTACAAACTGATATTATTTAGTGGACTTCCTCTCTGGCTTGGTAGCCCCCAGAGTAGGTGTTGTTGTACACTGTTTGGGTTAACAAATTATGTGTGTTCTTTACTTTTCTATTTTATTTTAATTGTTATACCTTGTCATTGTGTTTTTGTTTAGAGATCAGTGTCTCCACATCTCTTAGGACATCTTAGATCTTACTACCAGAACTTCAATTGGTATTAGAGTAGGCATCCTACTCTGACTCTGGGTGAGATTCAAGGAAGATACTTTCTGGTACAATGGACAAGGAAGGAGGATATACAAATATACCACCCTTCTTGATGATACTAACTATGACTATTGGAAATCTCGTATGGTGGCCTTCATAAAATCCTTAGACAATAAGGCTTGGAAATCTGTAGTCAAAGGGATGAGATCCACCAAGGATTTAAGACAAGGATTATAATATTACTGATGTGCTAAAGGCTGAGGAAGACTGGGATGATGAAGATGGCAGATTAGCTTAGGGAAACTCCAAAGCATCGAATTCCCTGTTCAATGGAGTTGACAAGAACATCTTCAGAATGATAAAAAATTGTACTGTTGCTAAAGAAGCTTGGGAGATCTTAAATATTGTTCATGAAGGAACCTCAAAGGTGAAGAAGTCAAGACTTAAACTTCTCTCCACCAAGTTTGAGAACTTAAAATGAAGGAGGATGAAAGCATTCATGAATTTTACATGAATATTATTGAGATAGCTAATGCCTCAAGTGACTTGGAGAGAAGATATCAGAAGCTAAGTTGGTCACAAAAATCCTCAGGTCTCTTCCAAAGAGGTTTGACATGAAGGTGATTGCCATTGAAGAAGCCCATGATATCAACACTATGAAAGTAGATGAACTAGTGGGATCTCTACAGACTTTTGAATCAAGGATAAATGAAAATTCTGAAAATAAGAAAAGCTTAGCCTTTGTCTCAAGTACTGGAGACTCATGAGATGAATGTGATTTTGATACAGATGAAGGGATATCAAATGATATTGTGCTGCTTGGAAGACATATCAACAAAGTTATGAAGAATATGAACTAGAAGTCGAGGTCAAATGTCAATAACAAGTCATTAGACATCAACAAAAACCAAGACTTTGGTAGAAGGACCATAACTGATGACAAATCCAACCAAGGAAGAGGAGTTAAGTGTCATGAATGTGAAGGGTTTAGACACATAAGATCTAAGTGACCCATTTGTCTCAAGAAGCATAAGAAAGGCTTGTTTGTGTCATGGTCAGAGGAAGATTCTGAAAGTGATCATGAAGAGGAATCTGCCAAGCAAGTGTCTACCCTAACTGGAATTTGTGACTCTGATGAAGAAACAAATGGTGGAGAACTTACTTTTGAGAAAATTGTTGCTTACAAAGAGTTGTGTCTCAGAAGTAAAGAAGTGTGTCAAGTGGGAGAAGAGAAAAGGAGATCTATTTTTCAACAAAAAGACACTTTTTATCAAGGCAACTTACATCAATATGAAGTCTCCAAATACAAAATTGACCAAAAGAGAAATTGAAGAGGACATCTTGAACTTTCCAAAAAGTCCAAGATCATCTTCAAAAGAGGAAAATTGAGAGAGTTATGACCATTGTAAATTGGGAAATTTTGGTAAAATGCATGAAATACAAAGTGAGAAACTTGAAATTCTAGACTAATGGGCCTAACTTTTGTTGTTAAGACATGTTCAAAACGTGTTAGAAGACCTTTAAATCCATTCATATATATTTTTTATTTCTTTTATTTGAATTTGTATTCAATTAAATGTAAGTAAATCAAATCAATTATAAAATCATTGGGCCAAGGCGCATGGGCTTTTGATTTCAACCACATGGAGGTCCAATAACATATGACAAACATGCCAAAACCGTGAAAACATGTTGTGAACAAGAATCTTCAAGTTTGGAATGTTTTTTAACAATTTTGGAAAGATTTCAATGTGTTTTTTTTGCAATGAATTGTGACATGATGGTACAAGACTCTTGTCTTGTTCTTGTTCCATTTTATTCCTCTATAAATACATGCAATACTCAAGTGCAAAGGACACAAAAGCTACTCCAAATAAAAACACTCCAAAATTTCCAAAATTCTCAAAACTAGGGCAAGCTGTACCCTCTAGTTGCAACCACGATCAAAATAAACCAGACTTTCCATTCATTTCTAGGAGCATTATAGGGTAAGTTTGGATCATTTGTAATGATCCAAAGAGCATGAAATGAGCATACATGCTACGCCATTTTTCTTAATTTCTTGCAAATTCATTTTTGTGTTTTCATTTTGTTTTATTGCATACTACCACCACTAATGATCTTCTGAGGTACAACAATGCAGGATATATTTTTGCTATTATTTTCCAATCTTTGCATGTTTATCATATAATGATCAAATCCCATTTTTCAAACACCAAGCGCGCATGGTTCAGATGGCAAAAAATTGAGACTGTAAATAGAAGGGCGTGGATTCAAACCCCAGCGCATGCACCTTTCTTTTCTTCTTTTTAATACTTTTTAACCCTTTTCTATTTTTATTTTTCATTTTGTCTAATTAATTTAATTTTTATTTTTAATCATTTTCTTTAATCAATAAAATCAAAAAAAAATATAGTAAAATCAGAACTAGACTTTTAATATGTTAGTTTAATTTATAGACAAGATTTTTCTTAATTAATTACTTACACATAAGTTTCTTTTATAATTAATTAAATATTTAATTTAGGTTTAAAGTATATTTATTTTATAATTCAAATCAAACCAAAAATGCCCAAAAAAATTAATTTCTAATCTTTTAGATGTTAAGACTTTTAAAAATAATTTAGCAAATATTTTGTATTTACTTTTGCTATTTATTTTCTAGAAATAAATGTATAGGTCGCACAGGTATTTTTGTAATAGCTTAGTTTATTTTCCTATATTTTTCCTATCATGTAACTGTTTATGAGATGTAATAGCTTAGATTTAAATTCCACAATTTTCATTCTGCACTTTTTCTTATGTAATTGCCCAAAGGCCCTGTAATAGCGTAGGACTTTATTTTTCGGCACTTATAATTATTTGCATGTATGTATGTAACCTTATAGTAACTAGGCGTGTATGGAAAAATCTAAAACAAATTCTAGATAACCTTAATAATCAAGACAAATTAACTAAAAACAAATCACTTTTCACACATGCACCCCTAGGGTGACCTTACTTGTTACCTTCGGATAAAACAATCATGTCCCTCGAACGTGAGACGCTTTAGCAAAGATCCTCAGTTAAAAGATCATAGTCCCTCAATGACCCTTTAATGCTGCCTCGGTAAACGATCTTAGTCCCTTACGATAAATTGCTAAAGTGCTCTATGAGTTGCCTTTATGACTGTACCATGACCCGCGCCTGTCCCTCAAACATCCAACGATAGGGCTTCCTACTAACTAATGGTAAGACAACACTATTTAAAGGAAGAGGAAAATAACGTGAAAGACTTTTGAGTAGGTAGATAGCTTGTAGTCGCTTGCTCACAAACAAAAAAACATTTTTCACACAAAACACTTCTTTTCTAAAATATTTTCAAAATAAACACTTTGTATGCGTTCTCAATGATATGGATGAAAAGGATGCTAATACCTTCTCTTTCCATAACCTACCCCTGTGATACAGTGGGAGAACTGACTTAAAGGTTTTGCATTTGATTGAAAATGTTATGGTTATCAAGAGTCGCCACCGACTTTTATTTTATCCAAAAGGAAAGGTGAAAAATAATAGGAAAGACCTTTGAGATTATTTCTTGAGTTCGGGGGGTAGATTATGAAAAGGGAAGGTATTAGCACCCTTTTCATACATGGTTTTCCATGGGCTCTTAGTTACTTGCTAGATCACTTGCTTTTGTTTGAAATTGTGCTTTGTGTGGTTTTTTAAAAGTATTTTGTAGAGAGGCCATTGTTTAGGCAATCTTTGTAATGATTTTCGTTCGTAAGAATGTATACAAAGATGTTGATCTTTTGAAAATGTTTTCAATTTTGTAAGATGTTTAAAAGTGTATGTGTTTGTTTTGAAAATAGCAAGGATGTTTTGTTTTGAAATGGAGCAAGTAATTAGGAGCATTCTACCTACTCAAAAGTCTTTCTTGTTCATTTTCTTTTCCTTTGACATTGTTGTCTTACCATTGATTTGGTAAGCAACCATATCTTTGGATGTAAATGGGACGGGCGTGGGTCATCGTATAACCATGATTAGCAATGTTGTAAGGTATCTTAGCATTATATTTTAGGGACTAAGATCATTTGAAAGGCAACTTAGATAGCATCATCGAGGGACTATGATCTTGTATTTTGCTTGTTTTTGCTAAGATACCTTACATACGTAATATGACCATTTTGTATAAGGCAACCAAGTGGAATAACCCTAGGGGTGCTTGTGTGCAAGTGTATTGTTTTCATGCTTGTTTTTGTCTTGAATTAGGATTTTCTAAGTATTGGTTTTAGTCTTTCCATAGAAACCCTAATTACTAGCATGTTATAAAAAAGCGATAAATTGCGAAGTTTAAAGTTAATACGCTATTACAATATTTGTGTGGAGGGGGTGTATAAATTGAATGGGAATTGCAAGAATTTAAAGCCTAATTAGTCTATTACAACCATATTGAATTGATATCAATGTACAAGGAAATAAATAAATACAAAGTACAAAATGAATAATGTACAAAAAATGCAAAATGTAAAGAAAATGTATCTTTGTTTGATTTTCATGAAAAAGGGATTTTGTCTTAACCTAATTAAATAAAGAAAATAATTAATTAAATTTGAATTTTATTAAGAAAATATTTTAAATAAAACCCTAGTTCTATTAATTAATCAAAAGAAAATAAGTTTAAGAAAGGTATTTTTTTGGTATTTTTATCTTAAAAATATTCATAGCATTATAAAATATTTTTAGTCTTTTTTATATAAAAAATAATATATTTAAATTAGTATGAAAGAAAATAACTAATAGCCTAATTTTAATTATATTTACAAGATAATAAGTAAAAAAATAAATAAAGTATAGTTAATAAAAATATTTTTTTGTGAGAAAAATAAAATAAACTAAGTCAAAATATAAATCTATCATTTTTTTGTATTTTATGATTTTTCAGTATTTAGAAAATATATTTAAGAAAATAAAAATAAAAATAAATAATCTTGGGCCAGGGGTGCCAATATCCTGCAGGGAGGTTGGTTAGCAAAAATAAAAAACAAGCCAGCCCAAAGAGGCCTAGTGCCTGCCAAAAAGCCAAAAATCAGAAAAGTAAAAATGTGAAAAATGAAAAGGGTACCACCGGGGCTCGAACCCAGGTACCATAGGTTACAGGCGCGCGCTTCTACCACTGGGGTGGTTATACATCTGTTAACATAAGAAAATCAATAAATATGTAAGGCAAAACGCACCCTGATGACTTCATCTTCAACCTCCAGCCAGACCAACTGTAACTTGCTCATTTCTCATCAAAAATAAAAACTGTAAACATGAAACTTGTAGCAAATTTTCTCACGGTTTCAGAAATGTAAAGCATTAAAACTATAAATCAAAGATAAGCATGAATTTTAATGGCCCTAATCTGAACCCTAAAAATTTCAGAAATTTCAATTTCAAAATTCTCCAAGCTCAAGCAAAATTAATGGAAACTATGGACATGGTTAGCTTCAGGGCAATGATATCTACATGTTTTGTTCACAAATAAACTATTGAAGATGACTGTATGAAGAGTTCCAAGTTGAGAAAACTTACCTCAAAACTGGAAATCGTGTTTTGAGTTTGAGCTTGTTTCAAGTGATGGTGATGATCAGGTTAGCTTCCTTGAGGTCCTAGGAAGCTAATGCAATGATTTGCTTGAGTTGAGAGTGGCTGAAATGGCTTGGAGAAGTCAATGTGCAATGCTCTATTTTTGGTTATGGAGGATATTGTAAATGATGTTAAAGTAATGAAACAGGAACAGGGATATGTTACACTTGATGTAAGGAAACTTTAGAAACTAAAAGGCTAAGAAACGCACGAGGGAAATGTGAGTTTGATGTTCAAGGTCAGAAACTGTGCAACAATGGAGTTTTGGGGAAATTTCTGATTTGAGAGAGTTTTAGTGTATTTAAGGGTGCTTCAGCTCGTCCTTTAGCTCACAAATAGTGACTCTATTTATAAGCCACGAGTTTGGAGACTTCTTCTTGATCAGAATTCAAAATCACAAGTTTATGTATAACATGTGATTTTTGAGAAATTCAAGTTTCAAAGCCTTGTGTACTTGTTAAGATAGAGTGGTTATGCTTTAAAAAAGCTTGCTTCTGACTTTGTGGATGGAGTTGGATCAGAGGGAACAAGTTAGAGGCTCAATAATGAACTTTATGCAAAAATCTTGCTTTACAAGAATGGCAATGTTAACTTTGTGCCATTAATGGAAATGCAACTTGGATAATAGCTCAATTGCTTGGATCAAAGCCCTAACAGCCGTGTAAACATTTAATTATGGAGTGACAAATAAGTTTGAGGCCTGCAAAGCAAAGATTATGCAGCCTAGCATGGATTTGGTTCATGTGTTCATCAAAAATGACTTGTAATTCAAGTGACAAAACCCTAACTTCATCTCTTCGATTCTCCCTACTCAAGAATGATCTCAAGGAGTTCTTGGACATTTTGGAAAGCTTGAAATGTGCTCTACAGCCCATCTTTGAATTGATTTTGAATATTCCCCTTGGAACTATATGAAAAAGTTCCATGAAGTTGGGTCAAAATCCTGACCAAATTAGGGCAAAATTTCACTAAGTGTTTAGTTTCATGACCACATGTTCATAAAACTATAACTTGAGATCCAAGAATTTTTTGAAGGATTTGTGTAAAGAAAAGTTTTAGATTTCATGGATATATACAACTTTCATGTTGGAAGTTTTTCTTGAATCATCTTGCATCATGGTGAAAAGTTTGCTCAAAGTTATGAAAATACATGAAACTTCCAACACTTAGAAAGTTTAGAAATTTTGACTTTTCAAAATGAAATCTTGAATTTTTGATTTCTTGATGAATAAGTTTCATATTTTGACATATTTTTATGAATTATGATCTTTGGCACTTGAATTTGACCAAAAAGTCAAAGTTTGACTTTTCAGTATACAGTTGACTTTTGATCAGTTGACTGAAAAATTCATCTGTCAATCCAATAGACTTGCAATGTTTTGAACCATATTATTAGGTCAAAATGATGTAATTGGACTCTTGAGATCATGCCTTAAACCAATTGACCATTTTCTAGGTCAAAAATCAGAAACTGCCCTTTCCCAGTCAAAACCCTAATTTTGACCATTTTGCCCTTTTGGAGATTTGATCAAATTTCTTGAGGAGTTGTGGTCCAAACTTGATCAAATTATACATATGAATCTAAAATGTTTATGTGGATCAAAAATTATGAAGTTAGACTGTAAATTGGCCATGATTGACTTTTTCCCCAATACAATTGATTTTTAGGTCAACTGCTCAATTGATTGATCAAAAGTGTGATTCAAAGCTTGAAACTTGTCATGAGAAATCTTGGGGGTCCATAATGATACATGAAAGTCATATGGGGCATTGGAAGTTCAAAAATCCTTGTGCAATCTCAAACCCTAATTTTGGTCATCAGTGCTTAAGGAGGTGTCTTGAGCTGATCAAACCCTAATGCAGTCTTGAGTCTAAGGAGATCTTGTGATCAAATTCTTTATAAGTGAGATGGAAAATTTTGGGGTATAACAGCTTCTCATGTTCAATCTTCTTAAACCCGAAGAGTTAGATTGGCGAGTTTTGCAATTCATGACTCGAAGGTGGAAGATGATTAGACACTAGAGTGCCCAGAAATTTGCACTCGATGATGTGATGGTAGAGGGAATGGGATTAAAGATTCCATTTGGAGAAGTGATAGAAAGTTGTTGGAGATGGGCTTGTAAATGCCATCCAGAAGTGATTGTTGAATCTGAAAGAGAATCTGAATAAGTATCATAATGGCGTCCGCGTCTGGAGTGTATCTGAACTGTATCTGAAAGTTGAAAACTAAATGAGTATTAGAATGGCATTCACGTCTGGAGCGTATCTCTACTATATCTGGAAGTTGAATATGAATGAGTATCATAATGGCATCCGTGTCTGGAGCGTATCTGAACTGTATCTGAAAGTTAAATCTGAATGATTATTAGAATGGCATCCGTGTTTGGAGCGTATCTGAAAGTTGAATCTGAATGAGTATCAGAATGACATCCGTGTCTGGAGCATATCTGAACTATATCTGAATGAGTACCAGGATGGCATCCGTGTCTGGAGCGTATCTAAACTGTATCTGAATGAGCATCAGGATGGCATCCGTGTCTGGAGCCTATCTGAACTGTATCTGAAAGTTGGATGAGCTTCAGGATTGCATCTGTGTCAGGAGCGTATCTGAACTGTATCTGGGAGTTGAATCTGAATAAGTATCAGAATATCATCCGTGTCTTAGAGCATATCTGAACTGTATCTGAAAACTTCGAAAAATGTCAATGGTAGCTGTTAACCTTATCCTGAAAAGGGTAAAATGTTAGCTAAAATTCAAAGTCATGTTGTATGAAATGCATGGTATAATGCATTTATGTTATCAATATTTATGATATATGGATGTAATGTATGCGTATGTGAGCTAATCTGTTACGCTATTGTTGGATTGGGGAAAATAAATCCCTAACCGCTACTGAGGATATGGAGTGTAAGTCTTCATGCTGTGAAGTTGAAGTGTTGATGAAATTTCTGCTCGGAGAAATAAACACTGTTGTAAGGGAAATGTTGTGTACTTCTTGTAAAATCCTGCTTGGGGAATCTAGAGAAATTTGGTGACTTCTACTGGGGATTGATAACTGGAAGCTTTGTTCCGCTGGAGATTAAACTACACACTGTGGGGGATTTCATGGAAATAGCTTAGAGAGATTTCCCTATCCCTTAAAGCCATCAGTGATTGTCTTTTTATTTTGTTTATTTATAAACAATAATTATGTTCAAATGCATATGTTCAAAAATAAATCACTGGACGTTTTTGTAAACAAAATACAAGAGTAAAGAAAAACAGATAATTTTGCACTTTCAAAGGGATATCGTTGTATTGACTTTGAGTAAGTATTTTTGTACAATGAGATAAACATTCTAGTAAGAGAATGTCATCGTAAAAAATGAAAATTTTGATACAAAGAAAAGATAGCTATGTGCAATAATCCCATGGGGTTCCCTTTCTGCTATAGCCTTCGTATCTCTGAGCATCTTGTCTATTTGTTGCCTCATCTGAATATGATCGAATTGATCAGAACCTATGATCTTGTCAGGTTGTCCGTAAGGTGATCCAACAGAACATAGTCATACGCTTTAAATCCCTAACTTTTTCCTGGACCGCCCTTTCGGGTTTTCAGTCCACCGGGATACCCTTTTTTGCCCAAGCCGCCCTTTCGGGTTTTCAGCTTGTCGGGTGTACATATTTTTTTGTTTTATCCCTAATTTTTCCCCGAACCTTTTTGGTTCGCTGGGATGCCCTTGTTTTTCCTAGGTGTGTCAACCTAGCGGGTCTCTTATGCGTAGTATCTTTTGACTATGTCTGCATTCGCAGGGTGCGGCAAGTCGTCGCCATCCATGGTGGTCAGAATCATTGCTCCACCAGAGAATATGTTTTTGATCACAAATGGTCCTTCGTATGTAGGAGTCCATTTTCCCCTGGGATCACCTTGCGGTAGTATGATACGTTTGATCACCAAATCCCCGACTTGATACACTTGGCGTCTGACCTTTTTATTGAAATCCTTTATCATCCGTTTTTGATACATATGACCATGACAGACAACGGTAAGCCTTTTCTCATCAATCAAGTTTAGTTGATCAAGTCGAGTCTGGATCCAATCTTCTTCATTCAGCCATGCATCCTTCATAATTATCAGAGAGGGGATCTGGACCTCAATAGGCAAAACAACCTCCATGCCGTATACCAGAGAGTAGCGTGTTGCCCCGGTTGATGTGCGAGCTATGGTACGATATCCGTAGAGAGCAAATGGAAGCATCTCATGCCAGTATTTGTATGTGACTGTCATTTTCTGTATGATCTTTTTAATTTTCTTATTTGTGGCTTCGACAGCACCATTCATCTTTGGCCGGTAACGGGAAGTATTGTGATGTTGGATCCTAAATTGCTCGCACAAGGCTGTGATCATAGTATTGTTCAAGTTTGTACCATTGTCTGTAATGATCCTCTCCGGGATACTGTAACAACAGATGAGATTCTTCTTGATGAACAGGGCAACAACATTCTTGGTAATGGAAGCGAAAGAAGCTGCCTCCACCCACTTTGTAAAATAGTCAATGGCCACTAAGATGAAGCGGTGTCCATTGGAGGCTGCTGGCTTGATTTCCCCAATCATATCAATCCCCCACACAGCAAAGGGCCAAGGAGCCGTCAAGACATTCAGAGGAACTGGAGGTACGAGCACCTTGTCAGCATAAATCTGAAATTTATGGCAGGTTCGAGAGTGTTGATAGCAATCTGCTTCCATGGTAGACCAGTAATAGCCTGCCCGTAGGATTTTCTTTACCATTGTATGCCCAATGGAATGGGTGCCAAAAGTGCCTTCATGTAACTCAGCCATGATCCTTTCAGCTTCAACCTTGTCTAGACACCGAAGTAACACAGAGTCATGGTTGAGTTTGTAAAGAATTCCATTACTAAGGAAGAATTTAGCAGAGAATCTCCTTAAGAACTTCTTATCATTTATTGAAACTCCTTCTGGATATTCTTGAGCCTCGAGATACCTCTTGACTTCGTGAAACCAAGGCTGGTCCACTACTTCCTCAATATTAATCTCGTGACAGTGTGCTGGTTCATCCATTCGTTCAATGGTGATCTGTGGAGCCTCGTTATCCCATTTAAGTTTAAACATAGATGACATTGTGGCTAGTGCGTCTGCTAGCTGATTTTCTTCTCATGGGAAATGCTCGAAGGTAATCTTCTCAAAGTGTGGGAGCAATGTCAAAACATGTTCTTTGTAAGGGATAAGATTAGGGTGTTTGGTGTCCCATTCCCCTTTGATCTGGCTAATGACCAAAGCTAAATCTCCAAATACATTTAAAGATTTGATCCCCAAGTCTATGGCAACTTTGAGACCAAAGATACATGCTTTGTATTCTGCCATGTTATTTGTACAATTGAAGCAAAGTCTTACAGTAAAAGGAGTATGACACCCTTCAGAGGATATGAGTACAACACTAATACCATTGACGTGTGCGTTATATGCCCCATCAAAAACTAAGGTCCTTCAGGATCCTTGTTTAGGTATGTCATATGGCCTGAGTTCTTCACAGTTGTTTACCATCATGATGTCTTCATCCGGAAATTCGAACTTCATAGACTGGTAGTCTTCTACAGCTTGGTGAGCAAGGTGATTAGCTAATACACTACCCTTTATTTCTTTCTGGGTAGTATACTATATGTCATATTTCTGTCAGGATCATCTACCATCTCGCTATTCTCCCAGAGAGAGCAGGTTTCTCGAAGATGTATTTTATTGGATCCATTTTAGATATCAACAAGGTAGTATGAGTCAGCATATAATGTCTTAGCCGGTGAGCAGCCCATGCAAGAGCGTAGCAAGTTTTCTCGAGAAGTGAATATCTTGTTTCACATTTGGTAAACTTTTTGCTAAGGTAATAAATAGCGTGCTCTTTTCGGCCAGACTCGTCATACTGCCCCAACACACACCCCATTGAATTTTCCAAAACAGTCAGATACATGATCAATGGTCTTCCCTCGACTGGTGGCATCAAAACAGGAGGCTCTTGTAGGTACTCTTTGATCTTGTCAAAAGCAGTTTGGCATTCATCATTCCACTTGACTACTTGATCTTTCTTCAGTAGTTTGAAGATTGGTTCACAAGTAGCTGTCAGGTGAGAAATGAATCTGGCAATGTAGTTCAAACGTCCCAAGAATCCTTTGACTTCCTTTTCAGTATGAGGAGCAGACATCTCTTATATTGCTTTCACTTTGTCAGGATCTACTTCAATACCCTTATTGCTGACGAAAAACCCTAGGAGCTTACCAGACCTTACTCCAAACGTGCATTTATTTGGGTTCAACCTCAGCTTGTACTTCTTTAGTCTCTCAAACAGTTTCTGTAAATGATCAAGATGCTCTTCTTCTGTTTGAGATCTAGCTATCATGTCGTCCACATAGACATCTATTTCGTGATGTATCATGTCGTGAAATAGAGCTACCATGGCACGCTGATAGGTTTCCCCAGCATTCTTCAGTTCGAATGGCATAACCTTGTAGCAGAATATGCTCCATTGTGTGACAAAGGTTGTCTTCTCCATGTCCTCAGGCGCCATTTTGATTTGGTTGTAACCTGAGAAACCGTCCATGATAGAAAACAATTTGTGCTACATCATATTATCGACTAGAATATCAATGTGGGGGAGTGGGAAATCATCCTTAGGGCTTGCCCGATTTAAATCTCTGTAGTCCATGCACATTCGTACCTTGCCGTCCTTTTTGGGCACAGGAATAACATTGGCCACCCATTGCAGATAGGAGGTGACGGCCAAGAATCCGGAATTAAATTGCTTCATGACTTCTGCTTTAATCTTCTCTGACATATCTGGTCGCATTCGACGGACCTTTTGTTTTACTGGTGAGCAATCCTCTTTTGTAGGTAGACGATGTACCACAATATCTGCATCAAGTCCTGGCAAGTCTTCATACGACCAGGCAAAGACCTCAACATATTCGTGTAGCAACTGAATCAGACGCTATTTGACACTGGGTTCCAGATTGGCACCTGGGATACCGTGGCAGAACCGACTGTTTTAACTGGTTTGCATTTTGCGTTTTTTTATTCGCAAAATGTCGCGGTAAGCAAGAGTCGCCACCGAATTTTATTTCATCCAACCGGAAAGGAAAAAAGTACAGAAAAAAATACTTTTTTTGAGATATTATGAGTACGGGGGGTAGATTATAGAAAGAGAAGGTGTTAGAACCCTTTCTATCCATGGTTTTCCATGGGCTCTTAGGTACTTACTCATCTTTTTAAATTGCTTGTGTGTGTGATTTGTTTTAAAAAGTTTGTTTTACTTCGTTTTAACCCTTGCTTCTATCTTCAAGAGTGTTATGAAGTGTTTTTGAAAACTTTGTTTGAAAAGTGTTTGGTGTGAAAAAGTTTGATTTGAGCAAGTACCTACTAGTATCTACCTACTCGAAAAAAGATCGTTTCTATTCTTGTTTCCTTTAGACATCGCTATCCTACTATTGATAAATAGGTAGCACAGTCGTTGGAATTTGTAAGGGTCAATTCGAAAGGGACGTAATGGTCATTGAAGGCAACATGTAAGGATACCTTAGCATTTCGAAGGGATTGTCATCATATATTCGTAGGCAACATCGAGGGACAAGATCATATACCGTAGGCAACTTGAGGGACGGTAAGGGACCATGATCTTTTATGATGACTTTAACCGAGGGTCTTTGTTAAGGGTATCCCTATGTTCGAGGGACATGACCATTATTTTCCGAGGCAACCAAGTGAGGTATACCCTAAGGGTGCATATGTGCAAGGTGTGTTATGTTCAGTTATTTTAGTCTTGTGTTAAGTTTGCTAATGTTTGATTATTCTTGTCATACAATCCTATTAGTCATACATCTAGCAGTTAATAATTACAGTAATTTAAAAGTGCAGAAATATAAAACGTAGCTATTACAAGACTTCGGGGAGGGGGATTATGTACATATCTAAAACTGGGGGAAAAAATAAATAAAAGCGGTAAAGCACCTACTAATCATCTATTATATCCCAATATACAGTTACAATAATAAAATGAAGTGCGAAAGAATAATAACGCGCAAATTTGAAAAGACGTCTAAAAATCCTAAGATATAAAAAAATCTTTTTGTTGTTTTTTGTTTTAATTTATAAAAATGGTTTAAGTTAAAAAATAATTGATCTAGATCTATATTTAAAAAAAAAGATAATTATTAAAGAAACATGAAATTTAAATAAAAGAAATTAATTCTATGTTTTTTTGGTATTTTTGTTACGAAAAGAAAAATGAATTAAAATGAAATTAAACCTAAGTTCTATTATTTTTATTTAAAAAAAAGTTAAAGTGTTTAGTTAATTAATTTACCAAAATTAAAATTTAATTAAGAAAAAAAATCATAAATATATTTTGATGTGATTTTTATATTTGTTTAATGATAAAAATAAAAAAGGGATTAAAAGAAATAAATGAAATGAATAAAACAAGAAAATAAAGATGGGCCTAGTAGCAAAAGTAAACAGGGGGTGCAATAATCAGAAATCCCTAGGCCCGAATCTTCGAAAGCTTCATGCTCTAACTATGGTATTTTTTTATTCTTGCGTGGAACCTATGATTCAACCATCCATAAATGTTCTATATAAACTCAAACAAACGTTAGCATACCATAAAATGTGATTAAAATTAGAGATTCGAAGTTTAAAATTTTACCAAACCAGTGTTGTCAAATGGGGGTGTGCTAGGCGTGTGATGGATTGCTCTTGGGCCTTGTAAGACTCCTGAGGACTTCAAGAGGATGGTTTGAGGCTTGATGTCAATTGAGAGAGACCGGAACCTCGAGATATGACTTGCACCAATTCTTTGATTTCTGGAGAGCTTTTTGAAGAGCTTTTAGAGAGTTTTTTGAAGAGCTTTTTGAGAGCTTTTAGAGAGGAATTTCGTGTCTTTCAAGCTTGTATGGATCTATATTTATAGAGGAGAATGAGGAGACAATAAAGCATGGAAAGAATCTCCCTCATAATGTGTTTTAAGACCATGATCAAAATTTGAAAAAAATGCCATATTTGATGATTTTATACCATTTTCACATGTGGATGAACCTGGACATATTTGAAGGGTTATTGCACGAAATCAATTGACATAAATCAGCATAAAACTTGCCCAAAATAGATTCACATCAAAATTTACATTATTTCTATTATTTATTTATTTAATTCTGAATTTTAATGAATAAAATATCAAAATAAATAGCATAAATAGTAGAAAAATGTAAGGGTGGGCTTAGAGGTAGTGGACCATGTTAGGAATGAGTTTCAAATTTGAAAAGATAGGCCCATTTGGAAAAAATCCATGTTTTGTCAATATTTGCTTCATGCATTTTTTTCAAAAATTGGCCAACTTTGACAATGCATATCTCACTCAATTTTAACCCTATGAGGGTGTTCTTGGACTTTTTAGAAAGCTCAAGATGTCCTCTAAGCAACCCTTTTGGTCTCATCTCAACTGAGTATTCCATATTCATGTATGAATCTTTTACATAAAAGGTGTTTTTGTTGACTATCCTAAATGACCTATAATGTCCAAATTTATATCTTCTTATGAGTGCATATTTTGAACATGGGAGATGAAGATGGATTGTAAGAAATTAAATCCTCTTAAAAATGAGATTTGGATGGGTCATTTATGATAAAGTATGAGAAAGTTATGCTTTGTCAAAGTTGAGTTGACTTTTCCTACAAAACCCTAATTTAGCAACTTTTGGGTTTTGATGAATTGTGAGCAATCCTTGAGGAATCATGATCAACCCTTGATAAAATGATGAATAATACTTCAAAATGAGAATGTTGACCAAAAATCTTGAAGTTTGACTGCATGTGAGCCACAGTTGACTTTTGCCCTAGCACAGTCGATTTTCAGGCCTTTGAGCAATTAACTGAGCAAACTTTCTCTGCAAGGCTTGAAACTTGACATGGATGATCTTGAGAACATATTAGGACAATAGTGAGCATTTGGGACCCTTTTTATTCAAACATCTTGATGCAAACTAAAACCCTAATTTGAGGTAGACTGCCTTAGGAGAGAATTTGTCTGGTCAACTCTTTGACTTCCTTGAGCAATTTGAGAATCTCACTTGAAATGTATTGAGAAATATGGGAGGAAAAATTTTGGGGTACAACAGCTGCCCCTTTTCAATCTTCTTAAACCTGAGGATGTAGATTGGCTTGTCTGCCTTTCGTGATCCAAAGGTTGAAGATGATTCAACATTAGAGTGCCCAGAAATTTGCACTCGCATGAAGTGGTACTGGCCTTGAAATATCGGGAATGGGTTTATAGATGCCATTTGGAGGTCGATGTCGGAAGATGGGCTTAAAGATGCCATCCGAAGAAGTGTCGATCGCATAAGAGATTCCTTTGCGAGAGCCCCTATACCTGTTGTTGGGGAGGACTTCGCTCGGGATGTTGGTCTCTGTCTTGAGAGAAATAGAGTTTTAGGAACTTCAGTTGTCTGTTACTCTACTGGGGAATCATATCTTAGTCAAGGAGGTGAAAAATGAACTGCTATCTGGTCGTGCTCCAAACTTTACAATGATTTGCTGAGGAAAATAAGACTGACTGCTATCTGGTCATGCTCCAGGTTTTACAATGAATTACTGGGGAGATGAGATTAGACTTGCTATCTGGTCGTCTTCCAGGCTTCATAATTTCTCAATTCTTATCTGGCCATGCTCCAGGCTTCAGAAGGAATCAAGTAGTTATCCGGTCGCATCCGGGCTTCAACTTGAGTGTAAAGCATACTAATATCCGGTCGATTTTCGGGCTTCACAGTAATTGGCCGGGTAAATTGCTATTTGGTAAAATTCCAAGCTTCACAGTACCTTATACTGTTATCTAGTTGTGTCCTAAGCTTCACAGTGTCTTATACCATTATCTGGTCGATTTCAGGCTTCATGGTATATTGTATTGCTATCTGGTCGATTTCCAGGCTTCACAATAACTTGCTAAGGGTTAAGCTGTTTTCTGGTCGATTTCTGGGCTTCATAGCTTGTATTTAAGATATACCACTATCTGGTCGATTCTAGGCTTCATAGTAACTGGAGACATCAAGATATTATCTGGTCGATTTCTGGGCTTCATAGCTTGAATCTGAGATATACCATTATCTGGTCAATTCCAGGCTTAGTAGTATTTTGGAGAAATTAAGATATTATCCGGTCGATTTCTAGGCTTCATAGGTTGACTGGTCCCTGGAGAGGTCTTAGTGTCTATTTGACTGGTCCCTGGAGAGGTCTCGAATTAACTTTGACTGGCATAGAAATTAGGTGAATCTTAGCGATGATTCGGCTGACCCAGACAAAAGTCTTAGAACATCTTCAACTAGAATAGAAACCTTAGTGTCAGTTTGACTGAACCAGGGAAAACTTGTGAGAACTTGATTGCATCTTTCCCTGAAAGTAAAGAGTTAGTTGTATGCAATGTCATGATGTATGAAATGTATTGATTAATGGTGTTCTCAAAATAAATGAGATTATGATGTATGATGCATATGCGCATGCCATGATGTATGGATATGTAATGCCAATGTGATATTCTCCAGCTGGGGAGAATAAATCCTGGATTTCTGTCAGAGAGTACAAAGAGTTGAGTTCTTCGTTCTTGCTGGGGATAATGACTGAAGATGATTAGCTGGAGACTTGCGTCCGTTCTGCTTGAGAATAATCCTCCGGGAGAGACTCTGTTTAAGAATAACCTTGTGGGAGACTGACTCTATGGGGAAGAGGGACACTCTGTTGGAAGATCTGTTGATTTTGAGAAATAAAATCAGGTGGGGATGAACTTTCATTGCTGGAGAGAAGAGCTCTGTTGGAGATTGAGCCTCCACTGTCAGAGAAATAAACTCTGCTCGGGAGATGGCTTTATAAACTGCTCATGGTTATAAAACTCGGCTGGGGAATGCAGATATCAGCTTTTTGAAGGAACCTGCTGGGATAGGAATTCCTGCTTGGGGATACAGAGGTCGGATCTTGGTTGTCTCGGCTCTGTGGGGAGTATGGGTTTCACTGGCTTGTATGTGATAGTGACTTTGCTTCCAACTATCTTTGCCCTTCTACCATGCTGGAAAAAGTACATGCGGAGATTTTATGGATGGATCTATGTCGTGATTATACTTGAACATGTATTTAATTACTGTTAGGATGACATCTGTATCTGGATCGTATCTGAAATGTAGTTGAAATATGTGTTGAATGAGTTTCAGAATGGCATCCGTCTCTGGATCGTATCTGAACTGTATCGAAAAGCTGAATCTGAATGAGTATCAGAATGGCATATGTATCCGAAGCGTATCCGAATTGTATCTAAAAGCTGAATCTGAATGAGTATCAGAACAACATCTGTATCTGGAGCGTATCTGGACTGTATCTGAAAGCTGAATCTGAATGAGTATCAGAATGGCATTCGTATCTAGAGTGTATCTGAACTGTATCTGAAAGCTGAATCTGAATGAGTATCAGAATGGCATCCGTATCAGGAGCGTATCTGGACTGTATCTGAAAGCTGAATCTGAATGAGTATCAGAATGGCATCCGTATCTGGAGCGTATCTGAACTGTATCTGAAATCTGAATCTGAATGAGTATCAGAATGGAATCCGTATCTGGAGCATATCTGAACTGTATCTAAAAGCTGAATCTGAATGAGTATCAGAATGGCATCCGTATCTGGAGCGTATTTGAGTTGTATTTGAAAGCTGAATCTAAATGAGTATCGGAATGGCATCCGTATCTGGAGCGTATCTGAACTGTATCTGAAAGCTGAATTTGAATGAGTATCAGAATGGCATCCGTATCTGGAGCGTATTTGGACTGTATCTGAAAGTTGAATCTGAATGAGTATCAGAATGGCATCCATCTCTGGAGCGTATCTGGACAGTATCTGAAAGCTGAATCTGAATGAGTTTCAGAATGGCATCCGTATCTGGAGCGTATCTAAACTGTATCGATTCTAGTGCTCTTGCTGAATGCTGATCAAGGTATAAGTCTTCCACTGATAGACAGGAGATGGGACATAGTCGTACGCTTTAATCCCTAACTTATGTCTGGACTGTCTTTTCAGATTTTCAGTCCACCGGGATACCCTTTTTTGCCCAAGCTGCCTTTTCAGGTTTTCGGCTTGCCGGGTATACATATCTTTTTTTGTTTTTATCCCTAATTTTTGTCCGAACCATTTTGGTTCGCCGGGATGCCCTTATTTTTGCCTAGGCCAGTCAACCTAGCGGGTCTTTGTTCATGCGCAGTATTTTCTGACTATGTCCATGCTCTCAGGGTGTAGGGAGTTGTCACTGTTGGTAGTGTTGTGTTGCCACACTACCATAAGATGTTCGTTTGATCATACAAGATTCATTGCTGGAATTCATGTCCAATGCCCCAAGTGATTCAGATGGAGATCTGCCCCTGGCTATTTGGCATCTTTGAGAGATTCCTTGAATCTTGACTTGACTGCCCCAGATGATGGACAATGATCATGCCGTGCCCCTTGGTTGGAAGTGTTTTTTCCACTTGAGGTGATCCTTTTTATTGAGAAGGTTTTTGTTCACTAGATATTCGTCATGCGAATTTCTCTGCTGTTGAACAAATAGTCATATGCAAACAATGTTATTTTAAGAATGCAAAGCTTATGTCTGACTTGAAGTTTGAAAATTCATTTTTTAGTAAAACAAGTTTTTTTTTTGTAAAAGTGTGATGTCATCTCAGGATTTATAGCAAACCTTATAGGATTTAGGATACCTTTTTTAACAATATGCTTTCGAACTAACCCATGCTTCAGCTAGGACTTTTAAGGGTTATAACGGAGCCTGGTTCACGGTTCAAGAAACAAAGGATAAAGGCTCAAAATTTATTTGTACCCACCCGTTCTTCGTGATGTTCTTCGATCCTATACTCAATTAATTGTGCATTTAGATCCCGTTTAAGTCTTGGAATATTGCCCTTGATGTTCCGGTGATGGATCGGATACTGAAAGTTTACTTGAAAAAGAAAGTCATTTTGTAATTTTTTTTTGCCGAGGATTTGTAGTAACCTCTTTTTTTGGTTTTATTATCCCTGTCTTTTGCCTGAACTGTTTCTTTTTGTGATTACAATCAACGGGATGCCCCCGTTTTTTTTTTCTTAAGTCTCCTTCATAGGTTTTGACTTAATGGGCTTTTATTTCGAGAGATAATGATTGCCTTCCTTGATGATTATAGGTAACTTTTGTACCCCAAAATTTGCCCTCTCCTTTTATCAACATTTCTCCTCACAAGGCTCTTGGAACTCAAGATCAAGCTAGGGTTTGCTCTGCTCAAGACATCTCCTTGCATTGATGACCTAAATTAGGGTTTGAGTTTGCACAGGGATTTTTTAACTTACAAATGACCAAAGTGACTTTCATACTTCATGTTGGACTCATAAGTTTGTCCATACCAAGTTTCAAGCCTTGAATCAAATTTTTGCCCAGTCAATTGGACAGTTGACCTAGAAATCAGCTGTATTGGGGAAAAAGTCAACTGTGGCCAATCTATAGTCAAACCTCATGAATTTTGACCCATATCAACATTATGAACTCATATGAACCATTTGATCAAGTTTGGACCACAACTCCACAAGAAATTTGATCAGATCACCAAAAGGGCAAAATGGTCATTTTTAGGGTTTTGACTGTACAAAGGCAATTTTTGTCTGTTTGACCTAGCCAATGGAAAATTAAGCTCAACCATAGACTCAAGGACTCAATGGCATCAACTTGACCTATTCAACAAGTTCAAAAGATCTCAAATGCATGGGATTGACAGATGAATTTTTCAGTCAACTGATCAAAATTTGACTGTACACTGAAAAGTCAAACTTTGACTTTTTGGTCAAAATCAAGTGCCAAGGGTCATTTTTCATCAAGATGTGTCAAATTATTAAACTTGTTCGTCAAGAAACCCAAAATTGCAAATTAGGGTTTGAAATTGAAAATTTTCATAACTTAGAAATTTTCTAAGTTATAAAATTTTCTTAATTTTTCCTAACTTTGTCCCACATTTTCACCATGATGCAAATGGATTAAAACAAAACTTATAACATGAAAGTTGTAGTCCTCCACAAATTATACAACTTTGATTCACAAAGTTTTCTCAAAAGAAGCTTGGATCCCAAGTTATGATTTTTGGAACAAGGGTCCCTAAGACTTTTAACTTAGAGAAATTTTGCCCTAGTTTAGGCAGGATTTTGACCCATCTTCTTGGCCATTTTTCACATACTTCCACTTGGAGTCTGAAGTTGCATTTCAAATATGTATTATAGGTCATGTTGCAAGCTTTCCAAATTGTCCAAGAACTCCTCAAACACATTTTTGGTTAGGGAGAATCGAATGCTTGAAGTTGGCAAAAACTCACTTTATATCCATGGCAAATATATGTTCACTCAAGTGGAATTTTCAAACCAGCATGCTTTGTACTAGTTTGCAGGCCTCTAAACCAATTCACACTCCTTAATTTAATGCAAATCCATCAGTCTAAGCATTTGTTTTGTCCATTTGGGCATTGTACACAAAACTAAGCCTTAAGTAGAAAAAGGCACATTTCCAGTCTTGAAAAGTTATGCTTTATGTCAAACCATGATCTTTGAAGCATAGGGCCATATCTCAGAAGCCAAATCAAATCCACAAATTCCAGCAACCAAGAGGATTGTGTGCAGCATATTAGATGGCTTGTACAGGCCTGTAGGAAGAACTTACACATTCTTGCCTCACAAAGAAGAAAACTTGCAAAATCCTCCCAACTTGAAAACTAGCCATTGTTAGCTTAGACAAACATTGCAAACATATTTCACACAACCCTTTGAGCAAGAAACACGAGGGCTTGAGCCTCAAAACCTCCCATAGCTAGAAAACACTCTTCTTTGGCAAAACAGGGCAGGTGCTGTAACTTGAGTGCCATAGCTCATTTGGCTCGTGCATTTTGCTCCTTTTTGCTTCAAATACCTTCCACTCAACTCAGTCAAGCTATCCCAAACCTCCATTGCCAACTGTAACTCCATTTACAGTGTTCACCATTTTCATTTCAAGCTTATGCAGGTTGAGTTCTAGAGGTTGATTCAGGGACATTCAAGGCAAGCTAGCTATTGGAAAAGACCAAGTGAAGTTCAGGAAAGCTACCAGACTCCTAAAAACTTGTTGAGAAAAACTGCATTACCCTACTCGAATCCAACTGAAACAGGTTTTTTCTCACTTTCTATCTCTCTATTTAGGAACATTTAGCCTTAGGTTTGTGAATAAAAAATGTAGTGTTCATTGCTAGGAAGCTGTACATATGCTCAGTTTTCATTTATATTAAGTGTGTTAGGAGAATTTCATCCATGAATATGCTGAAAAAGTTAGGTCAGATTTTGGGGCCAGAGAAATTCTCTCTGGTCTTTGAGAGTTAGGATTAATGCTTTATATGGTTAGAATCGTATTAAAATTCTCTACAAGTTTGATGTTGTGAGTTTTGGCAAAAGATCACGTTCCAGGATATCCAAGTTTCAACCAGGCGCGCACGCGTTTGACAATTGCTGGAGGAAGAATATGAAGTTGGCTTGGGCTGGGCCTGGCCAGTTTTGCTTCTAACACCCCTCTTTTCAGTTTCACACCCCCTGGCCCAATTTCTTATATTTTTGCATTTTTGAATTTTTGTTTTCTTTTCTGCCTTTGTTATTTTATTTCCAAAAATAATAAATGCTCAAAAATATTTTCATAATTGTTTTAATTTATTTGGAATTTTATTCTAATTTTTTCTAACATTAAAAGTATTTAAATATTCTTTTATATTATTAAGACTTGAAAAATATTTACATTTTATACTTTTATTTTTGTTCTTTACTCTTATTTATATTAAAAATATTTTCTTGAATATATTTTATTTTGTACATATATTATTTTATTTTTGTACATATTTAATTTGATTAATATACACATAATAAACATATATACTCTTATTTTATTTAAATACTTAGAATAAAGTTACAAAAATATTATATTTTATTATTATTATTATTTATACTAAAAAACACCCTTTTTTAAGTATATTTCATTTTTGTACATATTAATATATTTTTTATGTAAATAATATATTATATTTATTTTCTTAAAGAAATTAGGGTTTACCCTTAAAACAAATAAAATTAATTTTTTTTGTATTGTTTATACTTTTTACATCAAAAATACTTTTACATACATAAATAAACAAAAACCATTTTTTACATAATTCATATTTATTTGATATTTTTTTATTTTTTTATTTAAATAATTGTCCATTTAAATATTTATGCATTGTGATTCAATTTGGATGTAATAGATAAATTAGGGTTTATATTTCTTGTCAAATACCCCATTCAAAATTGTACCCCCATCCCCATAATAATGTTGTAATAGTTTAGATTTACTTTACGCATTTTACGCTTCCAATTATGCCATGATTAGAGAATTAGGGTTTGTATGCAAAAATCAAAAATCAACAAATAGCTTGACCTAATCAAAGACAAAAATGCATGAAAATCAAACACAATGCACACTTACACCCCTAGGGTTGCAATCCACTTGTTTCCTTAAAAAATGGGTCATGGTATGCATGTTGGGTACTTTGGCAAAACAAAAATAAAACAAAAGATCATAGTCCCTCGATGACGCTATCTTGGTTGCCTAAACAAAAATGATCAAGTCCCTCAAGAAAAATTGCCAAAGATACTTGACACAATTGCTATCATGGTCTATACGATGACCCGCACCTGTCCCGTTTAACATCCTAACACAAGGTTGTTCACCAAATACAATTGTGAAACAACATTGTCAAAAGGGTTAAAAACATAAGGAAAGATCTTTGAGTAAAATAGGGTAGACAACTATTAGTTACTTGATCAAAAAGCTTGCAAAAACATCCTTGCTATTTTCAAACACACTTCACAACACAATTTCAAAACATTTCCCAAATCAACTTTCAAAACATTGAAATCTTTTCAAAAGACAAAAAAACACCTTTGTATACATTCAAACAAGAATCATTACAAAGGTTGCCACAATGATGGCCTCTTTTCAAAACATCTTTCAAAACCACATACAAAGCACCATTTCAAACAATTGAAAAGCACCATTTCAAACAATTGAAAAGCAAAGCAAGTGACCTAAACAAGTAACTAAGAGCCCATAGATAACCATGGATGAAAAGGGTGCTTGCACTTTCCCTTTTCATAATCTACTCCCCGAACCCAAGAAAACATCTCAAAGGTCTTTCCTGTGCTTTTTGACCTTTCCTTAGGATAAAATAAAAAGTTGGTGGCGACTCTTGCTAAATCGAAACATTTGCGAACACAAACGCAAAACCTCAAGTCAGTTCTCCCACTGTATCACAGAACTGGCGACTCTGCTGGGGATAACTTTAAAAGTGGAGTAACCTTAGGGCTTAGATCACCCTTGCATGCTTATATTGTTTGCCTTGATTGCTTTACATTTGGTTCTCTTGTTTGGGTTTGAATCCTCCACCCGGATTTTTGGAAACATTCATAGGTAAATAGCAATACATTGTGGAAACTGTGCGAGGTATACCGACATGGTTGAAGCAATAGCTATATTAGTGCGACATATTTGTGAGTACCGGTAGCCTTTGAGTCAATCAAAGAGAATACGGGGCCGCTGAGTGATGTCATAAAGCACTAATGAACTCTTAGAACCTTACTTGACCATCTTGGCCTTTTTAGGGGTAGTGAGATGACCGGCTTTGGTGCAGTCCGAAGTTGGTAGATACTCGATACTACACTCATTGAGGGTTATTTTCTTGGAATATTTTAGTCGCCAGTTAAGTGGCTAAATCAAAACAATGAACACATAAAATAATCCAGTGATATTGAGCTCCTTAGAACTCGGTTACTATTTATAGGACAGGTTGAGCCAACTAGCTTCAAGAGGGAACTTACCTATGAAACCTCATACAAGCCTGGAACTAGGATCTTGAATGACTTGCTTGTACATATGTTTGTGCATACATCATGAACATCATAAAGCATCATTTGCATCCACTAACCATTTCAAGGATTTGGATCTTCATCTTTGCTCTTGTTTTGTAGGTCATTGAATCTCTTCGCAGGAAAACAATTCAAGTCAACCTTGTGAGAATCCATCCTCAACTCAAGGATCTTACTTCTAGGATTCCAGAGAATTATCTCTTCAGTGAAAGACATGGTAGACTTCTCAGCTTGGTAAACTTTAACATTGAAGAAGACATGGTGAAAGTTCTCTTCCAGTTCTTTGACCCCCTACACCACTATTTCACATTCCCTGATTACCAACTAGTACCTACTTTGGAGGAATTTTCTCAACTCCTGAGGATTCCTATTCTCCAACAACTACCCTACAACGGTACGGAAAAAGAACCAAAGCCTGAAGATTTTTCTCAAGCCTTACACTTGCAACCATCTGATATCAAAGGTCATTGGGAAACCATAAGTGGTGTCAAGGGTTTCTTGGCAAAGTTTCTATTTGAGAAGGCACAAGACTGCTGGAATTCTCTAGATCTACAAGCTTTTGAGGAGATTGTAGCACTTCTCATCTATGGGTTGGTCTTGTTCCCAAACCCTGATCAGCTTATAGATGTGAATACTGTCAAGATTTTCATGTCTCGAAATCCTGTGCCTACATTGCTTGGGGACATCCTACACTCATTTCACACACGAACAATGAGGAAAAGAGGTGTTCTCATGTGCGATACTCCTCTTCTAGCAAGGTGGTTTATTTCTCACCTTCCCCAAACAGTTTTGAAGAATGAGCAGGGTTTAAGGTCGTCACAACGGTTGATGACCCTCACACATTCTGATGTTCATTGGTGTTCTCGGTCCAGAGAAAATGTCATCATCATTGATCGTTGTGGGGAATTCCCTAATGTTCCACTACTTGGCATTAGGGGAGGCATCACCTGCAACCCCTGTTTAGCTCTAAGGCAGTTTGGATATGCCCGGAGAGATGGTCCTCATGATATGCTGATCCCTAATTTGGTTTTTGACTTCGACGACGATGCGCAAGGACTTCGACAAAGGTTTATCCGAGCTTGGAGGATGCCTAACAAAGTGGATAGTAAGACACTGGGGCACAAGAATTCCATCCCCCTTGAGCCTTACCTCAAGTGGGTACGAACCCGCACCCAGAATCTTATGATGCCATACCCTCACATTCTCCTCGTGATCAAAGAGCCTGTTATGGAAGGAGAGGTTCCATACACCCTCCTACATCCTGACATGCCAATATCATTGGAAGAATTACAAAAGAGTTGGATCCAGCTCAAGGAAGAACTGAATACTTTTGAAGCCAGCTTCTATGCCAGTGAGAAGAAGGTTTTGGAGCTTACCCGCCGACTTCATGAGGAGGAAACTCTCAACACTTACATCACGCCAAAGAGGATGCGCAATATCTTTTTACATTAAGAATTTTGTAATATTTTTCCCATGGGGCATTTATGTACTAACCAATTTCTTCTTAATATGACGTGTGTTCTTTTTGTTTGCAACAAATTTGAATTTCTGAATCCTTGAATGCATTACATGAATAACATATCATTCATCATATGCATAAACAGGTCTCCACACCAGGTTTCCTTATCTTTCTTCTGTTTATTTCAGCAAGATAGATTTGGAGCAGACGGTTAAAGATCTGCAAGCACAAAATTCGCAATTTCAGCAACTCCTCATGACCTTAGCAAAGGGTCAAGAGGACCTTAAAGCACTGTTGGAGAAAGAGAAGGAACCAAAAAGGAAGAAAAATAAAAGAGTTGGGGTAGCCACTATGGGAAGGAGATTTGAGCATCAGGCTAGGAGAGTTCTGGAATTTTCCTCGACGTCAGACGAAGGGGTTGGTAAAGGAAAAGGTGTTGCGATGCCTTCTGAATCTGAAGTTGAAGAAGAAGAAGAGGAAGAGGACGAAGATTACTCAGAGCAGCAATATCCCCCTGCGGATGATAAGTATAAAAATCTTGAGGATCGGTTGGCAGCCATGGAGTTGCAAAAGGTACCTGGTTTAGATTTCGAAGAACTAGGGTTGGTCGCTGGGATCATCATTCCTCCCAAGTTCAAAGTACCTACCTTCGCTAAGTATGACGGTTTGTCCTGTCCAAAGATGCATCTGAGATCCTACGTCAGAAAGATCCAACCTCACTCATCTGATAAGGATCTTTGGGTCCATTTTTTCCAAGATAGCTTGTCAGGTACATAATTGGACTGGTTCTATCAACTTGAGAGATCGGATGTTCATAACTAGGAAGATTTAGCTGCTGCTTTCTACCGACAATACCAATACAATGCAGATTTAGCGCCTACTCGTACTCAACTACAGAGTATGGGTATGGCTTCTAATGAGGGATTCAAGGAGTATGCCCTGAAGTGGCGTGATTTGGCTAGAAGGGTGCAGCCACCATTGTCGGATAGAGAGATGGTTGACATGTTTTTAGGGACTCTCTCAAGTCCATTCTTTAATCATTTAATCGAGAGTTCATCTACAAGATTCAGCGAATTGATTCTGACCGGTGAAAGGTTCGAGGATGGTATTAAAAATGGTAAAATTCAGAAGGATGTCTCCGCTTCCACTACTATTAAAAAGGCCTTCCCAGCTAAGAAGGAGGTTTATGCTATTCATACCCATAGAAACCAAGGGAGAACAGAGCGCCGACCAACAGTGGGGGTTGTGATGATCCAAAACTCTTCAACCGACCAACCTCGAAACAATCAACCGAGAGTTAATCAGCAAAGGGTAGAAAGGCCACAACGACAATTCACCCGAATCAACATGACACCAGCTTAAGTCCTCCCTCATTTGTTAAAACTGAACCTTACCAACTTGAAAGAAGCGCCAAAAAACCCTAATACCTCCTCTCCTTATTATCACTCCAATGCAAAATGTGCATACCACTCTGACAGTGTAGGGCATGATACCAACAACTGTTGGGCTCTTAAGAACAAGATACAAGACTTGATAGACGCCAAAGAGGTAGAGTTCGATGCACCCGAAAAGCCGAATGTGATTTCTTCCCCAATGCCCAAGCACGGTCATAATGTCCTTGCCATTCTGGAAGATCTTCATGTTACCACTGTTGATGACCTTTTGACTCTGTTACCTGTGATTAAAGTGAATTTGATGAAAGTCAGAATATTTCCAGGCTGTAGAAAAGATTGTTACTTCTGTTCAAACTTGCAAGCTGACTGCCCACTATTGAAATCAGGCATCCAATTCCTGATGGATACCCAAGAGATCCTCTTTCAAAAGACTCCTGTTGATACAATCACTCATGTTACTCCTGCTACCTTTGATACTACAACCAATGACATCGCCATCATAACCATCTTCGACGATCTTTCCAAGACCTGCAAAAGGCCTGTTAAGATTACGCCTGATCCTAAGTTTGTGCCGTTGAAAATCACCATGTCGGGGCCTGTCCCGTATAAATCTAACAAGATGATACCATGGAACTATGGAGGAGAAATCTTCTACCATGGTATCAAGCAGATTGAATCAGTCCAAGAGAATTCCGATGATGAAACCCCTGATATAGGGAATATTGCGGGAACAAGCAAGATAACTCGCAACAGAAGGATCTTCTCTTCGAGATTGCTCCTCCACGGGCAGTCTTCGGACCATCGAGAGTTTATGTGCCTGTCAAGCCATCTGTGCAAAGCCCGGTAATTAAAGAACTTGATGCTCCTGAAGGTAGACCCTCTGATGTTGCTACCAAAGGTAAGGGGATACTAGAAGCGTCTGTCAGGACGAAGGCTCAGACTATGGTAATCCTCGAGACCACCCAGAAAGAGATGGAAGAAATCTTAAAAATAATCAAGAAGAGAGACTACGATGTCGTGGAGCAGCTAGGGCAGACCCCTTCCAAAATCTCCATGTTGGCTCTCCTACTCTGCTCTGAGGCTCATGCTAAGGCCTTAATCAAATTTCTAAAGACGGCACACGTACCTCAAGAAACTTCGGCTGACCAGTTTCAAGAGTGCGTGGCTAGCCTTACTGCTGATAATGGTCTTGGTTTTTCCGATGCTGATTTGACCCCCAAGGGAAGGAAGCACAACGACGTACTGCATGTCTCAGTAGAATGCAGGGGAACTACACTTGCCCATGTTCTGGTTGACAATGGTTCATCTTTAAATGTGCTACCGAAAAAGGCATTGGACAGATTTGACTGTGAGGGTTTGACCCTAAAGCCCAGTAACATCGCTGTTAGAGCCTTCGACGGTTCTAAGAGGATGGTTCATGGAGAAGTGGACATTCCAATCAAGGTGGGCACACAAATTTTCAACTCTACCTTTTATGTGATGGACATCCGTCCTTCATATTCATGCTTGTTGGGAAGGCCATGGATCCACAATGTTGGGGCAGTCACTTCCTCTTTACACCAAATGTTAAAGTATCCAGTTCAGGGTAAGATTATAACGGTGCACGGTGAGGAAGAGTACATGATAAGTCACCTCAACTCCTTCCGCTATATGGAGTTGGATGGCGAGTTCATAGAAACGCCTTTCCAACATTTTGAAGAGGTTGCTCCTGAAGTTGCAGTTGCAAAGACAATGGCTGATGTGCCTATCATTCCCAAGCCTGTGTCTCGGATGGCATGCCTCAAGGATGAGGAGGCTGTAATTAAAGAAGGAAGGAGTACAATGTGGGGGAAACTACCTGAGTTTTCTCACAAGACGGACAAGTTTGGATTAGGTTTTACTACTGTTGGCCAGAAAGTTGTGCGTCGCTCCTGGGCTGGAGGACCACCCGTAAAAATCACTCGCCATGGAATTAATGCCTTAGAAGATGTTGATGAAGAAGATAACTTTTAAGATTGGATCTTTCCAACCGTCGAAGGAGGATTAAGCAACTGGGAAGCGAAAGACTTCATTCACATCACTTTCATCAACCAGTAATTTATCTTTGAACAATTTCCTATTTTGGTCTGTAATAATTAAACAATTTGTACACTATTTTAACCTTATGCCTTACTCGGGGCATATAGGTCCATTTGTAAGGGCTTGATTTCTTCATTATTATGATCGGCGGAAATAGAACTGACTGTTTTTAATGCTGGTTTGCGAAATGTCGCGGTAAGCAAGAGTCGCCATCGTCTTTTATTTTCTCCAACAAGGAAAGGACAAAAGCAGAACAAAATTCCTTTTCGAGATGTCTCTCGGTTCGGGAGGTAGATTATAGAAAGGGAAGGTGTTAGCACCCTTTCTATCCGTGGTTATCCATGGGCTCTTAGGTACTTGCTCACTATGTTTTCAAAAATGTTTTGCTTTTCTTGTGTTTGTGGGTTTTGAAAAAAAGTTTGTTTGAAAACTTCAATTTGACTCTTGTATCAGTCCTCAAGAGTGTATGAAGTGTTTGTTTGAAAACTTTTGTCAGAAAAGTGTAGGTGCGAAAAGTATTTTCGTTTTGAAAGAGCAAGTACCTGAGAACCTCTACCTACTCAAAAGAAATTAAGCTGTGTAAATGTCCTTTAGACAGTATTATCCCACTATTGAGAAGTAGGTAGAACCGTCGTTGGAGTTTGTCGGGTCAATTCGATTATAGGGACATGTGGTCACCAAAGCAATAGTAGGACGCCTTAGCGGTAACCCTAATGTCCTAGATCCTTTTTATCTGAGGCAACCGTTTCGAGGCAACTTGGATCTTTAGACAAGAGGGCGACCTCTAAAACACCCTATACTCAATGACCACGTCGAGGCAACCAAGTGAGGCGTACCCTAGGAGTGGCATGTGCGGGTGTATCAAGATTCAGTTAATATTCTTTGCACATGTTATGGTGAGCTACGGGTTGATTTTAATTTGAGAACAGGTCTTGTCATGCATAGCAGTTAATAATTGTGCGGAAAGTAAATTGCAGAAAATAAATCTACGCTATTACAAGGCGTCGGGTATTTACATCGCCAAAAACATAACCCTTGAAAAATAAATGCGAGAAAATAAAGAAAGCGATAAAAAGGTCCTAATTATCTATTACATCCTCGGAACAGTTACATCAATATGATCAAAAATAATAATGCGCGAATAAAAATTGAATTGGGAAAAGTCTTTAGGGTTTTGACCCTTTTTGAGAAAGAATGAAGTTTGGTCCTTTTTGCATTTAATTAAACCTAATTCTAATTAATTAAATAAAAGAAATATTTTTTAATTTTTTTATGTTTTAATGAAATAAAAGAAAAGAAATTAAAATTGTCAAGACAACCCTAATTCTAATTTATTTTATTTGTTATGAAAATAATTAAAGTTAACCTAATTAAAAAGACTAAATTAATTAATTACATTTATTTACAAAAATAATAAATTAAAGGTGAAATAAACAATAATAATAAAAATATTATAGTTTTCTGATTTTTATTATGAAAATAATTAATTTTGTTAGTTAAATAATAATAATAATAATAAATAAAATAGTTAACTAAATAAATAGAAAATATAGAGAGAAAGAAGAAAAAGAACCCAGGGGGGTGCACTGGCCAGCTTTGGGAGGTTAGAAAGCAATTATGGCCCATTAAGCTACAAGCCTTGTTGACTTTCTGGATCAGGTGTTTGTTGGTTGACTGAGCGCATGGTAATCACTCTATCCTGGCCATTAGATCTATGCTGGCAGCCACATGGCGCGTGGGTGATTGAGGCACATGGTGGAACACTTCCTGAAGCCTGCATGTAATCATGTTAAGAAAAATATTATGAGAGTTTTGGGTGGACCTGGGAATCGAACCCAGGTCCCAATGATTTCCAGCCAGCACAACAACCACTACGCCATTTGCCTGCGTTTGTTATTATAACAATATAATATATAAAACAATTAAATATGCTGTACACAAACATAAAAACGCGCGCTCTTTTGAATCATCCAACCAGACGCTTACACGTCTTTGTCTTCTTTGATGTGCCTGTAAAAAACAAATAGATAGCGGGGGTTTTTAACCCCCACAAACCACAATGAGGAAAAATAGCGATTAGGCGTGTGGTTAATAGAAATATTTCGCAAGGGTGCTAACATGTTCGTCTTGTCTCAACGAATTCAACCATGGATCTTATGAGGCTTAATTTTTCCTGTACTGTAAAGCCCCAAATCCAAAGTTCATGAACCCTAAAATTCAAACATGGCAACTTGTGATTCTGTGCGTTTTAATCCAATCCAGTTATACCATTAGCTTCATATGAGTTCTAGTAATGCAAAACAAACACAAAATCATGTTAAATATGCATGAATCATGAGTTACGATTATGAAAATAATATGCAAACCGTGAAACTGTTCTTGGTGATTCCTGTAGCTTTAGCGCTTGGTTTTGATTGCTACATGTCCCTGACACTTCCAGCAATGTGTTTGAATCAACAAAAGTCCTTGAATTGGCCTGGAATATAGAAAACAGTTTTCAAGTTTTCTTGAATTTTCTTGAATTGGTTATGGCTTTTTTGCAGCAGCTTTCACGTGTGCATGAGTAGGATTTGCTTGTGTACTTATAGGAGAATGAAACTAGGTTAAATCTTGCACAAAAAATCCATGGAATGATGATGGAATATTTGATTGGAAATCAAATAGTTTTGAATCTTTTTTATTGAAGAAAGTTGCTAAACTTGGAGATTTTTGTCCCTTTGATTTGCACACGAAATTGCCAGCATGATTAGGTCATTCTTGCTTCACAAAAAGATTGAAAAATCAAATCTTTGTATTTCCTACAATTTAAATTAATTAAATGAATTAATATTGATTAAAAATCCAATTAATTAATGAAAAATAAGAAAATAATTCAAATAATCTTAATGGGTCGTGCATAAGTCATGGATAAAGTTTCAAGAAGAAATTTGAGGCCCATTAGCAAAAACAAGGTGTTTTGAGCAAAGTTGACTTTTGCAAATTCACAAAAATTTCCCAACTTCTCCAATGCATATCTTGCTCAATTTTGATCATATGAACATGTTCTTGGACATTTTGGAAAGGTCTTGAAGTCCCTTAACCAATGCCTTTGGTCCCATGTCATTTGGATTTACCAATCTCAAGTTATGGTCTTTGACTTAAAGTGCATTTTTGTTGACTTTTGAAAAGGACCTATAATGTAGAAATTGATAACTTTTTGTGAGAGCATTTCTTGGACTTGGAATGTGAATATGGATTGTAGGAAATGTCATCCCCTTAAAAATGAGCATTGGATGGAATTTTTATGATGAAGCATGAAAAATTTATGCCCTGGTCAAGATACAGTTGACTTTTCTACTGTCCAAAAATAGTAACTTCTTGCACCTTGATGATTTTTGAGCCATTCTTGTGGAATCATGATCAAGACTTGATCAAATGATGATTGTGAACTCAAAATAAGATGTTGACCAAAAATTATGACTTTTGACTGTGAAATGACCATTTTGCCCCTGCAGTTGACTGTAGATCAAATGGAGCTTTTGACTGTGCAATTTGGCATTGTGAGTCTTGCAACTTGACATGTAGATGCTTGAGGATGTTTATAGGCCCATGAGACTTGATTGAACCATTGAAAACCTCAAATTCCTTGAAAGAACCAAAACCCTAGTTTCAGCTGGCTTAGGAGGTGGTTTGACTGTGCAAATTCTTGAGCAATCTTGGACCATTTGAAGGTGATTCTTGACAAATCTTGAGGAATATGGGAGGGAAAATTTTGGGGTACAACAGTTTCCCCTGTTCAATCTTCTTTAACCTGAGGATGTAGATTGGCTTGTGTGCCTTTCGTGATCCGAAGGTGGAAGACGATTGAACACTTAAAGTGCCCAGAAATTTGCGCTCGCATAGCGTAATATCAGCAATGTGATGTCGGGAATGGGCTTACAGATGCCATTTGGAGAGATGATGGATAGGAGGATGGGCTTATAGATTCCATCTGTAGATTGTTGGTTTTTGTCTTCGTTGACAGGTTGTCTTCATTGACGTGTTGTCTTCATTGACGGGTTGTCTTCATTGACAGGTTGTCTTCATTGACAGATTGTCTTCATTGACAGGTTGTCTTCATTGACAGGTTGCCTTCATTGACAGGTTGTCTTTATTGACAAGTTGTCTTCATTGACAGATTGTCTTCATTGACAGGTTGTCTTCATTGACAGGTTGTCTTCATTGACAGGTTGTCTTCATTGACGAGTTGTCTTCATTGACGAGTTGTCTTCATTGACGGGTTGTCTTTATCGACAGGTTGTCTTCATTGACGGGTTGTCTTCATTGACAGGTTGTCTTCATTGACAGGTTGTCTTCATTGACAGGTTTTGAGAATTTGACTGCATCTTTCCTGAAAGATGAAGGTCAGTCATATGCAATGCATGATATGGATCAAGCAATGATGTTCTCATCATAAATGAGATTGTATGATATGATTGCGTACGGCAAGAAATCCAAATTATTGGATAAGGATTGTAAACAAAACCTGCAAGGAACTCATGTTGTCAGATGATAAAAATGTGCAAGTAGTTCAAGCTGAAAGCACACAAGTCACACAAACAGCCTTAAGTTTAGGCTTGCATGAGGTCAAAGGTAATACCCTCTTGAAGTTAAGTTGGTTCAACCTGCCCTAGAAAAGTAACCGGGTTCTAGAGGATCTCAATATCACTGACCATCCTCCATCGGTCATGGTTTCAGCTCACGCAATCTTTTCTTGCGGTCGGAACTATCTCGAGAGTATGGTCTCAATGAGTGTAGCATCAAGTATCAACCAGTTCTCAGCTTTACACTGAGGCCGGCTATCTCACTACTTCCTAATGGCCAAGTTGGTCGATTAAAGGTTCTAAGGTCAGTTGATGCTTAATGACACACGCAGCGGCCCCGTATTCTCCTTATTTCTCCATAAGGGATACCGGTACCAACCAATGTGCCACATCAACGTAGCTACTACTTCAACTGTATTTTTCTATGCCGTACAGTTCCCTCACAGTTTATTGCTACTTACCTAAAAGGTGTCGCCAGATCCGGGTTAGGATCTATAGTAACCCCAAACAAAACCCTTAAAAGTAAAGCAACCAAAACAAACAAGAGAAGCAAATATGATGAACTAAATCCTAAGGTATACCCCACTTATTAAGTCACCAGCAGATTCGCCAGTTTTGTGATACGGTGGCAGAACCGACCATTTTTACTGGTTTGCATTTTGCGTCTTTTTTGTTTGCAAAATGTAGCGGTAAGCAAGAGTCGCCACCGACTTTTATTTCATCCAACCGGAAAGGAAAAAAGTACAGAAAAAATCATTTTTTTCGAGATATTTTGAGTACGGGGGGGGGGGGGGGGGGGGGTAGATTATAGAAAGGGAAGGTGTCAGCACCCTTTCTATCCATGGTTTTCCATGGGCTCTTAGGTACTTTCTGGTCTTTTTAAATTTCTTGTGTGTGTGCTTTGTTTTAAAAAGTTTGTTTTACTTCGTTTTAACCCTTGCTTCTGTCTTCAAGAGTGTTACGAAGTGTTTTTGAAAACTTTTTTTGAAAAGTGTTTGGTGTGAAAAAGTTTTATTTGAGCAAGTACCTACTAGCATCTACCTACTCGAAAAAAGATCGTTTCTATTCTTGTTTCCTTTAGACAGCGCTATCCTACTATTGAGAAATAGGTAGCACCGTCGTTGGAATTTGTAAGGTTCAATTCGAAAGGGACGTAATGATCATTGAAGACAACATGTAAGGATACCTTAGCATTTCAAAGGGACTGTCATCATATATTCGTAGGCAACATCGAGGGATAAGATCATATACCATAGGCAACTCGAGGTACGGTAAGGGACCATTATCTTTTATGATGACTTTAACCGAGGGTCTTTGCTAAGGGTATCCCTACGTTCGAGGGACATGAACATTATTTTCCGAGGCAACCAAGTGAGGTATACCCTAAGGGTGCATATGTGTAAGGTGTATTATGTTCAGTTATTTTAGTCTTGTGTTAAGTTTGCTAATGTTTGATTATTCTTGCCATACAATCCTATTAGTCATACATCTAGCAGTTAATAATTGCAGTAATTTAAAAGTGCAGAAATATAAAACCTAGCTATTACAAGGCTTCGGGGAGAGGGATTATGTACATATCCAAAACTTGGGAAAAAAATAAATAAAACGGTAAAGGTCCTACTAATCATCTATTACATCCCAATATACAGTTACAATAATAAAATGAAGTGCAAAAGAATAATAACGCCCAAATTTGAAAAGACGTCTAAAAATCCTAAGATATAAAAAAATCTTTTTGTTGTTTTTTGTTTTAATTTATAAAAATGGTTTAAGTTAAAAAATAATTATTAAAGAAACATGAAATTTAAATAAAAGAAATTAATTCTATGTTTTTTTGGTATTTTTGTTAGGAAAAGGAAAATGAATTAAAATGAAATTAAACCTAAGTTCTATTAATTTTAATTTTTTTAAAAAAAATTAAAGTGTTCAGTTATATAATTTACCAAAATTAAAATTTATTTAAGAAAAAAAAATCCTAAATCTATTTTTATGTGATTTTTATATTTGTTTATTGATAAAAATAAAAAAGGGATTAAAAGTAATAAATGAAATGAATAAAATAAGAAAATAAAGATGGGCCTAGTAGCAAAAGTAAACAGGGGATGCAATCATCAGAAATCCCTAGGCCCAAATCTTCAAAAGCTTCATGCTCTAACTATGGTGTTTTTTTATTCTTGCGTGGAACCTATGATTCAACCATCCATAACTGTTCTATATAAACTCAAACAAACGTTAGCATACCATAAAATGTGATTAAAATTAGAGATTCGAAGTTTAAAATTTTACCAAACCGGTGTTATCAAATGGGGGCGTGCTAGGCGTTTGATGGGTTACTCTTGGGCCTTGTAAGACTCCTGAGGACTTCAAGAGGATGGTTTGAGGCTTGATGTCAATTGAGAGAGACCAGAACCTCGAGATATGACTTACACCAATTCTTTGATTTGTGGAGAGCTTTTTGAAGAGCTTTTAGAGAGTTTTTTGAAGAGCTTTTTGAGAGCTTTTAGAGAGGAATTGCGTGTCTTTCAAGCTTGTATGGCTCTATATTTATAGAGGAGAATGAGGAGACCATAAATCATGGAAAGAATCTCCCTTATAATGTTGTATTTTAAGACCATGATCAAAATTTGAAAAAAATGCCATATTTGATGATTTTATGCCATTTTCACATGTGGATGAACCTAGACATATTTGAAGGGTTATTGCATGAAGTCAATTGACATAAACCAGCATAAAACTTGCCCAAAATAGATTCACATCAAAATTTACATTATTTCTATTATTTATTTATTTAATTCTGAATTTTAATGAATAAAATATCAAAATAAATAGCATAAATAGTAGAAAAATGTATGGGTGGGCTTAGAGGTCGTGGACCATGTTAGGAATGAGTTTCAAATTTGAAAAGATAGTCCCATTTGGAAGAAATCCATGTTTGGTCAATATTTGCTTCATGCAATTTTTTCAAAAATTGGCCAACTTTGACAATGCATATCTCTATCAATTTTAATCCTATGAGGGTGTTCTTTGACTTTTTAGAAAGCTCAAGATGTCCTCTAAGCAACCCTTTTGGTCTCTGTGATACGGTGGAAAGAACTGACTGTTTTTTGGAATGCTGGTTTGCGTTTGTTTTCGCAAAATGTCGCGGTAAGCAAGAGTCGCCACCGACTTTTATTTTATCCAACAAGGAAAGGAAAACAAGCACAGAAAAATTCCTTTTTCGAGGTTTTTTGAGTACGGGGGGTAGATTATAGAAAGGGAAGGTATTAGCACCCTTTCTATCTGTGGTTATCCACGGGCTCTTAGGTACTTGCTCATTGTTTTCAAAATTGTTTTTTTTTGTGCTTGTGGGTTTGAAAAAGTTTTTGTTTTGAAAACTTCGATATAACTCTTGCTTCTGTCCTCAAGAGTGTAATGAAGTGTTTTGAAAACTTTGTTTGAAAAGGAGTGTAAGTGTGAAAAGATTTGTTTTGTTTTAAATGAGAAAGTATCTAAGAACTATCTACCTACTCGAAAAAGGAATCGTTCTATGTTAATTTCCTTTAGACAATGCCATCCCACTATTAGTGAGTGGGTAGTACCGTCGTTGGAGTTTGAGGGTCAATTCGAATGAGGGACATACGGTCAATAAAGCAATGTTAGGACGCCTTAGCGGTAACCCTAATGTCTTAGATCATTTGTTTGAGGCAACAATATCCGAGGTAACCATTTCGAGGCGACTATGATCTTTTAGACAAGAGGGTGACCTCTAAAACGACCTATACTCAATGACCGTGTACGAAGGCAACCAAGTGGGGTGTACCCTAAGAGTGCGTATGTGCGAGTGTGTCGTTTTTAGTTATTTTTATCTTTGCACATGTTAAGGGTGATCTAACTGTTTTAAGTTTAGCCATACATTCTTGTCATGCATCCTAAATCATACATCTAACAGTTAATATTTTGCGGAATTTAAAATGCAGAAATTAAACTAAGCTATTACAAGGCTTCGAGTATTTACATAGCCAAAAACAAACCCTTCGAAATTAAAGCGATAAATGTAGAATAAACATCCTAATTAAACTATTACATCCCATGAGCAGTTACATTAAATATCGTAAAAAATAAATAAAAGCGGTAAAGGTAAATAAACGTCCTAATTAAATTATTACAAACTGTGAGCAGATACAATAATTGGGCAAAATAATAATAAAGCGCGCGATTAAAAATTAGATCGACGATAAATTAGGGTTTTGACCCTTCTATCCTAATTAAAAAAAAGAAAATGTTTTTTTGTTGTTTTTAATATTTTTTTAAGAAAAGGAATTAGATTTTTAAATTAAATGCAAAATTGATTGGTTATTAAATTAATTAATGAAAATAATTAAATGACATATTTTTGGATTTTTGTTATTTTAGGAAAGAAATAAAATAATTAAGTTAGTAATAAAACCTATTTATTCTAATTAATTTTAATTATGTAAAAAGAAATTAAAGTTGTCTAATAATTAATAACCTAATTAAATTAATTACTTTTTTTTAAATAAAAATAAATATCTTGAATTTAATTGGATAGAAAAATGTTTTGTGATTTTTTGATAAAAAAGAAAATAATTTGATGGGTTAGTAAAATAAATAAATGAAATAATATAAATATAAAAGAATTAGAGAAAAGCAAACTGGGCCTGCAATGTGGGGGTGCAATCATCAGAAATCTCTAGGTCCGAATCTTCGAAAGCTTTATGCTCTAACTATGGTGTTTTTTTTATTCTTGCGTGGAACCTATGATTCAAACATCCATAACTGTTCTATATAAACTCAAGCAAACGTTAGCATACCATAAAATGTGATTAAAATTAGAGATTCAAAATTTAAAATTTTACCAAACCGGTGTTGTCAAATGGGGGCGTGCTAGGCGTGTGATGGATTGCTCTTGGGTCTTGTAAGACTCTTGAGGACTTCAAGAGGATGGTATGAGGTTTGATGTCAATTGAGAGAGACTGGAACCTCGAGATATGACTTGCACCAATTCTTTGATTTTTGGAGAGCTTTTTGAAGAGCTTTTAGAGAGCTTTTTCAAGAGCTTTTTGAGAGCTTTTTAGAGAGGATTTTAGTCCCTTTCAAGCTTGTATGGATCTATATTTATATAGGAGAATGAGGAGACAAGAAAGCATGGAAAGAATCTCCCTCATAATGTTGTGTTTTAAGACCATGATCAAGATTTGAAAAAAATGCCATATTTGATGATTTTATGTCATTTTCACATGTGAATGAACCTGGACATATTTGAAAAGTTATTACACGAAATCAATTGACATAAACCAGCATAAAACTTTCCCAAAATGGATTCACATCAAAATTTACATTATTTCTATTATTTATTTATTTAATTTTGAATTTTAATGAATAAAATATCAAAATAAATAGCATAAATAGTAGAAAAATGTATGGGTGGGCTTAGAGGTCGTGCAACATGTTAGGAATGAGTTTCAAACTTGAAAAGATAGGCCTATTTGGAAAAAATCCAAGTTTGGTCAATATTTGCTTCATGCATTTTTTCAAACATTGTCCAACTTTGATAATGCATAACTCCCTCAATTTTGACTCTTTGGAGGTGTTCTTGGACTTTTTAGAAAGCTTGAGATGTCCTCTAAGCGACCCTTTTGGTCTCATATCATTTTTATACTCCATGCTCATGTATGAAGCTTTTACAAAAAAGGTGTTTTTCTTGACTTTCAAAAATGACCTATAATATCCAAATTCATAACCTCTTGTGAGTGCATATTTTGATCTTGGGAGATGAAGATGGATTGTAGGAAATTAAATCCTCTTCAAAATGAGCTTTGTATGGGTCATTTCTCATAAAGTATGAGAAAGTTATGCTTGGTCAAAGTTGAGTTTACTTTTCCTGCAAAACCCTAATTTAACAACTTTTGAATCTTGATGAAATTTGAACAATCCTTGATTAATCATGATCAAACCTTGATCAAATGATGAAATACACTTCAAAATGATAATGTTGACAAAAAATATTGAAGTTTGACTGTATTTGGGTCATAGTTGACTTTTGCCCTAGCATAATCGATTTTTGGACCTTTGAGCAATTGACTGGGCAAACTTCCTCTGCAAGGCTTGAAATTTGACATGGATGTTCTTGAGAACATATTAGGACAATGGTGAGCACTTAAGGTCATTTGTACTTAAGGATCTTGATGCAATTTGAAACCCTAATTTGGGATAGACTGCCTTAGGAGATAGCTTGTCTGGTCAATCTTTGAGCAACCTTGAGCAACTTGGAGATTTTTCTTGCAATGTTTTGAGAAATATGGGAGGGAAAATTTTGGGGTACAACATTTGCCCCTGTTCAATCTTCTTAAACCTGAGGATGTAGATTGGCTTTCATGCGTTTCGTGATCCGAAGGTGGAAGATGATTAAACACTAGAGTGCCCAGAAATTTGCACTCGCATGAAGAGGTATCAGCCTTGTGATGTAGGGAATGAGATTACAGATGCCATTTGGAGATTGGTGACGAGGGTATGGGCTTAAATATGCCATCTGAAGGAGTGTCGATCGCATAAGAGATTCCTTGGCGAGAGCTTGTATACCTGTTGTTGTAGAAGATTCCGCTAGGGAAGTCTGATCTTTGTTGAGATTTAGGAACTTGCCCGTAATTCAACTGAAATGTCGAGATTTAGGAACTTTCCCGTAATTCAACTGAGGGGAAACATCTTCGTCGAGATTTAAGAACTCGCCCGTAATTCAACTGAGAAAACTTCTCTGCTGAGATTTAGGAACCTGTCTGTAATTCAACGGAGGAACTTTGTCGAGATTTAGGACCTTGTCTGTAATTCAACTGAGAAAAACAACTCTGTTGAGATTTAAGAACTTGTCAGTAATTCGACTAGAGGGAAAGATCTTCATCGAGATTTAAGAACTCGCCCGATATTTCAACTGAGAAAACTTCTCTACTGAGATTTAGGAACTTGTCTGTAATTCAACGGAGGATACTGTCGAGATTTAGGACCTCGCCTATAATTCAACTGAGAAAAACTCTGTTGAGATTTAAGAACTTGTCAGTAATTCGACTGGAGGGAAACATCTTCTTCGAGATTTAAGAACTCGCCCATAATTAAATTGAGAAAACTCTACTGAGATTTAGGAACTTGTCTGTAATTCGACGGAGGAACTTTGTCGAGATTTAGGACCTTGCCTGTAATTCAACTGAGAAAAACTCTGTTGAGATTTAAGAACTTGTCAGTAATTCGAATTTGGGGGAAACATCTTCATCGAGATTTAAGAACTCGCCCGTAATTCAACTGAGAAAACTTATCTGCTGAGATTTAGCAACCTGTCTGTAATTCAATGGAGGAACTTTGTCGAGATTTAGGACCTTGCCTGTAACTCAACTGAGAAAACTCTGTTGAGATTTAAGAACTTGTCAGTAATTCGACTTTGGAGGAAACATCTTCATCGAGATTTAAGAACTCTCCTGTAATTCAACTAAGAAAACTTCGCTGCTGAGATTTAGGAACTCGTCTGTAATTCGACGAAGGAACTTTGTCGAGATTTAGGACCTTGTCTGTAATTCAACTGAGAAAAACTCTGTTGAGATTTAAGAACTTGTCAGTAATTCGACTGAGGTAAAAGCTTCATAGCTTTGGATTTTGTGAGAACTTAACCGCATCCTTCCTGAAAAGTAAATGTTAGTTGTATGTAATGCATGATATGTATCAAGCAATGATGTTCTCAAAATAATTGAGATTGTGTTGTATGATGCGTATATGCATGTGTCATGATGTATGGAAATGTAATGTTTTTAGCTGGGGAAAACAAATCCCGGATAGCTGCTGGAGAAAAGAGTTGAATTCTTTGTTTCCGCTGGGGATAGCGAATGAAGATGATCGTGAGAGTAAACCTGCAGGAGAGGATAACTCCGTTGGGGGATAAACTGATGAGGAGACTACTCTGTGGGGAAGAGATGCTCTGTTGAGGATATCGCTGATAAATTCCGCTGGGGATGCATTACCGTTTTCTAGTGATACTGAATCCTGTTGCGGACTGAATTCCTGTTTGTGAAAGGAATGAACTCTGCTGGGGATGATCTTCAGTTGCGACTTCATTGGGGATAACCTTTTAGACTCTACTGGGAGCAATCTTCCAAAGTCTACTGGGGATGATTCTCCACACTCCACTGGGGAAGCTTTTTCAGACTGCACTGGGGAAAATTTTCAAACTCCACTGGGGATATTTTATACTCCGTCGGGGATAATAAGACTTTTTCAGTGCTGATGCTAGATAAACTCTGCTTGGGGAGAATATTACTAATTCATTCACAGTTGCGAGTCTCAGCTGGGGAGAGCTAACATTACTGTCTTTTTCTTACTCTGCAGGGAGTGACTGTTACTAGGATGCGTGCTAAGGATATGATGATGGCTTTGCATCGAGACTTTTCTGCCCCTGTATCTGCGGGAGAAGGTTCCTGCGGAGGCTTTGCGGATCGAGTATTATCCCAACCTATGAGATGCTCGGTAACTTTCGATTGGAATGACAAGTCTTCTTATGGTAGGCAAGTGACAAGATGACGGGACATAGTCGTACGCTTTGATCCCTAATTTTTGCCTGGACCGCCCTTTCGGGTTTTCAGTCCACCGGGATACCCTTTTTACCCAAGCCGCCCTTTCGGGTTTTCGACTTGTCGGGTGTACATATATTTTGTTTTTTTTGTTTTTTATCCCTGATTTTTGCCCGAACCTTTTTGGTTCGTCGGAATGCCCTTATTTTTACCTGGGCCTATCAACCTAGCGGGTCTTTGTTCATGCGCAGTATTTTTTGACTATGTCCACGCTCTCAGAGTGTAGGAAGTTGTCACTATCGGCAATGTTGTGTTGCCATACTACCAGAAGATGTTCGTTTGATCATGCAAGATTCGTTGCTGGAATTCATGTCCAATGCTCCAAGCGATTCAGATGGAGATTTGCCCCTAGCTATTTTGGCATTTTTGAGAGATTCCTTGAATCTTGATTTGACTGCCCCAGATAACGGACAATGATCATGTCGTTCCCCTTGTTTGGAAGTGTTTTTCCACTTGAGGTGATCCTTTTTATTGAGAAGGTTTTATTTTGTTCACTAGATATTCGTCGTGCGAAGTTCTCTACTGTTTGAACAAATGGTCATATGCAAACAATGTTATTTAAGAATGCAAAGCCTATATCTGTCTTGAAGTTTTTGAAAATAAATTTTTCAGTAAAACAAGCGAATTTTTTTTGTAAAATATGATGTCAACTCAGGATTTATAGCAAGCCCTACAGGAGTCAGGATACCTTTTGTAACAGTATGCTTTCGAACTAACCCATGCTCCAGCTAGGACTTTTAAGGGTTATAACGTGGCCTGGTTCATGGTTCAATAAACAAAGGATAAAGGCTCAAAATTAATTTGTACCCACCTGCTCTTCGTGATGTTCTTCGATCCTAAAATCAGCTAATCGTGCATTAGATCCCGCTTGAGTCTTCGCTCTGATATTCCAGTGATGGTTCGGATACTGACAATTTATCTTGAACAGGCAGTCATTTTTTGTTGAGGGTTTGTAGGACCTCTTTCTTTTTATTTTATTATCCCTGTCTTTTTCCTGAACTGTTTCTTTTTGTGATTGCAGTCAGCGGGATGCCCCAGTTTTTTTCTTAAGTCTCCTTCATAGGTTTTGACTTGATGGGCTTTTATTTCGAGAGATAATGACTGCCTGTTCTTACGATTATACGGAACTATCACCGTCTTTTGCTTTGGAAGGACTTCTTTGATGCCATTCATTATGCACCTGGATTAACTGAGAAAACTACCCTGCCCCGGGTTATAATTATGGGTTTTAATTTATGAAAAGAAAAACTCCAACTTCTTTGGCTCAAAGGGGTTGACTAGGGATTATATTCCTTATAACTTCACTGTTTAGGATTTGAAACAATGCTTGTACCTCGTCAGTGGGGTCTGTTCAAAAGCATATTGTAGAGATTTTGATATCATTTTCGTCATCCTCCTTCTAAAGGCTTAGATTTTTTTTTAATCGAGAGTTGATCATCACAAAAAATGAAAGCAATTTGAATATAGTGAATACGAATGGATTGATTCAAAACATACATATGCAATGCATTGATAAAGTAATAAAGTTTGACATGAATAAATGTTCGAACAATCAAAAGAAAATTACAACTTGAAAATTATAATGAACAAAAAGTCTTCTTATCTCATGACTTGTGACTTTAAATAGTGAGCCTTGGAGGGATGGTAGAAGAACTCAGCTTGACCATCTTGTGTGAATTCCAATGCTCCTTCATCAATCAGGTTTTGAATTTTGTACTTCAATTTCCAACAGTCGTCGGTATCATGCCCCGGGCTGTTTGAATGGTATACACACCTTGCATCAAGATTGTAGTTGGGTGAAGAGGTCTTAGGATTCGGATGAGGTCCTACCAATGTCACCAGATTCAATCTCAACCGGTGTTACAAAGCTTGGGACAGCGGCATGTTGAGCTTGGTAAACTGCCTCTGATTAACCTGTTGTTTATGGCACGGTTGTTGTTGGACCCGTGAGGTAGTAGCAACTTGGAGAGATCCATTCTTCACCAAACCAAATCTTTGTATTCTTGGAGGTTGATCCATGACTTGGTCCCCGACCTCGACTGTTTGCTTCATGCTGTTGTATTTGTCTTGATGAAGCTGGCTGATAATGGTTCTCAGCTCTTCTTGTTCCCGGGCTAAGCTTTGGATAAGGGCCATCTGCCCCAGCATCTGGGTTTTCATGGCGCCTAACTCAGCTTGCAGTTGTTCCAGCCGTTCATCCTTATTGTCTTCAGGACTTTTCTTGACCAAGTTCCCGACGAGGAGTGTTTTCAACTCTACCTTCCCCTTGGATAGGTTTAGGAATACGTCTCTGAACTGAGCTTCTTGAGTTTGAAGATCTTGGTTGTCTTGTAGGAAAGCCATTGCTGAAATAAACAGCGAGAACATGAGAGACTTGTACTGGGAGACCTGTTATGCAATGATATGTATGATATATGGACGCAATGTTTTCAAGGATCTCGCGGGTAAACAAGAAACTTGTTAGAATTTTAATTTTGCAGCTTTGATTGAAGAAACTTCGTGTTGTTAAGAGTCCTTCTTCAAGAGTCAAGCTCACCATATCGAGTGGGTCATAGCCCCTGACTCAAGTCATCGTGTTTTGATCTCTAGACGACATTGGTTAGAGGAAAATAAATCCCCTTTGCCCCTTGCTAGACATTTGATTTACCATGACCTGCATCACAAACCCTTGAGATCCTCGAAATGGTTAAGGAAATGTTGAGGCATGATGCTATGATGTGTATGTTATGCGTTTAAGCAAAAGTGTGAGGTGCTGTAAGTAAACCCTGCAATAAATCCAAATTATTGGATAAGCACTATAAACAAAACCTGTAAGGAACTCATGTTGTCAGATAACAAGAATGTGTAAGTAGTTCAAGTTTGAAAGCACACAAGTCACATAATAGCCCTTAAATTTAAGGCTGGCATGGAGTTTAGGTATTACCCTCTTTCAGTTTAGTTGGTTCAACCTGTCCTAGTAATAGTAATCGGGTTCTAGAGGATCTCAATATCACTGACCACCCTCGATCGGTCATAATTCCAGTTTAGCAACATTTTCTTGCAGCCGGAATCATCGCGAGAGTTTGGTCTCAATGAGTGTAGCATACTGCTACTTTTTTATGGCCGAGTTGGTCAATTATAGGTTCTAAGGTCAGTTGGTGCTTAATGACCCCTTAGAAGACCCATATTCTCCTTGTTCCACCACAAGGGATATCGGTACAAACTAAAGTGCCACACCAACGTAGCTACTGCTTCAACCGTATCAGTCTACGCCATACAGTTCCCTCACAGTTTATTTCTACTTACCTAAAGAGTGTCCCCCAGATCCGGGTTAGGATCTATAATAACTCCGACTCAAGCCCACAAAGATAAAGCATACAAATCAAGCAATTGAAAACATTATGAACTATTCCTAAGGTACACCCCACTTATTATTTTCCCCAGCAGAGTCGCCAATTCTGTGATACGGTGGGAAGAACTGACTGTTTTTTGGAATGTTGGTTTGCATTTTGCGTTTGTTTTTGCAAAATGTCACGGTAAGCAAGAGTCTCCACCGACTTTTATTTTATCCAACAAGGAAAGGAAAAAAGCACAGAAAAATTCCTTTTTCGAGATTTTCTGAGTACGGGGGGTAGATTATAGAAAGGGAAGATATTAGCACCCTTTCTATCTGTGGTTATATACGGGCTCTTAGGTACTTGCTCATTGTTTTCAAAATTGTTTTCTTTGTGCTTGTGGGTTTGAAAAAGTTTTTGTTTTGAAAACTTCGATATAACTCTTGCTTCTTTCCTCAAGAGTGTAATGAAGTGTTTTGAAAACTTTGTTTGAAAAGGAGTGTAAGTGTGAAAAGATTTGTTTTGTTTTAAATGAGCAAGTATCTAAGAACTATCTACCTACTCGAAAAAGGAATCGTTCTATGTTAATTTCCTTTAGACAATGCCATCCCACTATTAGTTAGTGGGTAGCACCGTTGTTGGAGTTTGAGGGTCAATTTGAATGAGGGACATATGGTCACTAAAGCAATGTTAGGATGCCTTAGCGGTAACCCTAATGTCTTAGATCATTTGTTTGAGACAACAATATTCGAGGCAACCATTTCGAGGCGACTATGATCTTTTAGATAAGAGGGTGACCTCTAAAACGACCTATACTCAATTACCATGTACGAAGGCAACCAAGTGGGGTATACCCTAAGAGTGCGCATGTGCGAGTGTGTCGTTTTCAGTTATTTTTATCTTTGCACATGTTAAGGGTGATCTAACTGTTTTAAGTTTAGCCATACATTCTTGTCATGCATCCTAAATCATACATCTAACAGTTAGTATTTTGTGGAATTTAAAATGCGGAAAGTAAACTAAGCTATTACAAGGCTTCAGGTATTTACATAGCCAAAAACAAACCCTTCGAAATTAAAGCGATAAATGTAGAATAAACGTCCTAATTAAATTATTACAAACTTTGAGCAGATACAATAATTGGGCAAAATAATAATAAAGCGCGTGATTAAAAATTAGATCGACGAGAAATTAGGGTTTTGACCCTTCTATCCTAATTAAAAAAAAGAAAATGTTTTTTTGTTGTTTTTAATATTTTTTTAAGAAAAGAAATTAGATTTTGAAATTAAATGCAAAATTGATTGGTTACTAAATTAATTAATGAAAATAATTAAATGACATATTTTTGGATTTTTGTTATTTTAGGAAAGAAATAAAATAATTAAGTTAGTAATAAAACCTATTTATTCTAATTAATTTTAATTATGTAAAAAGAAATTAAAGTTGTCTAATAATTAATAACTTAATTAAATTAATTACTTTTTTTTTTAATAAAAATAAATATCTTGAATTTAATTGGATAGAAAAAAGTTTTGTGATTTTTTGATAAAAAAGAAAATAATTTGATGGGTTAGTAAAATAAATAAATGAAATGATATAAATATAAAAGAATTAGAGAAAAGCAAACTGGGTCTGCAATGTGGGGGTGCAATCATCAGAAATCTCTTGGCCCGAATCTTCGAAAGCTTCATGCTCTAACTATGGTGTTTTTTTTTATTCTTGCGTGGAGCCTATGATTCAAACATCCATAAATGTTCTATATAAACTCAAGCAAACATTAACATACCATAAAATGTGATTAAAATTAGAGATTCGAAATTTAAAATTTTACCAAACCGGTGATGTCAAATGGGGGCGTGCTAGGCGTGTGATGGATTGCTCTTGGGCCTTGTAAGACTCTTGAGGACTTCAAGAGGATGGTTTGAGGCTTGATGTCAATTGAGAGAGACCGGAACCTCGAGATATGACTTGAACTAATTCTTTGATTTCTGGGGAGCTTTTTGAAGAGCTTTTTGAGAGCTTTTTGAGAGCTTTTTAGAGAGGATTTTCGTCCCTTTCAAGCTTGTATGGCTCTATATTTATAGAGGAGAATGAGGAGACAAGAAAGCATGGAAAGAATCTCCCTCATAATGTTGTGTTTTAAGACCATGATCAAGATTTGAAAAAAATGTCATATTTGATGATTTTATGCCATTTTCACATGTGAATGAACCTAGACATATTTGAAAAGTTATTGCACGAAATCAATTGACATAAACCAACATAAAACTTTCCCAAAATGGATTCACATCAAAATTTACATTATTTCTATTATTTATTTATTTAATTCTGAATTTTAATGAATAAAATATCAAAATAAATAGCATAAATAGTAAAAAAATGTATGGGTGGGTTTAGAGGTCGTGGACCATGTTAGGAATGAGTTTCAAACTTGAAAAGATAGACCCATTTGGAAAAAATCCAAGTTTGGTCAATATTTGCTTCATGCATTTTTTTCAAAAATTATCCAACTTTGATAAAGCATAACTCCCTCAATTTTGACTCTTTGGAGGTGTTCTTGGACTTTTTAGAAATCTAGAGATGTACTCTAAGCAACGCTTTTGGTGTCATCTCATTTTGATACTCCATTCTCATTTATGAAGCTTTTACAAAAAAGGTGTTTTTGTTGACTTTCAAAAATGACCTATAATGTCCAAATTCATAACCTCTTTTGAGTGCATATTTTGATCTTGGGAGATGAATATGGATTGTAGTAAATTGCATCCTCTTAAAAATTAGCTTTGTATGGGTCATTTATCATAAAGTATGAGAAAGTCATGCTTGGTCAAAGTTGAGTTTACTTTTCCTGCAAAATCCTAATTTAGCAACTTTTGAATCTTGATGAACTTTGAGCAATCCTTGATGAATCATGATCAACCCTTGATCAAATGATGAAATACACTTCAAAATGAGAATGTTGACAAAAAATCTTGAAGTTTGTACTTAAGGATCAATGGTGAGCATTTAAGGTCATTTGTACTTAAGGATCTTGATGCAATGTGAAACCCTAATTTGGGATAGACTGCCTTAGGAGATAGCTTGTCTGGTCAATCTTTGAGCAACCTTGAGCAACTTGGAGATTTTTCTTGCAATGTTTTCAGAAATATGGGAGTAAAAATTTTGGGGTACAACAGTCTCATCTCAATTGAGTCTTCCATGTTCATGTATGAAGCTTTGACATAAAAGGTGTTTTTGTTGACTTTCAAAAATGACCTATAATGTCCAAATTTATATCTTCTTATGAGTGCATATTTTGAACTTGGGAGATAAATATGGATTGTAGGAAATTGAATCCTCTTCAAAATGAGCTTTGGATGGGTCATTTCTGATAAAGTATGAGAAAGTTATGCTTGGTCAAAGTTGAGTTGACTTTTCCTACAAAACCCTAATTTAGCAACTTTTGGGTTTTGATGAATTGTGAGCAATCCTTGAGGAATAATGATCAACCCTTGATCAAATGATGAATATTACTTAAAAATGAGAATGTTGACCAAAAATCTTGAAGTTTGACTGCATGTGGGCCACGGTTGACTTTTGCCATAACACAGTCGATTTTCAGGCCTTTGAGCAATTAACTGAGCAAACTTTCTCTACAAGGCTTGAAACTTGACATGGATGATCTTGAGAACATATTAGGACAATAGTGAGCATTTGGGACCCTTTTGATTCAAACATCCTTATGCAAACTGAAACCCTAATTTAAGGTAGATTGTCTTAGGAGAGAATTTGTCTGGTCAACTCTTGGACTTCCTTGAGCAATTTGAGGATCTCACTTGAAATGTATTGAGAAATATGGTAGGGAAGATTTTGGGGTATAACAGCACCCACCTTGACCTATTTTTTGTCTTCTTTGGTACCTAGGTTGATTGTATCGACGGGTTCCTCGTGGGGCTGAATGGTTCTCTCTTCTTGTAGTAGCAACCTGGCAAGTTCTCCTGGTACTTGACAATCTTCCTCACCTTCATTCTCAGCTTGGTAGGTTAAATTTTCAGAGTCACAGAAGGCCATAGCATAACCGTTACCCATGGGATCCCGAATGGATGTAGACCTGCATTGTGAGTGTGAGTGTGCGTAAGAGTATAGCTATCTTTGAAGGAAATGAAAATGTAAAAAGAAAAACAATGAGCACAAAGTTTGTATGCAAAAACGTCCATGATTCATTGATGTCATATGGAAATGAGATAATAACCCTTACTAAGGGACCATTGTTCCTCGGGTAAGACACAAGGTTTTAAGAGTCTGAATTGTTTTAATATTACATATCCAACAAAATGTAAAGACAAATTACTGTGGGATAAAAGTGATTGGGACAAAGTCTCTAGCCTCCTAGTTGTTGAGACCTCCATTGACAGTTGGGAAAATCCAATCCTCTAGGTCATAGTTATCTTCATCATCCTCCACTGCATTGACTTCGCGGTTGCTGATCTTCAAGGGTGGTCCTCCGGCACGATCACGGCGTACATCCTTCTGGGCACCTGAAGTGAAACCCAGACCGAACTTGTCAGATTTGTATGGCATATCTGGGAGTTGTCCCCAAATAGTGCACCCACCTTATTCTATCACTGCCTTGGCATCCTTTAAAGATGACATCCTGAGTGGAGGCCTTGTAATCTTGGGAACTTGAGACACAGCCTTGGTTACTGCCATATCTTGCGGGACTTCTTCAAAGTGTTGGAATGGAGTTTCAATAAATTCACCATATAATTCCATATATCTGAAGGAATTGAGATGGCTGATCATATAATCTTCTTCTCCATGAACGGTAATAATCTTCCCTTGAATTGGATACTTCAGCATTTAGTGCAACGTAGAAGTGACAGCGCCAGCATTGTGAATCCACGATCGGCCTAGCAAGCAGGAATATGAAGGGAGAATATCCATTACATAAAAAGTTGAATCAAATGTTTGGGTTCCAACCTTTATGGAGATATCCACTTCCCCATGCACCATCCTTTTTGAGCCGTCAAAGGCCCTCACTACTATGTTGCTTGGCTTTAATGTCAGTCTCTCACAGTCAAGCCTATCAAGAGCCTTTTTAGGCAATACATTCAGAGACGAACCAGTTTCCACCAAAACATGAGCCAAAGTTGTGCCCCTGCATTCTACTGAGACATGAAATGCCTCATTATGCTTTCTTCCTCTTGGCGTTAAATCAGCATCTGAAAAACCTAGACCATTATCTGCAGTCAAGCTGGCTACGCAGTCTTAGAACTGATCGGCAGATGTTTCTTGGGGTACATGAGCAGTTTTCAGGAATTTTACCAAGGCTTTTGCATGAGCCTCGGAACATAGTAATAGAGTCAACATGGAAATTTTTTATAGAGTTTGCCCCAGTTGCTCGACTACATTGGAGTCGCTTCTTTTTATGATCTTTAGAATTTCCTCCACCTCTTTCCGGGAGGTCTCAGGGATAGCCAATGATTGTTCCTTCGTCCGGACAGGCTCAACCAGAATACCTTTACCTTGAGTCTCGGTTGACTCGGCAGCAGGAATATCAGTAGGGGTGATAACAGGGATTGTAACAGTTTTGTCGGCAGGAGTATTAGCAGAGATGATTATAGGACTGGGAAAAGCTCTTGAAGGAGTAACAACAACATGAATGATTACGGGTCCAGAAATAGCCTTTGGAGGAGCAATTTCTGAAGAGAATATACTTCCGCTTCGGGTAATCTTACTGGTCCCTGTGATATTACTGACATCAGAGTCAATCTTCTCAGAACTTGAATCATCGGTAGCTGGCCAATCTTGCTTAATATCGTGGTAGTAGACATCCACCCTATAATTCCATGGTACGATTTTGTATGACGAATACGGGATTGGTCCAGGCATTGTAATTATCAAAGGAGCTACTTTTGGAACTGATGTAATTCTGACGGGTCTTTTGGGGGAGACCTTGGAAGAATTGTCAGAAATGGTTACGATGGAAACATCATTATAAGAAATAGTTGGGACAAAAGTCTTCTCGAACAAAATTTCCTTGTTATCTATTAGGCACTGAATGCCTGCTTTCAACAAAGGACAGCTGGTTGGTGAGGACAAACAGAAGTGACAACTTTCATCACAGCCCGGGAAAACACCGGCATTCAACAAGTTCTCTTTGATAGTCAGGAGTGGGGTCATAAGTTCATCAACTGAAGTAACAAACATATCTTCCTCAATGGCGTTGGTATTATGGCCATGTTTGGGCATAGGGGCAGAAATGACATTGGGATTTTCTGGCGCATCGAATTCAATCTCTTTGGCTTCAAGGAGGTCTTGTACTTTGTTCTTTAGAGCCCAACAGTTGTTAGTGTCATGGTCGGGACTCTCAGAGTGGTATGCACAGCGGGCATTAGGATGATAGTGAGGAGAGGTTGTGTTAGGGTTCTTTGGAGCTTCTTTCAAGGTCACTAGGTTGGATCTTAACAAATGCAAAAATACTTAAGACAGGGTCATGTTAATTCTGGTGAATTGTCGGACCGGTCTTTCCATTCTTGGTTGGTTGTTTCTTTGCTGATCAGGAGCAGGTTTAGGAATCATAACAGCCCCCACCATTGGACGGCGTTCGGCCCTATCTTGATTTCTCTGAGGATATACAACAACCACTTCTTTCTTTCCAATGAAATGCTTCCTTACAGAAGTGGAGGATGCATCTTTTTGAATCTTTCCATTCTTTATTCTGGCTTCTACCCTTTCTCTGGTCAATATCAATTCAGTAAAACCTGCCGATGAACTCCCAATTAAGTGATTGAAGAAGGGGCCAGAAAAGGTGCCCAAAAACATGTCTACGAACTCTCTTTCAGATAAGGGAGGTTGAACTCTTCCGGCCAAGTCCCTCCATTTTTGCGCATAATCCTTGAAGCCTTCACTTGAAACCATGGCCATACTCTGGGGTTGAGTACGGGTAGGCGCAAGATCAGCATTGTATTGGTATTGTTTGTAAAAGGCTGCAACAAGATCTTCCTAGTTATGAACATTGGCTCTTTCTAACTGATAAAACCAATCAAGTTGAGTTCCAGACAGACTGTCTTGGAAGAAATGTATCCATAAATATTTGTCAGCGGTATGGGGCTGGATTTTCCTCACCTCCTCAAAGTCCAATCCAGACACTTTTTGAATTTCCATTGCACTCAACCGTTCTTCTATATGCTTATACTTGTCGTCGGCTAGAGGGTATTATTCTTCAGAATAGTCTTCTTCTTCCTCTTCCTCTTCTGAATCAAACTGAACAATTGTTTCTTTGCCTTTCCCATCTTGGTTGTCTTTCTCACCGGATGTCATTGCAAAGTCTAAGGCCCTTCTTGTTTGCCCTTGGAATCTCCTTCCCATGTTCATAATTCTAGTTATTTTCTTCGTCTTCTTTTTCTTCTCCTCAACCAGCAAGGTATTCAACTCTTCTTGTCCTTTGGCTGGAGTTAAGAACAACTGTTGAAACTGTGCATTCTGAGCTTGGAGGTCCTTCACCATTTGCTCGAGATCCATCTTACTGAAATAAACAGTAGAGATATAAGGAGACTTGTTACAAGAAACCTGCTTATGTTATGATGAATGATAAATGCATATGCAATGATTTCAAGGACTTTAAGATTCAAATTTGTTTTAGACCAAAAAGGAAACACACGTTATATTAATAGATTAAAGCTCGAGTACATCAATGCCTTCTTGGGCAAAATAATACAAAAACTCTAAGATAAAAAGGTAGTATGCATCCTCTTTGGCGCAATGTAGGCATTCAGAGTCTGCTCCTCATGAAGTAGTCTAGTAAGTTCCAAAACCTTCTTCTCGCTTGGGTAGAATTGGGCTTCGAAAGTATCTCGCTCCCCCTTGAGTTGTATCCAATCCCTTTGTAGGTCTTCAATAGAGGTGGGCATGTCAGGATGTAGGATAGTGTATGGAACATCTCCTTCCATGACAGGCTCAATGATTACCGGGAGAATGGAAGGATAAGGCATCGTAAGACTCTGAGCACGGGTTCGTAGCCATTTAAGGTAAGGCTCAAGAGGGATGGAATTTGTATGCCCCAAAGTGTTTCTATCTACCTTGTTCAACATCCTCCAAGCTCGGATAAATCTCTGGCGAAGACCTTGATCGTCGTTGTCGTAGTCAAATACCAAACCTTGAATCAGCATCTCATGCGGGCCATCCATTCGAGCGTATCCAAACTGTTTTAAGGTTAAGCAGGGGTTATAGGTGATACCTCCCCTAATGCCAAGTAAAGGGACATTAAGAAATTATCCACACCGGTCGACAATAGTAACATTCTCTATAGATCGGGAACACCAATGAATGTCTGAATGTTTGAGCGTCATCAACCTTTATGGCCACCTTGAACCTTGCTCATTCTTCAATACAGATTGGGGAAGATGTGAAATATACCATCTTGCCAAGAGAGGAGTTCAACACATAAGAACACCTCTTTTCCTCATTGTGCGAGTGTGAAAAGAGTGTAGGATGTCTCCTAGTAAAGTAGGCACTGGGTTGCGGGACATGAAGATTTTGACGGTGTTCACATCTATGAGTTGGTCAGGATTCGGAAACAAAACCATCCCATAGATGAGGAGAGCCACAATTTCCTCAAAGGCTTGTAAGTCCAAGGAGTTCCAACAATTTTGGGCTTTCTCAAACAAGAACTTTTCTAGGAAACCCTTGACACCACTCCTTGTTTCCCAATGAGTTGTGACATCATATGAGTGCAAGTGTAGAGCTTGAGCAATGTCTTATGGCTTTGGGTCTCTTTCCATACCATTGAAAGGTAGTTGGTTGAGAATGGGAATCCTCAATAGTCGGGAGAATTCTTCCAAAGTAGGCACAATTTGATAGTCGGGAAATGTGAAGCAATGGTGAAAAGGATCAAAGAACCGAAAGAGAACCTTCATCATGTCCTCATTTGTGTTGGAGGTGACCAAGTTGAGTAGGCGACCATGTCTCTCGGTGAATGGATAGTTTTCAGGAATCCTTGAGGCTAGCTCTTTAAGTTGTGGAGGGATCCTTACAAGGTTGACTTGAATAGTTTTCCCGCGAAAAGAATCAATGTCCTATAAAACAAGAACAAAGATAAATCCCAAGATCCTTGAAATGGTTAGTGAATGTGTATGCTGTTATGATGTTCATGATGTTATGTACAAGTATGTATATACAAACAAAGCAAACAAGTCCTTAGGTTTAGGCTTTCATGGAGTTTCATAGGTAAGTACCCTCTTGAAGTTTAGTTGGCTCAACCTATCCTAGTAATAGTAACCGGGTTCTAAGGAGCTCAATATCACCGATTTGTTTCCTTGGTCATTGTTTCAGCACAAGCCTCTTTAATGGAGACCGAAATATCCCAAGAAACCAAACCTCAATGAGTGTAATATCGAGTATCTACCAACTTTGAACTGCACCAAAGCCAGTCATCTCACTACGTCCTAAAGGCCAAGTTGGCCACGTAAAGGTTCTAAAAGTTCATTAGTGCTTCATGACATCACTCAACGGCCCCGTATTCTCTGTGATTAACTCAAAGGCTACCGGTACCCACAAATATGTCGCACTAACATAGTTATTGCTTAGACCATGTTGGTGTACCCCACACAGTTTCTACAATGTATTGCTACTTACCTATAATATATCCCAAATCCGGGTAGAGGATTCAAACCCAAACAAATAACCATAATGTAAAGCATACAAGTCAAACAATGCAAACAAGTAAATGTGATCTAACCCTAAGGTAACCCCACTTTTAGAATACTCCCCAACAGAGTCGCCAGTTCTGTGATACAGTGGGAGAACTGACTTGAAGGTTTTGTGTTTGATCGCAAATATTGCGGTTAGCAAGAGTCACCACCGACTTTTCTTTTATCCAAAAGGAAAGGTGAAAAAGCACAGGAAAGACCTTTGAGATTATTTCTTGAGTTCGGGGGGTAGATTATGAAAAGGGAAGGTATTACCACCCTTTTCATCCATGGTTTTCCATGGGCTCTTAGTTACTTGCTAGATCACTTGCTTTTGTTTGAAATTGTGCTTTGTGTGGTTTTTTGAAAGTATTTTGTAAAGAGGCCATTGTTTAGGAAATCTTTGTAATGATTCTCGTTCGTAAGAATGTATACAAAGATGTTGATCTTTTGAAAATGTTTTCAATTTTTTAAGATGTTTGAAAGTGTATGTGTTTGTTTTGAAAATAGCAAGGATGTTTTATTTTGAAATGGAGCAAGTAATTAGGAGCATTCTACCTACTCAAGAGTCTTTCTTGTTCATTTTCTTTTTCTTTGACATTGTTGTCTTACCATTGATTTGGTAAGCAACCCTATCTTTAGATGTAAACGGGACGGGCGTGGGTCATCGTATAACCATGATTAGCAATATTGTAAGGTATCTTAGCATTCTCTTTTAGGAACTAAGATCATTTGAAAGGCAACTTAGATAGCGTCATTGAGGGACTATGATCTTGTATTTTGCTTGTTTTTGCTAAGATACCTTACATGCGTAATATGGCCATTCTGTATAAGGCAACCAAGTGGAATAACGCTAGGGGTTCTTGTGTGCAAGTGTATTGTTTTCATACTTGTTTTTGTCTTGAATTAGGGTTTTCTAAGTATTGGTTTTAGTCTTTCCATGCAAACCCTAATTACTAGCATGTTATAAAAAAGCGATAAATTGCAAAATTTAAAGTTACTACACTATTACAACATTTGTGGGGAGGGGGTGTATAAATTGAATGGGGATTGCAAGAATTTAAAGCCTAATTAGTCTATTACAACTATATTGAATTAATATCAATGTACAAGGAAATAAATAAATACAAAGTACAAAATGAATAAATGTACAAAAAATGCAAAATGTAAAGAAAATGTATCTTTCTTTGATTTTCATGAAAAAGGGATTTTGTCTTAACCTAATTAAATAAAGAAAATAATTAATTAAATTTTAATTTTATTAATAAATGATTTTAAATAAAACCCTAGTTCTATTAATTAATCAAAAGAAGATAAGTTTAAGAAAAGTATTTTTTTGGTATTTTTATCTTAAAAATATTCATAGCATTATAAAATATTTTTAGTCTTTCTTATATCAAAAATAATATATTTAAATTAGTATGAAAGAAAATAACTAATAGCCTAATTTTAATTATATTTACAAGATAATAAGTAAAAAAATAAATAAAGTATAGTTAATAAAAATATTTTTTTGTGAGATAAATAAAATCAACTAAGTCAAAATATAAATCTATCACTTTTTTTTGTATTTTATGATTTTTCAGTATTTAGAAAATATATTTAAGAAAATAAAAATGAAAATAAAAAAATAAAAAAAATAAATAATCTTGGGTCAGGGGTGCCAATAGCCTGTAGGGAGGTTGGTTAGCAAAAATAAAAAACAAGCCAGGCCCAAAGAGGCCCAGCGCCTGCCAAAGAGCCAAAAATCAGAAAAGTGAAAATGTGAAAAATGAAAAGGGTACCACCAGGGCTCGAACCCATGTCCCATAGGTTACAGGCGCGCGCTTCTACCACTGGGGTGTCTATACATCCGTTAACATAAGCAAATCAATAAATATGTAAGGCAAAACGCGCCCTGATGACTTCATCTTCAACCTCCAGTCGGACCAACTGTAACTTGCTCATTTCTCATCAAAAATAAAAACTGTAAACATGTAACTTGTAGCAAATTTTCTCACAGTTTCAGAAATGTAAAGCATTAAAACTATAGATCAAAGATAAGCATGAATTTTAATGTCCCTAATATGAACCCTAAAAATTTCAGAAATTTCAGTTTCAAAATTCTCTAAGCTCAAGAAAAATTAATGGAAACTATGGACATGGTTAGCTTCAGGGCAATGATATCTACATGTTTTGTTCACAAATAAACTATTGATGATGCCTGTATGAAGAGTTTGAAGTTGAGAAAACTTACCTCAAAACTGGAAATCGTGTTTTGAGTTTGATCTTGTTTCAAGTGATGGTGATGATCAGGTTAGCTTCCTTGAGGTCCTAGGAAGCTAATGCAATGGTTTGCTTGAGTTGAGAGTGGCTGAAATGGCTTGGAGAAGTCAATGTGCAATGCTCTGTTTTTTATTATGGAGGATATGCTAAATGATGTTACAATAATGAAACAGGGACAGGGATAGGTTACACTTGATGTAAGGAAGCTTTAGAAACTAAAAGGACAAGAAACACACGAGGGAAATGTGAGTTTGATGTTCAAGGTCAGAAACTGTGCAACAATGGAGTTTTTGGGCAATTTCTGATTTGAGAGAGTTTTGGTGTATTTTAGGGTGCTTCAGCTCGTCCTTTAGCTCAAAAATAGTGACTCTATTTATAAGCCACAAGTTTGGAGACTTCTTGTTGATCAGAATTCAAAATCACAAGTTTATGCATAACATGTGATTTTTGAGAAATTCAAGTTTCAAAGCCTTGTGTACTTGCTAAGATAGAGTGGTTATGCTTTAAACAAGATTTCTTATGAATTTATGGATGGAGTGTGCTCAGAGGGAACAAGTTAGAGGCTCAAGAATGAACTTTATGCAAAAATCTTGCTTTACAAGAATGGCAATGTTAACTTTGTGCCATTAATGGAAATGCAACTTGGATAATAGCTCAATTGCTTGGATCAAAGCCCTAACAGCTGTGTAAACATTTAACTATGGAGTGACAAACAAGTTTGAGGCCTTCAAAGAAAATATTATTCAGCCTAGCATGGATTTGGTTCATGTGTTCATCAAAAATGACTTGTAATTCAAGTGACAAAACCCTAACTTCATCTCTTCGATTCTCCCTACTCAAGAATGATCTCAAGGATTTCTTGGACATTTTGGAAAGCTTGCAATGTGCTCTACAACACATATTTGAATTTATTTTGAAGATTACCCTTTTAACTATATGAAAAACTTCCATGAAGTTGGGTATAAAATCCTGACCAAATTAGGGCAAAATTTCACTAAGTGTTTAGTTTCATGACCACATGTTCATAAAATTATAACTTGAGATCCAAGAATTTTAGGAAGGAGTTGTGTAAATAAATTTTGTATATTTAATGGAGATCTACAACTTTCATGTTGGAAGTTTTTCTTGAATCATCTTGCATCATGGTGAAAATTTTGCTCAAATTTATGAAAAAACATGAAACTTCCAACACTTAGAAAACTTTCTAAGTTTAGAAATTTTGACTTTTCAAAATGAAATATTGACTTTTTGATTTATTGATGAATAAGTTTCTTATTTTGACATGTTTTGATGAATTATGATCTTTGGCATTTGAATTTGACCAAAAAGTCAAAGTTTGACTTTTCAGTATATAGTTAACTTTTGATCAGTTGACAGAAAAATTCATTTGTCAATCCAATGGACTTGCAATATTTTGAACCATGTCATTAGGTCAAAATGATGCAATTGGAATCTTGAGATCATGCCTTAAACCAATTGACCATTTGCTAGGTCAAAAATCAGAAACTGCCATTTCCCAGTCAAAACCCTAATTTTGACCATTTTGCCCTTTTGGAGATTTGATCAAATTTCTTGAGGAGTTGTGTTCCAAACTTGATAAAATGATACATATGAGTTTAAAATGTTGATGTGGATCAAAAATTATGAAGTTTGACTGTAAATTGGGAATAATTGACTTTTTCCCCAATACAACTGATTTTTAGGTCAACTGCTCAATTGATTGATCAAAAGTGTGATTCAAAGCTTGAGACTTGTCATGAGTAATATTGGGGGTCCATAATGATCCATGAAAGTCATATGGGGCATTGGAAGTTCAAAAATCCTTGTGAAATCTCAAACCCTAATTTTGGTCATCAGTGCTTAAGGAGGTGTCTTGAGTTGATCAAACCCTAATGCAGTCTTGAGTCTAAGGAGATCTTGTGAGCAAATTATTGATAAGTGAGAGGGAAAATTTTGGGGTACAACAACCCCCCTTACTCAGAAAATTCTCAAAGGTATTTTCCTGTTCTTTTCACCCTTTCCTTTATTGGATAAAAGAAAAGTCGGTGGCGACTCTTGCTATCCGCAACATTTGTGATAAAATGCAAAACCAAAAGTCACTTCTCCCACCGTATTATAGAACTGGCGACTCTACGGGGAAAACTAAAAGTGGGGTTACCTTAAGAGCTAGATCACATTTATTGCTTTACTTGTTTGCCTTGTATGCTTTATATTTCGGGATATGCTTGAGTTTATTTCTTGTATGGATCCTCTACCCGGATCTGGGGGCATTTTAGGTAATTAGCAATAGATAATGAAAAATGTACGACGTATACCGATACAATTAAAGCAATGGCTACGTTAGTGTGACACATTGGTTGGTGTCGGTGTCCCTTGAGTTAAGTCAAGGAGAATGTTGGGCTGCCGCGTGGTGTCATAAAGCACTAACTGACCGTAGAACCTTAGTTGACACAACTTAGCCATAAAAAAGTAGTGAGATAGTCGGCTTTGGTGCAGACTGAAGTTGGTTGATACTATATGCTACACTCATTGAGATCAAACTCTCGGGATATTTCGGTCGCAAATCATATGCTTGTGCTGAAACAATTCCTGGGAGAAAGATCTGTGACATTGAGGCTCTTAGAACCCGATTACTTCTTTTAGGACAGGTTGAGCCAACTAAAACTCAAGAGGGTACTTACCTACAAACTCCATGCAAGCCTGAACCTAAGGCTACTTGTGTGAATTATTTGTGTTCTTTATCTAACAACGTGAATTCCTTGCAGGGCTTGTTTGTATTCCTTATCTAATGACTTGAGTTCCTTGCAGGACTTGTTTTGTATTCATTATCCAATAACTTGGACTTCTTACAAGAATTACTTATTTTCATCACCTTACACTTTTGCTTAGTGCATAGCATACACATCATGACATCATGCCATACCATTTTCATTAACCATTTCAAGGATCTCAAGGGCCTGTGATGCAGGTTATCATGAACTAGACGCCTAGCAAGGGGCATGAGGATTTATTTTCCTCTAACCAAATGCCACCAAAGTATCATGAATTGACGTCTAGTAAAGGGCAGGGGGATTTATTTTCCTCTAACTAGATGTCGTCGAAGACCGAAGTGCGTTATTTTGAGTCAAAGGCTAGGACCCACACGACATGGTGAGCTTGATTCTCGTAGAAGGACATTCAACGATAGGAAGTTCTTCAATCAAAGCTGCAGTTAGATTCTAACATTTTCTTTTGTTTATCCCGTGAGATCCTTGAAAACATTGCATTTACATAACATGCATGTCATTACATAACAGATAGTTCTCAAGACAGGTTTTCTCATCACCCTTACTGTTTATTTCAGTAAAGGATGGCCCTCGAATAGACTGTTAAGGACCTCCAAGCTCAGCATACACAATTTCAAGATACTCTTTTGAATCTGGCACAGGGGCAGGGCAGAAAGATCTGTTGGCGCCCGTCGCCAAGAAAAAGAAGACTAAAAAGTCGGCTGTTATCCTCAATATGGGGAGAAGATTCAAAGGTCCTGCTCAACCAATTAAAGTCGATTATATTTCCACTGAGGAAGACGACAACCAAGAAGAGGATGGTAGAAGCATTAATCCTGAAGGTAGGAATAATCAGGGTTCTAAAGATGAAGACTATTCTAATGAATAGTACCCTCCTGCATATGACAAGTACAAGCAGTTGGAAGACCGTCTCAAAGCTATGGAAATCTAGAAAGTTCCTGGATTAGATTTTGAAGAACTAGGTCTGATCCCGGGGGTAGTCATCCCTCACAAGTTCAAGGTCCCCACTTTTGCTAAATATGATGGTGTGTCATGTCCGAAGCTTCATCTGAGATCGTATGTTCGAAAGATCCAATCCCACCGCTGACAGGAAGTCATGGGTCCATTTTTTTCTGGAAATTTTGTCTGGTACATAACTTGAATGGTTCTATCAGCTGGAAGGAACCAACATTCGTACTTGGGAAGACATGGCTGCTACTTTTTATAAGCACTATCAGTATAATGTTGACCTTGCACCGACTCGAGTGCAATTGCAAAACATGTCCATGCGCTCGAATGAAGGGTTCAAGGAGTATGCACAAAAGTGGAGAGATTTAGCTGGAAGAGTTCAACCTCTTATGTCCGATAGGGAGCTGGTTGATATGTTCATGAGAACTCTGACAGGTCCATTCTTTAACCATTTGATTGGAAGATCCTCATTTGGTTTTACTGAGCTGATTCTAACTGGGGAACATGTCGAAGGTGGTATCAAGAGTGGAAAGATTCCAGTGACTGCGTCTTCAAGTGCTGTGAAGAAGACATTCAGTGATAAGAAAGAAACTAATTCCATTTATGGCAAGAAGGGTCGTGTTAGCAGTAACCGCAACCAATCCAAGGGATTTGTGCTAATATCTAATCCCACGCCAACGCAACATTAACAGCAAGGCAATCAGCATAGGCCAGATGGACCTAGGAGAAAATTTACTAAGATCAACATGCCATTGTCCCAGGCACTGCAACACCTATTCAAGGCAGATCTGATAATGTTGAAGGGTCCTTCTTAGAATCCCAACACCTCCTCTCCTTGGTACAATCCTAATGTGAGATGTGTCTATCATTCCAATAGTCTCGAACATGACACAAATAGTTGTTGGGCTTTGAAAATTAAAATCCAAGATTTGATTGATGCTAAGGAGATTGAGTTCGACCCTCCTGAGACCCCCGATGTGATCACTGCTCCCATGCGAAATCATGGCCAAGATTGAGAGCGTCTATTTCATTTGAATTTTCAAATTGTAATTTCTTTTGACTGTTCGAACATTTATTTTATATCAAACTTTGTTGTTTCATTAATGCATCGCGTATGTTTGGATTGAAGTAATCCATTTTTCTTGACTATATTTAAACTATGCTTTTACTTCCTTTTCGTGATATTCAACTCTCAATTAAAATTTGTAAGCCTTTAGAGGGAGGATGACAAAAACAATACCATAGTCTCTACAGTATGCTTTTGAACAGACCCCGCTGACGATGTACAGGCGTTGTTTCAAATCCTAAATAGTGGAGTTATAAGAAAGATAATCCTTAGTCAACCCCTTTGAGCCTAAGAAGTAAGACTTTTCTTTTTCACGCAAATTGAAACCTTTAATCATAACCTGGGGCATGGTAGTTTCTCAGTTAACTCAAATGCACAGGTTTTCGCAATCTTTTACTTCATACACAATGAATAGTATCATAGACATCCTTCCAAATCAAAAGACGGTGATGGTTACCTGTAAAACAGGCAGTCATTATCTCTCAAAAGAAATGCCCGCTAAGTCAAAACCTATGAAGGAGACTTAAGAAAAAACTGGAGCATCCCGCTGACTGTAATCATAGAAGAAACAATTCAGGAAAAAAGGTAGGCATAATAAAATCAAAATGAGGTCGCTACAAATACTTGACGACAGAAAAATGTTACAAAAAATGAGTGTCTTCTCAAATAAACTTCCAGTATCCGAACCATCACCAAAATGTCTTTCCAGACTCAATTAGAATCTAAACGCATAGTTAACTGAGTATAGGGCTGAAGAACATCACGGATAACGGGTTGGGTATAAATAAAGTTTGAGCCTTTATCCTTTGTTTTTTAAACTGTGAACCAGGCCACGTTACAACCCTTAAAAGTCCCAACTGAAGCATAGGTTAGTTTGAAAGCATATTGTTACAAAAAGTATCCTGACTCCTGTAAGGCTTACTATAAATCCTGAGTTGAATTCATATTCTTACAAAATTTTGTTTGTTTACTAAAAATTCATTTTCAAAACTTCAAGACAGACATAAGCTTTTCATTTTGAATACCTCTATTTGTATATAACTAATTGTTCGACGGAAGAGAAATTCACACGACGAATATTCCATGAACGGAAATTCTCTCAATGAACAGAATCACTTGAAATGGAAAGACACTTCCAATAACAAGCCTTCCATAATCAAGGGGCATGGCATGTCATTATCCAACTCATTTGTGGCAGTCAAGTCAAGATTCAAAGAATCTCTCAAAAGTGTTGAATAGCCAGGGGAAGATCTCCATCTGAATCACTTTGGGCATTAAACATGAATTCCAGCAAAGAGTGGCATACGATTAAGCAAAAAATTTCTGGAAGTGCTACAACACTTACTACTATGGACAGTGACAATTCTTCGCACCTTGTGAATGCGGGCATAGTTGGAAAATACTACGCATGAAAAAAAAGACTTGCTAGGTTGAGTAGCCTAGGAAAAATAAGGGCATCCCAACAAACTAAAGAGTTCGGGCAAAAATTAGGGATATATAAATAAAATTGTACACCCGGAAAGTTGAAAACCTGAAAAGGCGGCTTAGGCAAAAAAGGGTATCCCGATGGACTGAAAATCTCAAAAGATGGTCCAGGAAAAAGTTAGGGATTAAAGTGTACGACTATGTCCCATTATCTCTTATCTATCAGTAGAAGACTCATTACCTTGATCAACATTTACCGAGGGCTCTAAAAGTTGAGATAATGTTCACGTCATCCATAAATCCCCACAGAGCAGTTTCCACAGAATTATCCCTACAGAGCTATCTGCACAAGCTCATCTTCAACAAGAGATACATTCCCCGCAAGTCTAATATGTCTTCATGACAGAAAGTAGGGCATCTTCAAGTTGTTAACATAATCGTAATCACCAACAGATCCCCCTAACAAATAAACGAGTGTAATCGTCTCCCTGACAATGTCTCCAACTTACGGAGTCCTAACCCTCATCAGAGATTAGGTCATTAGCACAATTCATAGGAATTCTCTTCACCAACTGAGTTTATTTCTCCAACACTATAAAATTCCCTGCAAAATTCTCTCCTCCAGCAAGACTCATCTCCTCAGCAAAAGTATTCCTCAGCAAAGTGTTTCTACAACAGGGTTTATTTCCCCAACATGGCTTATTTCCCCAACAGAATTCAGCCTCCCCAGCCTGAGTCTATTCTTTTAGCTTCTGCAAATCACCGGCAAAACTTCTCTCTCCAGCAAAGGACAGTCCAGGCTACTATCCCCATAGAGTTGCTACGGAATCTGAAACCGAACCAGATATCATTCAACCTTATTCTCCTAGACGATTAGGCATCCATATCAAAAACTCGGTCAGAAAACACCTCAAAAGGTTATCCATATCTTTTATCCCTAGTCAGGGTATATAAGAATTAAATTCCCCAGTAGAGCGACAAATGACCAATGATTTTAAACTCTTCTCCCCAAGCAGAAATCAACATTCCCTAGTCGATTTTCCTCAAACAGAGAGCAGGAGTCCTCAGCGGCAACGTTCCAGACGAGATTGAAGATTACACATATTCTTCATCCCCAGCACCATTCAGGGATTTATTTCCCCCAGCGAGATGTTATACGGAGCTACACTTCAACGACATTTCACATTCATCCATCATTTACAAACATCATAGCATATGCATACGAAATGCATATGGCATAATCTCATTTACTTTGATAACATCATTATGCAATGCATTCCATACATCATGATATTATATAGATCTAACTCTTTATCCTTTCAAGTAAAGTCTACCAACAGATGAACATCATCAATAGTTTTCAAACATATCGAAGATTAACTCCTGAAACAAGACGGGGAAACTATCTTTCTTTCTTTATGGTCAAATAAAGATCAATTCTTGAAACAGGACGGGGCGACTATCTTTATCATCAATGGTATGAACTGCCGAAACAGGACGGGTTTAGCAACAAACTGATTATAGATCAATTCCCAAAACAGGACGGGGCGACTATCTACATAAACAGATCGAAGATTAACTCCCAAAACAGGACGTGGAAACTATCTTTCTTTATTTATGGCTAGATAAAGATCAATTCTCGAAATAGGATGAGGCATCTATCTTTATCACCGATGGTATGAACTCCTGAAATAGGACGGGTTTACCAACAAACTGATTATAGATCAATTCTCGAAACAGGACGGGGAGACTATCTACATAAATAGATCAAAGATTAACTCCCGAAACAGGACGGGGAAACTATCTTTCTTTCTTTATGGCCAGATAAATATCAATTCCCAAAATAGGACGGGGCAATTATCTTTATCACCAATGGTATGAACTCCCTAAACAAGACGGGTTTACCAACAAACTGATTGTAGATCAATTTTCGAAACAGGATGGGGTGACTATATACATAAACAGATCGAAGATTAACTCCCAAAACAGGACGGAGAAACTATATTTCTTTCTTTATGGTCAGATAAAGATCAATTCCCGAAACAGGACGGGGCATCTATCTTTATCACCAATGGTATGAACTCCTGAAATAGGACAAGTTTACCAACAAAGTAATTGTAGTTCAATTCCCGAAACAGGATGGGGCGACTATCTACATAAACAAATCTAAGATTAACTCCCGAAATAGGACAGAGAAACTATCTTTCTTTCTTTATAGCCAGATAAAGATCAATTCCTAAAACAGGATAGGGACACTATCTTTATCACCAATGGTATAAACTCCCAAAACAAGACATGTTTACCAACAAATTGATTGTAGATCAATTCCCGAAATAGGACGGGGCGACTATCTACATAAACAGATAGAAGATTAACTCCCGAAATAGGACGGGGAAACTATCTTTCTTTCTTTATGGTAAGATAAAGATCAATTCCCGAAACAGGACGGGACAACTATCTTTATCACCAATGGTATGAACTCCAGAAACAGGACGAGTTTACCAAAAAACTGATTATAGATCAATTCTCGAAACAGGACGGGGCGACTATCTACATAAACAGATCGAAGATTAACTCCCGAAATAGGACAGGGAAACCATCTTTCTTTCTTTATGGTCAGATAAAGATCAATTCCCGAAACAGGACGGGGCGACTATCTACATGAATAGATCGAAGATTAACTCCCAAAATAGTATGGGGAAACTATCTTTCTTTCTTTATGGATAGATAAAGATCAATTCCCGAAATAGGACGGGGCGGCTATCTTTATCACCAATGGTATGAACTGCCGAAACAGGACGGGTTTACCAATAAACAGACTGTAGATCAATTCTTGAAACAGGACGGGGTGACTATCTACATGACGAACGCTTCCCTTCAGGATATTCATTCTGAAAATCACTTTGCTTCAGAAATTCATTCTAAAAAATAGCTCATTCAGACAGGATCGAATAGCTCCTTATGATACTTCTATTAACATTCACTTTGGATTGAATCTATAAGACAATCTCCGATGAATCTTCGTCACCTCTCCAAATGGAATCTTTAAGCTCATTCCCGGTACAATCAACCAACATCATTACTTTTTGCACATGCGAGTGCAAATTTCTGGGCACTTAAGTGTTCAATCCTCTTCTATCTTGAAGTTGCAAATGGAGGACATGCCAATCTAACTCTTCATGTTTAAGAAGATTGAACAGGGGCAGATGTTGTACCTTAAAATTTTCCCTCCCATTATCTTCAAAACATTCTTCTAAGGTTCTCAAATTCTCAAGGATACTCAAGGGTTGACTGGTCAAACCTCCTCTTATGTGATGGGTCTACAACTAGGGTTTTGAGTTAATCAAGAACGTTTGGGTTGCAAAGGTCTCAAGTGGTTTCCATGGTTCTCCATAGGTCTACAAAAATGTTAATGTCAAGTTTCAAGTCTTACATCTCAAGTTTGCTCGGTCAATAGCTCAGATGATTGAGAATCAACTATATTGGGTAAAAAGTCAAATATGGTCAACATACAGTCAAACTTCAAGATTTTTGGTCAACGTCAACATTTTGAAGTGATATTCATCATTTTATCAAGTTTTGATCATGATTCCTCAAGGAAAGCCCTCAAATCATCAAAAGTCAAAAGTTGCCAAATTAGGGTTTCCTTAGGAAAAGTCAAATGAACTTTGACCAAGCATAACTTTCACATGCCTCATCAACTTTTCTCCAACCAAATCCAATTTTGAATAAAATTCAATTTTCTACAACTTTATATTAAATCTCAAGTCCAAAAAGTGCTTCATTTGAGAGATATGAGCCAATACATTACAGGTCATTTTAAAAGTCAACAAAAAGACACTTTATGTCAAGGTAACTTACATCAAGATGAAATCTACAAATGTAAAAATGACCAAAAGAGAAATTTAATAGGAAATCTTGAGCTTTCCAAAAAGTCTAAGATCATCTTCAAAAGATGCAAATTGAGAGAGTTATGACCATTTCAAATTGGGAAATTTTGGTAAAATGCATGAAATGCAAAGTGAGCAAACTTGAAATTCTAGACTAATGGGCCTAACTTTTGATGTTCAAACATGTTCACAATGTGTTAGAATATCTCTAAATCCATTCATATATTTTTTTATTTCTTTTATTTGAATTTTTATTCATTTAAATTCAAGTAAATTAAATAAAATATAAAATCATTGGGCCAAGGTGCATGGGCTTTTTATTTCCATCACATGGAAGCCTAAGAACACGCGGCAAACATGCCAAAACCGTGAAAACATGTTGGGAACAAGAATCTTCAAGTTTGGAATGTTTTTTAACAATTTTGGAAAGATTTCAACGTGTTTTTTTGCAATGAATTGTGACATAATGGTACAAGATTCTTGTCTTGTTCTTGTTCCATTTCATTCCTCTATAAATACATGCAATACTCAAGTACAAAAGACATAAAAGCTGCTCCAAAAAAACCACTCCAAAATTTCCAAAATTCCCAAAACTAGGGCAAGTTGTAAACTCTAGTTGCAGCCACGATCAAAACAAACCAGCTTTTCCATTCACTTCCAGGAGCATTATAAGGTAATTTTGAATCATTTGTAATGATCCAAAAAGCATGAAATGAGCATACATGCTACGCTGTTTTTCTTAATTTCTTGCAAATTCATTTTTCTGTTTTCATTTTGTTTTATTTCATACTACCACCACTAATGATCTTCTGAGGTACAACAATGAAGGATATTGAAATTATGGCTGCAGATACTCAATGTCACGTTAAATGTTGTGACACCGTGTCTGACTTTCTATAAGACAGTTGTTGTACCCCAAAATTTGCCCTCCCATATTCTCCAAAAAATTGCCAAGTCAAGCTGCAAAATTCCCCAAGGGTTGGACAGGGCAAAGATCTCCTATACAGTCAAAACTAGGGTTGGTGTTCTGATCAAGAAAATGAAGTTTTCAAAGGTCCAATCAAGTCTCATATGCTTACAAATATGTTCAAGTATCCTCATATCAAGTTTCAAGGCATTCAGCACAAAATTGCACAGTCAAAAACCCTAATTGCACTACAGTCAACTGTAGGGGCAAAATGGTCATTTGACAGTCAAAAGTTCAAATTTTTGGTCAACATATCATTTTGAAGCCACAAACATCATTTGATCAATGCTTGATCATGATTCTCAAAATTTGGCTCAGAAAATCATCAAGATGCAAAAGTTTCCTTATTTGGACAGTTGAAAAAGTCAACTGAAATTGACCAGGGCATAACTTTCACATGGATTATCAGAAAAATTCCATCAAAAGCTCATTTTGAAGAGAAAGACATTTCCTACAACTCATCTTCATACTTCAAGTCCAAGAAATGCTCTCACAAAAAGTTATCAATTTCAACATTATAGGTCATTTTCAAAAGTCAACAAAAAGGGACTTTAAGTCAAAGGCCATAACTTGAGATTGGTAAAGCAAAATGACATGGGACCAAAGGCATTGGTTAGAGGACTCAAAGAACTTTCTAAAATGTCCAAGAACATGAGAAAAGCTTAAAAATTGAGCAAGTTATGCCTTGTAGAAGTTGGGAAATATTTGGATATTTTGAAAAGTCAACATTGATTCAAATGACCTAAAATTGCTAATGGGCCAATTTTTCTTCCATAATTCATCATCTATGACATGTGCACGACCACTTGGCCCAAAGGGAAGTATTTTCTCATTTTTTATTTATTTATTTGAATTTTTATTTATATTAATTCATTTAAATCATTTAAATATATGAAAAATATTTAATTCACCCTAACCAATCTTTTTATACATGTTTTATGCTCAATATTTCGTGCCTAGCCAAATAAGGAAAGAATTGGAGCAATTGGATATGATTTGAATCAAATGCACATGGAAAAGATATGAAAAAGATCTTAAGAAATCAAATTTTCAAAAACAATGAATGTCATGGATTGATTGTTTTTTGTTAACCTAATGGACTCAGTACAAATGCTAGAACACAACCCTAATCATGCTAGACACAAAAGCTGCGCAGAAGAGCTAAGAACAAACTTGGAAATTTCTCTCAAAAAGTCAATTCTGAAAACAAGGTTAGAGAGCGATTCAAGACCTAATTTTCATTCCAATAGCTTCCTTGGAGACCATTGATCACATTCGAATCAAAAACAACAATCCAGACGCGAGGAATTGGTATACAGAATGCAAGATGTTTCGTGAAAAATTCATAATCATACTTTGAAATTTAGGCATTTTTATGGCATTTCAATTATTGATTCTTATTCCTTGAATGATTATGAAGCTAACCAAACTATTTGATTGTATTTTTATGCACCCTACGTGAATCCACCATTAGCGTTTTTTAGGGTTCAAGAAGCTTGAAATTAGGGCTTTTGAAACGAGGCAAAATTAGCCCTTGAGACCACCACCATCCAACTCATCGCATCTGGACGAAGAAGACGCAACTATCGCGCTCAATTTATGAACGCTTGAGAGCTAATCGCTATTTTTCAATAGCTGGCCTAAGGAAACGCGTTTAAAACCGTTGCTTTATATGCTTGTTTCAGAAAAATAAAAAAGGGCCACGAAGAAGATGATGTCGTGGCAGGAATCAGTTGGTCTGTTTAAATCTCGCGCGCGTTTCCAAGGCCACTAACCATTTTCTTTTATAATATTTAGTTGTTATGTTAATATACATATGAACAGCGTGCTTCAGTGGCAAATGTGTTGATTGGCAAGGTATATGACCTGGGTTCGAGCCCCAGGTCTTACATATTTCAATATTATTTTTCCATAACAAATCCTATGCAGCGCTTACGTTGAAGACCATCATATTCCCTCATCATCAAGCCAGCCACGCGTCCTGGGAGATCAAATCAAGGGCATGGATTCAAAGAACACGCTATACCCAGGTCAACGTTGCTACACGCTAGTGGCAAAGGTCAAACGGATCAATGTCCTGTTGGGCTTGGATTTCTAAAGGAAACCTCCATATTGGGACTGATACCCCCCCTGGTTTGCAAATCTCTACATTTTCTTTATTTTATTTTCAATTATTGTTTTATTTGTTTTATTGTTTTGATTTAATTAATTATTTTTACAAAATATAAAAAATGCCTAAAAAATCAGAAAAAGACAAAAAACATAATAAATATTTTATTTTAATATTTTTTTATAAATAAATGCATGTAAATAAATTAATTTAAATTAGGGTTTTAATGTTAATTCTTTTCATAATAAAACCAAAAATATAGAACTAGGTTTAAATTGTTTTATTCCTTTTACTTAATTTTTCTTTTTCACAATAATGTTTATTCGTTTTATTTATTTTCATATTTAAATTTGCATGTAAAAAAAAGTTAGGTTTAATTTAGGTTAAATTTTAATGTTTTCTTAATAAATTAAAATAAAGTAGAATTAGGGTTAGTAGTTAATTTTAATCAATTCTTTCTTTTTTTATTAAATCCTAAAATACATAAAAATACCAAAAACAAGTCCTTTAATATTAATTAATTTCATCATATAATTTAATTTTGCAAAAGGGTCCAACGCCCTCGTCTCGATTTCAATTTCAATTCGCATATTTCTTTTATTTCGTTTAATATTCGTGTATCTCTCCCAAAGCCGTGTAACTAATTGCTCACACTTTTAATTCTCTTAATTCTTTATTTTTCTGTCAAATCGGGTCCTGGTTAATTTTGGCGATGTGGACCCGCGCCATTTGTAATAGCTTTAGATTTACTTTTTCTCGCAATACTTTTAAACTGTTAACAAAAAAGCATGAAAGAATGTATGGACCAAAATAAAATCAAGCGTAGAACACCAATAACATGACAAGATAAACGCAAATGAAAACGACACACGAATCGCACACACCACCCCTAGGGTACGCCTCACTGTTGCCTTGCCTCGAAAGGTGATCGTCGAGTAGAGGATGTCTTAGTAAGTCCTCATGATCCGGGAACCTGGCATGAGGGTAGCTTCTAAGGTGTCTTCCCATTGCTCTGGTGATCACCATGTCCCGAACCTTCGAATTGACCCGAACACCTCCAATGGTGGTGCTACCTACCTCTCAATGGTGGGATGGCACTACTTTAAGGACATTTACACAGACGAATTCCTTAGGGTAGGTAGAGAACTCATAGATACTTGCTCTAATTTCAAAACAAAACAAAAATACTTTTCACACCAACACATTTTCAAAAAGCTTTCGAAAGCAATTTTTCAAACACTCTTGAGGACCGATACAAGAGTCGAACTGGAATTTTCAAAGAAACTTTTTAAAACCCACATTGAAAAGCAAACAAACCATTTTTGAAAACACAATGAGCAAGTATCTAAGAGCCCATGGATAACCATGGATAGAAAGGGTGCTAACACCTTCCCTTTCTATAACCTACCTCCCGAACCGAGAGCAATCTCTTTAAGGAATTTTTCTGTGCTTTTGTCCTTTCCATTTGGAGAAAATAAAGGACGGTGGCGACTCTTGCTTCCGCGACATTTCGCGAACCAGCGTTAAACAGTCAGTTCCAGATCCACCGATCACAGAACTGGCGACTCTGCTGGGGAACATTAAACTTAAAGTGAGGTGTACCTTAGGGCTAGTTCATAACTGTGTTTTCAATTGTATTGATTTGCTTGCTTTACTATTGTGGGTTGCATCGGAGTTACATAGATCCTAACCCGGATCTGGGGATACCCTATTTAGGTAGCATAAGCTGTGAGGGACCTGTCCGGCGTAGACCGACACGGGTGAAGCAGTGGCTACGTTGGTGTGGCGCCTTGGTCTGTACCGATATCCCTCGTGTTGAAACGGGGAGAATATGGGTCTTCCAAGGAGTCATTAAGCACCAACAGACCTTAGAACCTTAAATGACACAACTTGGCCATTAGAACAGTAGCAGTATGCTACGCCCATTGAGGCTAAACTCTCGTGATGGTTCTGGCCGCAAGAAAAGATTGCGATGCTGGAGTTATGACCGATTGAGGGTAGTCAATGATATTGGGATCCTCTAAGAACCCGGTTACTTTTGATAGGACAGGTTGAACCCACCAACTTCAAGAGGGTAGTACCCCAAACTTCATGCTGGCCTAAACTCTAAGGGCTCTTTTGTGTGACTTGTGTGCCTTCGTACTTGACTACTTGCATGCTTGTTATCTAACACATGAACTACTTGCAGGTTTTGTTTATAGTCCTTAATTGGGACTCATAACAGGGCTTACTAAGTTTCTTGCAGGTCTTGTTTATAGTCCTTAATTAGGACTCATAACAGAGTGTATGGAGTTTCTTGCAGGTCTTGTTTATAGTCCTTAATTAGGACTCATAACAGAGTGTACTGAGTTTCTTGCAGACTAGTTTCTTGCAGGTTTTGTTTATAGTCCTTGATGGGGACTCATAACAGGGTTTACTCACATTACCCCATGCATACCATAACATCATGCCATTGCATACATCTTAACCCATTTCAAGGATCTCAAGGGCTTGTGATGCAGGTCATGACGAATCAACTGTCCAGCAAGGGGCAGAAGGGATTTATTTTCCTCTAAACAAGGTTGTCAGGGGCTATGACCCACTGGATATGGTGAGCCTATGACCCTTGAAGAAGGACTCTCAACAACATGAAGTACCTTCAGCCAAGTTATCGGTTTTCAACTCTAACAAGTTTCTCTGTTTACCCCGCGAGATCCTTGAAATCATTGCATGCATATCATACATCTCATTGCATAACAGGTACCCTTTCTCTGCAGGTTACTTACCTTCTTCGCTGTTTATTTCAGCAGTCTCGTCATGAATCCTGAATCCTCAACCGAGCACACTATCAAGGCCCTCCAGGCTCAGAACGCCCAGTTCCAAGGGCTGATCATGAATTTGACCCAGGGGCAACAAGATCTGAAGGCTTTGCTCTTGAAGAAGGACAAGAAGAAGAAGAGGACTGTCTTGTTCAGCCCTAGACGCAGATCTGGGAACACACTGCAGACTGAAACTGAGAGGACTACTCCATCCGTGGGGAAAGGCAGTCATCGAGAGGAAAGGGTTCCCAGTCCGGTGGTCTCCGACAACGAGACAGATTTCAACGACGAACAATACCCTCCCGCCGAAAACAAGTACAAACAGTTGGAGGATAGGCTGAATGCTATGGAGATCCAACAGGTACCTGGGCTGGATTTTGGAGATCTGGGTTTGTCAACCGGTGTGATTATTCCTCGGAAGTTCAAAGCACCATCCTTTACCAAGTATGACGGGGCGTCTTGTCCCAAGTTACATCTCAGGTCCTATGTTCGGAAGATTCAACCATATACGGTGGACAAGAATTTGTGGATCCACTTCTTCCAGGAGAGTCTTTCAGGGACTCATCTCGAATGGTTCTATCAGCTAGATGGGACCAAGGTTCGTAACTGGGAGGAGTTGGCTACTGCTTTCTACAAGCAGTATCAATATAATGCCGACCTTGCTCCTACGCGTACCCAACTCCAGGGTATGTCGTTAGGATCAAGTGAAGGTTTTAAAGAATATGCGCAGAAGTGGAGGGATCTTGCTGGAAGGGTACAACCACCTCTGACTGATCGGGAACTTGTCGATATGTTCTTGGGGACCCTGTCTGGTCCGTTCTACAACCACCTAATTGGGAATTCGTCTGCTGGATTCACAGATCTTATCTTGACTGGAGAGCGAATAGAAGCTGGCATCCGGTCTGGGAAAATTCAAGAGGCTGCACCTTCTGATAAAAAGCCTCATCATGGAAAGAAAGAATCCAATGCTGTGCACGGTAAAAAGAGCCGTCATGAGGTAGGGGCAATCCAGATCTCCAATCCTGGACCGGCTCAACAAGGACAGGGGCAGCAGCGCAAGGAGAAACGACAGTACACCAAAATCAACATGTCGCTGGATCAAGCACTGCAACAAATGTTGAAGGAAGGGCTGATCACCTTAAGGGCTCCTCTTCGGAATCCGAACACTTCTGCTCCCAACTATCATCCCAATGATAGGTGCGCATATCATTCTGATAGCCCGGGGCATACTACGGACAACTGCTGGCCTCTCAAGAACAAGATTCAAGACATGATCGACGCCGGGGAGATTCAGTTTGAAGTGCCTGAGACTCCGAACATAATCACTACTCCGTTGCCCAATCATTGAAGCCTTTTGTTTATTTGAATTTTTGAGTTGTATTTTTCTTTGCTTATACAAACAATTAATGTCATAGCAAACTCTTTTATTCTATCAATGCATCGCATACGTCTGTTTTGGGAATTAATACAATTGTTTTCATTATGTTCAAATTTCTTTTCATATTTTTCTGATGTCAACTCTGGATCTAAAATTCTAAGCCTCTTGAGGGAGGATGACGAAAACGATACCATAATCTACAGTATGCTTTTGAACAGACCCCGCTGATGAGGTACAGGCATTGTTTCAATCCCTAAACACTGGAGTTAGAAGGATGATAATCTCTCGTCAACCCCTCTGAGCCAAAGAAGTAGGAGTTTTTCTTTTCGAAATTTAAAACCCCTTATCATAACCTGGGGCAGGGTAGTTCTCTCAGTTGATCCGAGTGCATAACAAATGGCACCAAAGGAGTCCTTACAAAACAAAAGACAGTAATGGTTCTGAATAAATCACAAGGACAGGCAGTCATTATCTCAAAAAATGAAAAACCCATTAAGTCAAAACCCATGAAGGAGACTTACAAAACTGGGGCATCCCGCTGACTGTACTTCCAAAAAAGGAAACAGTTCAGGCAAAAAAAAAAAAAAAAGGGATAACAAAAATCAAGAAAGAGGTCTCACAAACCCTCAACCAAAGCAAAAATGACTGCCTATTCAAAAGAAATCATCAACATCTGAACCATTATTGGAACATCAAAGCAAAGACTCAAGCAAGGTCTAACGCACGATCAACTGAGTTTAGGTTTGGAGAACATCACGAAGAGCGGGTGGGTACAAATAATTTGAGCCTTTATCCTTTGTTTCTTAAACCGTGAACCAGGCCACGTTATAACCCTCAAAAGTCCTAGCTGAAGCATGGGTTAGCTCGAAAGCATACTGTCACGAAAGGTATCCTGACTCCTTAAGGCATACGGTAAATACGGAGTTGACATCACGTTTTACAAACATTCACCTGTTTTATGAAAAAAGAATGCATTTTCAAAATCTTTGAGACAGACATAAGCTTTGCATTTTTAACATAACTTTGTTTGCATATGACTTTTTGTTTGAACAGCATAGGAATTCGCATGACGAAAGTCTAATGAACAAGAGTATCTCCAATCAAGGGGCACGGCATGATCATGGTCTACCATCTGGGGCAGTTAAGTCAAGATCCAGAGAATCTCTCAAAAGGCCAAAAAAAGCCTGGGGCAAATCTCTGCCTGGGTCACTTGGGGCACTCCAGCAACGAATCTTGCACGATCAGACACCTTCTGGTAATGTGGCCACACAAGCAGCCAGGGGCAACTCCCTACATTCCCTGAACGCGGACATAGTCGAAAAATACTACGCAAAATCAAAGACCCGCTAGGTTGACACACCTAGGCAAAAATAAGGGCTTCCCGGCGAACCAAAAGGGTTCGGGCAAAATGAAGGGATGAAATGAAAAAAATCTGTACACCCGGCAAGTCGAAAACCTGAAAAGGCGGCTTGAGCAAAAATGGGTATCCCGGTGGACTGAAAACCCGAAAGGGCGGTCCAGGCAAAAGTTAGGGATTAAAGCGTACGACTATGTCCTGCCATCTGTCTACCAGAAGAAGGTTTGTCCATCAACAACTATCAGCACCCCACAAGTGCCTCCCCCATAGAAACAGGGGCAATGAAGAGTGGTCTAAGCAATCTGATTGTTCTATCCTCCAAGGTATCAGGGTAGGTTCCGTTGAAGAACATAACCAATACAGTTCAATACTTCCCCAGGAGAGTCCAATCCAGCTTCCCCGGGAAAGTTGGAATCCATCTCCCCAAGCAGTAAGCTTATCCCCAGTTGATTTTGGAAGCTTATCCTCGCAGAGCACGAATGCGTCTCCCGACTTTATTCAAAGAGTTATTTCCCTAACAGGATATAACTGGGTTATCCTCAGCCAAAAGCCACGGAAAGAGCGTCGTCAACGAAGCCTTCGTATCCCCAGCGAAGTCCATCAACACTTCCAACAACAAGGATATCCTCAGCAAGTTACTATCAACAATCAACAGAGTGTCTCTCTCCCCACAGAGTATTGCTCCCCAGCAAGATTACTAGAGTATTTGTCTCCCCGCAGAGTAACCCATTCGCCAAGTTTATTCCCCAATAGAGTTATCTTCTCCTATCGGAATTCTTGCAACTATCATCCCCGGCGGAAGCAAAACCTATTCTTCAACATCAGCCCAGGAGTGACTTCCCGACACCCGTCAAGGATTTATTTTCTTAGACAAAAATACATTCATAAACATCACATCTTCATACATTATAGCATGCATATGCATCATACTACACGAATCTCATTAATTTTGAAGACATACAGTTCATGCACCGTGATTTTGCATACAATTATGTTTTGCCTTTTCAGGAAAAAGATCAATACAAAAATGATTACTATCAACTATCGCAATTCCTTCTAGATATAGTTTCAGATATGAACCAGATATGGTGACGTTCTGATGCTGCTTCCAGATTTCCTTCTAGATATAGTTTCAGATATGAACCAGATATGGTGACGTTCTGATGCTGCTTCCAGAAGTTCCTTCTAGATATAGTTTCAGATGTAAACCAGATATGGTGACGTTCTGATGCTGCTTCCAGAGTTCCTTCTAGATATAGTTTCAGATGTAAACCAGATATGGTGACGTTCTGATACTGCTTCCAGATTTCCTTCCAGATATAGTTTCAGATGTAAACCAGATATGGTGACGTTCTGATACTGCTTCCAGATTTCCTTCCAGATATAGTCCAGATATGAACCAGATATGGCGACATTCTGACACTTATTCCAGTTAAAGACATTTCAAGACCTAGACCGGTTCAGTTAATCGACCCTAAGATTCTCTGTTGTTATCCTGTCCAAGACCTTCTCTAGTCCAGCTAAATCGACTCCCAACAGATTTTTCTGATGAAGACTCAGTAGAAGTTATCCCAGATGTTTCCCTCTCCGATGGTGAGTGTGAGGTGATAGTCTCCTATGGTCCCCTCTCCGACGGTGAGTGTGAGGTGGTAATTCCTTTTCAGATGTTTCCCTCTCTGACGGTGAGTGAGGTGATAATCTCCCATAGTTCCCTCTCCAACGGTGAGTGAGGTGACAATTACTTTTCTTATGATTCCCTCTCCGACGGCGAGTGAGGTGATTCCCTTTCAGATTATAATGGCCTATGGTTCTCGTCCCGATCCTGCGAAGATGGTATTTCCCACCAAGATTTTCTCAACGAGCGTTGTTGAAGTTAAAATCACCCAAGGTTCTCTTACCATTCATGCTAAGGCAGTAACCATCCTTGGTTCATTCATCGCCGTTTGAAGCTCCAGATTCAGCTCATGTAACCAGTCAGGACACATCTATACCAAGCATCTGAAAATCAGCTCCTGCAACGTGTCAGGTACTCATTATTTCTTTTGCAGGTATGCAGGTTCTCGCTAAGGAATCTCTTACGCGATCAACATCCAGATGGCATCTATAAGCCCATCATCCTACTCATCAACCTCTAAATGGAATCTATAAGCCCATTCCCATCACACGGCTACTATGTGAGCGCAAATTTCTGGGCACTCTAGTGTCCAATCATCTTCTACCCTCGGATTACGAAAGGCACGTCAGCCAATCTGCATCCTCAGGTTTAAGAAGATTGAACAGGGGCAACTGTTGTACCCCAAAATTTGCCCTCCCATATTCTCCAAAAAATTGCCAAGTCAAGCTGCAAAATTCCCCAAGGGTTGCACAGGGCAAAGATCTCCTATACAGTCAAAACTAGGGTTGGTGTTCTGATCAAGAAAATGAAGTTTTCAAAGGTCCAATCAAGTCTCATATGCTTACAAATATGGTCAAGTATCCTCATATCAAGTTTCAAGGCATTCAGCACAAAATTGCACAGTTAAAAACCTAATTGCACTATAGTCAACTGTAGGGGCAAAATGGTCATTTGACAGTCAAAAGTTCAAATTTTTGGTCAACATATCATTTTGAAGCCACAAACATCATTTGATCAATGCTTGATCATGATTCTCAAAATTTGGCTCAGAAAATCATCAAGATGCAAAAGTTTCCTTATTTGGACAGCTGAAAAAGTCAACTGAAATTGACCAGGGCATAACTTTCACATGGATTATCAGAAAAATTCCATCAAAAGCTCATTTTGAAGAGAAAGACATTTCCTACAACTCATCTTCATACTTCAAGTCCAAGAAATGCTCTCACAAAAAGTTATCAATTTCAACATTATAGGTCATTTTCAAAAGTCAACAAAAAGGGACTTTAAGTCAAAGGCCATAACTTGAGATTGGTAAATCAAAATGACATGGGACCAAAGGAATTGACTAGAGGACTCAAAGACCTTTCCAAAATGTCCAAGAACATGATAAAAGCTTAAAAATTGAGCAAGTTATGCCTTGTAGAAGTTGGGAAATTTTTGGATATTTTGAAAAGTCAACATTGATTCAAATGACCTAAAATTGCTAATGGGCCAATTTTTCTTCCATAATTCATCATCTATGACATGTGCACGACCACTTGGCCAAAAGGGAAGTATTTTCTCATTTTTTATTTATTTATTTGAATTTTTATTTATATTAATTCATTTAAATCATTTAAATATATGAAAAATATTTAATTCACCCTAACCAATCTTTTTATACATGTTTTATGCTCAATATTTCGTGCCTAGCCAAATAAGGAAAGAATTGGAGCAATTGGATATGATTTGAATCAAATGCACATGGAAAAGATATGAAAAAGATCTTAAGAAATCAAATTTTCAAAAACAAAGAATGTCATGGATTTGATTGTTTTTTGTTAACCTAATGGACTCAGTACAAATGCTAGAACACAACCCTAATCATGCTAGACACAAAAGCTGCGCAGAAGAGCTAAGAACAAACTTGGAAATTTCTCTCAAAAAGTCAATTCTGAAAACAAGGTTAGAGAGCGATTCAAGACCTAATTTTCATTCCAATAGCTTCCTTGGAGACCATTGATCACATTCCAATCAAAAACAACAATCCAGACGCGAGGAATTGGTATACAGAATGCAAGATGTTTCGTGAAAAATTCATAATCATACTTTGAAATTTAGGCATTTTTATGGCATTTCAATTATTGATTCTTATTCCTTGAATGATTATGAAGCTAACCAAACTATTTGATTGTATTTTTATGCACCCTACGTGAATCCACCATTAGCGTTTTTTAGGGTTCAAGAAGCTTGAAATTAGGGCTTTTGAAACGAGGCAAAATTAGCCCTTGAGACCACCACCATCCAACTCATCGCATCTGGACGAAGAAGACGCAACTATCGCGCTCAATTTATGAACGCTTGAGAGCTAATCGCTATTTTTCAATAGCTGGACTAAGGAAACGCGTTTAAAACCGTTGCTTTATATGCTTGTTTCAGAAAAATAAAAAAGGGCCACGAAGAAGATGATGTCGTGGCAGGAATCAGTTGGTCCGTTTAAATCTCGCGCGCGTTTCCAAGGCCACTAACCATTTTCTTTTATAATATTTAGTTGTTATGTTAATATACAGATGAACAGCGTGCTTCAGTGGCAAATGTGTTGATTGGCAAGGTATATGACCTGGGTTCGAGCCCCAGGTCTTACATATTTCAATATTATTTTTCCATAACAAATCCTATGCAGCGCTTACGTTGAAGACCATCATATTCCCTCATCATCAAGCCAGCCACGCGTCCTGGGAGATCAAATCAAGGGCATGGATTCAAAGAACACGCTATACCCAGGTCAACGTTGCTACACGCTAGTGGCAAAGGTCAAACGGATCAATGTCCTGTTGGGCTTGGATTTCTAAAGGAAACCTCCATATTGGGACTGATACCCCCCCTGGTTTGCAAATCTCTACATTTTCTTTATTTTATTTTCAATTATTGTTTTATTTGTTTTATTGTTTTGATTTAATTAATTATTTTTACAAAATATAAAAAATGCCTAAAAAATCAGAAAAAGACAAAAAACATAATAAATATTTTATTTTAATATTTTTTTATAAATAAATGCATGTAAATAAATTAATTTAAATTAGGGTTTTAATGTTAATTCTTTTCATAATAAAAACAAAAATATAGAACTAGGTTTAAATTGTTTTATTCCTTTTACTTAATTTTTCTTTTTCACAATAATGTTTATTCGTTTTATTTATTTTCATATTTAAATTTGCATGTAAAAAAAAGTTAGGTTTAATTTAGGTTAAATTTTAATGTTTTCTTAATAAATTAAAATAAAGTAGAATTAGGGTTAGTAGTTAATTTTAATCAATTCTTTCTTTTTTTATTAAATCCTAAAATACATAAAAATACCAAAAACAAGTCCTTTAATATTAATTAATTTCATCATATAATTTAATTTTGCAAAAGGGTCCAACGCCCTCGTCTCGATTTCAATTTCAATTCGCATATTTCTTTTATTTCGTTTAATATTCGTGTATCTCTCCCAAAGCTGTGTAACTAATTGCTCGCACTTTTAATTCTCTTAATTCTTTATTTTTCTGTCAAATCGGGTCCTGGTTAATTTTGGCGATGTGGACCCGCGCCATTTGTAATAGCTTTAGATTTACTTTTTCTCGCAATACTTTTAAACTGTTAACAAAAAAGCATGAAAGAATGTATGGACCAAAATAAAATCAAGCGTAGAACACCAATAACATGACAAGATAAACGCAAATGAAAACGACACACGAATCGCACACACCACCCCTAGGGTACGCCTCACTGTTGCCTTGCCTCGAAAGGTGATCGTCGAGTAGAGGATGTCTTAGTAAGTCCTCATGATCCGGGAACCTGGCATGAGGGTAGCTTCTAAGGTGTCTTCCCATTGCTCTGGTGATCACCATGTCCCGAACCTTCGAATTGACCCGAACACCTCCAACGGTGGTGCTACCTACCTCTCAATGGTGGGATGGCACTACTTTAAGGACATTTACACAGACGAATTCCTTAGGGTAGGTAGAGAACTCATAGATACTTGCTCTAATTTCAAAACAAAACAAAAATACTTTTCACACCAACACATTTTCAAAAAGCTTTCGAAAGCAATTTTTCAAACACTCTTGAGGACCGATACAAGAGTCGAACTGGAATTTTCAAAGAAACTTTTTAAAACCCACATTGAAAAGCAAACAAACCATTTTTGAAAACACAATGAGCAAGTATCTAAGAGCCCATGGATAACCATGGATAGAAAGGGTGCTAACACCTTCCCTTTCTATAACCTACCTCCCGAACCGAGAGCAATCTCTTTAAGGAATTTTTCTGTGCTTTTGTCCTTTCCATTTGGAGAAAATAAAGGACGGTGGCGACTCTTGCTTCCGCGACATTTCGCGAACCAGCGTTAAACAGTCAGTTCCAGATCCACCGATCACAACAGTAAATACAAAAACAGTAAAGAACACAGTCAATTGTTTACCCAGTTCAGTGTGCAACAACACCTACTCTAGGGGGCTACCAAGCCAGGGAGAAAATCCACTATAAGAGATGTTAATTCAGGAATAAACCAACCAGTTTATCTCCTTCACTTAAGACCTACCCAATGCAATTTCAATCTAAGTACAACTTAAACCTGAGTTCCTACTCACTCCCCCTCAATCACAGCAGTGATACATAAAACAATTTGACTAATGAATTGATGAAGACACTCTTCAAAAACACACACTTGATTAAGCTTCACAGCTTTTTAATCAAGCAACCCAACCACTCTTGCTTCACAGCTTTGAGTGATACACACACCTAACTTGACTCTGCTTCATAGCTTTAGTCAAGAGACATACAAACACTCTTGCTTCAAAGCTTTGAGTGCTACACAACCCTTACAATTAAAAACCTATTCCAAGTCACTTATCACAATGATAATTGCTTGGATTACAATAGTTAAAACTATACAGCTTCTAAATGATCTTCTGTCAAAAAGGGATTGCTTTCAAAACAGCAGCTCTGTTGAATATATAGCAGCTGCATCTTCAGTTAGGGTTTCCCCAAAAAGCTAGGGTTAATTCCATTTGACCTTAAGACTAGGTCACAGGACTTTATCAACCAGGTTAGGGTTGAGCTAGGTTAACCCAAAGAAAACGCAGGATTCTGTTCTGGAAAGACTGAGTCATTTTCCTGAAAAAACTCAGAATTAACCAAACTGCAAACCTGTTAGTTCAGAACAGGATGTCTTAACATCTGTTATGACATCTGAAAACCTGTCTACTGATTTTGGTAAATGTGATCATTTTGCAAAATGCTCAAATACACACTCATAAACATCAGTACCTGTATGACAATATTTTTCTGCAAAGGTACCTAATAAATCTGTACCTAATAAACTAGAATGTTATGACATCAGTCATGACATTCGTACACCTGGTTTTACCAAAAATGCATGCCAATACATAAACAACTACAAACTCCCCCTTTGGCAAATTTTTGGCTAAAGCCCCTAAGCAATCAAAGATAGATAGCAGCAGAATAAATATGACTGCAGAAAAATGGAATGTCAATTAAAGTCTACCAAAATATATCTCCCCCTCTTTAGCCACAAATGGGCCAAAGATACATGTTCTTAAAGATTATACAGTCATCCAGAAAAAGTAACACAACAAGACAAAAAAAACTGAACACACTTTGCAAACTCCACCAGGGACCAGCATCAACTCCAAACAGTAACTCCACCAACCTTTAAGCACTGTCATCAGACTCGGAGGATTCGGGCTTCTTCCTTTTCTTGAGAGCAATGTCAGCATTCTTCTCTTTGTCTGATGTCTCAACATCCTTAGAGACATCTGGACTTGTTTCAGTATTTGAACTTTCTTGATTTAAAGGAACAGAAATGCCAGGAACTAAGTGGTTCTCGTTCAGAATTCTTGAAACAATTTTTGCTATTGCTTGACGAACATAGGCTGACCCTTCCCTATTTGCAATTTCATGGGGAAATGAAGAAGAAGGATGAGATGAATTACCAGAGGCAGAAGCTTGGGACCTTCCTGCATGTCTTGTTCTCAGCTCTTTGACCTTGGCGGGGTTGGATTCCACTTTTCTAAGAGAAGAGATCTCCAGGACTTCAGAGTCCTGATAAGAAGAGATTGTCCTAGAATCTTGATCAGAGGAAGAGGTTGAAATGGTCGTATTGGATGATGATGGTGTTTGAGGCATTTTGACAGTCTTAGAGGACCAACAGCAACTGAAGAGAAAATTCTGATTGAGAGACTGGGTTTTGATGAGGAGACGAGAGGGGAAGGAAGAAAAGGAGTGTCTATTCAACTTCTTAAAAGAATTGAAGGAAATGGGAAAATATAATTTTAACCCAATCAGAACAAGCATAACTCCTTTAACCCTTGTTTTAAGCAAAATTAATTTCTACAATTCCTCATGTTGGCAAATACCCAACTTACCCCTCAAGTTTTCAAATTGATTTGCATCAAGAGCCTTGGTAAAAATGTCAGCCTGCTGTAGCTCAGTGGCAACATGTTCCAATTTGATTGTCTTCTCTTCTACAAGGTCTCTGATAAAGTGATGTCGTATGTCAATATGTTTGGTCCTACTATGCTGAATGGGATTCTTGGAAATGTTGATTGTACTCAGATTGTCACAGTACAATGTCATAACATCTTGTGTGACATTATACTCAGTAAGTATCTGTTTCATCCAGATCATTTGAGAACAGCTACTACCAGCTGCAATGTATTCAGCTTCAGCAGTAGAAAGAGACACACAATTCTGTTTCTTGCTGAACCAGGAAACCAGATTATTTCCCAAGAAGAAACATCCTCCAGAGGTGCTTTTTCTATCATCAGCACTACCAACCCAATCAGCATCACAGTAGCCAGTCAGAGCTGGTTCACAGCCATGAGAATACAGCAACCCATAGTTGTAAGTTCCACTCACATACTTCAAAATTCTCTTCACTTGATTGATATGACTGACTTTAGGATCAGCTTGGTATCTTGCACAGACTCCAACTGCAAAAGCAATATCAGGTCTGCTGGCTGTTAAGTACAACAAGCTTCCTATCATGCTTCTGTACAGACTTTGATCCACCTTAACCCCACTTGAGTCTTTGGAAAGCTTTAAATGAGTAGGAGCAGGAGTCCTTTTGTGACTGGCATTATCCATACCAAACTTCTTTACAATGTTCTTAGCATACTTGCTTTGAGATAGGAAGATTGAGTCCTCCATCTGTGAGACTTGTAGTCCAAGAAAATAAGTTAGTTCTCCCATGAGACTCATTTCAAATTCAGCCTGCATCTGGTCAGCAAAATGTTTAACCATAGGTTCTGACATTCCTCCAAACACTATGTCATCAACATATATTTGGGCAACCATCAACTTCCCTCCTTCAGTTTTGACAAAGAGAGTTTTGTCCAAGCCTCCTTTTCTGTATCCTTTGTCTGAGAGAAACTTTGTTAACCTGTCATACCATGCTCTAGGAGCTTGTTTCAGGCCATATAGAGCTTTTCTCAATTTGTAGACATGATCAGGGTGGTCTGGATCCACAAAGCCTTTAGGTTGTTCCACATAAGCTTCCTCATTTAAGTACCCATTTAGAAAGGCACTTTTCACATCCATCTGAAATAACTTGAACTTCAGAAGACAAGCAATTGACAATAGGAGCCTGATTGATTCCAGCCTGGCTACAGGTGCAAAGGTTTCATCAAAATCAACCCCTTCAACCTGGGTGTATCCTTGAGCAACAAGTCTTGCCTTATTTCTGGTGACAACTCCTTCAGCATCTGACTTGTTCTTGAAAATCCATTTTGTCCCAATGATGTTAGTTCCTTCAGGTCTAGGAACCAGTTCCCAAACTTCATGTTGCTTGAATTGGTTCAGTTCATCTTGCATTGCACCAATCCAGTATTCATCAGTTAAAGCTTCATTGACATTTCTTGGTTCCATTTTGGACACAAAACAAGAGTTTGAGATGATTTCTCTAGATCTTGTAATGACTCCACTGTTGGGATCTCCTATGATGAGCTCTTTTGGATGATCCTTCTGAATTCTGATGGAAGGGATCTTGCTAGCTTCCTTTGATTCAGATTCTGTTGTGGTGGAGTTGGGTAGATCATTCTGTTGGGTTGAAGTCTCAAAGAATGTCTCAACAGTACAAGGAACATCTATTTCTTCATGATAATCATCAATTATAACATTTATTGATTCCATCATGGCTTTGGTTCTGGAATTGAATGCTCTATAAGCTCTGCTGTTTGAGGAGTATCCTAGAAATATGCCTTCATCACTTTTAGGGTCCAGTTTTCTTCTTTGTTCACGATCTGCCAGAATATAGCATTTGCTGCCAAACACATGGAAGTACTTCACAGTTGGTTTTCTTCCTTTCCAGAGTTCATATATGGTGGATGAGGTTCCCTTTCTCAAGGTGACCCTGTTATGAACATAGCAGGCTGTATTCATAGCTTCAGCCTAAAAATACATAGGAAGTCTTTTGGCATGTAACATTGCTCTGGCAGATTCCTGTATGGTCCTGTTTTTTCTTTCCACAACTCCATTTTGCTGAGGAGTTATAGGAGAAGAAAATTCATGACTAATTCCTTCTGAGGAACAGAAATCATCAAACTTGCTGTTTTCAAATTCCTTGCCATGATCACTTCTGATTCTAACAATACACCCTTCCTTTTCTCTTTGAATTCTTTTGCACAATTCTTTAAAAACTTCAAATACATCAGATTTTTCCCTAATGAAATTAATCCAGGTGAATCTAGAAAAATCATCCACAACCACATAGGCATATCTTTTTCCACCAAGACTCTCCACTTGCATTGGTCCCATCAGATCCATATGAAGAAGTTCTAGAACCTTAGAGGTGGTCAGATGTCTTGACTTTGGATGTGACATCCTAGTCTGCTTACCAACCTGACATTCACCACAAACTCTTTCTTCATCAATTTGCAGTCTTGGAATCCCTCTGACTGCCTCCATGGAGATAATCCTTTTCATTCCTCTTAGATGAAGATGGCCAAGTTTTTGGTGCCACAGTTTCACCTCTTTTTCTTCTTTTGCAATGGAACACACAGAGGAGAAATTAGTGTTCTCAGGCTCCCACAAGTAACAATTGTCTTTAGATCTGACTCCTTTCATTACAATTTCTTGTTTGTCATTGATTACAAGGCATTCAGATTTTGAGAAATTTACCTTGAATCCTAGATCACACAATTGACTGATACTAATGAGATTAGCAGTCAGTCCTTTTACCAGCAGTACTTCATTCAGACTTGGAACTCCAGGGCAGTCCAGATTACCAACTCCTTTGATTTCACCTTTAGCACCATCTCCAAAGATCACAAAACTGGTGGTGTGAGGTTTAACATTATTGAGGAGGTTCTTGATTCCAGTCATGTGTCTGGAACACCCACTGTCAAAGTACCAGTCTTCCTTTGCAGAGACCCTCAGGGAAGTGTGGGCTATCAGGGCAGTAGCCTTTTTCTTCCATTTAGGAGCATGTGGTACCTTTTTAGACTTAGGTTTGACACCTGAGTTCTGATTAGGGTATCCATGCAATCTGAAGCAGAAAGGTTTTATGTGGCCATATCTCCCACAATGATGACATCTCCATCTTTGGTACCTTTTCTTCATATGTCTCTGTTCCTGATGTTGAGAGTTGTGTTGAGACATCTGTTTTGACATTTGCTTATCAGGCCTGATCTTCTTATCTGTACCAGAGTTCTTTGCTTCCACAAATCCTAGTCCAGATTTGTTTCCCACATTTTGTCCAACCTGAAGGATCTCTTCCAATTTGTCTGTTCCATTAGTCAGCATCTTGACAGATTTGGTCCTTTGATTTAGTTGTGAGTTTAGCAATTGAACTTCTCCTTCTAGATGACTTATAGTTTCAAGGTTTGCCCTTTTTTCAGCCTCCAGCTTTATGATGAGTTTTGATTGTTTTTCATTCTGCACACAGACTTCAGCACTTCTGATACACAATTTCTTGTAAGTATCAGCCAGTTCTTCAAATGTCACTTCTTCATCACTAGTGTCACTTTCAGAAGTACAAACACCAGTTAGAGCAGTAACTAGTTTGGCAGATTCTTCTTCAGAATTACTTTCTGAATCACAGTCAGACCAAGTAACAATCATTCCTTTCTTTTGTTTCTTAAGAAAGGTTGGACATTCAGCTCGAATATGCCCATATCCTTCACAACCATGGCATTGAATTCCTCTGCCTTGGTTTCCCTTCTCTTCTGACCTTGGTCTTCTGCTGGAACTGTCAATGTCAGAGGGAATGTTATGAACATTAGACCTTGACTTTGGATCTATTCTTTTGATGAGTTTGTTGAACTGTCTTCCAAGCATGGCTATAGCTTCTGAAATATTTTCTTCTTCATCCTCCTTGTTATCAACATCAGTGTTGGATACAAGTGCTATGCTCTTGTTCTTCTTGTCACCATTTTCAGTGATCCCCATCTCATAAGTCTGAAGAGACCCAATAAGTTCATCCACTTTCAACTTGCTGATGTCCTGGGCTTCTTCTATGGCAGTTACCTTCATTGCAAATCTTTTGGGCAAGGATCTGAGAATCTTTCTCACCAATTTTTCTTCTGCCATTTTTTCTCCCAGTGCTCCTGAGGTGTTGGCAATCTCCAAGATGTTCATGTGAAACTCATGAATGGTTTCATCTTCCATCATTTTTAGATTTTCAAACTTGGTAGTCAACATCTGAAGCCTTGACATTTTTACTTTGGAAGTGCCCTCATGAGTAGTTTTGAGAGTGTCCCAAACTTCCTTGGCCAGTTCATATTGATGTACAAGTCTGAAAATGTTTCTATCAATTCCATTGAACAAGGCATTTAAAGCTTTGGAATTTCCCAGGGCTAACTCATCTTCTTCTTTACTCCAATCTTCCTCAGGCTTCAGACTGATTGTCCCATCTTTCTCGGTTATGGTGGGATGGTTCCATCCTTTGTCAGCAGCTCTCCAAGCCTTTTTGTCCAGAGATTTTAAGAAGGCAATCATACGAGGTTTCCAGTAGTCATAATTAGTTCCATCCAGAATGGGTGGTCTATTTCCAAAAACTCCTTCTTTGTCCATAGTGCCAGAAAGTGATATCCCTAGATCTCACCCAGTAATACAGGCAGGGTGCCTGCTCTGATACCAATTGAAATTCTGGCTACAGATACTCAATGTCACGTTCAATGTTGTGACACCGTGTCTGACTTTCTATAAGACAGTAAATACAAAAACAGTAAAGAACACAGTCAATTGTTTACCCAGTTCAGTGTGCAACAACACCTACTCTGGGGGCTACCAAGCCAGGGAGGAAATCCACTATAAGAGATGTTAATTCAAGAATAAACCAACCAGTTTATCTCCTTCACTTAAGACCTACCCAATGCAATTTCAATCTAAGTACAACTTAAACCTGAGTTCCTACTCACTCCCCCTCAATCACAGCAGTGATACATAAAACAATTTGACTAATGAATTGATGAAGACACTCTTCAAAAACATACACTTGATTAAGCTTCACAGCTTTTTAATCAAGCAACCCAACCACTCTTGCTTCACAGCTTTGAGTGATACACACACCTAACTTGACTCTGCTTCATAGCTTTAGTCAAGAGACATATAAACACTCTTGCTTCAAAGCTTTGAGTGATACACAACCCTTACAATTAAAAACCTATTCCAAGTCACTTATCACAATGATAATTGCTTGGATTACAATAGTTAAAACTATACAGCTTCTAAATGATCTTCTGTCAAAAAGGGATTGCTTTCAAAACAGCAGCTCTGTTGAATATATAGCAGCTGCATCTTCAGTTAGGGTTTCCCCAAAAAGCTAGGGTTAATTCCATTTGACCTTAAGACTAGGTCACAGGACTTTATCAACCAGGTTAGGGTTGAGCTAGGTTAACCCAAAGAAAACGCAGGATTCTGTTCTGGAAAGACTGAGTCATTTTCCTGAAAAAACTCAGAATTAACCAAACTGCAAACCTGTTAGTTCAGAACAGGATGTCTTAACATCTGTTATGACATCTGAAAACCTGTCTACTGATTTTGGTAAATGTGATCATTTTGCAAAATGCTCAGATACACACTCATAAACATCAGTACCTGTATGACAATATTTTTCTGCAAAGGTACCTAATAAATCTGTACCTAATAAACTAGAATGTTATGACATCAGTCATGACATTCGTACACCTGGTTTTACCAAAAATGCATGCCAATACATAAACAACTACAGATATAGTTTTGCTATTATTTTCCAATCTTTGCAGGTTTATCATATAATGATAAAATCCCATTTTTCAAACACCAAGCGTGCATGGTTCAGATGGCAAAGGATGGAGATTGTAAATAGAAGGGTGTGGGTTCAAATCCCAGCGCCTGCACCTTTCTTTTCTTCTTTTCAATACTTTTTAACCCTTTTCTATTTATTTTTTTCATTTTGTATAATTGATTTAATTTTTATTTTTAATCATTTTCTTTAATCAATAAAATCACAAAAAAATATAGTAAAATCAGAACTAGAATTTTAATAGGTTAATTTAATTTATAGACAATATGTTTCTTAATAATTAATTAGACATAGGTTTATTTTATAATTAATTAAATCTTTAATTTAGGTTTAAAGTCTATTTATTTTATAATTGAAATCAAACCAAAAATGCAATAAAAATTTAATTTCTAATCTTTTAGATGTTAAGACTTTTAAAAATAATTTTGCAAATATTTTGTATTTACTTTTGCTATTTATTTTCTAGAAATAAGTGTATAGGTCGCACGGGTATTTTTGTAATAGCTTAGTTTATTTTCCCATATTTTTCATATCATGTAACTGTTTATGGGATGTAATAGCTTAGGTTTAAATTCCACATTTTTCATTCTGCATTTTTTCTTATGTAATTGTCCCAAGGTCCTATAATAGCGTAGGACTTTATTTTTCCATACTTATAATTATTTGCCTGTATGTATATAACTGTATAGTAACTAGGCGTATATGGAAAGATCTAAAACAAATGCTAGATAACCTTAATAATCAAGACAATTTAACTGAAAACAAATCACTTTTCACATACGCACCTCTAGGATAACCTCACTTGTTGACTTCGGATAAAACAGTCATGTCCCTCGAACGTGGGACGCTTTAGCAAAGACGCTCGGTTAAAAGATCGTAGTCCCTCGATGACCCTTCGATGTTGTCTCGATAAACGATCTTAGTCCCTTATGATAAATTGCTAAAGTTTCCTACGAGGTGCCTTTATGACTGTACGATGACCCACGCATGTCCCTTAAACATCCAACGATATGGCTTCCTACTAACTAATGGTAGGATAACACTATCTAAAGGAAGAGGAAAATAACGTGAAATACTTTTGAGTAGGTAGATAGCTCGTAGTCGCTTGCTCACAAACAAAAAAACATTTTTCACACAAAACACTTATTTTCTAAAATATTTTTAAAACAATCACTTTGTATGCGTTCTCAACGATATGAGAATCATTACAAAGTTTTCCGAACATAGGAATTTTCAAAATATTTTCAAACTTACAAATTCACAAAGCATTTTTAAAAGTGAGCTAGCGATTAAGAGACCATAGATGACTAAGGATGAAAATGGTGTTAATACCTTCCCTTTTCATAACCTACATCCCTTACTCAAAATTCTCAAAGGTCTTTTCCTGTTCTTTTCACCTTTTCCTTTATTGGATAAAAGAAAAGTCGGTGGCGAATCTTTCTATCCGCAACATTTGCGATGAAATGCAAAACCAAAAGTTAGTTCTCCCACCGTATTACACCTAGTCTTGATGATGGGTTGTTTGTTAAGGGGCTAACAACTAATTTGATAAGTATTAGTCAACTGTGTGACCAAGGTCTCAAAGTTACCTATAATAAATTTGAATATCTGATAAAAAATTAGAAGAATGAAGTTATCATAAATGGAACTAGATCAAAAGATAATTGTTATCTATGGAGTCCTTAAGAAAAAGACGACCTCTCCATGTGCTTGATGTCAAAAGAAGATGAAGTTAAGTTGTGTCATCAAAAGCTTGATCATTTACACCTGATGGGTGTGAAGAAGGACTTTTCAAATGAAGTTGTTAGAGGTATTCCCAAGCTAAATATTTATGAAGGAAGAATATATGGTCAATGTGAGATTAGGAAGCAAACAAAGATGTCACATAAGAAGCTTCAACATATGACCCCTTTAAGAGTTATGGAGCTTCTTCATATGGACTTGATGAGACTTATGCAGGTTGAAAATCTTAGAGGAAATAAGTATGGATATGTTATTATTGATGACTTCTCAAGGTTCACCTGGGTGAATTTCATCAAAGAGAAGTCTGAAGTGTTTGAAGTCTTCAAGGAATTGTGTCAAAGGGTCCAATGAGAGAAGGATTATGGTATTATCAGAATTAGAAGTGACCATGGGAAGGAATTTGAGAACAACCATTTTGAAGAATTTTGCACCTCTTAAGGGATTAGTTATGAGTAATATTCACCCGTCACTCCTCAACAAAATAGTGTGGTTGAACGCAAGAACTGGACAATTCAAGAATGTGTCGGGTCATGCTTCATGCCAAGAAACTAGCATATTATTTGTGGGATGAATCCATGAACACTGCATGTTACATCCATAATAGAGTGACTATCAGATCTGGTACACCTGCTGCACTTTATGAACTATAGAAAGGAAGAAAGCCAACTGTAAAATACTTTCATGTTTTTGGAAGTAAATGTTATATTTTTGAATATCGTGAGCCAAGGAGGAAGTTGGATGCTAAAAGTGATGAGGGATTTTTTCTGGGATATTCTACAATCAGTAGAGCATATAGAGTATTCAACTCCAGAACTAAGGTGATGATGGATTTTAAATGTGATTATGGATGACTCAATAAGAGAAGATGATGTTACAGGTGATGTTGAGACATCCATTCCCATAGATGATGATGTTACTGAACATGTTACAAACTCAAGTGCTAATACTGAAACTGAAGTAACCAAGACAACTAACAAAGAACCCTCAATCAGGATTCAAAAGGATCATCCTAGGGATCTTATAATAGGAAATCCTAATGAAGAGATAATCACCAGATCAAGGGAAATTGTGTCAAATGCTTGTTTTATGTAAAAGTTTGAACCAAAGAATATAAAGGAAGCTTTGGATGATGAGTTCTGGATTTATAATATGCAAGGTGAACTTGGTCAGTTCAAGAGAAATGAGGTATGGGAATTGGTACCAAGACCTTAAGGGATAAATGTTATTGGTACTAAATGGGTGTATAAGAACAAGACAGATGAAACATGAGTTGTTACCAGAAATAAAGCCAGATTTGTTGCTCAAGGATACACTCAAATTGAAAGAGTAGACTTTGAATAAACATTTGCTCTTGTGGCTCGCTTGGAATCAATCAGATTGTTACTTGGAGTGACACGTCTTTTAAAATTTAAGTTGTTCCAAATGGATGTTAAGAGTTCCTTCTTAAATGGGTACCTAAATGAAGAAGTATATGTTGAACAACCAAAAGGATTTGTTGATCCTTATTTTCCAAGGCATGTGTTCAAGTTAAATAAGGCATTGTATGGTTTAAAGCAGGCTCCAGGAGCTTGGTATGAGACATTGACTGAGTTTCTCATTAACCGTGGATATAGAAAGGGTGGAATTGACAAGACTCTTTTCGTCAAAGAGAAAGATGGAAAACTTATGATAGCTCAAATCTATATGGATGATATTGTGTTTGGAGGGATGTTGGATGAGATGGTCCAACATTTTGTCAAGTAGATGCAATATGAGTTTGAGATAAATTTGGTAGGTGAAGTAACATACTTTCTTTGTCAAAGAAAATATGCAAAGAATATTGTGAATAAATTTGGATTGGAGAATGCCAGCCATAAAAGAACTTCTGCCCCCACACACTTGAAGTTATCCAAAGATGAAAAGGGAATTAGTGTTGATCAGAGTTTATATAGAAGTAGGATTGGAAGTCTTCTATTTCTTACTGCGAGCAAACCAAATATAACTTTTGTTGTTGGAATATGCACCAGGTACCATGCAGAACCCAAAGTAAGTCACATCAATCAAGTTAAAAGGATTATGAAGTATGTGAATGGTACATGTGATTACGGAATGTTATATTCTCATGATTTAAACTCCATGTTGGTGGGATATTGTGATGTTGATTAGGCTGGAAGTGTTTATGATAGAAAAAGTACCTCTGGATGATGTTTCTTATTGGGAAACAATCTGATTTCATGGTTTAGTAAGAAAAAAATTGTGTATCTTTGTCTACTACTGAAGCTGAGTACATAGCAGCAGGTAGGAGCTGCTCTCAACTTGTGTGGATAAAGCAGATGTTGACTGAGTATAATGTCACACAAGATGTCATGACATTATTCTGTGACAACTTGAGTGCTATTAATATCTCTAAAAATTCTATTTAGCAAAGTAGGACTAAACACATTGATATCAGGCACCACTTTATTTTAGAACTTGTTGAGGATAAAGCCATAACTCTTGAGCATGTTGGCACTGAAAATCAGCCTGCTGATATTTTTACTAAAGCTTTAGAAGCAACTCAGTTTGAAATCTTGAGAAGGAGACTAGGGATTTGTATCTATGAGGATTTATAACAATTATTTCTATTTTTGTGGGTCAATAAAATCCTTTAATCATACCACCTACATCCTGGTATTTTATTTCCTATTGATAGTGTTAAGAAAAGGGAATCTCATTTATCTTTGCATTATAAATTGTTTGGTGGAACACATGTTCCAGACATTGTTGTGACATCTTCTTAGGTGAAGACCCTGCTGACAAGAGTAATGATGTTGTTGGTGGTGGTGAAAATGTTGCATCTGTTGGTGTTAATGTTGATGGAGAAGGAGAAGAGTATAAAGTTGATATTGGTGTTGGTGTTGATGCATGATTATTTCTTCTGGGAATCCTTTTGGTTTTTCTTTGTGTACTTATTTTTACTGGTTTATGGTTTTATAAGGGTTAAATGCCCAGGATATGTTTAGCATCTGTGCACTTTGTGCTACTTAACTTTATGTGTTACTGTGGTTGCTTTTGGTTAGTTACTTACCTTTGTCATATTATGGCTAAAAAGGGGGAGTAATGTGTGTGTGATCTAACCCAAAACCATTGACTGGTTGATGTTATTGAGGGGTAGAATTTTCTATTCATTGAAGTTTTTCTTAGCAGGTTTTGGGAGGGAGTCCATGTTCTAGATTGGACTGTTGTGAAGAGTTGTCAGACATGATGTCCTGACATGTTGATAATTTATTTTTCTCTTGGATACTATGTTGAGTAGCTTCCATTAGTTGATACTCTGATATTTTTGATGCTCATGTCTCTGATGAATTGATTTCTGTTGTCGTGCCTCTAATATTTGCATGTTTGATTTATTTTCAAACCTATGATTGTGGTGTGTTATATGCAAGGGTATTTTAGTTGTTTTAGCCAAAATTTGTCAAAGTGGGAGATTGTTAATTCTATGCTTTTGTGATTGACATTAATTTTGGTAAAATTAACTTGGCAACAACATGTTGAACAAGATGTTTCAACTTGCAATTTCAACATTTTAAAAGCGATGGCCTAACCAGAAGAGTGGGACATCTAGTCTGTTACAGTTTTTACAGTTTGGATACAGTTAATTTAAATTACTAAATATTTTGTGAATATTAAGTAATCCTATGTGGTATTCAAGACTGAGGAATCAGAGATTGTTGTTTTACTCAAGTTATTGAGTTTTCTAATGTTGAGATATTTTAGGAATGTTGAGATATTTTAGGAAACCCTTGATCGAAGACCTATTTTGTATGCAGAATTTTAGCAGACTCCTTGCTGAATTTTTGAAGCCCGGTCTAGTCCAGGTGTGTGCTTTAAATAGATTTTCACTAACCTAGTTTTAGTGTGGACCTTATGTTGTATTTTGTTAGAGTTTGTGTGTGTTAATTGTTAGCCTCTCCAATATTATCTTGATATAAGAGTAGGATTGTTTAATCATTCTTAAGCTTTTAAGTATTGAATAATTTTGTGTATTTGAAGTGTGACTTCTGTTATTTTTTAAGTGTTTAGAGTTGTTCAATCACTAATGTGATTGAAAGGGATTTAAGAAGGGTTTCATACTTAGGTGAGTCTTAGGTAGAAGTTAAGCACGGGTAGTGATTAGGTGAGTAGATTGTAATTTGGAGATAGTTTGATGTGGGTCTACAAACTGATACTATTTAGTGGACTTCCTCCCTGGCTTGGTAGCCCCCATAGTAGGTGTTTTTATACACCAAAATGGGTTAATAACTTTTGTGTGTTCTTTACTTTTCTGTTTTGTTATAATTGTTATACCTTGTCATTTGTGTTTTTGTTCAGAGATCAGTGTCTCGATGTTGTACCCCAAAATTTACCCTCTTTTCATACACGCATATTATTGGTTTTGTGGTTATGGAATAAAGGTATATTTATCGAGCTTCGTCAGGTTATAAATGACGTTTATTTCGCCAATGGATGTTCTCGGAGTATTTTCCGTGCTGAAGATCGGTTCGCCGTTTTGCAACGATTTGGGATTCAAAGATTCACAAGTCCAACCCGGTGCATCATATTCATGTGCTCTTTCACTAAGATATCCCAGGTGACATATTCTCAAATTTAGGTTATGCTTGAGAGCAAATTATTTAAAGAAGTTCTCTGAATGTGCGAGTTTTCTCGAAGAAATATGGTGAAAAAGTGTGCTGAAAGTGCAGTTTTTACGCACTAAAAAAATCATAACTTAAAGATCGTGGCTCGTTTTGAACCCGTTCCGGTGGCGAAAATTCCATCTTGACGTTATCTACATTTTCATATCTTACGGATGGAAGCCAATTTCGATCAGAAGGTCTTCAAAAATTCAGATTTATCAAGTATTTTCGTACAGAAAATTTGTGACAGAAGTTTATTTGTGTCATGTTCTGAAAAACATAACTTGGTCGATTTTCATCGTATCGAGCTGGTTTCGACGCCAAAATTTAACAAATTGAGTTGGCTAAGTTTTCATAGAAGGTACTGAGTTCGAACAGTATTCAAAAGGCATTCGGTTTTTGCTCAAAGTGTGTGTGACGCGCCGAAAATCATGAATGCTGAATATTATTTCATCTGGGTCGAAACTTCGAAAATTCATAACTCGGTCAATTTTTATTGGATCAGGCCCATCTTTTTACACAAGGTCACTGACTCAGAGATCTACAACTTTTCTTCCAAAGTTGAGATCGGGTTATGCTCCGATCAATACCAGTTTTTTATTGAAGAACGTGTCAGAGTCGATACTAGAGCCCAAAATAAGTTTATATGAGCTAAAACTTCAAAAATTCATAACTAATTCATCGTTTATCCAATTGAGCCCATTTTTGGACAGGAGTTAGTTCTCGATGTCGGCTACATTTTGTTTTCACAATTCAACTTCAAAAATTGCACTTAAGCCCCTGCGATTTAGCCTGGAACATGACAGACTCAAGTGAACATTGGAGGCCCAATTGCACATTCAAAGCCCATATCTTTGCTCTAATTTCCATTATATAATCTCATTCTTTTCACACAAAGAGGAGGGAAAAAAACCTTTTCCACAACCCTGTCAGAATATCAAATTCTTTCAAGAATCCTAAAACCTTGAGATCCTTGTCACAAACCCACATCTCACTACTTCTTCAGTAAGGGTAAGGCTGGTTTGATCTCCATGATCAAAAAGGCATAGAAGCATTCATCTCACTACTTCTCCAATAAGGGTAAGGCTGGTTTGATCTCCATGATCAAAAGGGTATAGAAGCATTCATACAGCCCATATCGGTTTTAATATTAAAAAATGTTTATATATTTATTTTCTTTGTATTTCATGATATAGTAACTTATTTAATGTGTTCATGAGATTCAACACTGCAGATTTATACAGGATCCTATTCAAGATTATTACAAAACGCTGATGGCCAAAACAGAAGTTAATGGCCAAAACAGAAGAACCACCAATGCATGACTCATGGCAAGGCAGACATCCTGAGGAGGCTAAGGGCGTGGGTTCAACAACCTCCCCTATTGGTTTTGGTTTTCTTTCTATATTTATCATTTTACTTATTTTCATTCTTTCTATTTAAAACTTTTTTTTTCATAAAACTTAACATTTTTCACAAACCTTTGATTTTTCCTCCTAAACTCAAATAATTAATTTTAGGTCTTTTTTTAATTTAATTTTAGGTTTTAAATTAATTTTTGGTTCAACAACCACCCATGACATTTGCATTATCTTTATTTTCTAACCCTATTTTTCATCGATGTTTCTTCCCCTATCTATTTTTTGGCAAACTTAATTCTTTCTTATTAATCATTACACATAAATCTTTTTTTCAAAACTAACTTTTTTTTATTAAAATTAGTTAGGTTTTAGATTTTTTTCTTATTAACCTTTTTTTTTCTTCAAAATTAACCTTTTTTTTAATTAAAACTAATTAGGATTTAGATATTTTAATTAACTTTTTTCGAAATTAATATTTTTTTATTAAACAATTAGGTTTTAGGTTTTCTTTGTAATTAACCTTTTTGTTTAATAAATTAGGATTGGGTTTTTGTTTTAGTTCGTAACTGAATTTTTGGCTTTTTTTCATTTATTAATAAATTAAGTTAATTAACTTTTTTATTAAAATTAGTTAGAATTAGATTTTTTAATTAACTTAAAATTATTTCCTACAAAAATACCATAAACATTAACTTAGAATTTTTGGTTTTAATTTTTTCTTAATTTCTTTTTATTTATTCTTTTACATTTTAATTTCTAGGAAAATTGTATAGGTCGCATTATCAATGTAATAGCGTAGATTTATCTTTTCTCACATTTTTTTTCTAATTATGTAATTGCTTCCGGGATGTAATAGTATTAGGATTTCTTTTCCGCATTCTTCACTCTTATGTAACTGCAAAAGCCTTGTAATAGCTAAGACTTTAAACTTTCTTGCTTTTAATTTCGCAAACTATAAACTGCTTAGATGTATGTTTATAGGATTGTATGGAAAGACAAACTGAAAATTAAAACAGTAGATCACCTTAATTGTGAAAAGATTAAATAACTGAAATCAAACACATGCACATGCTCACTCTTAGGGTATGCCTCACTTGGTTGCCTCGGAAAATAATGGTCATGTCCCTCGAACATAGGGATACCCTTAGCAAAGACCCTCGGTTAAAATCATCATAAAGATCATGGTCCCTCGATGTCCCTCGAAGTTGCCTATGGTATATGATCGTGTCCCTCGATGTTGCCTACGAATATATGATGACAGCCCCTTCGAAATGCTAAGGTATCCTTACATATTGCCTTCAATGACCATTACGTCCCTTTCGAATTGACCCTTACAAATTCCAACGACGGTGCTACCTATTTCTCAATAGTAGGATAGTGTTGTCTAAAGGAAACAAGAATAGAAACGATCTTCTTTCGAGTAGGTAGATGCTAGTAGGTACTTGCTCAAATCAAAACTTTTCACACTTACACTTTTCAAACAAATTTTCAAAACAACTTAGTCACACCTTTGAGGACTGATACAAGGGTTATCACGAAGTCAAACTTTTCAAAACAAAGCACATACACAAGCAATTTTAAAAAGATGAGCAAGCACCTAAGAGCCCATGGAAAACTATAGATAGAAAGGGTGCTAACACCTTCCCTTTCTATAATCTACCCCCCGTACTCAGAATATCTCGAAAAAGGATTTTTTTTGTACTTTTTTCCTTTCCGATTAGATGAAATAAAAGTCGGTGGCGACTCTTGCTTACCGCGACATTTTGCGAAAAAAAAACGCAAAATGCAAATCAGTATTAAACAGTCGGTTCTGCCACTGTATCACAGAACTGGAGACTCTGCTGGGGAATTATAAGTGGGGTATACCTTAGGATCTAGGTCATCATAATTGCTTCTCTTGATTGCTTTGTTTGCTTTACTTTTAAGGGTTTTGTTTGGGCTTACTATAGATCCTACACCCAGATATGGGGAATACCTTTTAGGTAAGTAGCAATAGACTGTGAGGTAATTGTATGATGTAGACCGATACGGTTGAAGCAGTAGCTATGTTGGTGTGGCACTTTGGTTGGTACCGGTATCCCTTGTGGAGAATACGGGGCCGCTGCATGGTGTCGTTAAGCATCAACTGACCTTAGAACCTTTAATTTCCCAACTTGGCCATTAGAAAGTAGCGAGATAGCCGGCCTCGGTGTAGAGCTGAGAACTGGTTGATACTCGATGCTACACTCATTGAGATCATACTCTCGGAATAATTTCGGCCGCAAGAAAAGATTGCGTGAGCTGAAACCATGACCGATGGAGGATGGTCAGTGATATTGAGATCTTCTAGAACCCGATTACTTTTCTAGGACAGGTTGAACCAAATAAACTTCAAGAGGGTACTACCTTAAAACTCATGCAAGCCTAAACCTAAGGCTGTTTGTGTGACTTGTGTGCTTTCAACTTGAACTACTTACACAGTTTTATTATCTGACAACATGAGTTCCTTGCAGATTTTGTTTACAGTCCTTATCCAATAACTTGGATTTCTTTCCGGGTTTACTTGCTTACATCACCTCGCAATTTTGCTTAAATGCATAGCATACACAGTATAACATCATGCCTTAACATTTCCTTAACCATTTCAAGGATCTTAAGGGCTTGTGGTGCAGGTTATAATGAACCAAACGTCTAGCAAGGAGCAAGGGGATTCATTTTCCTCTATCCAATGCCGTCTAGAGATCAAAACACGATAACTTGAGTCAGTGGCTATGACCCACTCGATATGATGAGCTTGACTCTTGAAGAAGGACTCTTAACGACACGAAGTTCCTTCAATCAAGCTGCAACCAAATTCTAACAGTTTCTTGTTTACCCTGCGAGATCCTTGAAAACATTGCATACATATATCATACATATCATTACATAACAGGTCTTCCAGTACAGGTCTCTCATGTTCTCGTTGTTTATTTCAGTAATGGATCTCAAACAAGACAATAGAGATCTTCAAACTCAAGAAGCTCAGTTCATAGACATATTCCTAAACCTATCCAAGGGGCAGGAAGAGTTGAAAACACTTCTCGTTGGGAACTTGGTCAAGAAAAGTCCTGAAGACAATAAGGACGAACGACTGGAACAACTGCAAGCTGAGGTAGGTGCAATGAGAACCCAGATGCTGGGGGAAGATGGCTCTTATCGAATGCCTAGCCCAAAGACAAGAAGAGCTGAAAGCCATCATCAACCAACTTCATCAAGACAGATACAATAATATGAAGCAAATGGTCGAGGCTGGGGACCAAGTCATTGATCAACCTCCAAGAAGACAAAAGGTTGGTTTGGTGAAGAGTGGACCTTTCCAAGTTGCTACTACATCACGGGTCCAACAACAACCTTGCCAAAAACAACGGGTTAATCAGAGTAAGCCAGATACACCCAAGAGGCAGTTTACCAAACTCAATATGCCGTTGTCTCAAGCTTTACAACACATGTGAGGATGAATCTGGTTATGTTGATAGGACTTCATCTGAATCCCAAGACTTCTTCCCCTAACTACAATCCTGATGCAAGGTGTGCATACCATTCCAACAGCCCGGGGCATGATACTGATGACTGTTGGGCATTGAAAAACAAAATTCAAGACTTGATTGATGAAGGAGCATTGAAATTCACACAAGACGGTCAGGTTGAGTTCTTCTGCCATCCCTCCAAGGCATACCATCTGAAGTGACAATTTCTAACAAGAAGACTTTTTGTTCATTATAATTTTCAATTTGTAATTTTCTTTTGATTGTTCGAACATTTAGTCATGTCAAAACTTTATTATTTCATTAATGCATTGCATATGTCTGTTTTGAATCAATCCATTCGTATTCACTATTTCAAAAATGCATTCTTATTTCCTTTTGTAATATTCAACTCTCGATTAAAAACTCTAAGCCTTTAGATGGAGGATGACGAAAATGATACCACAATCTCTACAGTATGCTTTTGAACAGACCCCGCTGACGATGTACGGGCGTTGTTTCAAATCCTAAACAGTGGAGTTATAAGGAAGATAATCCCTAGTAAACCCCTTCGAGCCAAAGAAGTAGGAGTTTTTCTTTTCACACATATTAAAACCCTTAATCATAACCTGGGGCAGGGTAGTTTTCTCAGTTAATTCAGAGGCGCATTCAGTCACAATCTGCCGCTTCGTACATAATGAATGTCATCAAAGACGTCCTTCCAAAACAAAAGACGATGATGGTTCCCTATAATCGTCAAGACATGCAGTCATTATCTCTCAAAATAAAAGCCCGCTAAGTCAAAACCTATAAAGGAGACTTAAGAAAAAAACTAGGGCATCCCGCTGACTGTAATCACAAAAGAAACATTTCAGGCAAAAGACAGGGATAGTAAAACCAAAAAAAAGAGGTTACTACAAATCCTCGGCAAAAAAAAGATTACAAAATGACTTCCTTTTTCAAGTAAACTTTCAGTATCCGAACCATCATCAGAACATCAAGGACAATATTCCAGAACTCAACTGGGATTCTAAATGCGCAATTAACTGAGCATAGGACTGAAGAACATCACGAAGAGCGGGTTGGATACAAATAAAATTTGAGCCTTTATCCTTTGTTTCTTAAACCATGAACCAGGCCACATTATAACCCTTAAAAGTCCTAGCTGAAGCATGGGTTAGTTCGAAAGCATACTGTTACAAAAGGTATCCTGACTCCTATAGGACTTGCTGTAAATCCTGAGTTGAGATCACATTTTACAAAATTTGCTTGTTTTACTGAAAAATGCATTTTCAAAAATTTCAAGACAGACATAAGCTTTGCATTCTTAAAATATTATTGTTTGCATATGACTATTTGTTCAACAGCAGAGAAATTCGCATGACGAATATCTAGTGAACAAAAACCTTCTCAATAAAAAGGATCACCTCAAGTGTAAAAACACTTCCAACCAAGGGGCACAGTATGATCATTGTCCATCATCTGGGGCAGTCAAGTCAAGATTCAAGGAATCTCTCAAAGATGCCAAATAGCCAGGGGCAGATCTCCATCTGTGTCACTTGGGGCACTGGGTATGAATTCCAGCAACGAATCTTGTACGATCAAGAAAACATCTTCTGGTAATGTGGCAACACTTACTACTATGGACAGTGACAATTCTCCGCACCCGGTAAATATTGACATAGTCAGAAAATACTACGGATGAACAAAGACCTGTTAGGTTGACTGGCTTAGGAAAAAATAAGGGCATCCCGGCGAACCAAAAAAAGGTTCAGGAAAAAATTAGGGATAAAAACAAAAAATATGTACACCCGGCAAGCCGAAAACCTGAAAAGGCGGCTTGAGCAAAAAAGGGTATCCCGGTGGACTGAAAACTCGAAAGGGAGGTCCAGGCAAAAGTTAGGGATTTGAAGCGTACGACTATGTCCCGTCATCTTGTCATTTGTTTATCAGTAGAAGACTTATCATCCTGATCAGCAGGTACAGAGGCAGAAACATCTTGATGCAAAGTCATCATTGTATCCTCAGCATATGACCCCATGACGTCTATGTTCCCCACAGAGTAGAGACAACCAAAAACTTTGACATCGGTTTCCCCAAACAGGATTTACTTTCCCCAGCCAAGCTCTTTCGGAGAGTCGGCGTCTATATTCCCCAGCCGAATTTTGTAATCACAAGTGGTTCATATAGTTTTCTCTCGAGCAGAGTTTATATGGAAGCTCATCCCCAACAGAATTATTCCCCCTCAGAGTTGTTCTCAAGCAGAGTCTCTCCTCGATAGAATATCCGTAAACAAGGGGAAAATCCCAAACATAGTCATCTCCGGTTCACCATCTCCTATGGAAGTAGAATAACCACTTTTTCTATGACGGTCAGGAACTCAATTTCCGTTACTCTCTAGTAGCAGACAGGGATTTATTTTCCCAAACTCGGACGTGCCACAATAGCATTTCATGTTCATACATCATGACGTGCGCATACATATTGCATACAACATAATATCATTTATTTTGAGAACATCATCATACAATGTATTTCATGCATCATATACGATTAATCATGTACCTTTTCAGGAAAGATGGTTATCATCAACAACTTCCAGCAAGTTCAAGATTAGCTCCTGAAACTAAACAGAGTAATCATCCGCATGATCAAATGCAGCTTTAAACGGGTTCATCACGAAGCAATCTTACACAGGTTTCTCCTAAATGTAGCTTCACACGGGTTTATCCTGAAAAATATTACACGGGTCCTTTCTCATACATTTCCAAATGAAGTTTTACACAAACTTATCACAAAGTAACCTTACTCAGGTTCCTCCTGAAGTTTTACACGAACTTATCACAAAGTAACCTTACCCAGGTTCCTCCTGAAGTTTTACATGAACTTATCCCAAAGCAACCTTACCCAGGTTCTTTCTCAGTTCAAATGTAGTTTTACCTAAACTCCTCACAAAGCAACCTTACCCAGGTTCCTTCTCGGTTCAGATGCAATTTTATCCAAACTCCTCACAAAGCAACCTTACCCAGGTTTCTTCTCGGTTCAGATACAGTTTTACCCAAACTCCTCACGAAGCAACCTTACCTAGGTTCCTTCTCACAACCCTACTACCCAGGATTTTCATATCGAAGCAACCCTATTATCCAGGTTCCTTCTCAAGCCCTACCATCCATGCTTTCATATCGAAGTAACCCTACTATCCAGGTTCCTTCTCAAGCCCTACCATCCAGGCTTTCATATCGAAGTAACCCTACTATCCAGGTTCCTTCTCACAGCCCTACTATCCAGGCTTTCACATTGAAGTAACCCTCATATCCAGGTTCCTTCTCACAACCCTACTATCCAGGCTTTCATACCGAAGTAACCCTACCATCCAGGTTCCTTCTCACAGCCCTACTATCCAGGCCTTCATCTCGAAGTAACCCTACTATTCAGGTTCCTTCTCACAGCCCTACTATCCAGGCTTTCATGTCGAAGTAACCCTAATATCCAGGTTCCTTATCAAGCCCTACTATCCAGGTTCCTTCTCAAGCCCCACTATCCAGGCTTTCATGTCAAAGTAACCCTACGACCCAGGTTCCTTCTCGCAACCCTACTATCCAGACTTTTATATTGAAGTAACCCTACGACCCAGGTTCCTTCTCACAACCCTACTATCCAGGCTTTCATATCGAAGTAATCCTACGACCCAGGTTCCTTCTCACAGCCCTACTATTCAGGCTTTCATATTCAAGTAACCCTACTATCTAGGTTCCTTCTCATAACCTTATTATCCGGGTTCTCCCTCTTATCCCCAGACAACAGTCTACAACACTGTAAGACCGATACCCGATCAAACACGATTGGTTTCACATCTCTCTAGTAAGTTGCGGTGCAGCATATACCCCGACCAGATACGCAATTCACTTTTGCTTCCCCAAACCGAGATGATTCCCCAGTAGAGTAACGGACAACTGAAGCTCCAAAAGTTTTATTTCTCCCAAGACAGATACCAACATTCCTCAGCAGATTCCTCCTTAACGACAGGAACATAAATTCTCATCAAAGGAATATCTCGGGAAATTAACATCCTCTAGATGGCATCTTTAAGCCCATCTCTGACGATTCTCCGTCATATCTTCCGGATGGCATCTTTAAGCCCATCTCCGATGAGCTTCCGTCATCACCTTCAAATGGCATCTATAAGCCCATTCCCGAAATTATCTACCCAGTCCAGCACCATCTCAGACGATTGCAAATTTTTGGGCACTCTAGTAATCAATCATCTTCCACCTTCAGATTACGAAAGGCAGGCATCCAATCTACATCCTTAGGTTTAAGAAGATTAAACAGGGGCAGCTGTTGTACACCAAAATTTACCCTCTTTTCATACACTCATATTATTGGTTTTATAGTTATGGAATAAAGGTATATTTATCAAGCTTCATCAGGTTACAAGTGACGTTTATTTCGCCAATGGATGTTCTCAGAGTATTTTCCGTGTTGAAGATCGGTTCACCGTTTTGCAACGATTCAGGGTTCAAAGATTCACAAGTCCAACCCGGCGCGTCATATTCAGGTGCTCTTTCGCTAAGATATCCTAGGTGACATATTCTCAAATTTAGGTTATGCTTGAGAGCAAATTATTTAAAGAAGGTCTCCGAATGTGCGAGTTTTCTCGAAGAAATATGGTGAAAAAGTGTGCTGAAAGTGCAGTTTTTACGCACTAAAAAATTCATAACTTAAAGATCGTGGCTTGTTTTGAACCCGTTCCGGGGGCCAAAATTCCATCTTAACGTTATCTACGTTTTCATCTCTCACGGCTGGAAGCCAATTTCAATCAGAAGGTCTTCAAAAATACGGATTTATCAAGTATTTTCATACAGAAAATTTGTGACAGAAGTTTATTTACGTCATGTTCAGAAAATCATAACTTGGTCGATTTTCATTGTATCGAGCTGGTTTCGGCGCCAAAATTTCATAAATTGAGTTGGCTAAGTTTTCACAAAAGGTATTGAGTTTGAACGGTATTCAAAAGGCCTTCGTTTTTTGCTCAGAGTGTGCGTGATGCACCGAAAATCCTGAATACTGAATATTATTTCATCTGGGTCGAAACTTCGAAAATTCATAACTCGGTCAATTTTTATCGGATCGGGTCCATCTTTTTACACAAGGTCACTGACTCAGATATCTACAACTTTGCTTCCAAAGTCGAGACCGGGTTATGCTCCGATCAATACCAGTTTTTTATTGAAGAACGTGTCAGAGTCGACACTAGAGCCCAAAATAAGTTTGTCTGAGCTAAAACTTCAAAAATTCATAACTAATTCACCGTTTATCCAATTGAGCCCATTTTTGGACAGGAGTTAGTTCTCGATGTCGGCTACATTTTGTTTTCACATTTCAACTTCAAAAATTGTACTTAAGCCCCTGCGATTTAGCCTGGAACGTGACGGACTCAAGTGAACATTGGAGGCCCAATTGCATATTCAAAGCCCATATCTTTGCTCTAATTTCCATTATATAATCTCATTCTTTTCACATAAAGAGGAGGAAAAAAAACCTTTGCCACAACTCTGTCAGAATATCAAATTCTTTCAAGAATCCTAAAACCTTGAGATCCTTGTCACAAACCCACATCTCACTACTTCTCCAGTAAGGGTAAGACTGGTTTGATCTCCATGATCAAAAGGGCATAGAAGCATTCATACAGCCCATATTGGTTTTAACATTAAAATTTTTTTATATATTTATTTTCTTTCTCCAGTAAGGGTAAGGCTGGTTTGATCTCCATGATCAAATAGGCGTAGAAGCATTCATCTCACTACTTCTCCAGTAAGGGTAAGGCTGGTTTGATCTCCATGATCAAAAGGACATAGAAGCATTCATACAGCCCATATTGGTTTTAACATTAAAAAAAATATATATATTTATTTTCTTTGTATTTCATGATATAGTAACTTATTTAATGTGTTCATGAGATTCAACACTGCAGATTTAGACAGGATCCCATGCAGGATTATTACAAAATGCTGATGGCCAAAATAGAAGAACCACCAATGCTTGACTCATGGAAAGGCAGGCATCTTGAGGAGGCTAAGGGTGTGGGTTCAACAACCACCCCTGTTGGTTTTGGTTTTCTTCCTATATTTATCCTTTTACTTATTTTCATTCTTTCTGTTTAAAACTTTTTTTTCTTCATAAAACTTAACATTTTTCACAAACCTTTAATTTTTCCTCCTAAACTCGAATAATTAATTTTAGGTCTTTTTTTAATTTAATTTTAGGTTTTAAATTAATTTTTGGTTCAACAACCACCCATGACATTTGCATTATCTTTATTTTCTAACCCTATTTTTCATTGATGTTTCTTCCCCTATCTATTTTTTGGCAAACTTAATTCTTTCTTATTAATCATTACACATAAATCTTTTTTTCAAAACTAACTTTTTTTTATTAAAATTAGTTAGGTTTTAGGTTTTAGATTTTTTTCTTATTAACCTTTTTTTTTCAAAATTAACCTTTTTTTTAATTAAAACTAATTAGTATTTAGATATTTTAATTAACTTTTTTCGAAATTAACATTTTTTTATTAAACAATTAGGTTTTAGGTTTTCTTTGTAATTAACCCTTTAATTAACCTTTTTTTTTTAATAAATTAGGATTAGGTTTTTGTTTTAGTTTGTAACTGAATTTTTGGCTTTTTTTCATTTATTAATAAATTAAGTTAATTAACTTTTTTATTAAAATTAGTTAGAATTAGGTTATTTAATTAACTTAAAATCATTTTCTACAAAAAACACCAAAAACATTAACTTAGAATTTTTGGTTTTAATTTTTTCTTAATTTCTTTTTATTTATTCTTTTACATTTTAATTTCTAGGAAAATTGTATAGGTCACATTATCAATGTAATAGCGTAGATTTATCTTTTCTCGCATTTTTTTCTAATTATGTAATTGCTTCCGGGATGTAATAGTATTAGGATTTCTTTTCCGCATTCTTCACTCTTATGTATCTGCAAGAGCCTTGTAATAGCTAAGACTTTAAACTTTCTTACTTTTAATTCCGCAAACTATAAACTACTTAGATGTATATTTATAGGATTGTATGGAAAGACAAACTAAAAATTAAAACAGTAGATCACCTTAATTGTGAAAAGATTAAATAACTGAAATCAAACACATGCACATGCTCACTCTTAGGGTATGCCTCACTTGGTTGCCTCGGAAAATAATGGTCATGTCCCTCGAACATAGGGATACCCTTAGCAAAGACCCTCGGTTAAAATCATCATAAAGATCATGGTCCCTCGATGTCCCTCGAAGTTGCCTATGATATATGATCTTGTCCCTCGATGTTGCCTACGAATATATGATGACAATCCCTTCGAAATGCTAAGGTATCCTTACATGTTGCCTTCAATGACCATTACGTCTCTTTTGAATTGACCCTTACAAAGTCCAACAACGGTGCTACCTATTTCTCAATAGTAGGATAGCGCTGTCTAAAGTAAACAAGAATAGAAACGATATTTTTTTCGAGTAGGTAGATGTTAGTAGGTACTTGCTCAAATCAAAACTTTTCACACTTACACTTTTCAAACAAATTTTCAAAACAACTTCGTCACACCTTTGAGGACTGATACAAGGGTTATCTCGAAGTCAAACTTTTCAAAACAAAGCACATACACAAGAAATTTTAAAAAGATGAGCAAGCACCTAAGAGCCCATGAAAAACCATGGATAAAAAGGGTGCTAACACCTTCCCTTTCTATAATCTACCCCCCGTACTCATAATATCTCGAAAAAGGATTTTTTTTTCTGTACTTTTTTCCTTTCTGATTGGATGAAATAAAAGTCGGTGGCGACTCTTTCTTACCGCGACATTTTACGAATAAAAATTGCAAAACGTAAACCAGTATTAAACAGTCGGTTTTGCCACCGTATCACACTCGACATCTCTTAGGACATCTGAGATTTGACTACCAGAATATTAATCGGTATTAGAGCAGGCATCCTGCTCTGACTCTGGGTGAGATTCAGGGTTGATACTTTCTGGTACAATGGACAAGGAAGGAGGATATACAAACAGACCACCCCTTCTTGATGGGACTAACTATGATTATTGGAAATCTCTTATGGTGTCCTTCATAAAAACCTTGGACAACAAGACTTGGAAATCAGTAGGCAAGGGATGGGATCCATTAAGGATTAAAGACAAGGATGACAAGATTACTGATGTGATGAAGGTTGAGGAAGACTAGGATGATGAAGATGACATATTAGCTTAGGGAAACTCTAAAGCATTGAATTCATTGTTCAATGGAGTTGGCAAGAACATCTTCAGACTGATAAAAATATGTGTAGTTGCTAAAGAAGCTTGAGAGATCTTAAAGACTGCTCATGAAGGAACCTCAAAGGTGAAGATGTCAAGACTTCAATTTCTCTCCACCAAGTTTGAGAACTTAAAGATGAAGGAGGATGAAAGTATTCATTACTTTTACATGAATATTTTTGAGATAGCTAATGCCTCAAGTGACTTAGGAGAGAAGATATAAAAAGCTAAGTTGGTCATAGAAATCCTCAAATCTCTTCCAAAGATGTTTGGCATGAAAGTAACTACCATTTAAGAATCCCATGATATCAACCCTATGAAAGAAGATGAACTTGTGGGATCTCTACAGACTTTTGAATCAGGGATAAATGAAAAGTCTGAAAAGAAGAAAAGTTTAGCCTTTTGAAACAATCAGTTGAAAATCATCAAACAATGAAGTCGCCATTGAACGTCTTTTATCCCACATGAAGGGATAGGTAAACATCGAGAAAACCTGAGAAGGGAGAAGTCACAGTCATGCGACTGAGAGATCAGGTAAGGGAGTATGTTACGCGAGGGGATGGTATTATCACCCCACACGCCCGTAGTACTCTATGATATCCACTATTATTGTTTATCTTATGGGTGTGTCTAGTCTATGCTTACTGCTTATTACTAAGGAAGAATTCATGCAAAATAAAGGAGAAAATAATGTAGGGAAAATAAAGTTGTGCTCGCTTGGACCCTACTCCCAATGCCTACGTATCCTTTTTGAGGAATCAGAGTTACCATAGTTCAGCTCACATGTTTTTGTCTGTTTGTGTTTTTTTATGGACAATATTAATTCTGCCTTCTGCCGCAGCTCGACCTTTGGAGACTCACGCGTTGGCACATAAGTAAATTAACATGTCCTTACCTGAAAATGGGTTTGAGTTAATCCCTCAAGGAAAGATGCCACATTTTATTGGTTTATTTTTTGTTACCTTGAAAAGGGGTTTTTGTTGTTAGAGAGTGTTTTATGATTTTCTAAGAAAAGGAAAGTTTTAGTTTTAAATGCATATGCAAAAGGGGAAGAAAATAGTCTACGGGAGACTAGCCTATTTCTAATACTAATGTTAATATACAATGATGGTCATAAGGTTTGGATTAACATGAGGGAAACATCTACCTAATGTTAGCACGCATGGCTTGCAACCCAAGGTCTAACTTGCATCCAAAAGGAACAAGCACATCCTAGGGGAACATGGTATAGAAAGCGAGTAAGCAAACAAGCTCGAAAGAGCACACACATGAAATGGTAAAGAAAAGAAGTGGAATGATTTAGTCAAGGGGAGTGGTCACCCGAGAGGAGTGAAATATAAAAGAAGAGAAATGCTTTAGCTAAGGGGAATGGATCACCCAAAGCAAACAAGCGAGAATAAGATGTAAAACAAAAATGTGATGTCCAAAGTGACTGAACACCTAACCAAGATATAGAAGATCGAGGTAGGAGACAAAAGGCAATATGAACAATCACGGAGTGTCAGCATCGGCCAATGCAAACTCCTGACAAAGTGTGGGGTTCGGTTGTGAAACCCTTTTCCACTTGACGACTCGATAACAAGAGTATGCATAACTCCGAAGCATCATGGTGTGTCACGAGCTAAAGATGACACAAAAAATGTGGGGGTCAATAGCTAAACCTTTCCGCTCGTCTCCTTTTGAGGACTTATAATCTGTAACATATGCGGGCACAAATGTAAACACACCTGTAGAATACCTACTTCAAAGGTAGGGTTTTTAACAAACACAAATAGCATACATAATGCACATGATGTGGAATTTCCCTAAACGAGTCTTTAATTAAATCAGAGGGGCTCCTAAAATGATCAGTAACAGATATCCCCATCATACATCTCTACCCTACTTCTCAAGCCATCAAAAAGTAGTAAAGCCCTACTTCTCATGATCTCTAGAAAAGACGTAAAGAAATGCGATAAATTGCAGAGAAATATAAGTGTAATAGCGGCGACTACCAAAAGCAAACAAATCATCGAAAGCAGACGAAATCGATGGAGAAGAAAGGAGCATGCGTCGAGAAAGCTTCACCAAAAAACAAACAAAGTCAGAAACGATATCCGACTAAGATAAAAGCAAACGCGTGTTACGAATGCAACACGTAATCAAAAGTTCTTTCATAAAGCATCATAAAATATCACATGTGTAATACAGTGGGAGAGCTGACTTGGTTTTGTGTTTTATCACAAATATGCGGATACCAAGAGTCACCACCGATTTTTCTTTTATCCAATAAGGAAAGGGTGAAAATAACAGGAAAGACCTTGAGATTATTCAGTTCGGCGGGTAGGTTATGAAAAGGGAAGGTGTTAGCCCCCTTTTCATTCGTAGTTATCTACGGAATCTTAATCGCTAGCTCACTTTGTTTTGAAAATTGCTTTGTGTTGTGCATGTTTGAAAAATATTTTGAAAAATGCCAATAGTAAGGCAAGACTTTGTAAGGATTCTCGTATCTGTCCACGAGAATACGTACAAAGTGTTTTGTTTGAAAATATTTTTGAAGAAGTGTTTGTGAGAAAAGTGTTTTGTTTCAAAATGTTTGTGAGCAAGCGATTACGAGCGATATACCTACTCAAAGTCTTTATTGTTCTTTTCCTCCTCCTTTAGATAATGCTATCCTATCATTAGTTAGTAGAAATCCCTATCGTTAGATGTGAAGGGACAGGTGCGGTTCATCGTATAGTCATAGAAGGCAACTCGTAAGGAAGCTTTAGCAATTATCATTAAGGGACTAGATCGTTTACCAAAGGCAACATCAAAAGGGTCATCGAGGGACTATGATCTTTGTTTTCGAGGGAATGTGCTAAAGTGTCCCCACGTTCGAGGGACATGACTGTTTTCCGAAAGGCAGCAAGGGAGATTACCCTAGAGGTGCGGGTGTGCAAAGTGTGTTATGGTTCAAGTATTGTTTATCTTATATTAGGGTTTGCTACCGTTTCATTTTTATCTTTCCATACGAGGCTTATTTACTAAGCAGTAAACAAAATAATAAAGAAAGTGGTAAAGTGCGGAAAGTAAATACGGAAAATAAAGCCCTAGACTATTACAATACTTTGGGAGAGGTACATAATGGGAAATGCGAAAATAAAACCTAATTACTATTACAAATTGTGAGCAGTTACAATAATTGGAAAAAATTTCGAAAATAATAAACCACGTGAAAATATAACACAGGAAAAGGAAAGCCAAAGGGTTTTTTGATTATTTTTCGATAAAAAAAAAGGTTTGATGATTAACCTAAAAACCTAGATTGATTAATTAATTAAAACATAAAAAAACCTAATTAATTTTAATTTAAAAAATAAGAAAATTTATTAATTAAACAAAAACTAAACCCTAATTTTGATTAGGGTTTGTGAAAAGGTTTTTTTAGAAAAGTTAATTGGTTAATGTTGTACCCCAAAATTTTCCCTCTCATTTCTCAAGGCATTTCTCACAAGGATTCTCAAAGTTCAAGCTTGCACAAGTACAATTGGAGGAAACTGTTAAAAAGGGCAAAACAGATAAAAATAATCTTTACAACAAAATTGGAGAAAAATAAGTTTTCTTCGATTTCCCTTGCTTCGATTAGATTTTTGGTCCCTTGCAAATATACTTCGATTCACAAGGCTTTGATTGGACTTTGGTCTCCTTCATGCCTTCTTTGATTTCCCTTGTTTCGTTTGGACTTTAGTCTCTTTCAAGACTGCTTCAATTGGACTAGGACTTCCTTAAAGCTTCCTTCGATTCATAAGGAAATGATCTTCATACAAGCTTCAATTGAGTTTTATTTCCCTTTGAAACAGCGCCCTTCGATTCAGGAAGTAAAGACCTCCTTTTGGTTTTCTTCGATTCAGAAAGACAATAATCTTCTGAAATCTATGAGACATAATCTCACTTGTCAACCTATGTTACTTCCAGGCTATGTTACATAATCTCACAAGTCAGGCTTATCCTCCAAATTTCACTTGTCAGGCTATGTTACTTTGAAATCTTTACATAATCAGAAGCTTGTACAAAGGATAGAAGCTTTGTCTATTGGATAATGCTATTCTTGGTTAAAATAGCAAAAGCTACATACTTTTTTTAGAGAGTACTTTTATCATAAAAGCAGCTTCCAACCTGATTTTTGTCTGAACACAAGCAATGCCAAAAGCATAAGTCCAATATTCTTCCAGCAGGCCCCCGCTTGTACTGGAAACGTGGGAACAACGAAAATGGAATGACTTGTTTCACCTTTAACCAAACCATGGTTTGTCATCATACAAACCTGGTTACTTCAAACATGTTGATTCTTTTCTCTATAAATAGAGAAGAATTTGCAAGCTTGAAAGATGATTTTTGGCTAGAGGAACGAATCTCCAAAATTTTCTCAAACACAATAAAGCTCTTAAACACAATAAAGTTCTCAAACACTTAAACACCTGTCAAACACAAACCCAGAATCTAAACACTTGTCCTCTTCGAATCTGGAGGGTCCCTGTACCTTGTTCCCTTCGAATCCAGTAGGAAGAACCTCACGCTTGTTCTCCTCTTTCGAATCCAACATCAAAGGCCTAACCTTTGGTCCCTCCCTCCGAATCCAGTAGCATTCAAGGAAACCACTTCAAGGTCAAGCACACCCTCCAGCCTCCAGCAAGGTAATTTTTTCCAAACCTTGAGCTTTTTGTTTCTTGTATAACATGTAAATAAGCTTTTCTTTAGTTTCAAGCATGTACATGACATTTGTTTACTTTTCATTTCTGCTCTTTTCGTTTGTTTTCTTATCAAATATATGGTAGAACTAACTAGGATAGGCCCAATCAAAAGAAGGAGTATTTGTGTGAAAAGAAGCCTCGGGCTTCACCCCCTTACTGCTTCACAGTCCAAACGAAGGAGCCAGAAGGGAGAAACGAAAGGTGTTCACACTGATTCCCTGGTCCAATCGAAAGCAGCAGCCAGAAGAAGAAAATGAAGGTTGCCTCTTGCGCTAACTGCTAAGCTCAATCGAAAGAAGCAGAAGGATGGCCATACTAACTTCCAGGTCCCATTTGAAAGAAACAGGAAAGGGGTGAAATCGAAAGACAGGTCTTTACTACTTCCAGGCCAAATCGAAGGAAGCCAGGAAGAGAAGAGTCAAAGGGTTCTGTTGCCCAAATCAAAGCACTCATTTTTCCTTTCTTTATTTTGTTTTGTCTTTACATTTTCTTGCTATTCAATATGGTTGTAATAGTGTAGAATTTATTTTTATGCATTTTTATTGCTTTTGTACAAATGCTAGTAAAATAGGGTATGTATGAAAAGATAAAAACAACAAGTAGATAACCCATAATCAAAGACTAAATGCATGCAAATCAAACACACTATTCGCACATGCACCCCTAGGGTTAACTCCATTTGTTTCCTAAAAATGGTCATGTTATGCATGTGAGACGTCTTAGCAAAAACAATCAAAATACAAGATCATAGTCCTTCGATGACGCTTTGAATGTTGCCTTACAAATGATCTTAGTCTCTCAGGAGAAATGCTAAGATATCTCACAACATTGCTATCATGACTCTACGATGACCCACGCTCGTCCCTTCACATCCAACGACAAGGCTTCTTACCAAATCAATGGTAAGATAGCAACATCTAAAGGAGGAGGAAAAGAACGTTTAAGACCTATTGAGTAGGTAGGTTACTCCTAGTTGCTCGCAACAAAAACATTTTATACACCAACACTTTCATTTTGAAACATTTTCTAAATACAACACTTTGTATGCATTCTTATAGAGACGAGAATCATTACAAAGACACCTTTTCAAAATCACTTTCAAAAATAAACACTTCTTTGAAATATTTTCCAAACAACACTTTGTATGCGTTCTTATAGAGACGAGAATCATTACAAAGGCACGTTTTCAAAATACTTTCAAAACCAAACCATAAAGCACACTTTCAAACAAAAGCAAGTGATCTAGCAAGCAACTAAGAGCCCATAGATAATTATAGATGAAAGGGGTGCTAACACCTTCCCTTTTCATAATCTACCCCCTGAACTCAAGAAATAATCTCGAAAGGTCTTTCTTGTTCTTTTCAGCCTTTCCTTATTGTATAAAAGAAAAGTCGGTGGCGACTCTTGATATCCCCAACAATTGCGATCAAACGCAAAACACCCAAGTCAGTTCTCCCACCGCATTACAGAACTGGAGACTCTGTTGGGGACTATACTTAAAATTGGGGTTACCTTAGGGATAGATCACCTTTACTTGCTTTCCTTGTTTGATTTGCTTGCTTTACATTATGATTCCTTGTTTGGGATGGTTTTTTATCCTCTACCCGGATCTGGGGAACCTTTTAGGTAAGTAGCAATAGATTGTGGAAAATATACGGTGTAGACCAATATGGTTGAAGCAATGGCTACGTTAGTGTGACGTATTTATTGGTACCGGTATCCCTTGTGTTGAATCGAGGAGAATACGGGGCCGCTGAGCGGTGTCATGAAACACTAACTGACCTTAGAACATTAATTGAACAACTTGGCCATTAGGAAGTAGTGAGATAGCCGGTTTCGGTGGAAAGCTGAAAATTGGTTTATACTCGATACTACACTTATTGAGATTGGACTTTTGGGATATCTTGGCTGCAAGAAAAGATTGATTGTGCTGAGAAAATACCTAAAAGAAAGTTCAGTGATATTGAGATCTCCTAGAACTCGATTACTTTCTAGGACAGGTTGAGTCAACTAAACTTCAAGATGGTACTTACCTACAAACTCCATGCAAGCCTAAACCTAAGAACTTGTCTGCTTTGTATGTATATGATTATTTGTACATAACAACTTGCTTACTTTGCATACTTGTACATAACATTATAACATCATTCCATAGCATTTTCAATAACCATTTCAAGGATCTAAAGGGCCTATGATGTAGGGTCATGTTGAACCAGATGCCTATCAAGGGGCAAAAGGATTCATTCTCTAATCAAACACCATCAAGACCAAAGCACGGTAACTTGAGTCAAAGGCTATGACCCACTTGACATGGTGAGCTTGATTCTCGTGGAAGGAAATCCACCGATACGAAGTTCCCCAATCAAAGTTGTTGATCAACGTTCAAATTCTAAAATCTTCTTGTGTTTACCTCGTGAGATCCTTGAAAACATTGCATCCACATATCATGCATGTCATCATAACAGGTTTTCCCACACAGGTCTCTCATCTACTTACTGTTTATTTCAGTAGAGATGGCTCTAGAACAGACTATCAAGGAAATTCAGACTCAAAATTCTCAACTTCAGGAAATGTTCTTGAACCTATCCAGGGGGAAAGAAGAGGTGAAGGCGCTCCTCACTAGGGGCATAATCATGGGGAATCCTGAGGGAAACAAGGATGACCAGCTGGAACGGCTACAAACTGAAGTGGCAACAATGAAAGTCCAGATGATGGGGTAATTGTTGGGACAAATGGCTCTTATCCAAAACTTAGCTTGGGGACAAGAAGAGCTAAGAACCCTCGTCGACAAACTTCATTAATACGGTTGCAACCGTATGAAACAAACGGTCAAGATTGGGTATCAAGGCACTACTCAACCTCCCATGAGACAAGAGGCTAGCTTGGTGGAGAGTAGACCTTCCCAATTTTCTACTACATCACGAGCCCAACAACCACCCCTTCAACAAGGACAGGGTAGTCGAAGTAAATGGGTCCCATCCGGTAGGTAGTTTACCAAACTCGACGTATCGATATCGCAAATCTTGCAACACTTGCTGAAGCTGAATTTGGTTACATTAAGGGATCCTCCTCGAAATCCCATTACCTCCACTCCTAGCTATCATCCTGATGAAATGTGTGTGTTGTACCCCAAAATTTTCCCTCTTATTTATCAAGTAATTTCTCACAAGATCTCCTTTGGTTCAAGACTGCACTAGGGTTGATCAACTCAAGACACCTCCTTAAGCACTGATGACTGAAAATTAGGGTTTGAGATTGCACAAGGATAATTGAACTTTTAGTGCCTCATATTACTTTCATGGATCATTATGGACCCTCAAGATTGCTCATGTCAAGTTTCAAGTCTTGGATCACATTTTTGCTCAGTCAATTGATCAGTTGACCTAAAAATCAACTATATTGGGGAAAAAGTCAACTGTGGCCAATTTACACTCAAACTTCATAATTTTTTATCCATATCAACATTGCGAACTCATATATGTCATTTTATCAAGTTTGGATCACAATTCCTCAAGAAATCTGATCAGATCATCAAAAGGGAAAAATGGTCAAAATAAAGGTTTTGACTGAGAAAAGGCAATTTTTTATTTTTGACCTAGAAAATGGTTGATTGGTTGGAAACATGATCTAAAGGATTCAATTGCATCATTTTGACCTAATGTTATGACTCAAAACATTACTCAAGGTCAATTAATTGATAGTTGATTTTCAGTCAACTGATCAAAAGTCAACTGCACACTGAAAAGTCAAACTTTGACTTTTTAGTCAAAATCAAGTGTCAAAGATCACAATTCATCAAAACATGTCAAAATATGAAACTTGTTCATCAAGAAATCAAAAAGTCAATATTTCATTTTGAAAAGTCAAATTTCCAAACTTAGAAATTTTTCTAAGTGTTGAAAACTTCATATTTTTTCACAACTTTGAGCCAATTTTTCACCATGATGCAAAATGATTCAAAGGAAACTTTCAACATGAAAGTTGTAGATCTCAATGAGATATAAAACATTTCTGAACCCAACTCCTCCTAGAAATGTATGGATTTCAAGTTATGATTTTGTGAATACATGTTCATGAAACTTAGAAACTTAGTGAAATTTTGCCCTAGTTTAGGCAGGATTTTGACCTAACTTCATGGCCAAGTTTCACATAGTTCTAATTGGATTTTGCAAAAGTGATTCAAATAGGGGTTTTAGAGCATATTACAAGATTTCTAAAATGTCTAAGAACTCCTTGAGATCATTTTTGAGCAAGGAGAATTGAAGGCAAGAAGTTAGGGTTTCAAGTTGTTTTACAAGGCAGAATTTGTGATGCACAATGGACCAAAACACATAGCCATGCTGCATAATATCACTTTTCAGGATTCTAACTTGAAATTCACTCCTTAATTAAATGTTTACACAACTGATAGAACCATTGTCCAAGCATTTGAGCCATTATCTAAGTTGTATTTCCATTTTTGGAAGAAAGTTCACACTTCCATTTTGGAAAAGTGGATTTAATCACAAAGTCCACTCTCCTTGAGAATTGAACTTGTTCTTTCTTCACACACAAACCCTATAAACCAAAAGCAAGCATGTCTAAAGTACTAACCACTCTATGAAGTCTTGTACCATGCCTTGGAACAAGATGTTTCAACATTGCTTCAAAAACAAGTAAACATGCTACAACTTAAGATTTCAAATTTTGGCTTGTTGTAACATACAAGACCTCTTGCCTATAAACATACAAGTCATTTTCAAGCTAACACACACATGCTCAAGCCCTGAAACCCACTAAAGCACAGAACCACCAAAAACATCTCAAAACTTGCCATTTCTGAGTTTTGAACCCAATCTATAAATTTGCTCGTGCGTTTCTTGGCCTTTTACTTTTAAAAGCTTCTAAATAACATATACAAACAATTCCAACACCTGCAACATAACTGTAACACCTCCATCACCATCCACCATTTTCAAAAATAGCACCTTGCACCTTGACTTCTCCAACACGATTCAGCCATCCATAACTCAAGCTAAGCATTGCATTAGTTTCCTAGGAACTTGAGGAAGCTAACAAGATCATCACAACACCTTGAAAGCTGCTCCAACTCAAAACACGATACCCTCTTGCAAGGTGAGTTTTCTGAATTTTGAACTATTCATATAGGCATTGTTAGGCTTCCATTTTCAAAGATAAAATGTAGATATCATTGTCCTGAAGCTAACCATATCCATAATTTTCATTTATGTTGCTTGAGCTTAGAGAATTTTAAGATTGAAGTTTCTGGAAAAGTTAGGGTTCAGATTAGGGCCAATAAAATTTATGTTTTTCTTTGATCTATAATTTTAATACTTTACATTTCTGAAATCGTGAGGAAATTTGCCACAAGATTCATGTTTACACTTTTGCAAATGGATGAGAAATGAACAAGATGCTGGTGGTCTGGCTAGGCGCGAGGTTGAAGATAAAGTTGTCTTCAAGAAGAAGTTTCTAATATATATTTATGCTTTTATTATATGAACGAATGAAACAGGCCACCCCAGTGGTACAAGAAGCGTGCGCGTATTAGAAGGTCCTGGGTTCGAGCCCCAGCGAGACCTTTTGCAATTTTCACAATTTTTTTTCATTTCTTTTTTTGTTGAATCAGGCAGCACTTGGGCCTCAACCCCCTGAGCTTAGCATTTTTGCTGAACATCACCCCCTTGTTTGCTTATAACACACAGCTCATCTCTATTTTTTTTTATTTTTTCTGATTACAAAAATAATAATGGGCCAACTTCAAAACTGTTTTTTCTAACAAACCTCCCAAATTCAACTTTACCCCCCCCCCCCTTGACTTTATTTTTTATTTTATTTTATTTTATCTTTTATTATTATTATTATATTATTATTATTTTCATCAATAAAAATCCAAAAAAAAATATTTTATGCATTTACATCCAATAATACTTATGTTGTATTTTAAAACCAAAAACCCTAAAAAAACTTGCTTGTTTAATTAAATTAATTTCCTTTTTTAATTAATTTAGGTCAAATTAATTAAACTATTTTCCTTAATTAATTAGATCAAAAATCCAAAACTAAATCAATTTCTTTTTCCTTTATACTTGTATACTATTTTCATTTCAATTCTTGTACATTATTCAATATGGTTGTAATAGATAATTAGTTTTAATTTCTTGCAATTCCCATTTGTAAATTTGTATACCCTCCCACCCCCCTAATGATGTAATAGCGTAGGATATTTAATTTCCGCAATTTATCGCTTTATATGAATGCTAATAAATTAGGATTTGTATGGAAAGATAAAATCAACAAATTAGCAAACCCTAATTCAAGACAAAACAATGCATGTAAATCAACACCTTTGCACACTTGCACCCTTAGGGCAATTCCACTTTGTTGCCTTACAAAAAATGGCCATGTTATGCATGTGAGATATCTTAGCAAAAAGCAACAAAAATACAAGATCATAGTCCCTCGATGACGCTCCGAACGTTGCCTTACAAATGATCTTAGTCCCTCAAAGAAAATGATAAGATATCTTATAACATTGCTATTCATGACTATACGATGACCCTTGCCTGTCCCTTTTACATCTAAAGATAAGGTTACTTACCAATCCATGGTAAAATAACAATGTCAAAGGAAAGAGGAAATAAACAAGAAATACTTTTGAGTAGGTAGAATGTTCCTAGTTGCTTGCTCATTTTCAAATCAAAACATCCTTGCTATTTTCAAAACAAACACCAAAACTTTTAAAACATCTTTCAAACTTGAAACATTTTCAAAATATCAACACTTTGTATACGTTCTTACGAATGATAACTATTACAAAGTTTTCCTAAACGATGGCGCCTTTTCAAAATACTTTCAAAAACCACACAAAGCACATTTTCAAACAAAAGCAAGTGATCTAGCAAGCAACTAAGAGCCCATAGATAACTATGGATGAAAAGGGTGATAACACCTTCCCTTTTCATAATATACCCCCTAAACTCAAGAAATAATCACAAAGGTCTTTCCTATTCTTTTAAGTCTTTCCTTTTGGATAAAAGAAAAGTCGGCGACGACTCTTGCTAACCGCAACATTTTCCATAAAACGCAAAACATCCCAAGTCACTTCTCCCACCGTATCACAGAACTGGCGACTCTGCTGGGGAAAATGTTAAAAGTGGGGTTACCTTAGGGTTAGATCACCTTTATTTGCTTTCATTGTTTGACTTATATGCTTTATATTTTGGTTCTTTGTTTAGGTTTAAATCCTCTACCCGGATTTGGGATACCTTATAGGTAAGTAGCAATACATTATGGAAACTGTGCAGGGTATACCGACATGGTCTAAGAAATAGCTATGTTAGTGTGACATATTTGTGGGTACCGGTAGCCCTTGAGTAGTCAAGGAGAATACGGGGCCGCTGAGTGATGTCATGAAGCACTAACTGACTTTAGAACCTTTACTTAACCAACTTAGCCATTAGGACGTAGTGAGATGACCGACTTTAGTGCAGTATGAAGTTGGTAGATCCTTGATACTAAACTCATTGAGGTTTGGCTTTTTGGGATATTTCGGTCGCCATTAAAGAGGCTTACGCTGAAACAATGCCCGAGAAGACAAATCAGTGATATTGAGCTCCCTTAGAACCTGGTTACTTTTACTAGGACAGGTTTGAGCCAACTAAACTTCAAGAGGGTACTTACCTATGAGACTCCATGCAAGCCTAAACCTAAGGACTTGTTTGTTTTGTTTATATTTACTTGCACATAACATCATAAACATCATAACAGCATACTCATACTCACTAACTATTTCAAGGATTTTTGGGATTTATCTTTGTTCTGTTTTGTAGGACATGGATTCTATTCGCAGGAAAACCATTCAAGCCAATCTCGTAAGGATGCCTCCTCAACTTAAAGAGTTAGCATCAAGGGTTCATGAGAATTATCCATTTACCGAAAGACATGGTCGCCTCCTAAACTTGGTTACCTCCAACACTGATGAAGATATGATGAAGGTGCTCTTCCAATTCTTTGATCCTCTACACCATTGCTTCACATTTCCCGATTATCAACTTGTGCAAACTTTGGAAGAATTATCCTAACTCTTGAGGATTCCAATTCTCAATCAACTACCCTTCAACGGTACAAAAAGAGATCCAAAACCAAAAGAGATTGCTCAAGCCCTACACTTGCAACAATCTGATGTCACAACTAATTGGGAAATAAGGAGTGGTGTCAAAGGTTTCATAGCCAAGTTCTTGTTTGAGAAAGCTCAAGATTGTTGGAACTCCTTGATCTTACAATCTTTTGAGTAAATTGTGGCCCTTTTCATATATGGGATGGTTTTGTTTCCAAATCCTGACCAACTCATAGATGTAAACACCGTCAAAATCTTCATGTCTCGTAACCCGGTGCCTACTTTGTTAGGAGACATCCTACATTCTTTTCACTCTCGCACTATGAGGAAAAGAGGTATCCTCATGTTTTGTACTCCTCTCTTGGCAAGATGGTTTATTTTGCATCTTCCCCAATTTGTATTAAAGAATGAGCAAGGTTCAAGGTGGTCACATAGGTTGATGATGCTCAAACATTCAGATATTCATTGGTGTTCCCGATCTTTGGAGAATGTTACTATCGTCGACCGCTGTGGAGAATTCCCTAATGTCCCCTTACTTGGAATTATAGGAGGTATCACTTACAACCTCTACTTGGCCTTACGACAGTGTGGTTACACCCGAAGGGATGGTCCACATGAGATTCTTATCCAAGGAGTGGTATTTGACTATGAGAATGACGATCGAGGTTACCGCCAAAGGTTTATCCAAGCTTGGAGGATGTTGAACAAGGTGGATAGTAAGACACTAGGACACAAAAATTCCATTCCCCTCGAGCCTTACCTTAAATGGGTGCGAGCTCGTGCTCGGAAACCTGTGATGCCTTATCCTTCCATCCTACCAGTCATCATGGAGCTTGTGGTTGAAGGGGATGTTCCCTACACTATCCTTCATCCCGATATGCCTACCTCTCTCGAAGACTTTCAAAAATGATGGATTCATCTTAAGGAAGAACGAGATACTTTCGAGGCTCAATTCTATGCTAGTGAGAAGAAGGTCTTGGAGCTTACGAAGCAGCTACAAGAAGAGCGAAGTGTGAACGCCTACCTTGCACCGAAAAGGATGCGTTCAGTCTTTTTATCTTAGAAAGTTATTTTGTAAGCCCAAGAGGAATGATGTAATCTTTCTTGTTTTGTTTAATGAAAATTGACGTTTGTTCATTTCTTTTGTCTATAAAAATTTAAATCTCATTAATCCTTGAAATCATTTGCATATACATATTCCATGCATCATAACATGCCAAGTTTTCACATAACAGGTTTCCTTATCTTTCTATTGTTTATTTCAGCAAGATGGATCTAGAGAAAACTGTGAAGGATCTCCAAGCCCAAAATTCTCAGTTTCTGGAAACTCTACTTGCCCTAGCCAAAGGGCAGCAAGACATGATGGCTTTGTTGGCAGTAAAGAAGAAGCCTAAGAATAAAGCTCTACTCAACATGGGTAGAAGGTTCAAGGAGACAGTCCGCCAAATCCCAGTAGGAGGAGACTCATCTGAAGAGGACGAGAACCAGATTGGCGAGGTCAAGAGTACTCAGGCTAACTGTGTTAATGATCAAGTATCTGATGATGATTATTTCGACGAGCAGTATCCACCCGCTGATATCAAATATAAGCAGTTAGAAGACAGATTGAAAGTTGTTGAAATCCAGGCCGTCCCCGGTTTAGATTTTAATGATTTGGGTTTGATCTATGGGGTAGTCATCCCCTACAAATTCAAAATACCAGTCTTTGCAAAGTATAATGGGGTTTCTTGTCCAAAACTCCACTTGAAATCTTATGTGCGCAAGATACAGCCGCACACTACTGATAAGAAGCTTTGGGTTCACTTTTTCCAAGAGAGCTTGGCTGGAACTTAACTTGAATGGTTTTATTAGTTGGATGGATCCTGTATCCATACTTGGGAGGATTTAGCTACTGCATTTTACCATCAGTATCAGTACAACACCGACTTGGCGCCAACGAGGGTTCAATTAGAAGATATGACCATGGGAAAGAATGAAGGATTTAAGGAATATGCGTAAAAGTGGAGAGACCTTGCTAGTAGGGTCCAACCACCCTTGACTGATAGGGAACACATTGACATGTTCATGGGCACTTTATCTAGTCCCTTCTTTAATTTGTTGGTTGGATGCTCTTCTTCTAGTTTCACCGAATTGATCTTAACCAGTGAAAGATTTAAAAGTGGCATAAAAAGTGGGAAGATCTCTGTGGCGTCTACCTCCACTTCCAATCCTATCAAGAAACATTTTTCTGCAAAAAAGGAAGTCAATGTTGTGTAGGGGGAAAGGGCCCGTACCAAGAAGAATGATCTTCCGTTTGTAAATATCGCCCGAATCTCCAATCCAACTCCTACTCCAAGACCATTTGCAAATCATCAATGTTTTGAAACTCCAAGAAGACAATTTACAAGGTTAGGAATGTCATTGTCTCAGGCCTTACAACATTTTCTCAAGGATAATTTAGTGACATTGCACGATCCTCCCACCAACCCTGATACCTCATCACCGAAATATAATCCAAATGCTAAGTGTGCTTACCATTCGAGCAGCCCCGGGCACGAGACTGACCAGTGATGGGCCTTGAAGAACAAAATCCAAGATTTGATTGACAACAAGAATATTGAGTTTGATCCTCCTCCAACGCCAAATGTAATTACCGCTCCGATGCCGAAGCATGACAAGAGTGTTAATGTTGTTGAAGATACAATTTTTGTTGCCTCTGTCGAAGAATTGACTACTCTGCTGAATATAATCAAAAACAATCTGTTGAAAGCTGGGATCTTCCCTGGATGTGTAAAAGACTGTGTGTGTTATACAAGACAACTCAATGGATGTGAATGGCTGAAGAAAGGCATACAATGCCTGATGGATAGCCATGAAATTCTATTTGAGAAGACTTCACTTGCCAAGAGTTTGATTAACAAATGTGAAGACCTCTCCATTATTACCATTTCAAACAAGCCTCTTAGGATCACCTCCAAAGGTCGTATTAGAATTTCAAATAAACCCACTGTTGCTTCCTTAATAATTACCAATCTCGGACCAGTTCCCTATTCTTCAAACAAAGAAGTTCCATGGAACTATGATGCTGAGGTGTTCTATCATGGGATTAAACAAGATGCCTGGATCGAAGAAGAAAAAGATGACAATATCGGTAACATAGCTGGCTCAAGCAAAGTAACTAGGACTGGGAGAATATTTTCACCCAATATCTCCCCACCAGTTCTTACAAAGGCTCTCATCCGCATTACTGCTGCCAAGCCAAGTACTGATACAATAGGGAAGAAGAAGGTTGTTAGGCCTTATGTGATTGAAGTACCCTCCAAGGAAGTAGCTGATGAAGAACCCTTCGCTCGTGAGATGGACGAGATCTTAAAGATGATAAAAAGAAGTGACTTCAAGATTGTGGAACAGTTGGGGCAAACCCCTTCTAAGATTTCAATATTGTCATTGCTGCTTTGTTCTGACGCCCACGCTCAGACATTAATCAAATTCTTGAAAAAAGCTCATGTCCCCCATGAGACAACAACGAACCAATTTGAGAATTGCATGGCTAGCCTGACAGCTGATAATGGCTTGGGATTTTCAGATGCTGACTTAACACCTCTCGGGAAGAATCACAATAAAGCTTTACATGTTTATGTCGAGTGAAAAGGGACTACCTTAGCACATGTGCTAGTCGACACTGGTTCTTCCCTGAATGTATTACCCAAGGGGGCGTTAGACCGTCTATGCTGTGAGGGTTTAGTCTTGAAGCCAAGCGATATCATTGTAAGGGCATTTGACGGATCAAAAAGGATTGTTCATGGGGAAGTAGATCTTCCAATCAAAGTGGGCTCTCAAATCTTCAACTCAACCTTCTATATTATAGATATCCGTCCTGCCTATTCTTGTCTATTAGGCCGCTCTTGGATCCATAAAGCTGGGGAAGTAACCTCAACTCTCCATCAGAAACTCAAATATTCAGTTAAGGGAAGAATAGTCACCGTCTGTGGAGAACCTCATGCTTGTTCTCCTCTTTCGAATCCAGCATCAAAGGCCTAACCTATGGTCCCTCCCTTCGAATCCAGAAGCATTCAAGGAAACAACTTCAAGGTCCAGCACACCCTCCAGCCTCCAGCAAGGTAAGTTGTTCCAAACCTTGAGCTTTTCGTTTCTTGTATAACATGTAAATAAGCTTTTCTTTCGTTTCAAGCATGTACATGACATTTGTTTACTTTTCGTTCCCTTTTCGTTTGTTATCTTGTCAAATATATGGTAGAACTAACGAGTATAGGCCCAATTGAAAGAAGGAGTTTTGTGTGAAAAGAAGCCTCAGGCTTCACCCCCCCTTACTACTTCACAGTCCAAACAAAGGAGCCAGAAGGGAGAAACGAAAGGTGTTCACACTGATTCCCTGGCCCAGTCGAAAGCAACAGCCAGAAGGAGAAATCGAAGGTTGCCTCTTGCACTAACTGTTAAGCTTAATCGAAAGAAGCAGCCAGAAGGATGGCCATACTAACTTCCAGGTCCCATTTGAAAGAAACAGGGAAGGGGTGAAATCAAAAGACATGTCTTTACTACTTCCAGGACAAATCGAAGGAAGCCAGGAAGAGCAGAATCGAAGGATTCTGCTGCTCAAATCGAAGCACTCATTTTTCCTTTCTTTATTTTGTTTTGTATTTACATTTTCTTGCTATTCAATATGGTTGTAATAGTGTAGGATTTATTTTCTGCATTTTTGTTGCTTTTGTACAAATGCTAGTAAAATAGGGTATGTATGGCAATATAAAAACAACAAGTAAACAACCCATAATCAAAGACTAAATGCATGCAAATCAAACACACTATTCACACATGCACCCCTAGGGTTAACTTCACTTGTTTCCTAAAAATGGTCATGTTATGTATGTGAGACGTCTTAGCAAAAACAATCAAAATACAAGATTATAGTCCCTCGATGACGCTTCGAGTGTTCCCTTACAAATGATCTTAGTCCCTCAAGAGAAATTCTAAGATATCTCACAACATTTCTATCATGACTATATGATGACTCACGCCCGTCCCTTCACATCCAACAACGGGGCTTCTTACCAAATCAATGGTAAGATAGCAACATCTAAAGGAGGAGGAAAAGAACGTTTAAGACCTCTTGAGTAGGTAGGTTGCTCCTAGTTGCTCGCTTGCTCACAACAAAAACATTTTATACACCAACACTTTCATTTTGAAACATTTTCAAAAGAAAACACTTTGTATGCGTTCTTATAGAGACGAGAATCATTACAAAGACACCTTTTCAAAATAACTTTAAAAAACAAATTCTTCTTTGAACTATTTTCCAAACAACACTTTGTATGTGTTCTTATAGAAACGAGAATCATTACAAAGGCACGTTTTCAAATTACTTTCAAAACCATACCATAAAGCACAGTTTTAAACAAAAGCAAGTGATCTAGCAAGCAACTAAGAGCCCATAGATAACTATGGATGAAAGGGGTGCTAACACCTTCCCTTTTCATAATCTACCCCCCGAACTCAAGAAATAATTTTGAATGGTCTTTCCTGTTCTTTTCAGCCTTTCCTTATTGGATAAAAGAAAAGTTGGTGGCGACTCTTGCTATCTGCAACAATTTTGATCAAATGCAAAACATCCAAGTCAGTTCTCCCACCGCGTTACAGTTAAAAAAATGGTTTTGGTTTGGTGAATTTAGGATTTGTAATAAGAAAATAAGGGTTTAAAAAATAGTTAGCAGGGTTGGGTGTTGAACCCACACCCTCTACCCTTTCAATCAGCACCTTCACCACCAGGATAGGCGCGCGCATGTGTCAAAGGATGGAAGCCAATACACTTTGTATACAATTCTGTAAAATATGAAAAATTATGGAAAAACAGAAAAAGGTAGGGATCGAACCCACGCCTTGGTAGGGTAATGCCTTAGCGCGCGCTTTTTAACCACTGGGGTGGTGATACATCCAGTGTTTTAAATGAAATGATTAAAGCAAATATTAAACTAAAACGCATGGACCAGAGAGGCGCTGGAGCCCTAGCTCTGTCGTCTTCTCCGGTGAGTGGATTTCTTGTTCCTACAAAACAACACATATTAGAGATCTAGGGGGACCCTACCCTCCTAAATCAGGCCCTAGAAATTCAATGGCATGGTTATTTTTGACTGAAACGCAATGGTTTAGGAGCTATGGCGACAACAACGCGAATCTGTATGAACATGGTGGTTCATGATTTGGCCATTATGGGACTCATTCTTGGGGTTATTCCTACACCATTAGACGTCATGAACATGTTAGCATAGTTAGTATGTGAAAAAACAACATGAAATAACATATATGATAACCATGTGATGTTGGAACTGGTGATACATGCTTGTGGTGTTTTTGGCCTTTTGGATCATTGTAAACAACCCAACCTTACCCTATGATCTTCCTGGAATTGATTGGAATGGCTGGTATGTATTGAAAACGGCTGCAAATAGGTTTTGCAAGTTGCCCTAGATTTTGAGTATTTTTGTGATTTTTGGAAGGTGACATGGTTGCAAGGTTTTCTCCCCTTTTGATGTCTGAATACATGCAATATATAGGTTGAATTTAGGTCACATATATGGGCTTGGACTTGTGTAATGAACCTTGTCTTATTTTATCTTATTTTGATTTTTAAAATAATAAAAATCAAAAATAAAATATAATAAACCAAAGGGACGTGTATAAACAAGCCATGAGATGCATATGGAGTGTAAAACACATTTGGCCCCTGAAAGAATAGCCCATTAGCCCCAAAAATCAAGTATGCTCAATTTGAACTTCATGCATTTGCTTAAAGTTTCCCAACATGCACTGGTAATAACTCTCTCGATTTTCATCTTTTAAAGGTGATATAGGACTTTTTAGAAATCTTAAGATGTCCTATACAATCTCTATGTTGATCATTTTTGAATTTGGAGACTTTATCTTGATGTAAGTTGCCTTGACAAAAAAGTGTCTTTTTGTTGACTTTTGAAATGACCTATAATGTATTGGTCCATATCTCTCAAATGAAGCATTTTTTGGACTTGAGCTTAGATAGAAAAAAGTGTAGAGAATTGAATTTCATTCAAAATTATCTTTGGTTAAGGATAATTTGATGAAGCTTGTGAAAGTTATGCTTGGTCAAAGTTTAGTTGACTTCTCCTGAAGAAAACCCTAATTTGGCAACTTTTGACTTTTGATGATTTGAGAGTTTCCTTGATGAGTCATGATCAACCCTTGATCAAATGATTAATATGACTTCAAAATCTTTATGTTGATCAAAAATCTTGAAGTTTGACTGTATGTTAACCATAATTGACTTTTTACCCAATATAGTTAATTTTCAGTCATCTGAACATTTGATTGAGCAAACTTGTGATGTAAGGCTTGAAACTTATCATGAACATTCTTGAAGACATATGTGGAACCATGAAATAAACTTTAGGCCTTAGAAACCCAATCTTCCTTGAGAAAAGTGAAACCCTAGTTATAGGTCAACTGCTTAGGTGGAGAATTTGTCTGATCAATTCTTGAGCAATCCTTGGGCAATTAAGAACTCTAGAAGCATGAGAAGGTATCGTGGATAAAAAATGGCAGGGAAAATTTTAGGGTACAATAGCTGCCTCTGTTCAATCTTCGTAAACCTAAAGAGTTACATTGGCATGTCCGCCATTTGTGATCTGAAGGTGGAAGAGGATTGAACACTTAAGTGCCCAGAAATTTGCACTCACATGTTCACAAAGCAACATTGTTGGTTGATTGTATTACTTGAATGGGCTTAAAGATGCCATTCAGAGAGATGATAGAGTGTCGTAAGAGATGGGCTCATAGATGCCATCCAAGGTAACTATTGATAGAAGTATCATACGAGTCTATGCTATGACTATATCTGAAGAATGGTTTCCATAATGAACCTCTGGGGAAGGTGCTTTAAGTAGATGCTTGTTAGATTTAGTCTCTGCGGGAAATGCTTGTCAGAATTCAGCCTCTGAGGTAAATTCTTATTGTGTAGATAGTCACCCCGTCCTATTTCTGGAATTGATCCATAATCTGTTTCTGTTGGTAAACTCATCCTGTTGCAGGAGTTCATACCACCTGGTCATGTTGATAGTTTTCCCGTCCTGTTTCGGGAGTTAATCTTTCGCTGGTTATAAAGATAGTTTCCACGTCCTGTTTCGGGAGTTAATCTTCGCCTGGTCATACAGATAGTTGCCCATTCTGTTTCGGGAATTAATCTTTGACCTGGTCATCTAGATAGGTGCCCCGTCCTGTTTCAAGAATTTAATCTTTGACCTACTTTTTGTTGGTAAACCCGTCCTGTTTCAGGAATTCATACCACCTGGTTGTATGCATAGTTGCACCGTCTTGTTTCGGGAATTAATTTGCGGACTGTTTTAGAATTGTTGATGATATTCGTCTGTTTGTGAACTAACTTGAAAGAAGCAAAGCTAGTTTCATGCAATGTCATGATGTATGTAATGCATTACCTAATGATGTTCTCAAAGTAAATGAGAGTGTGCTATATGCGTTTCGTATGCATATAGTATAATACTTGTAAATGATGTATGGATGTGAGATGTCGTTGAGGCATTTTGGCAGCATCGTGTAACATCTTGGTTGGGGAAAATAAATCCCTGATTGTCGTTGGGGATGAATAATGTAAATCTTCAATCTTGTTTAGAATTTCTCTGCTGGGGACTCCTGCTTTCTTGTTTGAGATACTCCGCTGGGAATGTTGGATTTTTTTTCTTGGGGATAGAAGAGTTCAGGAGCATTGGCCATTCATCACTCTATTGGGGAATTTAGTTCTTATATACCCTGACTGGGGATAAAAAAGATGAATAACCTTTAGAGGTGCCGTATGACCTAGTTTCTGATATGGACGTCAACTCTTCTCGGGGAGGACAAAGTTAAATGATGTTTGGCTCGGTTTCAGATTCTGTATCAACTTTCTAGGGATAGCAACCTGGACTACACTTTACTGGAGAAAAGAATATTACCGGAGATTTGTAGTAATCAGAGGAATGAACTCTGCTTGGGAAATTAAATTTCGTTGGGGAAATAAACCCTGTTGGGGAAATAAACCCTACTGGAGAAGTAAACCTTGCTGGAAAAGAGAATTCTGCAAGGGATTTTGCAGTGTTGGAGAAATAACTCAGCTGGGGAATTGAATTCCTGTGAGCTGTGTTGAGGGAATAATTTCTGATGGGAATTGGAATTCCGTAGGCTGTGCGGAGGAAGTTCCCATTATATGTTGGAGAAATGATCAAACTCCTTTATCCGCTAGGGGGATCTGCTGGATAGTATGGTCATGTTAACTGCCGGAGGATACCCCAATTTATGTCTTGAAAGCATATTAGACTTGCGGAGGAATGTATCTCCATCAGGGATGAGCTTGTGAAGGTAACTCTGGGGATAATCCCATGGAGGTTATTTTATGGGAATTTCCCAGTTGGGGCTTGTGGACGACCTAAACATTATCTCGATTCCTAAAGTCTTTAGCAAATGTTGGTTCTTGTTTTATGCATATATTTGTTAACAGTAATCATATTCATATGTATATGTTTATTCAATTTAATCATTGGACGTTTTTGCAAACAAAACAGATAAGATAAAAAAAAATTGAATTTTGAAATTATATTTGTATTGATAACTTGCCTATAAACAAGCGGTTTTTGTACATAGAGACATAAATCCTAGTAAGAGGAAATCGTCTTAAAATGAAAAGAGTATAAAGTAAAACAAAAAGAGAACAACTATGTGGAAATGATCTCATTGAGTTTCAACTCTGCTATTTCCTTTATGTCTTCAAGAATCTCATCCCTCGCTGTCTAGAGAAGTTTATTGAATTTATTTGTACCATTTGAACTTGATGTCGGTAATAAAGCTCGTTGTAAGTAGATGATCCAATGGGACATAGTCGTATGCTTTTAATCCCTAACTTTTTCCTGGATCTCCCTTTCGGGTTTTCAGTCCACCGGGATACCCCTTTTTGCCCAAGCCTCCTTTTCAGGTTTTCGAATTTCCAGGTGTACAATCTTTATATATATCCATGAGTTTTGCCCAAACCCTTTTGGTTCACAGCGATGCCCTTATTTATTCCTAGGCCAGTCAACCTAGAGGGTCTCTTTCGTGCGTAGTATCTTTTGACTATGTCCGCGTTCACAAGGTGCGGAAAATATTCACCGTCCATGGTAGTAAGTATCATAGCACTACCAGAAAATATCTTCTTGACTATAGATGGCTCTTCGTAGGTGGGAGTCTATTTGCCGCTGGGATCACCTTGCAGTAGGATGATGTGCTTTATTACCAAGTCACCAGCCTGATATACTCGACGCTTGACCTTTTTATCGAAGGCTTTAATCATGCGCTTTTGGTACATCTGATCATGGAAAACAGCTTTAAGCCTTTTCTTGTCAATCAAACTTATCTGGTCTAGCCTAGTCTAAACCCATTCATCTTCTTCTAAATCCGCGTCTTTCATAATCCTTAGAGAAGGAATCTGAACTTCGACAGGTAGGACAACTTTCATATTGTAGACTAGAGAGAATGGGGTTGCCCCAGTTGATGTACGGACTAAGGTACGATAGTCATGAATAGCAAACAGTAACATCTCATTCCAATATTTATATGTCACTGTCAAATTTTTTATAATCTTCTTAATGTTCTTATTGGCGGCTTCCACTGTGCCATTCATCTTCGGTCGATATGGAGAAGAATTATGGTGCTTGATCTTGAACTGTATGCATAGTTTCGTGATCATGGTGTTGTTGAGATTGGTACCATTGTCTGTGATAATCATCTCAGGTATGCCGTAACGACAAATAAGGTTATACTTAATGAATCGTGCGACAACATTCTTGGCGGCGGAGGAAAATGAGGCTGCTTCGAACCACTTTGTGATGTAATCAATGGCGACCAGGATGAAACAATGTCCGTTAGAAGCGGTAGGATTAATCTCTCCAATCATATCAATGCCCCACATCACACATGGCCAAGGAGAAGTCAAGAAGTTCAGATGTACTGAAGGCACATGTACTTATCAGCATAGATCTGGCACTTGTGGCAAGTTCTCGAGTGCTGATGGTAATCAGTTTCCATAGTCGACCAATAATAACCCGCTCTCAAAATCTTCTTAGCTATCGTATGCCTGCTGGAGTGAGAACCAAAGATACCATCGTGTATAACTTTCATCATCTTCTTCGCTTCCTTCTTGTCCATACAACAAAGCAAAGTCGAATCATAGCTGCTGTGATACGGTGGGAGAACTGACTTGAGGTTTTGCGTTTGTTTTTGCAAATATTTCGGTTGAGCAAGAGTCGCCACCGACTTTTTATTTTATCCTAAGGAAAGGTTAAAAAGCACAACAAAAACCTTTGAGATGTTTTCTTGGGTTCGGGGAGTAGATTATAGAAAGGGAAGGTATTAGCACCCTTTCTATCCATGGTTATCCATGGGCTCTTAGTTACTTGCTTTAGATCAACTTGCCTTGATTTTCAATTGTTTGAAATGGTGCTTTGTGCGTGGGTTTGAAAATGTTTTGAAAAGAGGCCAATGTGGTGGCAACCTTTGTAATGATCCATGTTGGGATGTATACAAAGGTGTATGTCTTTTGAAAAGTTTTCAATATTTTTGAAAATGGTTTTGAAAGTGTGTTGTGATGTGTGATTTTGAAAAAATAGGCAAGTGTTTTTGTTTTGCAAGTTGGCAAGTAACCAAGAGTTTGTCTACTCTAAATTTCTCAAAGATTTTGCTATGTTTTAACCCTTTTAACAATTTTGTTCCCCCATTGTATTTGGTGGACAATCTTGTGTTAGGATGTAAACGGGACAGGCGCGGGTCATCGTATAGGCCATGATAGAAATGTTGCAAAGCATCTTAGTTTTTCTTTTGAGGGACTAAGATCATTTTTGTAAGGCAACTTTCGAAAGCGTCATCGAGGGACTATGATCTTTTGATTTTGTTTGTTTTACTAAGATACTTTGCATGCGTAACATGGCCCATTTTTTAGGCAACAAGTGGATGTAACCCTAGGGGTGTTAGTGTGCAAGTGTGTTTTATTGCATACAAGAGTTTATCTTTGAATTAGGATTTTCTATTTCATTGATTTTATCTTGCCATACACATCCTAGTTACTAGCAATAAGAAGCAGAAATATAAAATCCTACGCTATTACAACAATTAGGGAGTGGGGATACACATTTGTACATGGGGGTTCAACGATAAAAATAGACAAAAAAGAAAATAGCCAAAAAACAAGATAGAGGGAAAGAGAGAGGGAGCCCGCGCGCTGCTGAGAGGTCATCAGAAGTTCTGACTCGGACCCGCTGCCAGATGATCAACCTTTTGGTTAAACTGTATGAGTCAGAACTTCTGACTCTGGCACCTGCAAAATAGAAACTTGTTAGTGGGGAAATCAGAAGTTCTGACCCCCCCCCCCCTGCGCTGCAAGACAGAAGTTTGTTAGTGGAGAACTCAGAAGTTCTGATCCTGCTGGAAAGACAATAACTCTCAGAGGCTCTGATATTATTGACAGCAAAACAGGCTTCAGATGTGCTAACGTCAAAGTCAGCACTTGGCTTCTCCCTGTACTAATCAGAACATCTGCAATTTTGTTATTATTCCACAAAACAGGAAACATATTTGGAACAACTCCAGCAAATGTCAAAGTGTTTCAGAGGACAGAACCAACAAGGTCACAGGCAGGTTCTACACTGGCTCAGAACGTTCTGAGGTATGAAAATCCTCAGAACACAAACAGCAACAACATGATATTTACATTATGTTTATTTGAGCATGCACAGCTGATGATGCTTAGCAGCGTGATGAAGGTCAGCAGGTGCTTACCTGGTTGTTGGAAAAGTTTGTGGATGAAAGCTAGCTTTTGGCTCTGATGGTATTCTGGACAGATTCTTTTTGAAAAGGGTATGTGAAGGTGTATGCGTATATAGGGTCAGAAGTTTGAAAAGGGTGTTTTTGGTTCACAAAGAAAAACTGGGTATTTGATGAAGTTTGAAGGTAAGAACTTCAAAGTTATGAAACACTGAAGATTTTGGCAGAGTTTCACAACACTTTCTTGCTAAAGATTTTTGTTTCTCTCTTAGCAATTTTTCTATTTCTTGAACGCCCTTTTTCAGTGGACAATGGTTCTCTATTTATAGGCAAAGCTCTTGTGGATTTCTTGGTCATTAAAGGCGCCAACAGAGTTTGAATTGTTCTTTGACAGAAATTCCTGGGAAGTTGTGATAACAGATAGTCTTTCAGCCTAGGCTGGAACAGCAGGCGTGGATTGGAGAGAAGTGACCTCTTAGGTGGGCGGTGGCGTGTAGACCCATGCCAGAATCTGCATAAAGGCATTTACCAAGCCACACGTGAAGGGGTTACTTGGATGAATGTTCAGGAGTGGTTGGGAGCATTAATGAGCATTAAATGGTGATGAGACTTATCAACACCAATACTCTGGTAAATAGAAACAAACTTTGAACCAGCAGTTATGTTTCACCAAGAACAACGTAAACCATGCTCTGGCCTTGGCTTCCTGTTGTCTTAGCAAGTTCTGGGGATTCTCCTGATTTTCTGATACGTTCCTTGGATTTGCTTCTGTATCAGTGTAACGCCCACTCTTCTGACCTTTCTGATTTCAGCATGTTCTGAAAGAGCCTTCAGGCTTTCTTGCTTCTTTTTCATTCCTTTAGCAAATTCTGGCTGAGCTTGCGTAACTGCTGAAAGAGTCATGTTCTGTCTGAGACTTACGTATTGAACCACGTTTACAACTTCTGATTGAGCTGATGCAGCTGCTGAAGAGCCAACTTCTGACTGCGTTGAGCCCAAGCTTGCATCTTCTGACCGTTTCCATCTGAAGTCTGGTTCAGAAGTTCTGAAGCGCTGATTTTTTTCTTAAACACTCATTTTTTAGAGAAAAATTCCAAGTGTTTAGAATTTAATTTTTCTCAAGATAAAAGCGTTGTCTTTAGAGCTTGTGTGATCATCTTGCTCTTGTAAATGGTCTGCTTGGGCAAAAAATGATAATTCAGGACTTGGATTTGTTTCAGAGGGACTCTGAAAATCCAAGATGGTCTCCTGCAGAAAGAGAGGGCAAATTTTGGGGTACAACAGTTGACCCTGTTCAATCTTCTTGCACCTGAAGAGTTAGATGGCAGGCTTGCCTTTCGTGACTCGAAGGTAAAAGGAGATTGGACACTAGAGTGCCCGGAAATTTGCACTCGCATAGTGGAGCATCAGCAATGTGATGGCGGGAATGGGCTTATAGATGCCATTTGGAGAGATGGTGGATAGGGAGATGGGCTTAAAGATGCCATCTGGAGACGTGACGGAACCTTGTCGGGAATGGGCTTATGGATGCCATCTGGAGACGTGACGGAACCTTGTCGGGAATGGGCTTATGGATGCCATTTGGAGGTGTTGATCGCGTAAGAGATTCCTTAGCGAGAACTTGCGTTCTTTGAGAAAGGAAGATGCTTCCTGGCTTGTTACAGGTGTTGATCTTCAGTCTCTTCATGCAGATATGCCCTGGCTAGATACAGGTATCGAATCTACAATTGGTTGCTCACAGATGTGCCCTGGCTAGATACAGGAATTGAATCTGGAAAATGTAAAAGGTTGGTAGAGATAGCTTTCCTGGCTGGATACAGGCGTAGACCTCTGACCCGAGAATGAAAGATAATTTCCTGGCCTGTTACAGGGGTTTGATCTTCAAACTCTTCATGTAGATATGCCCTGGCTAGATACATGTATCGAATCTACAATTGGTCACTCACAGATATGCCCTGGCTAGATACAAGAATCGAATCTGGAATTGTGATAGTTGACAGTAATCATCTTTGGATTGTCTTTTTCCTGAAAAGGCAAAACATCAGTTGTATGCAATGTCATGATGTATGAAATGCATGATGTCATGATGCTCAACATGAGATAGTGTTGTATGCACTTTATTATGTATGTAAGCAGGATGTATGAAATGTGAAATGTTTATGAATGTATTTTCGTCTAGGAAAATAAATCCTCGATGGCTGGCCAGGGAATCAAATCCTGGGTTGATGTTGAAGGGTAGGGTTCTTCGTTTCCGCTGGGGATGATGGTTGCAAGAATAAACCGGTAGAAGAAGATGACTTCTTTGGGGAATAAACTTGGTGGAGAGATTACTCTGAGGGGAAATACTCTGCGGGAAGAGATACTTTGCTGAGGTTTTGATGAGAGCTCCGCTGGGGATTTCAACGATAAACTCCGCTGGGGATTTCAACGATAAACTCCGCTGGGGATTTCAACGATAAACTCTGCTGGGGATTTCAACGATAAACTCCGCTGGGGATTTCAACGATAAACTCCACTGGGGATTTCAACGATAAACTCCGCTGGGGACCGTTGATAAGTTATGTTGGGGAACTTTGATGAACTCCGCTGGGGATAGGAAGGACTTTGCCGAGGACGATCTCTCCGTGGTAATTAGCTGAGGATAACCCAGTTATAAGCTCTTGTGAGGAATAACTTTGAATAGAGTCCGGGAGAGACGACCGTACTCTGCAGGGGGTAAGCTTCCAGAATCTACTGGGGATAAGCTCCAAGACCTGCCGGGGATATGGATTCCACTCTCCTGGGGAAACTTTTCAGACTGTACTGGGGTGTCGGTATTCCGCCGGGGAACAATCTTATATTAAGACTACCGGGGATGCTTGCTGAGGAATGTTTATACTTCGCTGGGGAATGTTGAGATCTTCTGAGGATACCCAACTTCCTTAAGGCTGACAGTAGACTAACTCTGCTTGAGGAGAGTATTGCTGACTTGCTAGGGGAACTGTGCCTTTTCAGGGTTGGTAGGAAACCAACTCTTCTTGGGGAAAGCGTTGATGTATCTTGTCTTACTCTGTGGGGAGTTGAAGTGACTTGGACACTTTCTTCAACCGAACCTACCTTGGTACCTCAGTGGACAGAGCAACTAGATCGCTTAGACAATTCTAAATTGCCCCTGTTTCTGATGTCATATGTAATTAGTCTTTTGTTTCGCATGCAACTATTCGTGATTAGCAATTAATGTCAAATGCATATATCAAAAATGAACATTGGACGTTCTTCACAAAACAAAACAGAAAAAAAAAGGAAAAACAATGGATAATTTTGTCTGAAAAATTGAACTTGTATTGATTTTGAAATTTGCCTGTAAATAGGCGTTTTATGTACAGGAGGCTGACGTCCTAGTAAGGGAACGCCGCCGAGCAAAATAGAGTTTATACCAATTTGTGAAAAGGAAACAAAAACAGTTATGTGAAAAATAATAATCCCACTGGGTTCCAACTCTGCTATCTCCTTTACGTCTTCAAGCGTCTCATCACTTTGCTGCTTAGTTGAAGATGAAGTTGATTGATCGATGCCGAAGTCTGATAGTTGATGCCGAATTTTGGATGCAAAGCGATCCAATGAGACATAGTATTACGCTTATCCCTAATTTTTGCTTGGACCGCTCTTTCGGGTTTTCAGTCCACCGGGATACCCATTTTTGCCCAAGCCGCCTTTTCAGGTTTTCGACTTGCCGGGTGTGCAGATTCTTTTCATTTCATCCCTTATTTTTGCCCGAACACTTTTGGTTCGCCGGGAAGCCCTTATTTTTGCCTAGGCGCGTCAACCTAGCGGGTCTTTAATTCATGCGTAGTATCTTTTTACTATGTCTGCATTAGCGGGGTGAGGAAGGTCGTCACCATCCATGGTAGTTAGAATCATGGCTCCTCCTGAGAAGATATGTTTAACCACAAATGGCCCTTCGTACGTAGGGGTCTGTTGTACCCCAAAATTTGCCCTCCCATATTTCTCAAAATATTTCAAGAAAAATTCACAAGTCCAACCCGGCGCATCATATTCAGGTGTTCTTTCGCCAAGATATCTCTGATAACATATTCTCAAATTCAGGTTCGGCTCAAGAGTCAATTCTTTAAAAAAGGTATCCGAATGTGTGAGTTTTCTCGAAGAAATATGGTGAAAAAAGTGTGCTGAAAGTGCAGTTTTTACGCGCTAAAAAATTCATAACTTGAAGATCGTGACACGTTTTGAACCCGTTCCGGTGGCCAAAATTCCGTCTTGACATTATCTACGTTTTCATCTCTCACGGCTGGAAGCCAATTTCGATCAGAAGGTCTTCAAAAATGTGGATATATCAAGTATATTCGTGCAGAAAATTTGTGACAGAAGTTTATTTGCGTCATGTTCAAAAAATCATAACTTGGTCGATTTTCATCGTATCGAGCTGGTTCCGGCGCCAAAATTTCACAAATTGAGTTGGCTACATTTTCACAGAAGGTATTGAGTTCAAACGGTATTCAAAAGGCCTTCGTTTTTTGCTCAGAGTGCGTGACACGCTGAAAATCCTGAATGCTGAATATTATTTCATCTGGGCCGAAACTTCGAAAATTCATAACTCGGTCAATTTTTATCGGATTGGGCTCATATTTTTACACAAGGTCACTGACTCATAGATCTACAACTTTGCTTCAAAAGTCGAGACCGGATTATGCTCCGATCAATACCAGTTTTTTATTGAAGAACGTGTCAGAGTCGACACTGGAGCCCAAAATAAGTTTGTCTGAGCTGAAACTTCAAAAATTCATAACTAATTCACCGTTTATCCGATTGAGCCGATTTTCGGACAGGAGTTAGTTATTGATGTCGGCTATATTTTGTTTTCACATTTCAACTTCAAAAAATGCACTTAAGTCCCTGCGATTTAGCCTGGAAAGTGACGAACTCAAGTGAACATGGAGGCCCAATTGCACATTCAAAGCCCATTTTCTTTACCCTAATTTCTATTATATAATCACTTTCTTTTCACACAAACCAGAGGAGAGAAAAGAGGAGAAAAAAAGGAGGAAAAAAAAAGATGAGGAAAAGAGAGAAAAAACCTTGTCACAATACTGTTAGAATATCAAATTCTTTCAAGAACCCTAAAACCTTGAAATTATTACAAATCCCTCTCTCACTACAAACAAGCCATCACAGTTACAAACCAACACCTCACTACTTCTTCAGTAAGGATAAGGCTGGCCTGATCTCCATGATCCTAATTTTCCAGTAAGGCATAAAAGCATTCCGGTCACTAATTTTCCAATAAGGGTAAGATTGATTTGATCTCCATGATCAAAAGGGTATAATCATTCATACATGCCATATTATGCCTAAACATTAAATTTCTTCATATATTGGCTTTATTTGCATTTTATGATTTTATTTAATGTGTTCGTGAGATTCAACACTGCAGATTTAGACAGGATCCCATGCAGGTTCATTAAGGAACATTGAGGCCAAAAGCCAAAAGCCAAATGGCCAAAACAGAACATTTTACACATGACCCCAATACGTGGCGAGACAGATATCCTGAGAAGATTAAGGAACGTTGAGGTCAGAACACAAATGGCCAAAAGCCAAAAGCCAAAAGCCAAATGGCCAAAGTAGAACAACTTATGCATGAAACTCAATCCAATGGCCAAAGAATGCAGACCACGGTACTCAGGAGTCAATACTTCAAAAAAACCTCCCCTTGGGCCAGACACCCCATATGGTTTGCTCAATTTTTAATTTTTATTTGTTTTTCCTTTTTATTCTTTTAATTGTTTTTTAATTGTTTTCTTTTAATTCCATAAAATAATTTTCATAATAAATATAAAATACAGGAAAATCAAAAAAATGTTTATTTTATTAATATTAATTTCACTATTATTATTTTTGTAAATAAACTTTAAACAATTAATTAGATTAATTTAGGTTTCAAAACTTTAATATTTTTCTTAATAAATTAAATATGTAGAAATTAGGGTTTTTAACTTTTTCATCATTTTTTTTAATAAATAATTTTCTCATCATTATTATTATTATTAATTACTAATTTATTTTGTAAATAAACATGTACATAAATTCTTTAGTAAATTAAGTTAAACTTTAACATTTTTCTCAAATAATTAAAAATAACTTAGAATTAGGGTTTCTTTTAATTTTAATTTTAATTTTCTTATTTCATAAATACAAAAAAACCTAAAAAACACTTCTTTTATTTCAATAAATAATTAATTAATTTTTAATTTCAATTTAACTTCAAAAGGGTCCAACGCCCTCGTTTTCAATTTTAATTCAATTCGCACATTTTATTTATTCCTTCTTTTAAATATTTATGTACCTCTCCCAAAGCCGTGTAATATTTATCTTTCGCACTTTAATTCTTTATTTTTTCTGTCAAATCGGGTCCTGGAAATTTTGGCGATGTGGACCCGCGTCTTTGTAATAGTTTAGGGATTTTACCTTTCCGCTCTTTTTTAACTGTTAAATAAATGCATGCAAGAATGAATGGCCTAAAGTAAAAACAAACGCGTAGATCACCCCTGACATGAACTAGACAAAAATAAATGAATCTGACACACAAATCACACACCACCCCTAGGGTACGCCTCACTGTTGCCTTGCCCCTCGAAAGGTGATCGTCGAGTAGAGGATGTCTTAGTAAGTCCTCATGATCCGGGAACCTGGCATGAGGGTAGCTTCTAAGGTGTCTTCCTATTGCTCTGGTGATCACCATGTCCCGAACCTTCGAATTGACCCGAACACCTCCAACGGTGGTGCTACCTACCTCTCAATGGTGGGATGGCACTGCTTTAAAGGACATTTACACAGACGAATTCCTTAGGGTAGGTAGACGACTCTAGATACTTGCTCTAAATTTCAAACAAAAATTCAAAAATACTTTTCACACCAACACATTTTCAAAAAGCTTTCAAAAGCATTTTTTCAAACACTCTTGAGGACCGATACAAGAGTCGAACTGGAATTTTCAAAGAAACTTTTTTAAACCCACAGTTGAAAAGCAAACAAACCTTTTTTGAAAACACAATGAGCAAGTATCTAAGAGCCCATGGATAACCATGGATAGAAAGGGTGCTAACACCTTCCCTTTCTATAACCTACCTCCCGAACCGAGAGCAATCTCTTTAAGGAATTTTTCTGTGCTTTTGTCCTTTCCATTTGGAGAAAATAAAAGACGGTGGTGACTCTTGCTTCCGCGACATTTCGCGAACCAGCGTTAAACAGTCAGTTCCAGATCCACCGATCACAGAACTGGCGACTCTGCTGGGGACTTAAACTTAAAGTGAGGTATACCTTAGGGTTAGTTCATAACTGTGTTTTCAATTGTATTGACTTGTCTGCTTTAAATTTGTGGGTTGCATGGGAGTTACATAGATCCTAACCCGGATCTGGGGATACCCTGTTTAGGTAGCATAAGCTGTGAGGGACCTGTCCGGCGTATACCGACATGGGTGAAGCAGTGGCTACGTTGGTGTGGCGCCTTGGTCTGTATCGATATCCCTCGTGTTGAAACGGGGAGAATATGGGTCTTCCAAGGAGTCATTAAGCACCAACCGACCTTAGAACCCTAAATTGACCCAACTTGGCCATTAGAACAGTAGCAGTATGCTACGCCCATTGAGGCTAAACTCTCGTGATGGTTCTGGCCGCAAGAAAAGATTGCGATGCTGGAGTTATGACTGATTGAGGGTAGTCAATGATATTGGGATCCTCTAAGAACCCGGTTACTTTGATAGGACAGGTATGAACCTACAAACTGAAAGAGGGTAATACTTAGACCTCATGCTGGCCTAAACTCTAAGGGTTTCTCTTGTGTGACTTGTGTGCCTTTGTACTTGCCTACTTGCATGCTTGTTAGCTGACACTTGAACTACTTGCAGGTTTTGTTTATAGTCCTTAATTAGGACTCATAACAAGGTTTACCGAGTTTCTTGCAGGTTTTGTTTTAGTCCTTAATTGGGACTCATGACAGTTTTTACTTGAGTTTCTTGCAGGTTTTGGTTTGCAGTCCTTAATTAGGACTCATAACAGGGTTACTTACATTACCCCATGCATAACATAATATCATACCATTGCATACATCCTAACCCATTTCAAGGATCTCAAGGGCTTGTGATGCAGGTCATGGTGAATCAACTATCCCAGCAAGGGGCAAAGAGGGTTTATTTTCCTCTAGCCAAAGTTGTCAGAGGCTATAACCCACTTGACATGGTGAGCCTTGACTCTTGAAGAAGGTTCCCCTAACCAAGGTTGTTTGGAAATCAAAACCAGACATGAGGACTAAAGTCAGGGGCTATGACCCACTGGATATGGTGAGCCTTTGACCCTTGAAGAAGAATTCTCAACAACATGGGTTTCCTTTAATCAAGCCACCGGACCCAAGTTCTAACAATATTTTCTTGTTTATCCCGCGAGGTCCTTGAAAACATTGCATGCATACATACACATCATTGTATAACAGGTACCCTTGTTGCAGGTTACTTACCTTTCCCGCTGTTTATTTCATTCAATGGCTTTCCAACCAGACAACCAGGACCTTCTTGCTCAAGAGACTCGGTTCGGGGAAATCCTCCTAAATTTATCCAAGGGGCAGGAGGAGCTAAGGACACTTCTCATGGGGACCTTTGTCAGGAACAGCGCTGAGGACGAACGGCTGAAACACCTGCAAGCTGAGATGGATGCAATGAAAGCCCAAATGCTGGGGCAGGTGACTGCCATTCAAAGCTTAGCTCAAAGACAGGAAGAGCTTGGAGTTCTCGTCAACCAACTGCTTCAGAATAACCAACTGGGGCAAAAGTCTAAGGGTAAAAAGCCAGTTATCGTTCAACCACCTTTGAGACAAGGAGATAAGGGGAGAGCTCCTCAAGTGGCTTCAGGGTCACAAATTCAACATCAACCTCACCAGCTTCAGCCAGACAAGCCTAAAAGGCAGTTCACCAAGATCAACATGTCGCTAGATCAAGCACTACAACAAATGTTGAAGGCAGGGCTGATCACCTTAAGGGCTCCTCTCCGGAATCCGAACACTTCGGCTCCTAACTATCATCCCAACGATAGGTGCGCATACCATTCTGATAGCCCGGGGCATACTACGGACAACTGCTGGCCTCTCAAAAACAAGATTCAAGACATGATCGATGCTGGAGAGATTCAGTTTGAAGTACCCGAGACTCCCAACGTGATCACTGCTCCCTTTCCAAAACATGGCCAGGATTGAGAAATTTTTGTTCATTCGAATGTTCAAGTTGCAATTTTCTGTTGTTCAAACATTTACTCATGTTAAACATTGTTATTTCATTAATGCATCGCATATGTCTGTTCTGAAACAATATATTCGTATTCACTAAATGCAAATTATTTTCATATTTTTTCTGATGATCAACTCTTAATTAATAATTCTAAGCCTCTTGAGGGAGGATGACGAAAACGATACCACGATCTTTACAGTATGCTTTTGAACAGACCCCGCTGATGAGGTACAGGCATTGTTTCAAATCCCTAAACACTGGAGTTATAAGGAAGATAATCCCTCGTCAACCCCTCTGAGCCAAAGAAGTAGGAGTTTTTCTTTTCGAAATTTAAAACCCTTAATCATAACCTGGGGCAGGGTAGTCTCTCAGTTGATCCAAGTGCATAACGAATGGCACCAAAGAGGTCCTTACAAAACAAAGAAAGACGGTGATGGTTCCGAATAATCAAGAAGGACAGGCAGTCATTATATCTCTCAAAATAAAAAAACCCATTAAGTCAAAACCCATAAAGGAGACTTACAAAACTGGGGCATCCCGCTGACTGTAATTCCAAAAAAGGAAACAGTTCAGGCAAAAAAGAAAGGGATAACAAAAAAAATCAGACAAGAAAGAGGTCTTACAAACCCTCAACAAAAAAGAATGACTGCCTATTCAAAATAAGTTATCAACATCCGAATCATCACCGGAAAATCAGAGCAAAGACTCAAACAAGGTCTAACGTATGATCAACTGAGTTTAGGTTTGGAGAACATCACGAAGAGCGGGTGGGTACAAATTATTTGAGCCTTTATCCTTTGTTTCTTAAACCGTGAACCAGGCCACGTTATAACCCTCAAAAGTCCTAGCTGAAGCATGGGTTAGTTCGAAAGCATACTGTTACAAAGGTATCCTGACTCCTTAAGGCCTACGGTAAATACGGAGTTGACATCACGTTTTACAAACAATCACTTGTTTTATGAAAAAGAATACATTTTCAAAATCTTCAAGACAGACATAGGCTTTGCATTTTTAACATAACTTTGTTTGCATATGACTTTTTGTTTGAACAGCAGGGAAATTCGCACGACGAATGCCTAATGAACAGAAGTACTTCCAATCAAGGGGCATGGCATGACTATTGTCCATCATCTGGGGCAGTTAAGTCAAGATTCGAAGAATCTCTCAAAAGGCCAACCAGCCTGGGGCAAATCTCCATCTGGATCACTTGGAGCGTTGGACGATCAAACAAACATCTTCTGGTAGCGTGGCAAAATACTTCCAACAGGGGCAGCTCCCTACATTCCCTGAACGTGGACATAGTCGGAAAAAAAAATACGCATAATCAAAGACCCGCTAGGCTGACATGCCTAGGCAAAAATAAGGGCTTCCCGGCGAACCAAAAGGGTTCGGGCAAAAATAAGGGATGAAATAAAAAATCTGTACACCCGGCAAGTCGAAAACCTGAAAGGGCGGCTTGGGCAAAAATTGGTATCCCGGTGGACTGAAAACCCGAAAGGGCGGTCCAGGCAAAAGTTAGGGATCATAGCGTACGACTATGTCCCGTCATCTTGTCACTTGCCAACCAGAAGAAAGTTGGTCCATCAACCACTATCATTACCTCACAGGTCTTCCTCTCCCACATCAGAAACAGGGGCAATAAAGAGTTGTCTAAGCAATCTAATTGTCCTATCCTCCAAAGGTACCAAGGTAGGTTAAGCTAAAGAACATAACCAGTACATCTTAATTCCCCAGAGAGTGAGCCAGCAAATAGTATACTCTCCTCGAGCAAAGTTACAATCAAACTTAAAGAAGTTGGGTATCCTCCAGCAGATCTCAACATTCCCCGGCAGCACATATATTCTTAACAAGCATCCCCGACAGTCTTGGTCTAAAGATTGTTCCCCGGCGGTATATCAAACATTCAGTGGAGTCACTTCCCCAATACAATTCAAAACTTCCCCAGAAGAGTCCAATTTAGTTCCCCAGGAAAGTTGGAATTCATCTCCCCAAGCAGTAAGCTTATCCCCAGTAGATTCTGGAAGCTTATCCCTTGCAAAGCACGAACGCGTCTTCCAGCTTATTTCAAAGAGTTATTTCCTTACCAGGATATAACTGGGTTATCCTCAGCCAAAAGCCACGGAAAGAGTGTCCTCGACGAAGTCTCCTCTCCCCCAGCGAAGTCTATCAATACTTCCAACACAACAAGGGTATCCCTAGCAAGTTATTATCAACGACTCAGCAAAGTATCTCTCTCCCCACAGAGTATTGCTTCCCAGCAAGACCGTTAGAGTACCTTTTCTCCCTGCAGAGTAATCCATTCGCCAAGTTCATTCCCCAACGGAGTCATCTTCTCCTACCGGTATTCTTGCAACTCTCATCCCCAGCGGAAGCAATAAATCAATACTTCAACATCAGCCCAGGAGTGACTTCCCGGCACCCGTCAAGGATTTACTTTCCTAGACGAAAACATACATTCCAAAACATCACATTCTCATACATTATAGCATGCATATACGCATCATATCTTAAATCTCATTTATGTGGAGAACATCATTGCTTGATCCATATCATGCATTGCATATGACTGACCTTTACCTTTCAGGAAAGATTCAGTTAAGTTCTCAAGCTACACTCCAAAGACCTTGTCTGGTCCAGTTAAATCGACTCCAAAGATTTTCCTGGTTATTATCCAGTCAAAGGCGTTCTCTGGTCTAGTTAAACCGACTCCTAAAGGTTTTTCTGTTGAAGACTCAGTTGAAGACTCCAAAGAGCTTGTCTGGTTCAGTTAAATCGACTCCAAAGATTTTCCTGGTTATTATCCAGTCAAAGACGTTCTCTGGTCTAGTTAAACTGACTCCTAAAGGTTTTTCTTTTGAAGACTCAGTTGAAGACTCCAAAGACCTTGTCTGGTTCAGTTAAATCGACTCCAAAGATTTTCCTGGTTATTATCCAGTCAAAGGCATTCTCTGGTCTAGTTAAACCGACTCCTAAAGGTTTTTCTTTTGAAGACTCAGTTGAAGACTACAAAGACCTTGTCTGGTTCAGTTAAATCGACTCCAAAGATTTTCCTGGTTATTATCCAGTCAAAGGCGTTCTCTGGTCTAGTTAAACCGACTCCTAAAGGTTTTTCTTTTGAAGACTCAGTTGAAGACTCCAAAGACCTTGTCTGGTTCAGTTAAATCGACTCCAAAGATTTTCCTGGTTATTATCCAATCAAAGGCATTCTCTGGTCTAGTTAAACCGACTCCTAAAGGTTTTTCTTTTGAAGACTCAGTTGAAGACTCCAAAGACCTTGTCTGGTTCAGTTAAATCGACTCCAAAGATTTTCCTGGTTATTATCCAGTCAAAGGCGTTCTCTGGTCTAGTTAAACCGACTCCTAAAGGTTTTTCTTTTGAAGACTCAGTTGAAGACTCCAAAGACCTTGTCTGGTTCAGTTAAATCGACTCCAAAGATTTTCCTGGTTATTATCCAGTCAAAGGCGTTCTCTGGTCTAGTTAAACCGACTCCTAAAGGTTTTTCTTTTGAAGACTCAGTTGAAGACTCCAAAGACCTTGTCTGGTTCAGTTAAATCGACTCCAAAGATTTTCCTGGTTATTATCCAGTCAAAGGCGTTCTCTGGTCTAGTTAAACCGACTCCTAAAGGTTTTTCTTTTGAAGACTCAGTTGAAGACTCCAAAGACCTTGTCTGGTTCAGTTAAATCGACTCTAAAGATTTTCCTGGTTATTATCCAGTCAAAGGCGTTCTCTGGTCTAGTTAAACCGACTCCTAAAGGTTTTTCTTTTGAAGACTCAGTTGAAGACTCCAAAGACCTTGTCTGGTTCAGTTAAATCGACTCCAAAGATTTTCCTGGTTATTATCTAGTCAAAGGCGTTCTCTGGTCTAGTTAAACCGACTCCTAAAGGTTTTTCTTTTGAAGACTCAGTTGAAGACTCAAAATACCTTGTCTGGTTCAGTTAAATCGACTCCAAAGATTTTCCTGGTTATTATCCAGTCAAAGGCGTTCTCTGGTCTAGTTAAACCGACTCCTAAAGGTTTTTCTTTTGAAGACTCAGTTGAAGACTCCAAAGACCTTGTCTGGTTCAGTTAAATCGACTCCAAAGATTTTCCTGGTTATTATCCAGTCAAAGGCGTTCTCTGGTCTAGTTAAACCGACTCCTAAAGGTTTTTCTTTTAAAGACTCAGTTGAAGACTCCAAAGACCTTGTCTGGTTCAGTTAAATCGACTCCAAAGATTTTCCTGGTTATTATCCAGTCAAAGGCGTTCTCTGGTCTAGTTAAACCGACTCCTAAAGGTTTTTCTTTTGAAGACTCAGTTGAAGACTCCAAGACCTTGTCTGGTTCAGTTAAATCGACTCCCAAAGATTTTCCTGGTTATTATCCAGTCAAAGGCTTTCTCTGGTCTAGTTAAACCGACTCCTAAAGGTTTTTATTTTGAAGACTCAGTTGAAGACTCCAAAGACCTTGTCTGGTTCAGTTAAATCGACTCCAAAGATTTTCCTGGTTATTATCCAGTCAAAGGCGTTCTCTGGTCTAGTTAAACCGACTCCTAAAGGTTTTTCTTTTGAAGACTCAGTTGAAGACTCCAAAGACCTTGTCTGGTTCAGTTAAATCGACTCCAAAGATTTTCCTGGTTATTATCCAGTCAAAGGCGTTCTCTGGTCTAGTTAAACCGACTCCTAAAGGTTTTTCTTTTGAAGACTCAGTTGAAGACTCCAAAGACCTTGTCTGGTTCAGTCAGATCGACTCCAAAGATCTCCCTGTCTCTTATCCAGTCCAAGGCCTTCTCTAGTCCAGCTAAATCGACCCCAAACAGATTTTCCTGATAAAGACTCAGTAGAAGTTATCCAAGGTTCTCTCAATGTTTGCTGTTGAGGTGGTAATCCCAGATTTCGCTCAATGATTGCTGTTGAAGTGAAGTCATCCAAGGTTCTCTCACCGTTCCTGTTGAGGTAGTAACCATCCCTGGTTCATTCATCACCGTTTGAAGCTCCAGATCCAGCTCCTGTAACCAGTCAGGACACATCTACACAAAGAATTTGAAGACCAGCTCCCGTAACAGGTCAAGTAATCATTTTTCTTTTTTGCAGGTATGCAGGTTCTCGCTAAGGAAGCTCTTACGCGATCGACACCCAGATGGCATCTATAAGCCCATCCACCTACCCATCATCTCTTAGCATGGCATCTATAAGCCCATCATCCTATCCATCAATCTCTAAATGGCATCTATAAGCCCATTCCCCCGTCACACTACTATGTGAGCGCAAATTTCTGGGCACTCTAGTGTTCAATCATCTTCCACCTTCGGATTACGAAAGGCACGTCAGCCAATCTGCATCCTCAGGTCTAAGAAGATTGAACAGGGGCAACTGTTGTACCCCAAAATTTGCCCTCCCATATTTCTCAAAATATTTCAAGAAAAATTCACAAGTCCAACCCGGCGCATCATATTCAGGTGTTCTTTCGCCAAGATATCTCTGATAACATATTCTCAAATTCAGGTTCGGCTCAAGAGTCAATTCTTTAAAAAAGGTATCCGAATGTGTGAGTTTTCTCGAAGAAATATGGTGAAAAAAGTGTGTTGAAAGTGCAGTTTTTACGCGCTAAAAAATTCATAACTTGAAGATCGTGACTCGTTTTGAACCTGTTCCGGTGGCCAAAATTCCATCTTGACATTATCTACGTTTTCATCTCTCACGGCTGGAAGCCAATTTCGATCAGAAGGTCTTCAAAAATGTGGATTTATCAAGTATTTTCGTGCAGAAAATTTGTGACAGAAGTTTATTTGCGTCATGTTCAAAAAATCATAACTTGGTCGATTTTCATCGTATCGAGCTGGTTCCGGCGCAAAAATTTCACAAATTGAGTTGGCTACATTTTCACAGAAGGTATTGAGTTCAAATGGTATTCAAAAGGCCTTCGTTTTTTGCTCAGAGTGCGTGACACGCTGAAAATCCTGAATGCTGAATATTATTTCATCTGGGCCGAAACTTCGAAAATTCATAACTCGGTCAATTTTTATCGGATTGGACTCATATTTTTACACAAGGTCACTGACTCATAGATCTACAACTTTGCCTTAAAAGTCGAGACCGGATTATGCTCCGATCAATACCAGTTTTTTATTGAAGAACGTGTCAGAGTCGACACTGGAGCCCAAAATAAGTTTGTCTGAGCTGAAACTTCAAAAATTCATAACTAATTCACCGTTTATCCGATTGAGCCGATTTTCGGACAGGAGTTAGTTATCGATGTCGGCTACATTTTGTTTTCACATTTCAACTTCAAAAAATGCACTTAAGTCCCTGCGATTTAGCCTGGAAAGTGACGAACTCAAGTGAACATGGAGGCCCAATTGCACATTCAAAGCCCATTTTCTTTACCCTAATTTCTATTATATAATCACTTTCTTTTCACACAAACCAGAGGGGAGAAAAGAGGAGAAAAAAAGGAGAAAAAAAAAGAGGAGGAAAAGAGAGAAAAAACCTTGTCACAATACTGTTAGAATATCAAATTCTTTCAAAAACCCTAAAACCTTGAAATTATTACAAATCCCTCTCTCACTACAAACAAGCCATCACAGTTACAAACCAACACCTCACTACTTCTTCAGTAAGGATAAGGCTGGCCTGATCTCCATAATCCTAATTTTCCAGTAAGGCATAAAAGCATTTCGGTCACTAATTTTCCAGTAAGGGTAAGATTGATTTGATCTCCATGATCAAAAGGGTATAATCATTCATACATGTCATATTGTGCCTAAACATTAAATTTCTTCATATATTGGCTTTATTTGCATTTTATGATTTTATTTAATGTGTTCGTGAGATTCAACACTGCAGATTTAGACAGGATCTCATGCAGGTTCATTAAGGAACGTTGAGGCCAAAAGCCAAATGGCCAAAAGCCAAAAGCCAAATGGCCAAAACAGAACATTTTACACATGACCCCAATACGTGGCGAGACAGATATCCTGAGAAGATTAAGGAACGTTGAGGTCAGAACACAAATGGCCAAAAGCCAAAAGCCAAAAGCCAAATGGCCAAAGTAGAACAACTTATGCATGAAACTCAATCCAATGGCCAAAGAATGCAGACCACGGTACTCAGGAGTCAATACTTCAAAAAAACCTCCCCTTGGGCCAGACACCCCATATGGTTTGCTCAATTTTTAATTTTTATTTGTTTTTCCTTTTTATTCTTTTAATTATTTTTTAATTGTTTTCTTTTAATTCCATAAAATAATTTTCATAATAAATATAAAATACAGGAAAATCAAAAAAATGTTTATTTTATTAATATTAATTTCACTATTATTATTTTTGTAAATAAACTTTAAACAATTAATTAGATTAATTTAGGTTTCAAAACTTTAATATTTTTCTTAATAAATTAAATATGTAGAAATTAGGGTTTTTAACTTTTTCATCATTTTTTTTAATAAATAATTTTCTCATCATTATTATTATTATTAATTACTAATTTATTTTGTAAATAAACATGTACATAAATTCTTTAGTAAATTAAGTTAAACTTTAACATTTTTCTCAAATAATTAAAAATAACTTAGAATTAGGGTTTCTTTTAATTTTAATTTTAATTTTCTTATTTCATAAATACAAAAAAACCTAAAAAACACTTCTTTTATTTCAATAAATAATTAATTAATTTTTAATTTCAATTTAACTTCAAAAGGGTCCAACGCCCTCGTTTTCAATTTTAATTCAATTCGCACATTTTATTTATTCCTTCTTTTAAATATTTATGTACCTCTCCCAAAGCCGTGTAATATTTATCTTTCGCACTTTAATTCTTTATTTTTTCTGTCAAATCGGGTCCTGGAAATTTTGGCGATGTGGACCCGCGCCTTTGTAATAGTTTAGGGATTTTACCTTTCCGCTCCTTTTTAACTGTTAAATAAATGCATGCAAGAATGAATGGCCTAAAGTAAAAACAAACGCGTAGATCACCCCTGACATGAACTAGACAAAAATAAATGAATCTGACACACAAATCACACACCACCCCTAGGGTACGCCTCACTGTTGCCTTGCCCCTCGAAAGGTGATCGTTGAGTAGAGGATGTCTTAGTAAGTCCTCATGATCCGGGAACCTGGCATGAGGGTAGCTTCTAAGGTGTCTTCCTATTGCTCTGGTGATCACTGTAGGTGTTTAGGTATTGGCTTGCATTTTTGGTAAATCCCAAGTGTATGTGTGAATGTCATGACTGATGTCATAACATTCTAGTTCAGGTTGTACTAACTCATTAGGTACATGTGCAGAAAAATATTGTAATTCAAATACTGATGTTCATAAGTGTGTATCTGAGCATGTTTGCAAAATGATCACATTTTGCTAAATCAGTAGACAGGTTTTCTCAGATGTCATAACAGATGTTATGACATCCTGTTCTGAACTAACAGGATTGCAGGATTGGATAAGTCTGAGTTTTTTTAGGAAATAACTCAGTCCTTTCTGAACAGAATCCTGCGTTTTCTGAGGAGTAACCTAGCTCAATCCTAACCTGGTTAATAAAGTCCTGTGACCTGGTCTTTAGGTCAAACGGAATCAACCCTAGGTTTTTGGAAACCCTAACTGAAGTTGCAGCTGCTATATATTCAACAGAGCTGCTGTTTTTCAAGACATCCCTGCTGATTGATTAGAAGATCAATTTTGTAATCTGTATAGATTTGTTTATTGTACTCCAAGCAATTATCATTGTGATAAGTGCCTTGGAATAGGTTTCGATTGTAAGGGTTGTGTAGCACTCAAAGCTTTGAAGCAAGAGTGTTTGAATGTTCCTTGACTAAAGCTGTGAAGCAGAGTCAAGTTAGTTGTGTACATCACTCAAAGCTGTGAAGCACGAGTGATTGTGTTGCTTGATTAAAAAGCTGTGAAGCTTAATCAAGTGTGTGTTTTTGAAGAGTGTCTTCATCAATTCTTAAGTCAAATTGGTTTATGTATCACTGCTGTGATTGAGGGGGAGTGAGTAGGAACTCAGGTTTAAGTTGTACTTAGATTAGAATTGCATTGGGTAGGTCTTAAGTGAAGGAGATAAACTGGTTGGTTTATTCCTGAATTAACATCTCTTATAGTGGATTCTCTCCCTGGCTTGGTAGCCCCCAGAGTAGGTGTTGTTGCACACCGAACTGGGTAAACAATTGACTGTGTTCTTTATTGCTTTTGTATTTACTGTCATATAGTAAGTCAGATACGGTGTCATAACATTGGACGTGACATTGAGTATCTGCAGCCAGAATTTTCAATTGGCATCAGAGCAGGCACCCTGCCTGTATTACTGGGTGAGATCTAGGGATATCACTTTCTGGCACTATGGACAAAGAAGGAGTTTTTGGAAATAGACCACCCATTCTGGATGGAACCAATTATGACTACTGGAAACCTCGTATGATTGCCTTCCTAAAATCTCTGGACAAAAAGGCTTGGAGAGCTGCTGACAAAGGATGGATTCATCCCACCATAACTGAGAGAGATGGGACAATCAGTCTGAAGCCTGAGGAAGATTGGAGTAAAGAAGAAGATGAGTTAGCTCTGGGAAATTCAAAAGCTTTAAATGCCTTGTTCAATGGAATTGATAGAAACATCTTCAGACTAGTACATCAATATGAACTGGCCAAGGAAGTTTGGGACACTCTCAAAACTACTCATGAGGGCACTTCCAAAGTAAAAATGTCAAGGCTTCAGATGTTGACCACTAAGTTTGAGAATCTAAAAATGATGGAAGATGAAACCATTCATGAGTTTCACATGAACATCTTGGAGATTGCCAACACCTCAGGAGCACTGGGAGAAAAAATGTCAGAAGAAAAATTGGTGAGGAAGATTCTCAGATCCTTGCCTAAAAGATTTGCAATGAAGGTAACTGCCATAGAGGAAGCCCAGGACATTAGCAAGTTGAAAGTGGATGAACTTATTGGGTCTCTTCAGACTTTTGAGATGGGGATCACTGATAATGGAGACAAGAAGAACAAAAGCATAGCACTTGTATCCAATACTGATGTTGAATACAAGGAGGATGAGGAAGAAAACATATCTGAAGCTATTGCCATGCTTGGAAGACAGTTCAACAGGCTCATCAAAAGAATGGACCCAAAGTCAAGGTCTAATGTTCATAACATTCCCTCTGACATTGACAGTTCCAGCAGAAGACCAAGGTCAGAAGATAAGGGAAACCAAGGCAGAGGTATCCAATGCCATGGATGTGAAGGATATGGACATATTCGAGCTGAATGTCCTACTTTTCTTAAGAAGCAAAAGAAAGGAATGACTGTTACTTGGTCTGACTATGATTCAGAAAGTAATTCTGAAGAAGAATCTGCTAAACTAGTTACTGCCCTAACTAGTGTTTGTACTTCTGAAAGTGATACTAGTGATGAAGAAGTAACATTTGGAGAACTGGCTGATACCTACAAGAAATTGTGTATCAGAAGTGCTGAAGTCTGTGTGCAGAATGAGAAACAATCAAAACTCATTATCAAACTGGAGGCTGAAAAAAGGGCGAATCTTGAAACTATAAGTCATCTAGAAGGAGAAGTTCAATTGCTGAACTCACAACTGAATCAAATGACCAAATCTGTCAAGATGTTGACCAATGGAACAGACAAATTGGAAGAGATCCTTCAGGCTGGACAAAATATGGGAAATAAATCTGGCCTAGGATTTGTGGAAACAAAGAAATTTGGTACTGGGAAGCAAATGTCAAAACGGATGTCTCAACATTACTCTCAACATCAGGGACAGAGACATATGAAGAAGAGGTACCAAAGATGGAGATGTCATCATTGTGGGAAATATTGTCACATAAAGCCCTTCTGCTTCAGACTACATGGATATCCTAATCAGAACTCAGATGTCAAACCTAAGTCTAAAAAGGTACCACATGCTCCTCAATGGAAGAAAAAGGCTACTGCACTGATAGCTCACACTTCCCTGAGGGTCTCTGCAAAGGAAGATTGGTACTTTGACAGTGGATGTTCCAGACACATGACTGGATTCAAAAATCTCCTCAATAATGTTATGGCTCACACCACCAGTTTTGTGACCTTTGGAGATGGTGCTAAAGGTGAAGTCAAAGGAGTTGGTAATTTGGACTGCCCTGGAGTTCCAAGTCTGAATAAGGTACTGCTGGTAAAAGGGTTGACAACTAATCTCATTAGCATCAGTCAATTATGTGATCTAGGATTCATGGTCAACTTCTCAAGATCTGAATGTCTAGTATTTAATGAAAAACTAGATGTTGTAATGAGAGGAATCAAATCCAAAGATAACTGTTATGTGTGGCAGCCTGAGAACACTGATATCTCCACTGTGAGTCAAATCATCAAAGAAGAAAAAGAGATGAAACAGTGGCAGCATAAGCTTGGAAGAATGAAGAGAGCTATTCCTATGGAAGCTGTCAGAAGAACTCCAAAACTACAGGCTGATATTATATGTGATAAATTCTGTTCTCAAAACATCTGGTCAAAACAGATGCTCCCTGAGTACAATGTTACACAAGATGTTGTGACATTGTGTTGTGAAAATCTGAAAACATTCAACAGTTCCTTGAACCCTATTGACTTTGAAGAGAAGAAGTCATTTAAACTGGAACATAGTTTCTCTAAGCTTCAGCTGACTGATTCTTCTACCAAGGCGCTTGTTGGAAATAAACTTGAAAATTTGAGGGGCAGGTTGGGTATTCACCAACATGAGAAATTATAGCAATTAGTTTTGCTGAAAACAAGGGTTGAAGGGATTAATTTTATTAATTCTATATTTAGTGGGTTAATCATATTCATTCACAATTCCTTCAAAAGCCTTAAGAAGTTGAAGAGACTCCCTTTTACTCCCTACCTCTCTCATCCTTGCAACCTGTTTCCTCCTCCCAATCAAAGATTTTTCTCAAACTGCTACTATTACTCAAAGTTAAACAAAATGTCTCAGACATCGTCTTCCACCATGGCGGCTTCGTCTTCCTCATCATCGTCATCATCTGATCAAGATTCTAGGGCAATCACTACATGCATAGAATCTGAAGTTCTTGAGGTCACTCCTCTCAGGGAGATGGCAACTGACCCAGCCAGAGTCAAAAAGCTCAGAACCAGACATGCAGGAAGAGCTCAAGCTACAGTCTCTGGTAATTCTTCTCATCCTTCGTCTTCTATACCTAATAGAGAAGGATCAGTTCAAGTACACCAAGCTATTGCTAGGCTGGTTACTAGCATTCTGAGTGGCAACCAATATGTACCGGGGATTTCTATCCCTTTGAATCAATCAGAAAGTCCAAATGTGGAAGGTTCTGAAAATGTAGATGTCACTGAGGATGTTGTGACACCAAAAGACAACATTCAGAACCCCTCTGAAAAGGCTGCTGATCCACCTATCATTGATGTGGATGAAGATTACTCAGATAATGAACTGATTGCTAATGTGAACCCCAGCATTGCTAGGAGATTGATGAAAAGAAAGAGTAGTCAGAATGTTAAACTTGATGCTAAGAAATCCAAGGCTGAAGGGATGGCTGAGAAAATTCAGACAAAAGGGAAGAAGGCACGGGTGCAGACTGCTAGACAACCAATCTCTAAGAAAAGTAAAGAACCTGAAACTTCTGATTCTGATGATGAATCAGAATTTGAGATTGATATTGAAGAAACTCCCATCAGAAGGAAGCTCCCCTCCAGCAAGATTGCTAGAGTTCCTGAAGTGCCAACAGACAACATCTCCTTTCATCATCCTGACAATGCAAACAGATGGAAGTATGTTTGCTTGAAGAGAATAGCCTTGGAGAGAGAACTCAACAATGATGCCTTGGAATGCAAAGACATCATGGATCTGATCAGGAATGCTGGGCTAATGAAGACTGTGATGAAGTTTAACAAATGTTATGAAAATCTGGTTAAAGAGTTTGTAGTGAACTTGTCCAATGATTGTGCTGATGGGAGGTCTGCTGACTTTGAGAGTGTGTTTGTTAGAGGAAGAAGGGTCAAGTTCTCTCCATCAGAAATCAACAAGTTTCTTGGAAGAACAAATAAGGACTGTCCTGATCTAGAGGCAACTGACAATGAAGTATGTTTAACCATCACAGCCAGGCAAGTAAAGTGCTGGCCATTGAAAGGGAAGCTGAATGCTAGTAAACTCAGCATGAAATTTGCCATCTTGCATAAAATAGGTGCAGCAAACTGGGTGCCTACAAATCACAAATCAACCATCTCCACAGGATTGGGGAGATTTATCTATGTTGTAGGAACCAAGACTGCCTTTGACTATGGAAGGTACATCTTTGAACAAACTTTGAAGCATGCTGGCAGTTATGCTGTCAAAGGACCAATTGCCTTTCCCTCCCTCCTTTGTGGAATCATCCTTGCACAATACCCTGACATCCTTGTAGTAAGAGATACAGTCTGCAAAAGAGCTCCTGCCCTTGGCCTGCACTACAAACTGTTTCAGGGATCTCATGCTCCAGACATTGTCATAACATCAGCTGAGACATCGTCTGCAAAGACCCAGTCCAAGACATCAGATGTCATAGCTGTTTTAAAAGAAACTTGCAAAGATCTGGATGCTAGAAAAAGGACCCTAGAAGCTCTAATTGCCAAGCTAGAAAAGGAGGAAGCTGAAGAAAGCAGAAGGGAAGAAGGTATAGAAGCTGAAGGACAGCTCAACATTGAAGAAACTAGCTCCTCTGAGTCTGATGACAGTGCTTGAAGGTTGATTGCTGCTTGGTGGTGTTGCTGGTGGAGTTTGGAAGTGTGTTCTGCTGTTGTCAGCTGCTGATCTCATTATTTTGTTTTGGATAACTGTATAATTTTATGAACATGTAACTTTGGCCCATTTATGGCTAAAGAGGGGGAGAATATTTTAGTACTTGCTTAATTAGTACTTAACATTATGTGTTCTATTTTTCTGCTGTCACTTATTTCTGCTGCTATCTATCTCTGATTGTTTAGGGACTTTAGCCAAAAATCTGCCAAAGGAGGAGTTTGTAGGTGTTTAGGTATTGGCTTGCATTTTTGGTAAATCCCAAGTGTATGTGTGAATGTCATGACTGATGTCATAACATTCTAGTTCAGGTTGTACTAACTCATTAGGTACATGTGCAGAAAAATATTGTAATTCAAATACTGATGTTCATAAGTGTGTATCTGAGCATGTTTGCAAAATGATCACATTTTGCTAAATCAGTAGACAGGTTTTCTCAGATGTCATAACAGATGTTATGACATCCTGTTCTGAACTAACAGGATTGCAGGATTGGATAAGTCTGAGTTTTTTCAGGAAATAACTCAGTCCTTTCTGAACAGAATCCTGCGTTTTCTGAGGAGTAACCTAGCTCAATCCTAACCTGGTTAATAAAGTCATGTGACCTGGTCTTTAGGTCAAACGGAATCAACCCTAGGTTTTTGGAAACCCTAACTGAAGTTGCAGCTGCTATATATTCAACAGAGCTGCTGTTTTTCAAGACATCCCTGCTGATTGATTAGAAGATCAATTTTGTAATCTGTATAGATTTGTTTATTGTACTCCAAGCAATTATCATTGTGATAAGTGCCTTGGAATAGGTTTCGATTGTAAGGGTTGTGTAGCACTCAAAGCTTTGAAGCAAGAGAGTTTGAATGTTCCTTGACTAAAGCTGTGAAGCAGAGTCAAGTTAGTTGTGTACATCACTCAAAGCTGTGAAGCACGAGTGATTGTGTTGCTTGATTAAAAAGCTGTGAAGCTTAATCAAGTGTGTGTTTTTGAAGAGTGTCTTCATCAATTCTTAAGTCAAATTGGTTTATGTATCACTGCTGTGATTGAGGGGGAGTGAGTAGGAACTCAGGTTTAAGTTGTACTTAGATTAGAATTGCATTGGGTAGGTCTTAAGTGAAGGAGATAAACTGGTTGGTTTATTCCTGAATTAACATCTCTTATAGTGGATTCTCTCCCTGGATTGGTAGCCCCTAGAGTAGGTGTTGTTGCACACCGAACTGGGTAAACAATTGACTGTGTTCTTTACTGCTTTTGTATTTACTGTCATATAGTAAGTCAGATACGGTGTCATAACATTGGACGTGACATTGAGTATCTGCAGCCAGAATTTTCAATCACCATGTCCCGAACCTTCGAATTGACCCGAACACCTCCAACGGTGGTGCTACCTACCTCTCAATGGTGGGATGGCACTGCTTTAAAGGACATTTACACAGACGAATTCCTTAGGGTAGGTAGACGACTCTAGATACTTGCTCTAAATTTCAAACAAAAATTCAAAAATACTTTTCACACCAACACATTTTCAAAAAGCTTTCGAAAGCATTTTTTCAAACACTCTTGAGGACCGATACAAGAGTCGAACTGGAATTTTCAAAGAAACTTTTTTAAACCCACAGTTGAAAAGCAAACAAACCATTTTTGAAAACACAATGAGCAAGTATCTAAGAGCCCATGGATAACCATGGATAGAAAGGGTGCTAACACCTTCCCTTTCTATAACCTACCTCCCGAACCGAGAGCAATCTCTTTAAGGAATTTTTCTGTGCTTTTGTCCTTTCCATTTGGAGAAAATAAAAGACGGTGGCGACTCTTGCTTCCGCGACATTTCGCGAACCAGCGTTAAACAGTCAGTTCCAGATCCACCGATCACAGGGTCCATTTGCCCCTGGGATCACTTTGAGGAAGAATAATGCGCTTGATTACCAGGTCTCCGACTTGATACTCTTGTCGTCTGACTTTCTTGTTAAATGCCCTGATCATCTGTTTTTGGTACGTTTGACCATGACAAATAGCAGTAAGTCTCTTTTCGTCAATTAGGTTTAACTGATCAAACCGAGCCTGGATCCAGTCATCTTCGCTCAAGTCTGCATCTTTCATTATCCGGGGAGAGGGTATCTGGACTTCAATAGGCAAGACTGCCTCCATGCCATAGACCAAGGAAAAGGGAGTTGCCCCTGTCGATGTCCGTGCTGAGGTGCGGTAACCATGAAGAGAAAACGGTAACATTTCGTGCCAATCTTTATAGGTCACTGTCATCTTCTGCACAATCTTCTTGATATTCTTATTTGCTGCTTCTACAGCCCCGTTCATCTTCGGCCGGTAGGGAGAAGAGTTGTGGTGCTGTATCTTGAATTGCTCGCAGAGCTCAGTGATCATCTTGTTGTTAAGATTGGTGCCATTGTCCGTAATGATCCTCTCAGGTACACCGTATCGACAGATCAGGTTATGCCGAATGAATCGTGCCACGACGCTCTTGGTTACAGTGGCGTAGGAAGCTGCTTTAACCCACTTTGTGAAATAATCAATCGCTACCAAGATGAAGCGATGCCCGTTGGATGCCGTCGGTCTGATTTCGCCGATCATATCAATGCCCCACATCGCAAAAGGCCAAGGTGCTGTCAAGACGTTCAGAGGCACCGGAGGGATATGCACCTTATCAGCATAAATCTGGCATTTATGACAAGTTCGTGAGTGTTGGTAACAGTCGGCTTCCATTGTTGACCAGAAATATCCTGCCCGAAGGATTTTCTTTGCCATGGTATGTCCACTGGAATGTGTTCTGAAGGTACCTTCATGTAGCTCTGCCATGATCTTTTCTGCCTCAGTCTTATCCACACAACGCAGTAGAGTTGAATCATGATTTCGTTTGTAGAGAATGTCATTACTGAGGAAGAACTTTGCCGCAAACCTTCTTAGAAACTTCTTGTCATTAACGGATGCGCCCTCGGGGTATTCCTGAGCTTCCAAGTACCTCTTCACTTCATGATACCAAGGTTTTTCTGTTACCTCTTCGGTCTCGAGATCACAGCAATGGGCGGGTTCGTCCAACTTCCAAATGATGATCCGGGGCGCCTCGTTGTCCCAATTGACTTTGAACATAGAAGACATCGTAGCCAACGCGTCTGCTAACTGATTCTCCTCTCTTGGGAAGTGTTCAAAAGTTATCTCTTCTAAATGGGGAATCAATGTCAATACATACTCCTTGTAAGGAGTAAGATTTGGGTGTTTCGTATCCCACTCGCCTTTGACCTGATTGATCACGAGAGCGGAATCTCCGAAGACACTCAAAAACTTGATCCTTAAATTAATTGCAGCCTGAAGACCCATGATACATGCCTCATACTCTGCCATGTTGTTGGTGCAGTTGAAACATAACCGGGCGGTAAGTGGAGTATGAGTGCCTTTGGGGGATATGATCACAGCGCCGATACCATTACCCAAAGCGTTTGAGGCTCCGTCAAAATGCATAGACCATCGGGATCCCTCCTCAGGTCCTTCATCCGGTCCAGGTACTTCACAATCAGTCACTACCATGATATCCTCGTCTGGAAATTCAAAGTTCAACGACTGGTAATCATCCACCGGTTGGTGTGCCAAATGGTCTGCAAATACACTTCCTTTGATTGCTTTTTGAGTCGTGTACTGGATGTCATATTCTGTCAAGATCATTTGCCATCTTGCTATTCTTCCGGACAGAGCGGTCTTTTCGAATATGTACTTGATTGGATCCATTTTTGAAATCAACAGAGTAGTGTGAGTCAACATATACTGTCTCAGCCGGCGAGCAGCCCATACCAGAGCGCAGCAAGTTTTCTCGAGCAGTGAGTACCGAGTCTCACAGTCGGTAAACTTTTTGCTCAGGTAATAAATGGCGTGCTCTTTTCGGCCAGACTCGTCATGCTGTCCCATCACACACCCCATTGAGTTGTCAAGTACTGTCAAGTATAGTATTAGAGGTCTCCCTTCAACCGGTGGCATAAGAATGGGTGGTTCTTGGAGATACTCTTTGATCTTTTCGAAAGCATCCTGACATTCATCATTCCATCGTACTACTTGATCTTTCTTCAGCAGCTTGAAGATTGGTTCACAGGTAGCAGTTAGATGTGAGATGAATCGGGCAATGTAGTTCAAACGTCCTAGAAAGCCTCTGGCTTCTTTTTCTGTCTTAGGAGTTGGCATTTCTTGTATGGCTTTCACTTTGGCAGGGTCCACTTGAATGTCTTTGTCGCTTACAATGAAGCCTAGCAATTTTCCAGATCTCACCCCGAAGGTGCACTTGTTTGGGTTCAACCTCAGCTTGTACAACTTCAGACGGTCAAACAGTTTCCGTAGATGGTCAAGGTGTTCCTCCTAGGTTTGGGACCTTGCAATCATATCATCGACATACACTTCTATCTCGTGATGGATCATATCATGAAATAAAGCGACCATGGAACGTTGGTAAGTTGCCCCAGCATTTTTCAATCCAAATGGCATGACCTTGTAGCAAAAGGTACCCCACTGAGTAACAAAAGTGGTCTTCTCCCTGTCTTCAGGAGCCATCTTGATCTGATTATAACCGGAGAAGCCGTCCATGAAGGAGAAAACTTTATGCTGAGCAGTGTTGTCAACCAGAACGTCGATATGAGGCAGAGGGAAATCATCCTTGGGGCTGGCCCTGTTCAAATCCCTGTAATCAACACACATTCGGACCTTACCATCCTTTTTCGGCACTGGAACCACGTTGGCAACCCACTGAGGGTAAGAAGTCACTGCTAAAAACCCGGCATCAAATTGTTTCATAACCTCAGCTTTGATTTTCTCGGACATTTCTGGACGCATACGGTAGACCTTTTGTTTTACCAGAGGGCAATCTTCCTTGGTAGGCAGGTGATGAACCACAATGTCGGCATCCAAACCAGGCATATCTTCGTAAGACCAAGCAAAGATTTCCATGTAGTCACGCAGCATCTGAATCAACCGTTGTTTCACACTGAGCTCTAAGTTGGCACCAATCTTAACTTCCTTTTTGTCTGTCTCAGTACCCAGATTTACCGTTTCCACTGGCTCTTCATGTGGCTGAATGGCCCTCTCTTCCTGGAGTAGCAGTCTTGCAAGTTCACCAGGCACTTCGCAATCATCTTCACCTTCGTCTTCGGCCAAGTTGATCGGATTTTAGAAGTCATAACTGGCATTAGCAGAGTCGTTACCAGTGAGATCCAGAGTGGATTGGAACCTGTATAAGTGAGTGTGTGTAAATATAGTTGTTTTGCAATATATGATAAAGAAAGAAAAGGAGCGCAAGATTTGAAATGCAACAAACGTCCAATGTTTTGATTAATGATATATGAAAATGTCATTCAAAAGCCCTCACAAATGGAGCCACGGTGCCCCGGGTAGGACACTGAGCCATAAAAGTTTCAACACATTGTTTGTTACAAATTGACAACAAAAGAGTTTATTACTGAGTGACAAAAGTAATAGGGGTGAAGTCTTTGGCAGTCCAGTTGCTTGGTCCACCGTTGGTTGTTGGGTAGATCCAGCTGTCAAATTCTGATTCTTCCATGCCGTCTTCAATAGCATTCACTCTCGGGTTGGTGATGAACACAGGAGGTCTTCCAATCCTTGCTTTGCGAACAGCCCTCTGAGCCTCTGCAGTGAAGCCCAAACCAAACTTGTCGGTCTTTGGAGTAAAGTCAGGAAGTCGGCCCCAATTTGCACATTCACCCTTCTCAATCACAGCCCGGGCATCCTTTAAGGAAGCCATCTTCAAAGGAGGGTCTTCAATTACAGTTTCAGCTGACGCCAGCGTTTGAGGCACCTCTTCAAAGTGTTGAAAGAGGGTCTCAATGAATTCCCCGTCCATTTCTATGTATCGGAATGAGTTTAAGTGGCTGACCATATACTCCTCTTCCCCTTGAACTGTAACAATCTTTCCTCTGACTGGGTACTTAAGCTTTTGATGCAGTGTGGAAGTCACAGCTCCGGCCTTGGGAATCCATGGACGACCCAGCAAACAAGAGTAGGATGGACGGATTTCCATCATATATAAAGTTGAATCAAAGACTTGAGAACCAACTCTGATTGGGATGTCAACTTCGCCATGTACCATCCTTTTCGAACCGTCAAAGGCTCGGACAACAATGTTACTAGGCTTGAGCTCCAAATCCTTACAATCTAACCTGTCTAAGGCCTTCTTGGGTAATACATTCAATGAAGAACCGGTTTCTACCAACACATGGGCAAGAGTAGTGCGCCTGCATTCAATAGAGACATGCAGGGCGTCATTATGGTTCTTTCCTTTTGCGGTCAGATCTGCGTCAGAAAAGCCTAGACCATTATCGGCGGTCAGGTTGGCCACACAATCAGTAAATTGATCAGCAGACGTTTCTTGCGGCACGTGAGCCGTCTTCGGGAAGGAGATCAGGGCCTTGGCATGGGCCTCTGAACACAATAATAATGACAGCATAGAAATTTTGGAGGGGGTGTGCCCCAACTGCTCAACAATATTGAAATCACTTTTCTTGATAATCTTGAGGATCTCCTCCATCTCTTGCTGGGAGGCTTCAACAGCGGTTGTCTTCGGCGCCTCTGTCAAGGTAGGCAAATCAACAGCAACTCCTTTGCCCCGAGCATTAGAGGACTCGGCGGCAGGGGTAGAGACAGGGACTTGATTAGGAAGGGAAACATGCACACTTACGGGTGTGATGATAAGAGGTTTCTGAATAACTGGTGGTGCGATATCTGGCAAAAACAACCTACCACTGCGAGTAATCTTGGCAGGCCCGGTGATGTTACTGACACCGGTACTTGTATCAAACTTTTGCTTCACTCCAAGCACATAAACATATGCCCCATAGTGCCATGGGACAGCTTTGTCGGATGTATAGGGGAGGGGCCCCGGAACTTTAATGATGATAGGAGCAATCTTTTGAGTGGACATGATATTGACAGGCTTTTTCGAAGGAGCCTTGGGAGGTTTGTTGAAAATAGTGACAATAGAAACTTCTTCGGCAGGGACAGCAGGAACGGAAATCTTCTCGAATAAGATCTCTTTGCTATCCATCAGGCTTTGGATACCTGATTTTAGCAAAGGACAACCCAAAGGGGAAACAGCACATAGAAGGCAATCTTCACCACATCCCGGAAATAAACCGGCTAGCAACAGATTCTTTTTAACAGTCGATAACGGAGTAACAATCTCTTCCATGGAGGCTACATATCGGTCTTCTTCCACAGCGTTCACTCCATGCTGGGGCATGGGAGCAGTTACAACATTGGGCCTTTCGGGCGCCTCAAACTGTATTTCCTTAGCATCAATAAGGTCTTGAACCTTATTCCTCAGAGCCCAGCAATCGTCCGTAGTATGCCCGGGGCTATCAGAGTGATAAGCGCAACGGGCATTGGGGTTGTATTTCGGAGAAGCTGTGTTTACTACCTTCGGAGCTTCTTTGACAGTTACCAAATTGGTTGATAGTAGTTGCGGCAAAATCTGAGACAGGGTCATACTGAGCCGAGTGTACTGTCTTTTGGGCCTCTCACCCCTTTGCTGATTATACTGCTGAGGAGCAGCAACAGGCTTTGAAATTACCAATGCATTGACAGCTTGGCGGCGTTCTGGCTTAACTTGTCTTCTAGGACCATAAACAGCACTAGCTTCCTTCTTGAAACGCTTCTTCTCAGTACTCGCAGCGGCACCTTTCTGTATCTTCCCCGACTTGATACCAGCTTCTATCCTCTCACCAGTCAAAATCAAATCTGTAAACCCAGCATAAGAATTACCAATCAGATGATTAAAGAATGGACTAGACAGGGTCCCTAGGAACATATCAACAAGTTCACGGTCAGTCAAAGGAGGCTGCACCCTGCCAGCCAGGTCCCTCCACTTTTGCGCATATTCTTTAAATCCTTCGCCTGTTCCCAGTGACATACCCTGAAGTTGAGTACGTGTGGGAGCGAGGTCAGAATTGTACTGATATTGTTTATAAAATGCGGTGGCCAAGTCTTCCCAGTTTCGGATACTGGCTCCATCCAGCTGATAGAACCACTCGAGTTGAGCCCCAGAAAGGCTATCCTGAAAGAAATGGATCCAAAGGTTTTTGTCTGCAGTGTAAGGTTGGATCTTCCTTACATATGATCTGAGATGCATTTTCGGACAGGATAGCCCGTCATATCTCGCAAAAGCTGGCACTTTGAACTTCGGGGGGATCACAATTCCAGCAACTAATCCCAAGTCTTCGAAATCTAAGCCGGGAACTCTCTGCAGCTCCATAGCTGCCAACCTGTCTTCCAAACCCTTGTACTTATCATCAGCGGGCGGGTATTGTCGATCAGAGTAGTCTTCGTCCTCTTCAGCCTCCTATTCCTCAACCTCAGATTCGGAAGGTACTGCAGCCGCATTCCCTTTACCGGTTCCCTCCTCAGAAGTAGGGGGAAAATCAAGCACTCTTCTGGCTTCACCCTCAAACCTTCTCCCTAAGGTAGCCACCCCAATTCTCTTCTTCTTCTTCTTTTTCACTTGGTCTTTGTTCCCCAGCAGGGCTTTCAGATCTTCCAGACCCTTAGCCAAGGTCATCAGGAGTTGTTGAAACTGTGCATTTTGAGACTGCAAGTCCTTGACCGTTTGTTCGAGATCCATCCTGCTGAAATAAACAGCAGAAAGATAAGGAAACCTGGTGTGGAGACCTGCTTATGCACATGATGAATGGTATGCTTATGTATGCAATGCATTCAAGGATTTAGAACATTCAAAATTGTTGCAAACAAAAAGGAACGCATGTCATATTAATAAGAAGAAATTTGTCAGTACATAGATGCCCCATGGGCCAAATATTACGAAAACTTCTCAAGGTAAAAAGACATTGCGCATCCTCTTTGGTGCGATGTAGGTGTTGAGGGTCTCTTCCTCATGGAGTCGGCGGGTAAGCTCTAGAACCTTCTTCTCACTGGCGTAGAAGCTGGCTTCAAAAGTGTTTCGTTCCTCCTTAAGTTGGATCCAACTCTTCTGCATCTCCTTCCACGATGTAGGCATGTCAGGATATAGGATGGTGTAGGGAACCTCTCCTTCCGTAACGGGCTCTTTAAGCACAGGGAGAACATGAGGATAAGGCATCATCAGACTCTGGGCTCGGGCTCGTACCCACTTGAGGTAAGGCTCAAGAGGGATGGAGTTCTTGTGCCCCAGTGTCTTGCTGTCAACCTTGTTAGGCATCCTCCAAGCTCTGATGAATCTTTGGCGAAGTCCTTGCGCATCGTTGTCGAAGTCAAAAACTAGGTCTGGAATAAACATGTCGTGAGGGCCATCTCTTCGTGCATATCCAAATTGTCTCAAGGCTAGACAAGGGTTGTAGGTAATACCTCCTCTAATGCCAAGTAGTGGAACATTAGGGAACTCTCCACAACGATCGACGATGATGACATTTTCTCTGGACCGAGAACACCAATGTACATCAGAGTGAGTGAGGGTCATCAACCGTTGTGACCACCTTAAACCTTGGTCATTTTTCAAGACAGATTGTGGAAGGTGCGAAATAAACCACCTTGCAAGGAGAGGAGTACAGCACATGAGAACACCCCTTTTTCTCATTGTTCGTGTGTAAAATGAGTGGAGGATGTCCCCAAGCAATGTTGGTATTAGATTTCAGGATAAGAAGATTTTGACGGCATTGACATCTACAAGCTGGTCAGGATTTGGGAACAAGACCAACCCATAGATAAGGAGTGCCATAATTTCTTCAAAGGCTTGTAGGTCCAATGAATTCCAACACTCTTGTGCTTTCTCAAACAAGAATTTGGCTAAGAAACCTTTGACACCGCTTCTAGTTTCCCAATGCCCCTTGATGTCAGATGGCTGTAGATGTAGTGCTCGAGCAACATCTTCAGGCTTTGGTTCCTTTTCCGTACCGTTGAAAGGTAGTTGATTAAGGATAGGAATTCTCAGGAGTTGAGAAAATTCCTCCAAAGTGGGTACCAACTGGTAGTCGGGGAAAGTGAAACAGTGGTGAAGAGGGTCAAAGAACTGGAACAACACCTTCATCATGTCCTCTTCAATGTTGGTGTTGACTAAGCTGAGCAGTCTACCATGTCTTTCACTGAAGGGAGAGTTTTCCGAAATTCTTGATGTGAGCTCCTTGAGTTGAGGAGGGATTCTCACAAGGTTGACTTGGATGGTTTTTCTTCGAAGAATTTCCATGACCTACAAAACAAGAACAAAGATGAAGATCTAAACCCTTGAAATGGTTAGTGAATGCATATGATGCTTTATGATGTTCATGATGTATGCACAAAACATATGTACAAACAATTCACACAAAACCCTAGTTTCAGGCTTGCATGAGGTTTCATAGGTAAGTACCCTCTTAAGTGTAGTTGGCTTAAAAACCTGTCCTATAAATAGTAACCGGGTTCTAAGGAGCTCAATATCACTGGATTGTTTTCATTGTTCATTGTTTTGGTTTAGCCACTTAACTAGCGACCAAAATATTCCAAGAAAACAACCCTCAATGAGTGTAGTATCGAGTATCTACCAACTTCGGACTGCACCAAAGCCGGTCATCTCACTACCCCTAATGAAAGGCCAAGATGGTCAAGTAAGGTTCTAGGTCATTAGTGCTTAGTGACATCACTCAGCGGCCCCGTACTCTCCTTGATTGAACTCAAGGGTTACCGGTACTCACAAATATGTCGCACTAATATAGCTATTGCTTCAACCGTGTCGGTATACCCCGCACAGTTTCCACAACGTATTGCTATCTATGAATGTTTCCCCAAATCCGGGTGTAGGATTGCAAACCCAAACAAGAGAGCCAAGATGTAAAGCAACCAAAACAAACAATTAGTCATGCAAGAGGGTGATCTAAGCCCTAAGTCTACTCCACTTTAAAAGATCTCCCCAGCAGAGTCGCCAGTTCTGTGATACGGTGGGAGAACTGACTTGAGGTTTTGCGTTTGTTTTCGCAAATGTTTCGGTTGAGCAAGAGTCGCCACCGACTTTTTATTTTATCCTAAGGAAAGGTTAAAAAGCACAGCAAAAACCTTTGAGATGTTTTCTTGGGTTTGGGGAGTAGATTATAGAAAGGGAAGGTATTAGCACTTTTTCTATCCATGGTTATCCATGGGCTCTTAGTTACTTGCTTTAGATCAACTTGCCTTGATTTTCAATTGTTTGAAATGGTGCTTTGTGCGTGGGTTTGAAAATGTTTTGAAAAGAGGCCAATGTGGTGGCAACCTTTGTAATGATCCATGTTGGGATGTATACAAAGGTGTATGTCTTTTGAAAAGTTTTCAATATTTTTGAAAATGGTTTTGAAAGTGTGTTGTGATGTGTGATTTTGAAAAAATAGGCAAGTGTTTTTGTTTTGCAAGTTGGCAAGTAACCAAGAGTTTGTCTACTCTAAATTTCTCAAAGATTTTGCTATGTTTTAACCCTTTTAACAATTTTATTCCCCCATTGTATTTGGTGGACAATCTTGTGTTAGGATGTAAACAGGACAGGCGCGGGTTATCGTATAGGCCATGATAGCAATGTTGCAAAGCCTCTTAGTTTTTCTTTTGAGGGACTAAGATCATTTTTGTAAGGCAACTTTCAAAAGCGTCATCGAGGGACTATGATCTTTTGATTTTGTTTGTTTTACTAAGATACTTTGCATGCGTAACATGGCCCATTTTTTAGGCAACAAGTGGATGTAACCCTAGGGGTGTTAGTGTGCAAGTGTGTTTTATTGCATACAAGAGTTTATCTTTGAATTAGGATTTTCTATTTCATTGATTTTATCTTGCCATACACATCCTAGTTACTAGCAATAAGAAGCGGAAATATAAAATCCTACGCTATTACAACAATTAGGGAGTGGGGATACACATTTGTACATGGGGGTTCAACGAGAAAAATAGACAAAAAAGAAAATAGCCAAAAAACAAGATAGAGGGAAAGAGAGAGGGAGCCCGCGCGCTGCTGAGAGGTCATCAGAAGTTCTGACTCAGACCCGCTGCCAGATGATCAACCTTTTGGTTAAACTGTATGAGTCAGAACTTCTGACTCTGGCACCTACAAAATAGAAACTTGTTAGTGGGGAAATCAGAAGTTCTGACCCCCCCTGCGCTGCAAGACAGAAGTTTGTTAGTGGAGAACTCAGAATTTCTGATCCTGCTGGAAAGACAATAACTCTTAGAGGCTCTGATATTATTGACAGCAAAACAGGCTTCAGATGTGCTAACGTCAAAGTCAGCACTTGGCTTCTCCCTATACTAATCAGAACATCTGCAATTTTGTTATTATTCCACAAAACAGGAAACATATTTGGAACAGCTCCAGCAAATGTCAAAGTGTTTCAGAGGACAGAACCAACAAGGTCACAGGCAGGTTCTACACTGGCTCAGAACGTTCTGAGGTATGAAAATCCTCAGAACACAAACAGCAACAACATGATATTTACATTATGTTTATTTGAGCATGCACAACTGATGATGCTTAGCAGCGTGATGAAGGTCAGCAGGTGCTTACCTGGCTGTTGGAAAAGTTTGTGGATGAAAGCTAGCTTTTGGCTCTGATGGTATTCTGGACAGATTCTTTTTGAAAAGGGTAGGTGAAGGTGTATGCGTATATAGGATCAGAAGTTTGAAAAGGGTGTTTTTGGTTCACAAAGAAAAATTGGGTATTTGATGAAGTTTGAAGGTAAGAACTTCAAAGTTATGAAACACTGGAGATTTTGGCAGAGTTTCACAACACTTTCTTGCTAAAGATTTCTGTTTCTCTCTTAGCAATTTTTCTGTTTCTTGAACGCCCTTTTTCAGTGGACAATGGTTCTCTATTTATAGGCAAAGCTCTTGTGGATTTCTTGGTCATTAAAGGCGCCAACAGAGTTTGAATTGTTCTTTGACAGAAATTCCTGGGAAGTTGTGATAACAGATAGTCTTTCAGCCTAGGCTAGAACAGCAGGCGTGGATTGGAGATAAGTGACCTCTTAGGTGGGAGGTGGCGTGTAGACCCATGCCAGAATCTGCATAAAGGCATTTACCAAGCCACATGTGAAGGGGTTACTTGGATGAATGTTCAGGAGTGGTTGGGAGCATTAATGAGCATTAAATGGTGATGAGACTTATCAACATCAATACTCTGGTAAATAGAAACAAACTTTGAACCAGCAGTTCTGTTTCACCAAGAACAACGTAAACCATGCTCTGGCCTTGGCTTCCTGTTGTCTTAGCAAGTTCTGGGGATTCTCCTGATTTTCTGATATGTTCCTTGGATTTGCTTCTGGACCTTCTAGGCTTAGAGATTCTGTATCAGTGTAACGCCCACTCTTCTGACCTTTCTGATTTCAGCATGTTCTGAAAGAGCCTTCAGGCTTTCTTGCTTCTTTTTCATTCCTTTAGCAAATTCTGGCTGAGCTTGCGTAACTGCTGAAAGAGTTATGTTCTGTCTGAGACTTACGTATTGAACCACGTTTACAACTTCTGATTGAGATGATGCAGCTGCTGAAGAGCCAACTTCTGACTGCGTTGAGCCCAAGCTTGCATCTTCTGACCGTTTCCATCTGAAGTTTGGTTCAGAAGTTCTGAAGCGCTGATTTTTTTCTTAAACACTCATTTTTTAGAGAAAAATTCCAAGTGTTTAGAATTTAATTTTTCTCAAGATAAAAGCGTTGTCTTTAGAGCTTGTGTGATCATCTTGCTCTTGTAAATGGTCTGCTTGGGCAAAAAATGATAATTCAGGACTTGGATTTGTTTCAGAGGGACTCTGAAAATCCAAGATGGTCTCCTGCAGAAAGAGAGGGCAAATTTTGGGGTACAACAGCTGCGCTTGTACAAAATTTTGTTGCTCAAGAAGAACTTAGAAGAGAAGCTCTGTAGGAATTTCTTGTCATTGATGGATACCCCCTCATGGTACTCTTGAGCCTCGAGGTATCTCTTCACTTCGTAAAACCAAGGCTTTTCTTCTACTTCGTCAGTGTCAACCTCGTAGCAATATGTCGGTTTATCTAGTCTTTCAATAGTAATTTGAGGAGCTTTGTTGTCCCAATCTGACTTTGAACATAGATGACATGGTAGCTAATGCATCTTCCAACTTGTTCTCTTCTCGTGGGATGTGCTCAAAAGTGGTTTCCTCGAAGTACGAAATTAAGGTCAACACATGGTCTCGATAAGGAATGAGATTCAGGTGCTTCATATCCCATTCTCCCTTGATTTGACTGATCACCAGGGCTGAGTCCCCATATACATTTAAGGATTTGATTTTTAGAATGATAGCAGCTTTGATAACCATGATGCACACTTTGTATTCTTCCATGTTGTTGGTACAGTCAAAACATAATCTAGCAGTGAAGGGCGTATGGAAACCCTGGGGAGAGATAATCACAACACCAATTTCGTTGCCAAGTGCGTTAGAAGCTCTATCAAAGACCATAATCCATCAGGATCCTGGCTCAGGTCCTTCATACGGCCCAGGTTCTTCACAATCTATAACTAGCATGGTATTCTCATCCAGGAACTCAAAATTCATAGATTGATAATCGTCTACGGCTTGATGAGCCAAGTGGTCTGCCAATACACTTCCTTTGATTGCTTTCTGAGTGGTGTACTGAATGTCGTATTCTGTCAAGACCATTTTCCATCTGGCTATTCTTCCGGAGAGAGTTGGCTTCTCAAATATATATTTGATGGGATCCATTTTAGAGATCAACAAGGTAGTATCAGTTAACATATATTGTCTTAGTCGGCGAGCAGCCCATGCTAACGCAGAGCAGGTTTTCTCGAGCAGTGAGTATCTTGTTTCACAGTCGGTAAATTTTTTGCTAAGGTAGTATATTGCATTCTCTTTTTGACCAGACTCGTCATGCTGCCCCAATACAAACTCCACTGAATTCACTAACACTGTTAAGTACATGATAAGAGGTCTTCCTTCAACTAGTGGCATCAGGATTGGAGGTTCTTGGAGATACTCCTTAATCTTGTCAAAATGTATCTGGAAATCATCATTCCACTTTACTACATGATCTTTCTTCAGCAACTTGAAGATTGGCTCACAAGTAGCAGTCAGATAGGAAATAAACCTGGTGATGTAACTCAGTTATCCCAAGAAACCTCTGACTTCCTTCTCAGTACGGGGAGCATGCATTTCTTTAATAGCTTTAACCTTGGTGGGATCAAATTTAATACCTTTACCACTGACGATGAAACCTAGGAGTTTACCGGATCTTACCCTAAAGGTGCATTTGTTTAGATTCAGCCTCAATTTGTATTTCTTTAGTCTCTCAAACAGCTTGTGTAGATGGCCAAGATGTTCTTCTTCAGTCTGAGATCTGGCTATCATGTCGTCGATGTAGACCTCTATCTCTTGATGAATCGTGTCATGGAACAATGCTACTGTTGCACCCCAAAATTTTCCCTCTCATATTTCTCAAGACATGACAAGAAAAAATCCCCAAGTGGCTCAAGATTGCTCAAGAGTTGGACAGTCAAGCTATCTCCTAAGGCAGTCAAACTCAAATTAGGGTTTTGTGTTGCATCAAGGTCCTAGCATACAAATGACCTCAAGTTCTCCCCAATGTCCTAATATGCTCTCAAGATCATCCATGCCAAATTCCAAGCCTTTCAGAGGAAGTTTGCTCAGTCAATTGCTCAAAGGGTCCAAAAATCGACTGTGCTAGGGCAAAAGTCAACTGTGGCCCAAATACAGTCAAACTTCAAGATTTTTTGTCAACATTCTCATTTTGAAGCATATTTCATCATTTTATCAAGTGTTGATCATGATTCATCAAGGATTGCTCAAAATTCATCAAGACTCAAAAGTTGCTAAATTAGGGTTTTGCAGGAAAAGTCAACTCAACTTTGACCAAGCATAACTTTCTCATAACTTATGAGAAATGACCCATCCAAATATCATTTTTAATAGGATGCAATTTTCTACAATCCATCTTCACACCCCAAGATCAAGAAATTCACTCACAAGAAGTTACAAATTTGGACATTATAGGTCATTTTGGAAAGTCAACAAAAACACCTTTTTTCCAAAGCTTATAACTTTAGAATGGAATATCAAAACGAGATGAGACCAAAAGGGTTGGTTAGAGGACATCTCAAGCTTTCTAAAAAGTCCAAGAACACTTCCAAAAGTTCAAAATTGAAGAAGTTATGCATTGTTGAAGTTGGGAATTTTTGCAAAATTGCCAAAAGTCAACTATCCTCAAAACTTCAAATTTTATCAAATGGGCCCATTCTTTTCCACTTGATTTGATCTTGTCACACTACAAACGTGTCCTAGCTTCAGTCTTGTGTCCATTTATTAATTTTTCTATTTTATTTGATTCTTTATTGAATTAATTCATTTTAAATCAATTTAAATCAAATAAAATCCAAATATTGATTACTTAGGATCTTTTGGTTATTACAGGTCTTGATTATCATCAATAACATGATCAAATCCGTATCAAGCTTTTCATGTGCAAAAATATTGGATTTTGGACAAAATAAGAAAGTTATCAATGGTGAATCAAATCATATCTCCAAGCATTGATGCACAAAGATTCAGGACCAAATTGTTGACCTAATCCAATGCTGCATACATATACAAGCTAAAGGCATGAGTTTTAGAGGTTAGAGGCTGCAAGAACACCAAAAGAAAACTTGAAAAAATTGGCAAAAAAAGCTTGAAACTGAAATCACTCCTAGAGGTGAATTCAAAGGCAAAACTCAACGTGAATCAATTGCTGGACATCCACTAAAGCGAAACCAACTCAAAATCAATCCCCATACACATTCTAAAGCAATGTAAGTCTCTGAAAATACCGCCTTGCAGTTGAAATCGTATCCTCATATTCTTGCACTTTTTTGACAAATCTTTGGTATATTCATGATGCTCATGCAATTTCTAAGCTTTCTGCATTATTTGATTGCATTTACATAGCCTGTAACCCCCTAGCCGCATCTAGGGTTCTTGGTTCGTGTTTTTTGGGCATTTTTGCTACAGGTAAAATTGGAGCCATTAATGGATATAGACGTTCTCAGGAGGCCTAGACGAGCATGACTATGGTCTTGGAATTAATTTCTATGGCCTAGGATAGATTTTAGGATGCAGCTACGAATTTAGCTGCGGATGTAAATCTGCAGGTAAATAACCAGGGTGAACAAGGAAGACGATGACGTGCCCCCCTCCCATTCGTTGATTCAAATCTGGCGCGTGTTTTTATAGTTTCTGGCATATTAATTGTTTTTTCCATATAATAATTATTGTCCATTATAATAACGAATGAAGAGTAGTGGTGCAGTGGCAAGGGAGTTGTTCAAAATCCAATAGGACCTGGGTTCGATCCCCAGGTCCCCCCATATGCATATTATTATTTTTCTCCAGGTACTCCAGTGCATTTCAAGAATTGTGAGGCACCATACTCCCTCAATCAATCACCTTCCAAGTGGCCCCAGGCCAGATCTGGTGGGCTAGAATGAATGCCTACCATGAGCCAAAGTCAGTGCGCACGCGTGGAATCAAAAAGTCAACACAGGCTTGCATGTTCATGGGCCTTGAAATTGCTAAACAAACCTCCCAAAAGCAGGCCCAAATCTCTAACTCTCTCTATTTTCCATTTTATTTATTTGTTTTGTTTAATTATTGTTTTATTATTTAAACTAACCAATTAAACTTTTTCTTCATTAAAAATAAAAACCAAAAATATTTTGTTTATTAAATTAATTTCAATATTTTATTTTTGTTAATAAATATTAATTCAATTAATTTAGTTTTAATTAGGTATAACTTTTAATATTTTTGCAATAATTAAAATTAATTTAGATAATTAGGTTTTACTAACATTGATTGATTCCATTAAATACTCAAAAAAACCAAAAAATCATTTTATTAATTAATTAGTTTGTTTATTAATTTAATAATTAATTTAGATCTAATTTCTTTTTAATTCAAAAAATAACCAAAAAATGCTTTCTTTCAAAAAGGGTCAAAACTCTAAAACATGCGCCCGATTTAATTTCCCGCACGCGATCCATTTTATCATATTATTGTATCTGTTTCCCGGAATGTAATAGTTTAATAGGACTTTAAATTATTTTACCGCTTTATTTATTTTCCGCATTTTAATTTCAAGGGTTGTTTTTGGCGATGTAAATACCCGACGCCTTGTAATAGTTAGTTTTAATTTCCGCAATTTAATTTCTGCAACTTATAAACTGTTAGATGTTTGGTAATAGAGAATGCATGACAAGATCAAATGTTTAAACCTAAAATCAACATAGATAACCATTGACATGTACAAAGATAGAATTAACCAAAACAACACACTCGCACATGCGCACTCTTAGGGTACACCTCACTTGGTTTCCTTCGAACGTGGTCATTAAGTATAGGAAGTTTTAGAGGTCGCCCTCTTGTCCAAAGATCATAGTTGCCTCGAAACGGTTGCCTCGGAAAAATGATCTAAGACATTAGGGTTACCGCTAAGGCGTCCTAACATTGCTTTAGTGACCGCACGTCCCTTAATCGAATTGACCCTTAAAACTTTGACGATGGTGCTACCTACTCATCAATAGTGGGATAGCATTGTCTAAAGGACATTAGCACATATTGATTCCTTTTCGAGTAGGTAGATGGTTCTTAAGTACTTGCTCTTTCAAAACAAAACAAAACTTTTCGCACTTACACCTTTCAAACAAAAACTTCTTTCAAACCCACAAACACAAATAAAAGCAATTTTGAAAACACTTTGAGCAAGTACCTAAGAGCCCGTGGATAACCACGAATAGAAAGGGTGCTAACACCTTCCCTTTCTATAATCTACCCCCCGGACCCAAGAAACATCTTTAAAAAGGAATTTTTCTGTGCTTTTTTCCTTTCCTTGTTGGATAAAATAAAAGACGGTGGCGACTCTTGCTTACTGCGACATTTTGAGAAAACGAACGCAAAACGCGAACCAGCATTCCAAAAAACAGTCAGTTCTCTCCCACCATATCACAGAACTGGCGACTCTGTTGGGGAATATAATAAGTGGGGTGTACCTTAGGATTAGATCACTGTGTTTTCAATTGTTTGCTTTGTATGATTTATCTTTGTGGGCTTGTATCGGAGTTACTATAGATCCTAACCGGGATCTGGGGGATACCCTTTAGGTAAGTAGCAATAAACTGTGAGGGAACTATACGGCGTAGACCGATACGGTTGAAGCAATAGCTGCGTTGGTGTGACACTTTAGATTGTACCGATATCCCTTGTGTTGGAACGAGGAGAATATGGGTCATCTAAGGGGTCATTAAGCACCAATTGACCTTAGAATCTTTAAATTGACCAACTTGGCCATAGAACAGTAGCAGTATGCTACACTCATTGAGACTAAACTCTCGCGATGATTCCAGCTGCAAGAAAAGGTTATTAAACTGGAATTATGACTGATTGAGGGTAGTCAGTGATATTGAGATCCTCTAGAACCCGGTTACTATTTTTAGGACATGTTTAAACCAACTGAATTGAAAGAGGGTAGTACCTAAGCTCCTTGCCAGCCTGAACTCTAAGGGCTCTCTGTGTGACTTGTGTGCCTTTACCATGTTTGCTTTTTGTGAATACTTGTGGTGTGCTTTCTATCATGACATCATGACATCATAACTTTGCATACATCTTGCATTGGACTAACCCATTTCAAAGACAGGAGGGATTCATCTTTGTTCTGTTTTGTAGGTCATGATGCCCATGCGTAAGAATACCATCCAGATCAACTTTGTCCAGGTTCCTACCATGCTTAAAGAGTTGATTGCAAAGATGCCTGATACTACCTCCTTCATCAGAAGACATGGGTATCTTCTCAGTTTGGTCACCTCCAAGTTGGACGAGAAGATGACGAGTGTTTTGGTCCAATTCTATGATCCGTTATACCATTGCTTTACTTTCCAAGACTACCAGTTGGTCCCCACCTTAGAAGAATTCTCTGAGTTGCTCGGTATCTCTATTCTGGAGCAGACCCCATTTACTGGTTGGGAAAAGATCCTTAGGCCGGAAGAGATTGCTGCAGCCCTTCATATGACAAAGGATGAGGTAATGGCTAATTGGGAGACTAGAAGTGGAGCAAAGGGCTTTCTGACTAAGTTCTTGGTTGGAAAGGAAAACTATTTCTAGGGTAGTCTAGACTTCAAGGCATTCGAAGATATTCTGGCTCTTTTGATATATGGCTTGGTATTGTTTCCGAATCCTGACTCTTTTGTTGATGTGAATGCGATAAAAATCTTCATCTCTCGCAATCATGTACCCACTCTCTTGGGTGACATTCTTCATCAGCTTTATGCCCGTACTTCCTGAAAGCGGGGGACCTTGATGTGCTGTGCTCCATTATTGGCGAGGTGGTTTATTTCGCACCTCCCCAAATCAGTGCTGAAGAACAAAGAAGGCATGGGCTGGGCCTATATGGTTATTTCTCTCTCTCATAATGATATCATTTGGACTCTCAAGGGTATGGATGAGGTGGCTGTTATTGATCGTTGTGGGGAGTACCCCAATGTTCCATTGATAAGAACCCATGGAGGAATTTCTTATAATCCATGCTTGGCCTTACGCCAGTTTGGAACAGCCAGAAGAGAAGGACCTCATGAGCTGCTAATGCCTAGTATCATCTTTGATTTTCAGGGGGATAGCGACGAGCAACGCCGCAGATTCATAAGGGCTTGGGATAGAGTTCACAGATCTGATCCACATGAGTTGGGTCCAAATACTTATCTTCCAATGGAGCCGTGTCTCAGATGGGTTCGTATCCGTGCCCAAAAGCTGGGTATGACATATGAAGTCGTCCTGCCTATCATTGTTGAAGTTGCTAATCAAGAGGGGGTTCTTCCTACCATCCTCCATCCTTACATGCCCACTGACATTGGGGCACTGAAAAGGTCTTGGATGCAACTGAGAGAAGAACGGGATGCTTACCGAGAAAAGTTCAACGAGCAAGAGCAGAAGATCCAGAAGTTGACTAGGCAGCTAGAGAACGAGCGGATTCTCAATGACTATGTCCGCACCGACAAGAAGAGACCATGGGAGCACTGATTATCCTTGGATTATTTCCTTTCCAGTTTTATTTACTTTCCAGTATTTCCTTTCTTGTAACGCCTTAAGGGAAATCTGTTGAACAAATTGAATTTAAAAGTTTATCTAATAAAAGTTTGTTTCATTTCTTGTTTACAAATTTGAATCTCTCGATTGTCTTTGAAATCATATCATACGCATTTCATCTCATGCACTTCATAACAGGTACCTGTTACAGGTCTCTTATCTTCTTCGTTGTTTATTTCAGCACTCATCATGTCTGCTGAACCATCAACCGAGCAAGCAATCAAGGCCCTACAGGCCCAAAATGCCCAATTCCAAGAGCTGCTCATAAATCTAGCTAAGGGTCAGCAAGATCTGAAGACCCTGATTCTGAAATAGAAAGAAAAAAAAAAGAAGAGGACAATCCTATTTAACACAGGTCACAGGTTTGGAAACAGGCTACAGGATGAAGTTGATTTGACCACCTCATCTGGAGGGAAAGATAGTCAGGAAGAAAGGAGGGCTCCTAGCCCTGTGGTCTCCGACAACGAGACGGACTTCGACGAAGATCAGTATCCTCCTGCTAAGGATAGATACAAACAATTGGAAGACCGGTCGAGTGCGATGGAAGTTTAGAAAGTGTCTGGTCTGGACTTTGGTGATCTGGGTCTATCATCTGGGGTAGTGATTCCCCACAAATTCAAGGCACCAACCTTTGCTAAGTATGACGGAGTTTCTTGTCCGAAGCTGCACCTCCGGTCATATGTGAGGAAGATTTAGCCGTACACCGCTGATAAGAACCTATGGATCCACTTCTTTCAAGACTGTCTCTTAGGGACTCAGCTTGAATGATTCTACCAGTTGGACGGAGCCAGTATCCGCAGTTGGGAAGATTTGGCTACTGCTTTCTACAGGCAGTACCAATACAATTCCGACCTTTCTCCCACGCGTACCCAAATCCAGGGTATGTCAATGGGAACGGGTGAAGAATTCAAAGAGTATGCTCAGAAGTGGAGGGACCTCACCAGAAGAGTGCAACCACCCTTGGCTGATCGGGAGCTTGTGGATATGTTTTTGGGGACCTTGTCTGGTCCATTTTTGAACCACCTGATTGAAAGCTCTTCGTCTAGGTTTATAGAGCTAATTATGACCATGAGAGGATTGAGGTTGGTATTAAGGCTGGTAAGATACAGAAGGGTGCCTCCTCAAGCACCGAGAAGAAGCCCTTTAAGAAAGAGTTCAGTGCTGTCTATAGTTCGAAAAGCCAGAGTAGACCTGAACGCCGCCAAGCTGTTAATGCAGTTGTTATTTCAAGGCTTGTTGGTGCTCCTCAGCACAATAATCAGTCAAAGGACGAGAGACCTCGAAGGTAATTCACCTGTCTCAGCATGACTTTGTCTCAGATTCTGCCACAGTTACTGAAAACCAACCTAGTGATTCTAAGGGAAGCCCCGAAGAATCCAAATATCACATCACTGAAGTACAACCCTAATGCCCGTTGTACTTATCACTCTGATAGCCCGGGGCATAATACAGATGATTGTTGGTCTTTGAAGAATAAGATACAGGACTTAATTGATGCTAAGGAGATTGAGTTCGAGGCGCCCGAGAGGCCTAATGTTGTGACTGCTCTTATGCCCAAGCATGGAGTGAATGCTATAGATGAAGACTCGTTTGTGGTTTCCGTGAATGACATTGTTACCCCTTTGATGACTGTGAAGAAGAACCTTTTGGTAGCCAGTTTATTTATGGGCTGTGACAAAGGTTGTTGTATGTGTTCTGCCCTACCAATCGATTTCCATCTTTTAAAATCAGGTGTCCAGCGCCTGATGGATAGTAGAGAAATTCTGTTTGAAAAGACTGTTGTTCCTGTAGTTCATACTGAAGAAGCTGCCATCATTACCATTTTCGACAATTCTTCCAAGACTCCCTTGAGGAAGCCTGTTAGAATTACATCTGTTCCAAGAACCGCACCATTGATCATCACTGTTCCTGGGCCTATCCCCTACACCTCTGATAAAGTTGTCCCTTGGCATTACGGGGCTGATGTTTATTTTCATGGAGTTAAATAAGAGTTGGATGCTGATACTGACATCATCAATATTGTTGGACCTGCTAAAGTCACCCGCAGCGGAAGACTTTTCTCACCTGACATCTCTCCACCAACTGCCCGAAAACCTGTTGTTATTACACCTGCCAGTGTACCTGCCACTATTCCTGTTCAAGTTCCTATTCTTACCCATGTCACCGGGTCATCTGACACTCGGGGCAAAGGAACCACCAATGAACCTTCCCAGACGGAGGCACCAAAGACGATTACTGTTGAAGCTTCTAAACAAGAGATGGAAGAGATTCTGAAAATTATCAAAAAGAGTGACTACAATGTAGTTGAACAGCTGGGGCAAACCCCGTCCAAGATTTCTATGTTGTCACTGTTGCTATGCTCAGAGGCCCATGCCAAGGCTCTGATTACATTTCTGAAGACAGCACACGTACCACAAGAGACATCAGCTGATCAGTTTAAAGATTGCATGGCCAATCTGACTACTGATAATGGGTTGGGTTTCTCCGACATCGACTTAACTACTAAGGGGAAGAATCACAACGATGCCCTGGATGTCTCCATTGAATGCAGGGGCACTACTGTTGCACATGTATTGGTGGATACTGGTTCCTTATTAAACGTTTTACCGAAGAAAGCTCTGGACCGGTTGGACTGTGAAGGGTTGGAGTTGAAACCAAGCAACATTGTCGTCAGGGCCTTTGATGGGTCTAAGAGGATGGTGCTAGGAGAAGTTGATATTACGATTAAGGTTGGTTCTCAGGTTTTCAACTCTATATTCTATGTGATGGAAATTCGGCCATCTTATTCTTGTTTGCTGGGTCGCCCATGGATCCACAAAGCTGGGGCCATAACCTCAACGCTCCACCAGAAGCTGAAGTACCCTGTCAAAGGGAAGATTGTGACAGTACAAGGAGAGGAAGAGTACATGGTTAGCCACCTCAACTCTTTCCGATATGTAGAGATGGATGGGGAGTTCATTGAGACCCCATTTCAGCATTTCGAAGAGGTTCCCCAGACGCTGGCGTCAGCTGAGGCTGTTGTTGAAGATTCTCCTATGAAGATGGCTTCCTTTAAGGATTCCCGGGCTGTTGTCGAGAAAGGTGGGTGTGCAAATTGGGGTTGACTCCCTGATTTTACACAGAAGACTAACAAGTTTGGTTTAGGTTTCACTGCAGAAGCTCGAAAGGCTGTTTGGAATGCACGGATCGGAAGACCTCCCGTGTTCATCAGCAACTCGGGAGTGAATGCCATTGAAGACGATGTGGAAGAGTCTGAGTTCGACAGCTGGATCTATCCTACGACCGACGGTGGACCAAGCAACTGGACAGCAAAGGACTTCATCCCTATTTCTTTTGTTACCCAATAATGAAACTTTTTTTTTGAATATGTAACAGACAATGTTTTAAACTCTATGGCCCGGTGTCTTACCCGGGGCATTGTGGCTTCATTTGTGAGGGCTTTATGTGTGTTATTTTCATATATCATTAATAAAAGCATTGGAAGTTCTTACATTTCAAATCTTGCGCTCCTTGTTTTTCTTTATTATATATTGCAAAACAGCTATTTTACACACACTCACATATACAGGTCTACATCCACTCTGGATCTCACTGGTAACGACTCTACTACTGCCAGTTATGACTTCGAAAATCCGATCAACTTAGTCGAAGACAAAGGTGAAGATGATTGCGAAGTGCCTGGTGAACTTGCAAGACTGTTACTCCAAGAAGAGAGGGCTATACATCCGCACGAAGAGCCGGTGGAATCAGTGAATCTGGGTACAGAGACAGACCAGAAGGAAGTCAATATCGGTACAAATCTAGAAGCCAGTGTGAAGCAATGTTTGATTTAGATTCTGCGTGACTATGTTGAGATCTTTGCCTGGTCTTACGAAGATATGCCTGGTTTGGATACCGATATCGTAGTTCATCGCCTGCCTACCAAGGAAGACTGTCCTCCAGTAAAACAGGAGGTTCGCCGAATGCGCCCAGAGATGTCTGAGAAAATCAAGGCTGAGGTGATGAAACAGTTTGACGCCGATTTTCTAGTAGTTACTTCTTACCCTCAGTGGGTGGCCAACGTGGTTCCTGTACCGAAGAAGGATGGTAAGTTCCGAATGTGTGTTGACTACAGGGATTTGAACAGGGCAAGCCCCAAGGATGATTTCCCTCTGCCTCATATCGACGTTTTGGTTGACAATATCGTGCAGCACAAGGTATTCTCCTTCATGGATGTTTTCTCTGGTTATAATCAGATTAAAATGGCTCCCAAAGACATGGAGAAGACAACCTTTGTTACTCAATGGGGTACCTTTTGCTATAAGGTCATGCCTTTTGGATTGAAGAATGTTGGGGCAACGTATCAGCGTGCCATGGTTGCTTTGTTTCATGACATGATCCATCATGAGATTGAAGTATACGTCGACGATATGATTGCAAGATCTCAAACTGAAGAAGAACACCTTGACCATCTGCATAAGTTGTTTGACAGGTTGAAGTTTTACAAGCTGAGATTAAACCCGAACAAGTGCACCTTCGGGGTGAGGTCTGGTAGGCTGCTGGGTTTCGTTGTAAGAGACAAAGGTATTCAAGTGGATCCTGCCAAGGTAAAGGCCATACAGGAAATGCCAGCTCCCAGAACAAAGAAAGAAGTTAGAGGCTTCCTAGGACGACTAAACTACATTGCCCGATTCATCTCGCACCTGACTGCTACTTGTGAGCCAATCTTCAAGCTACTGAAGAAAGATCAAGTAGTACGTTGGAACGATGAATGCCAGGCCGCTTTCAAAAGGATCAAAGAGTATCTCCAAGAGCCACCTATTCTGATGCCTCCAGTTGAAGGGAGACCTCTGATCTTATATTTGACAGTACTCGACAACTCAATGGGGTGTGTGCTGGGTCAGCATGACGAGTCTGGCCGAAAAGAGCATGCTATTTATTACCTTAGCAAAAAGTTTACCGACTGTGAGACCCGATACTCACTTCTTGAGAAAACTTGTTGCGCTTTGGCATGGGCTGCTCGCCGGCTGAGACAGTATATGCTGACTCACACTACTCTATTGATATCAAAGATGGATCCAATCAAGTATATCTTTGAAAAACCTACTTTGTCCGGAAGAATAGCAAGATGGCAGATGATCTTGACTGAGTATGACATCCAGTACACAACCCAAAAGGAAATCAAGGGAAGTGTGTTGGCAGACCATTTGGCACATCAGGCAGTGGATGATTACCAGTCTATGAACTTTGAATTTCCGGACGAGAATATCATGTTGGTAACTGATTGTGAGACACCTGGACCGGATGAAGGACCGGAGGAAGGATCCCGGTGGTCTATGTACTTTGATGGAGCTTCAAATGCTTTGGGCAATGGCATTGGTGCCGTGATTATATCTCCTAAAGGCTCTCATACCCCGTTTACCGCCCGACTATGTTTCAAACTCACCAACAATAAGGCAGAGTATGAAGCATGCATTATGGGTCTCCGAGCAGCAATTGACCTAAGGATTAAGTTTATGAGTGTCTTCGGAGATTCCGCTCTCGTGATCAGTCAGATCAAGGCGAGTGGGATATGAAACACCCAAATCTTATTCCTTACAAGGAATATGTGTTGACATTGCTTCCCCATTTTGAGGAGATAACCTTTGAACACTTCCCTAGAGAGGAGAATCAGTTGGCGGACGCGCTGGCTACGATGTCTTCTATGTTCAAAGTCAATTGGGACAACGAAGCTCCCCGGATTATCATTGAAAGATTGGACGAACCTGCACATTGCTGTGACATTGAGACTGAAGAGATAACAGAAAAGCCTTGGTTTCACGAAGTAAAAAGGTATCTTGAGGCTCAGGAATACCCTGAGGGTACATCTATTAATGACAAGAAGTTTCTGAGGAGGTTCGCGGCGAAGTTCTTCATCAGCAATGGCATTCTTTACAAGCGTAACCATGATTCGACCTTAATGTGTTGTATGGATAAGAATGAAGCAGAAAGGATCATGACGGAGTTACATGAAGGTACTTTCGGAACGCATTCCAGTGGACATACCATGGCAAAAAAATCCTTCGGGCAGGATATTATTGGTCCACAATGGAAGCTGGCTGTTATCAGCATTCTCGGATGTGTCACAAGTGCCAAGTCTATGTTGATAAGGTGCACATACATCCAGTTCCTCTGAACGTCTTGACGACACCTTGGCCTTTCGCAATGTGGGGCATTGATATGATCAACGAGATCAGACCAACGGCATCCAACGGGCATCGTTTCATCCTGGTAGCTATTGATTACTTTACAAAGTGGGTTGAAGCAGCTTCCTTTACCACCGTAACCAAGAACGCCGTGGCACGGTTCATTCGGCACAATCTGATATATTGATACGGTGTACCAGAAAGGATCATTACAGACAATGGTACCAATCTCAACAACAAGATGATCATTGAGCTCTGCGAGCGATTCAAGATACAGCATCACAACTCTTCTTCCTACCGGCCGAAGATGAATGTGTCTGTTGAAGCGGCTAATAAGAACATTAAGAAGATTATGCAGAAGATGACTGTGACATACAAAGACTGGCACGAGATGTTACCGTTTGCTCTTCATGGGTACCGTACCTCAACACAGACGTCAACAGGGGCAACACCTTATTCCTTGGTTTATGGCATGGAGGCAGTCTTGCCTATTGAAGTTCAGATACCCTCTCTCTGAATCATGAAGGATGCATATTTGAGTGAAGATGACTGGATTCAGACCCGGCTTGATCAGCTGAACTTAATCGACGAAAAGAGACTTACTGCTATTTGTCATGGTCAGACGTATCAAAAACGGATGATCAAGGCATTTAACAAGAAAGTTAGACGACAGGAATATCAAGTTGGGGATCTGGTAATCAAGCGCATTATCCTACCTCAAGGTGATCCCAGGGGCAAATGGACCCCTACTTACGAAGGGCCATTTGTGGTTAGGAACATTTTCTCGGGAGGAGCTATGATTCTAACCACCATGGACGGTGATGACCTTCCTCACCCCGTCAATGCAGACATAGTGAAAAGATACTACGCATGAACAAAGACCCGCTAGGTTGATTGGCCTAGGCAAAAATAAGGGCTTCCCGGCGAACCAAAAGGGTTCGGGCTATAACAAAGGATGAAAATGAAAAATCTGTACACCCGGCAAGTCGAAAACCTGAAAAGGCGGCTTGGGCAAAAAAGGGTATCCCGGTGGACTGAAAACCCGAAAGGGCGGTCCAGGCAAAAATTAGGAATCAAAGCGTAACGCTATGTCTCATTGGATCACCTTGCATCCAGACTTCGGTATCAACTACGAAACTCGGACGACACTAATCAATCTGATCTACCTTCAACCAAGTAGCAAAGTGATGAGATGCTCGAAGACATAAAGGCAATAGTAGAGTTGGAACCCAGTGGGATTATTCACATAGCTGTTTTGTTTAGTTTTTCACAAGTTGTGTAAATTCTATTATTTGGCGGCGTTCTCTTACTAGGACGTCATCCTCTTGTACAAAAACGCCTATTGAAATTCTGGCAGCAGATACTTAATGTCACAGTGAATGTTATGACACCGTATCTGACACTCTTCAAGACAGTAAATCTAAAAGCAGTAAAGAACACAGTCAATTATTTACCCAGTTCAGTGTGTAACAACACCTACTCTGGGGGCTACCAAGCCAGGGAGGAAATTCACTATAAGAGATATTAATTCAGGAATAAACCAACCAGTTTATCTCCTTCACTTAAGACCTACCCAATGCAACTTCAATCTAAGTTCAACTTAAACCTGAGTTCCTACTCACTCCCCCTCAATTACAGCAGTGATACTAAACAATTGACTAATGAAATTATGAAGACACTCTTCAGTACATACACTTGATTTTGCTTCACAGCTTTTAATCAAGTAACACAAACACTCGTGCTTCAAAGCTTTGAGTGATACACAACCCTAACTTGACTTTGCTTCAAAGCTTTAATCAAGTAACACAGACACTCGTGCTTCAAAGCTTTGAGTGATACACAACCCTTACAACCAAATCCTACTCCAAATCACTTATCACAATGATAATTGATTGGCTCACAGTAGTTACAACTATACAGTCCTTTATTGATCTTCTGTCAAAAAGTATCTTCACCAACAGTCTTCATGAGGAATATATAGCCAGCTATTCTTCTGTTAGGGCTTCCACGAAAATAGCTAGGGTTAATTAGGGTTAACCTCAAGACTTGGTCATAGGATTTTAACAACCAGATTAGGGTTAAGCAAAGTTAACCTAAGTCCACGTGAGAATCTGATCTGGACTGAATAAACCAGATTCCTGAAAATTCTAAGAAATAACAAATCTGCACAAATGTTAGTTCAGTACAGGATGTCTTAACATTGGTTATGACAACAAGAATCCTGTTTACTGATTTTCGTAGAATGCAATAAATATGATCATTGCATAATGATCAGCTAAACACTCATATTGAGCAGCTCCTGTATGACATTCTTTTTCTGCAGAATGTACCTTGTATCCCAGAATGTTATGACATCAGTCATGACATTCACACAACTGGTTTTACCAAAAAACATGCCAATAACCAAACACTTACACCTATTTACAGGCTAAACTTCAAAATCAATACAAATTCATTTTCAGACAAATTTCAAGTTGTTTTTCCCTTATTTGTTTGTTTTGCAAAGAACGTCCAAAGTTCATTTTTGATATATGCTTTTGACATTAATTGATGCTCATAAATATTTACATGCGAAACAAAATACGAATTACTGGTAATATCAGAAACAGGGGCAATAGAATTGTCCAAGCTGTATAGTTGCTCTGTCCACCAGGTACGACGGTAAATTCAGCTGAAGAATATGACTAAGATACTTCCACTCCCCGCAGATTAAGACAGTGATGATAGCTCTCCTCAGCTGAGACTTGCAATTATGAACGAATTAGTAATACTCTCCCCAAGCAGAGTTTATCTACCATCAGCACTAAAAAAGGGACTTGATATCCCCGACAGTCTTAATATTCCCCCAACGGAGTATAGGAATGTTCCCCAGCAGAATACAAGATACCCCCAGTGGAGTCAATATTTCCCCAACACAGTCTGAAAAAGCTTCCCCAACAAAGTTGAAGCATCATCCCCAGTAGACTCTGGAAGTTCATCCCCAGCAGAGTACAACAATAAACCTCCCCAGCCAAGTTCAGAGGATCATTCCCAGCAGAATTCAGAGGTTTATCCCCACAAAATTCTAACAGGGTTATCCCCAGTAAATCACAACTGAAAGATCATCCCAGCGAAGTTCTTTCCTTTCACAAACAGGAATTCAATCCTCAACAGATTCAGTATCACCAGCAACGGTAGTCCATCCCCAGCGGAGCTTATCAGTGGAATCCTCAGCAGAGCATCGCTTCCCCACAGAGTAATCTCCTTATCAGTTTATTCCCCCCAATGGAGTCATCCCCTCCTGCGGGTTTATTCTTGCAATCATCTTCGTTCGTCATCCCCAGTGGAAGCGAAGAATTCAATTCTATTCTCCAGCAACTATCTGTTATTTATTTTCCCCAGCTAAAACATTACATTTCCATACTGTGATCGGTGGATATGGAACTGACTGTTTAACGCTGGTTCGCGAAATGTCGCGGAAGCAAGAGTCGCCACCGTCTTTTATTTTCTCTAAATGGAAAGGACAAAAGCACAGAAAAATTCGTTATAGAGATTGCTCTCGGTTCGGGAGGTAGATTATAGAAAGGGAATGTGTTAGCACCCTTTCTATCCATGGTTATCCATGGGCTCTTAGATACTTGCTCATTTGTGTTTTCAAAAATGGTTTGTTTGCTTTTCAACTGTGGGTTTAAAAAAGTTTCTTTGAAAATTTCAGTTCGACTCTTGTATCGGTCCTCAAGAGTGTTTGAAAAATTGCTTTCGAAAGCTTTTTGAAAATGTGTTGGTGTGAAAAGTATTTTTGAATTTTTGTTTTGAAATTTAGAGCAAGTATCTAGAGTCGTCTACCTACCCTAAGGAATTCGTCTGTGTAAATGTCCTTTAAAGTAGTGCCATCCCACCATTGAGAGGTAGGTAGCACCACCGTTGGAGGTGTTCAGGTCAATTCGAAGGTTCGGGACATGGTGATCACCAGAGCAATAGGAAGACACCTTAGAAGCTACCCTCATGCCAGGTTCCCGGATCATGAGAACTTACTAAGACATCCTCTACTCGACGATCACCTTTCGAGGCAAGGCAACAGTGAGGCGTACCTTAGGGGTGGTGTGTGATTTGGGTGTCGTTTTCAGATATTTTTGTCTTTTGTCATGTTATTGGTGATCTAGCGTTTGTTTTTTTATTTTTGTCATACATTCTTTCATGCCTTGATTAACAGTTTAAAAATTGCGAGAAGGTAAAAATTCTAAGCTATTATAAGAGGCGCGGGTCCACATCGCCAAAATTTCCAGAACCCGATTTGACAGAAAAATAAAGAATTAAAGAAGAGTAAAGAATTAAAAGTGCGACAGATTAATTTACAAGGCCTTGGGAGAGATACATAAATATTAAAAGAAATAAAATAAATATGCGAATTAAAATAGAATTTAAAAGAAACGAGGGCGTTGGACCCTTTTTGCAAAATTAAATTAATGATGGAATTAATTAATTAAAAAAGAAAAGAAATTGTTTTTTTTTGGTATTTTTTGGTTTTAATGGAAAAAAGAATTAAATGCAATTAAACCTAATTCTACGATTTTTATTTGTTAAGAAAGCATTAAACTTTAACCTAAAATTAAACATAATTATTTTACATGCAATTCCAATTTATAAAAAATAAATAATATTAAATATTTGATTATTATGAAAAAAACAAGAATAAAAAATTGTCATAAACCCTAGTTCTACAAATTTTAAATTAATTAAGAAAACATTACTATTAAACCTAATTTAATAACTAAATTTAATTAATGCAATTTATTTATAAAAATACTAAAATAAAATATTTATTATATTTTTTCTCTTTTCTTTTTTTATGTGTTTTTTATATATTATGAAAATATGAAGTTAATTAATAAAACAATAATTAAAAGGAAGTATAAATAAAAAAAAATAAAGAAAGTAAAAAAATTGGCAAACCTAGGGGGGTATTTGTCCCCAAAGTGGAGGTTTTTCTTCAGTAATCTGGGCCCAATGCATTTTTGGCCTCATTGACTATTGCGTTGGCACGTATACGCGTTGACTAGGGTTCAACGTGCTCTCCAGATCATGGCCTTTGATTTGATGCCCTGGTACGCGTGGATGGCCAGATTTTGAAGGTATACGGTAGTCCAATACATTGAATCTGCACATGAACATTATATGAAGAAAAATATGAAAGAGGGTGAGGACCTGGGGCTCGAACCCAGGTCATGAGGTTTACCAATCAACGCGCTTGCCAGTGCTCCACTTGGTTTTCTTTGTATATTGTATAATAAGCGATCAATATAAAACAAAACAAACGCGTTAGTGGATTTTAGCGCGAATTTTTGAACAGACCAACCAACGCTCGCCACTTCATCATCTCCTTCGCTTGGTTTTAGTTTCCTTAAACAAGAACAATTTAGCAACGGTTTTGTTAGTGTTCCCTTAGGCACCCTTAGAGAAAATAGCGAATAGCCCCTGGGGCTCCATAAATTGAGCGCGACCCCATCAATGAGTTTGTATGGAGGTCCTGGTTTTGATGGTCTGGTTCTTGAGTGCTGATTTTTCCTTGAGTGGAAAACCCCAATTCACAGCTTGAAAAAAACCTAGAAGACGACAATGGTGGAATTGTGTACAACGCTCAAAAACGCAATTAATTTACATGGTTAGCATTAGAATCAAACAAGGAATATGAATCAAACATTAAAAAGTGCTAAATGCGCATGAATTGAGATGCACGATTATGAATTTTTTTCTGTACAGGTCATGTTCGTTTTACCAATTCTTGATGTTATGATGGATGATTTTGATTGGAAACCCTTCCTTGAAGCTTCAGGAAGGTGATGGGATAAAAATCTCGCCTTGAATCGCCCTGGAAATTGGTTTTCAGATTTCACTTTTCAAGCAAAAATTTCAAGTTTTTTGTATGCTTTTCTGCGCAGCTTTTTTGTCAATGAGCATGAGGGTTTTGATCCAGCTTATGTATGGAATGATTAGGTCAAATAAAATTGGTCCAAGATCCATGAATTGATGAATGTAATCTTTGATTTTTAAGCCATGATATTTTCAAATCTTTTCATGCAAATTGATATCAAATCATATCCAATCCTTCCCTAATTGATCATGCACGAATTTGAGTGTCCAATGAGAGTATTTTCTGCACAAAAAGATTTTATTTCATTAGTTTAGTATTTTTTCATATTTTATTTAGTTTAAATGAATTAATTGTAATAAAAAATTCAAATAAATAAATAAAAATAATAAAAAAAACATCCCTTTGGGCCAAATGGTCGTGTGCATGCTTGGGATGATGAATTGTGGAAGAAAAATAGGCCCATTAGCAATTTTAGGTCATTTGAATCAATGTTGACTTTTCAAAATATCAAAAAATTTCCCAAATTCCACAAGGCATAACTTGCTCAAGTTTTAAGCTTTGCTCATGTTCTTCGACATTTTAGAAAGGTCTTTGAGTCCTCTATCCAATTCCTTTGGTCCCATGTCATTTTGATTTACCAATATCAAGTTATGGCCTTTGACTTAAAGTCCCTTTTTGTTGACTTTTGAAAATGACCTATAATGTTGAAATTGATAACTTTTTGTGAGAGCATTTCTTGGACTTGAAGTGTGAAGAGGAGTTGTAGGAAATGTCTTTCTCTTCAAAATGAGCTTTGGATGGAATTTTTCTGATAATCCATGTGAAAGTTATGCCCTGGTCAATTTACAGTTGACTTTTTCAACTGTCCAAATAAGGAAACTTTTGCATCTTGATGATTTTTGAGCCAAGCTTTGAGAATCATGATCAAGAATTGATCAAATGATGTTTGTGGCTTCAAAATGAGATGTTGACCAAAAATTTGAACTTTTGACTGTCAAATGACCATTTTGCCCCTACAGTTGACTGTAGTGCAATTAGGGTTTTTGACTGTGCAATTTTGTGATGAAAGTCTTGAAACTTGATATGAGGATGCTTGACCATATTCATAGGCATGTGGGACTTGATTGGACCTTTGGAAACTTCATTTTCTTGATCAGGACCAAAACCCTAATTTTGACTGCTTAGGAGGCCCTTGACTGTGCAACCCTTGGGGAGATTTTGAAGCTTGACTTGGCAATTTCTTGAAGAATATGGGAGGGCAAATTTTGGGGTACAACAGTTGCCCCTGTTCAATCTTCTTAGACCTGAGGATGCAGATTGGCTGACGTACCTTTCGTAATCCGAGGGTGGAAGATGATTGAACACTAGAGTGCCCAGAAATTTGCGCTCACATAGTAGCAGTGTGATGTGGGGAATGGGCTTATAGATGCCATCTGGATGTTGATCGCATAAGAGATTCCTTAGCGAGAACTTGCGTACCTGCAAAAGAAAAATGAATACCTGACATGTTGCAGGAGTTAGTCTTCAGATGCTTGGTATAGATGTGTCCTGACTGGTTACAGGAGCTGGATCTGGAGTTTCAAAAGATGATGAATGAACCAGGGATGGTTACTACCTCAGCATGAACGGTGAGAGAACCTTGGATGACCTTAACCTCAACAGCAATCGTTGAGAAAATCTTGGGATTACCACCTCCGCAGGATCGGGAAGAGAACCATAGGCAATTATAATCTTAATAACATTCATTGAGAAAAACCTGGAATGGAATTATCGTCTCCGCAACATTGGGGAGAGAACCATAGGAAATTATAATCTCAATAACATTCATTGAGAAAAACCTGGAATGGAATTATCATCTCTGCAGCATTGGGGAGAGAACCATAGGAAATTATAATCTCAAAAGCGGACGTTTGAGAAAAACCTGGGATGGAATTATCATCTCCGCAGTATCGGGGAGAGAACCATAGGAAATTATAATCTCAAAAGCGGACGTTTGAGAAAAACCTGGGATGGAATTATCGTCTCCGCAGTATCGGGGAGAGAACCATAGGAAATTATAATCTCAAAAGCGGACGTTTGAGAAAAACCTGGGATGGAATTATCGTCTCCGCAGCATTGGGGAGAGAACCATAGGAAATTATAATCTCAATAACATTCATTGAGAAAAACCTGGAATGGAATTATCATCTCCGCAGCATTGGGGAGAGAACCATAGGAAATTATAATCTCAAAAGCGGACGTTTGAGAAAAACCTGGGATGGAATTATCGTCTCCGCAGTATTGGGGAGAGAACCATAGGAAATTATAATCTCAAAAGCGGACGTTTGAGAAAAACCTTTGATAACTTCTACTGAGTCTTCATCAGAAAAATCTGTTTGGGGTCGATTTAGCTGGACTAGAGAAGGCCTTGGACTGGATAAGAAATCTTTGGAGTCGATTAACTGAACCAGATAAGGTCTTAGAGTCTTGAAATATGATTGAGAATTTAGCTGAAACTTTCATGAAAGGTAAAGGTCAGTCATATGCAATGCATGATATGGATCAAGCAATGATGTTCTCAACATAAATGAGATTTGTAAGATATGATGCGTATATGCATGCTATAATGATGTATGTGATGTTTAGGAAGGTATGTTTTTCGTCTAGGAAAATAAATCCTTGACGGGTGCCAGGAAGTCGCTCCTGGGCTGATGTTGGAGAATAGATTTTGCTTCCGCTGGGGATGATAATTGCCAGAATACCGGTAGGAGAAGATGACTCCGTTGGGGAATGAACTTGGCGAATGGAATAACTCTGCGGGGAGGAAAGTACTCTAGCGATCTTGCTGGGAAGCAATACTCTGTGGGGAGAGAGATACTTTGTTGAGTAGTTGATAACTTGCTGGGGATAAGAAGAACTGTGTTGACGACGACCTTTCCGTGGCTTTTGGCTGAGGATAACCCAGTTATATCCTGGTAAAGGCATAACTCTTTGAATAAAGCCAGACGACGCGTTCGTGCTCTGTGAGGATAAGCTTCCAGAATCTACTGGGGATAAGCTTACTGCTTGGGGGAGATGAATTCCAACTTTCCTGGGGGAACTGGATTGGACTCTCCTGGGGAAGTTTGTATCGGAAGTGATTCCTTTGAATGTTGGTATGCCGCCGGGGAACAATCTTTAGACCAAGATTGCCGGGGATGCTTGTTAAGAATATACATGCTGCCGGGGAATGTTGAGCTCTACTGGAGGATACCCAACTTCCTTCAGATTTGATAACTTTGCTTGGAGAAAAGTGCACTGACTTGCTGGCTCACTCTCTGGGGAATTAAGATGTACTGGTTACGTTTTTTAGCTGAACCTACCTTGGTACCTTGGAGGACAGAACAATTAGATTGCTCAGACAACTCTTTATTGCCCCTGTTTCTAATGTTACCTGTAATTAATCCTTTGTTTCGTATGCAAATATTCATGAGTTAGCAAATTATTGTCAATGCATATATCACAAATTGAACCTTGGACGTTCTTCGCAAAACAAAACAGAAAAGAAAAACAATTGGCACGTTTAACTGAAAAAAATATTTGTATTGATTTTGAATGGCCTGAAAATAGGCGTTTTGTGTACAAGAGGCTGACGCCCTAGTAAGAGAACGCCGCCGAACAAAAGAGTTTATACAAAAGAAAATAAAACAGCTGTGTGAAATGAATGATCCCACTGGGTTTCAATTCTGCTATCGCCTTTATGTCCTGAGCGTCTCATCACTTGATGACCTAAACGAAAATGAAGCTGACTGATCGATGCCGTCTGAATTTGATGTAGATACCGGATTCTGGATGCAAAGTGATCAATGAGACATAGTATTACGCTTTATCCCTAACTTTTGCCTGAACCGCCCTTTCGGGTTTTCAGTCCACCGGGATACCCATTTTTGCCCAAGCCGCCTTTTCAGGTTTTCGACTTGCCGGGTGTACAGATTTTTTTCCTTTCATCCCTTCATTTTGCCCGAACCCTTTTGGTTCGCCGGGAGCCCTAATTTTTGCCTAGGCATGTCAGCCTAGCGGGTCTTTTTTCATGCGTAGTATCTTTTTACTATGTCTGCATTGGCGGGGTGAGGAAGGTCGTCACCATCCATATTGGTTAAGATCATGGCTCCTCCTGAGAACACATGCTTAACCACAAATGGCCCTTCGTACGTAGGGGTCCATTTGCCCCTTGGATCACTCTGAGGAAGGATGATTCGCTTGATTACCAGATCCCCAACTTGATATTCCTGTGGTCTGACCTTTTTGTTAAATGCCCTGATCATCCGTTTCTGATACGTCTGACCATGGCAGATAGCAGCAAGTCTCTTTTCATCAATGAGATTGGCTGATCAAGTCGTGTCTGGATCCAATCATCCTCGTTCAGATTTGCATCCTTCATTATCCGGAGAGAGGGTATCTGCACTTCAATCGGTAAGACTGCTTCCATACCATAAACCAAGGAGAAAGGAGTTGCCCCGGTTGACGTCCTAGCTGAGGTACGGTACCCATGTAGAGCGAACGGTAACATCTCGTGCCAATCTTTATAAGTCACTGTCATTTTCTGCACGATTTTCTTGATGTTCTTATTCGCTGCTTCTACAGCCCCATTCATCTTCGGTCTGTAAGGAGAAGAATTGTGGTGCTGTATTTTGAACTGCTCGCAGAGCTCAGCGATCATCTTGTTATTCAGATTGGTACCGTTTTCTGTAATGATCCTCTCTGGGACGCCGTACCGACAGATCAGATTATGCCGAATGAACCGTGCCACAACAGTCTTGGTTACCGTAGCGTAGGATGCTGCTTCAACCCACTTTGTAAAATAATCAATCGCCACTAGGATGAAGCGATGCCCATTAGATGCCGTAGGTTTAATCTCGCCGATCATGTCTATACCCCACATTGCAAACGGCCAAGGCGCAGTCAGAACATTCAGGGGAACTGGAGGAACATGCACTTTGTCTGCATAAATCTGGCACTTATGGCATGTCCTAGAATGTTGGTAGCAGTCAGCTTCCATTGTGGACCAGTAGTACCCTGCCCGAAGGATCTTCTTAGCCATAGTATGTCCACTGGAATGTGTACCAAAGGTCCCTTCATGTAGCTCTTCCATGATCCTTTCTGCTTCAGTCTTATCCACACAACGCAGTAAGGTTGAATCATGGTTTCGCTTGTACAAGATGCCGTTGCTAAGGAAGAACTTTGCTGCGAATCTTCTCAAGAACTTTTTATCTTTGACAGATGCACCTTCAGGGTATTCCTGAGCTTCCAAATATCTCTTCACCTCATGGTACCAAGGCTTCTCAGTCACCAATTCAGTCTCGAGATCACAACAGTATGCCGGTTTGTCCAGTTTCCAGATGATGATCCGGGGAGCCTCATTGTCCCATTTAACCTTGAACATAGAATACATTGTAGCTAACGCGTCCGCCAACTGATTCTCCTCTCTTGGGAAATGTTCAAAGGTTATTTCTGTGAAGTGGGGGATCAAAGTCAACACACATTCTCTGTAAGGAATCAGGTTTGGATGTTTCGTATCCCACTCTCCTTTGATCTGATTGATCACAAGAGCGGAATCTCCGAAGACACTCAGAAACTTGATCCTTAGGTCGATCGCAGCTTGAAGACCCATGATGCACGCCTCATACTCTGCCATGTTGTTGGTACAATTGAAACACAGCCGGGCAGTGAGTGGAGTATGAGTACCTTGAGGTGATATGATTATGGCGCCGATACCGTTTCCCAAAGCGTTGGAGGCTCCGTCAAAGTGCATAGACCATCGGGATCCTTCCTCAGGTCCTTCATCCGGTCCAGGTACTTCACAATCTGTTACTATCATGATGCTTTCATCCGGAAACTCGAAGTTTATTGACTGATAGTCGTCGACTACCTGATGTGCTAAGTGGTCTGCCAATACACTTCCCTTGATGGCTTTCTGGGTCGTATACTGAATGTCATATTCCGTCAAGATCATTTGCCATCTTGCAATTCTCCCAGACAGAGCAGGCTTTTCGAATATGTACTTTATAGGATCCATCTTTGAGATCAACAAAGTAGTGTGAGTCAGCATATACTGTCTCAGCCGGCGAGCAGCCCATACCAAAGCGCAGCAAGTTTTCTCAAGCAGTGAGTATCGGGTCTCACAGTCGGTAAACTTTTTGCTAAGGTAATAAATGGCGTGCTCTTTTCGGCCAGACTCGTCATGCTGCCCCAGCACACACCCCATTGAGTTGTCAAGTACTGTTAGATATAGTATCAGAGGTCTCCCTTCAACTGGTGGCATAAGGATAGGTGGTTCTTGGAGATACTCTTTGATTCTGTCAAAAGCAGCCTGACATTCATCATTCCAACGTACTACCTGATCTTTCTTCAGCAGCTTGAAGATTGGCTCACAGGTAGCAGTCAGATGCGAGATGAACCGAGCGATGTAATTCAGACGTCCTAAAAAGCCTCTGACTTCCTTCTCTGTCCTAGGAACTGGCATCTCTTGAATAGCTTTAACTTTAGCAGGTTCCACTTGAATACCCTTATCACTTACCACAAAGCCTAGCAGCTTTCCAAATCTTACCCCGAAGGTGCACTTGTTCGGGTTCAACCTCAGCTTGTACAGTTTCAACCGGTCAAACAACTTCTGCAGATGATCTAGGTGCTCTTCCTCAGTCTGGGACCTTGCGATCATGTCGTCAACATACACTTCTATTTCATGATGGATCATGTCATGAAATAAAGCAACCATGGCACGCTGGTAGGTTGCCCCAGCGTTCTTCAGTCCAAAAGGCATGACCTTGTAACAGAAGGTGCCCCACTGAGTAACAAAGGTAGTCTTTTCCATGTCTTCAGGTGCCATCTTGATCTGATTGTAACCTGAAAAACCATCCATGAAAGAGAACACCTTGTGCTGAGCTGTATTGTCAACAAGGACATCAATGTGAGGTAGAGGAAAGTCATCCTTGGGGCTGGCCCTGTTCAGATCCCTGTAATCAACACACATTCTGACCTTACCATCCTTCTTAGGTACCGGCACCACATTAGCAACCCACTGAGGGTAAGAAGTCACTGCAAGGAACCCAGCGTCAAACTGTTTCATAACCTCGGCTTTAATCTTCTCAGACATCTCTGGACGCATACGGCGGACCTTCTGCTTAACCGGAGGGCAGTCTTCCTTAGTAGGCAAGTGATGGACCACAATATCGGTATCCAACCCGGGCATGTCTTCGTAGGACCAGGCAAATATCTCCATATAATCATGCAGCATCTGAGTCAACCGTTGCTTCACGCTGAGCTCTAGGTTGGCACCAATCTTTACCTCTTTCCTGTCTTCTTCAGTACCCAGGTTTATTGTTTCCACTGGCTCTTCATGGGGTTGAATTGCCCTCTCTTCCTGAAGTAACAGTCTTGCAAGCTCGCCAGGCACTTCGCAATCATCTTCACCTTCGTCTTTGGCTAAGTTGATCGGATTTTCAAAGTCATAATTGGCAGTAGCAGAGTCGTTACCAGTGAGATCCAGAGTGGATTGAAACCTGTATGAGTGAGTGTGTGTGTGTAAACATAGCTGTTTCGAAATATATGTAAAGGAAAGAAAGACAGGAAAGGAGCATAAGATTTGCAATGCGAGAAAACGTCCAAGATTTTCATTTATGATATATGAAATGACAATTTATATGCCCTCACAAATGAAACCACGGTGCCTCGGGTAAGACACCGGGCCATAGAGTTTATTTATTGTTTATTACAAATAACGAAACAAAGAAATTTATTACTGCGTCACAAAGGTAACAGGAGTATGGTCTTTGGCAATCCAATTGGTCAATCCGCCTTCGGTTGTCGGGTAGATTCAGCTATTGAATTCTGCTTCATCCACTTCGTTGTCTTCCCCAACAGCATTCACTCCTGGATTTGTAATGAACACAAGAGGTCTTCCGGTCTTCGCTTTCCGCATAGCTTTCTGACCCTCTGCAGTAAAACCCAGCCCAAATTTGTCAGTCTTCTGTGTGAAGTCGGGAAGCCTGCCCCAGTTAGCACATTCACCTTTTTGAACCACAGCCCGGGCGTCATTTAGGGAAGCCATCTTCAAAGGAACATTCTCTCCTACTGCAGTCTCTGCTGCTGCTGAAATTGGAAGCACTTCCTCGAAATGCTGAAAGGGGGTTTCAATAAACTCCCCATCCATCTCAATGTATCTGAAGGAATTCAAGTGGCTCACCATATATTCCTCCTCTCCCTGCACAGTGACGATCTTCCCTCTGACGGGGTACTTCAGCTTCTGGTGCAAGGTAGAGGTCACTGCCCCAGCCTTATGTATCCAAGGTCGACCCAGTAGACAAGAGTACGATGGACGGATATCCATCACATAAAAAGTAGAGTCAAACACCTGAGAGCCCACGCGAATAGGAATGTCAACCTCTCCATGAACCATTCTCTTCGAACCGTCAAAGGCCCTGACGATGATATTGCTGGGTTTCAGTTCCAGGCCTTCACAATCTAAACGGTCTAAAGCCTTCTTGGGTAGCACATTCAAGGACGAACCAGTATCCACCAATACATGTGCCAGAGTAGTGCCCCTGCATTCGATAGAGACATGTAGGGCATCATTGTGGTCTCTCCCCTTTGCAGTCAGGTCAGCATCTGAGAAACCCAAGCCATTGTCTGCTGTCATATTTTCCACGCAGTCAGTGAACTGGACTGCAGATGTCTCCTGTGGCACATGGGCCGTCTTGAGGAATGAGATTAAGGCCTTAGCATGGGCCTCAGAGCACAGCAATAAAGAGAGCATGGAGATTTTGGAGGGCGTATGCCCAAGCTGTTCGACGACGTTGAAATCGCTCTTCTTTATAATTTTCAAGATTTCCTCCATCTCTTGTTGGGAGGCCTCAGCATTTACAGGTATAGGTGCCTCCATCTGGGCAGGCTCAACTTCAATTCCTTTGCCCCGAGCATTGGATGACTCGGCAGCAGGAGAAACAACTTGATAAGCAACAGGAACAGGTACACTTGTAGGTGTTATAAGGAGGGGTCTTCGGGTAGCAGGTGGTGCGATGTCAGGCGAGAAGAGCCTGCCACTGCGGGTGACCTTGGCTGGGCCAGTGATGTCACAGATACTGGCGCCAGTGTTGAACTCTTGTTTAATCCCGTTTACATACACATCTGCCCCATAATGCCAGGGGACAGCTTTATCAGATACATAGGGAAGAGGCCCTGGAACAGTGATAACCACAGGCGCAACAGTCATGATTTGAACAGGCTTCTTCGGGAGAGCCTTGATTGGATTGTTGAAGATGGTAACCACAGAAACTTCTTCCACCGGAACCAACTGAACAACTGACTTCTTAAACAGAATCTCCTTGCTATCCATTAGGCTTTGGATGCCTAACTTCAGCAAGGGACAACCAGATAGGGAAACAGCACAGAACAGGCAACCCTCACTGCAACCCGGAAATAAACCGGCCAGCAGTAGGTTCTTCTTGACAGTCTTCAAAGGAGTGGCTAGATCATCCACGGAAACAGCGTAAATATCTTCATCAACAGCATTTACCCCATGCTGAGGCATGGGAGCAGTCACCACATTCGGCCTCTCAGGCGCTTCGAACTGTATCTCCTTCGAGTCGATAAGGTCTTGCACCTTATTCTTTAATGCCCAACAGACATCAGTGGAATTCCCTGGGCTATCAGAATGGTAAGCACAACGAGCATTTGGGTTGTACTTAGGAGATGTAGTATTTGGAAACTTCGGAGCCTCTCTGACGGTTACTAGGTTGGTTGAGAGCAACTGTGGTAAGATCTGCGACAAGGTCATACTCAAACGGGTGAATTCCCTCCGGGGTCTTTCAGCCCTTTGAGGATTGGTTGGCCGAGGAGCGGCAGCAGGCTTAGCAATCATTACCGCACTGACAGATTGGCGGCGCTCAGATCTCTCTGGTCTCTTGGAACCATATACAGCACTAGCCTCCTTCTTGAAGGGTTTCTTTTCAGAACTAGACGATGCACCCTTCGGAATCTTACCAGACTTTAACCCGGCCTCGATTCTCTCTCCAGTCAGAATCAGATCAGTGAATCCAGCAGAAGAATTCCCAATAAGATGGTTGAAAAATGGCCCAGATAGGGTCCCCAAGAACATGTCTACTAACTCCCGATCAGTCAACGGAGGCTGCACTCTGCCAGCCAGGTCCCTCCACTTCTGAGCGTACTCCTTAAAACCTTCACTTGAACCTAACGACATACCCTGGAGTTGGGTACGCGTAGGGGCAAGGTCGGCATTATATTGATATTGCTTATAGAAAGCAGTAGCCAACTCCTCCCAGTTACGAACCTTGGTCCCATCCAGCTGATAGAACCATTCGAGATGAGTCCCTGAAAGACTCTCCTGGAAGAAGTGGATCCACAAATTCTTGTCCACCGAGTACGGTTGGATTTTCCGAACATAGGACCTGAGATGTAGCTTGGGACAAGACGCCCCGTCATATTTAGTGAAAGATGGTGCTTTGAACTTCCGAGGAATAATCACACCAGTAGACAAACCCAGATCTCCAAAATCCAGCCCAGGTACCTGTTGTATTTCCATAGCATTCAGCCTGTCCTCCAACTGCTTGTAACGGTCTTCTGCCGGAGGATATTGCTCTTCGTCAAAATCAGTCTCGTTGTCGGAGACTACCGGACTAGGAACCCTTGCCTCTTGAGGAGTACCCTTGCCAACGGAAGAACCAGCTTCTTCATTCTGCAGAGTATTGCCAAACCTTCGGCCCGAGCTGAACAGAACAGTTCTTCTCTTCTTCTTCTTCTCCTTCTTCAGGAGCAGAGCCTTCAGCTCTTCTTGGCCTTGAGCCAAACCCTTGATTAATTCCTGAAATTGCGCATTCTGCGCCTGAAGAGCTTTGATGGATGTCTCAGTTGATGATGAGTCGGAATTCATGATGCTGAAATAAACAGCGAAGAACTGTAAGCAACCTGAACCTGCTATGCACATGATGAATGATATGTGTTTATGCAATGCATTCAAGGGTTCGAAAGTTCAAATTTGTTGTAGACAAAAAAGGAACACACGTTATCATTAAGGAAATAATTGTTTAGTACATCAAAGCCTCATGGGCAAAATAACACAAAAGCAGATCAATCCCAAAATACACTGCGCATCCTCTTTGGAGCTATGTAAGTGTTGAGATTCCTCTCCTCATGCAACAGGCGGGTGAGCTCCAAGACCTTCTTTTCACTGGCATGTAGACTAGTCCCAAGAGAATTCCGTTCTTCCTTAAGCTGGATCCAGCTTTTCTGCATCTCTTCCCAGGATGTGGGCATATCAGGGTGCTGAATAGTGTAGGACACTTCTCCTTCCGAGACTGGCTCTTTGATCACAGGGAGCATATGGGGATAAGGCATCACTAACTTCTGGGAGCGGGCGCGTACCCACTTGAGATAAGGTTCCAATGGGATGGAGTTCCTGTGCCCCAGTGTCTTGCTGTCTATCCTACTGGGCATCCTCCAAGCTCTGATAAATCTCTGGCGAAGTCCTTGAGTATCGTTGTCGAAGTCAAAAACTATGTCAGGAATTAACATGTCATGAGGACCATCCCTCCGAGCATAACCAAACTGTCTCCAAGCCAGGCATGGGTTGTAAGTAATACCTCCTCTGATTCCAAATAAAGGAACATTAGGGTACTCCCCGCAACGATCAATGATAGTGACATCTTCTCTAGACCTAGGGCACCAATGTATATCCGCATGTGTAAGAGTCATCAACCGTTGTGACCACCTCAAACCCCGCTCATTCTTCAAGACTGATTGTGGAAGGTGCGAAATAAACCACCTTCCCAGGAGAGGAGTGCAACACATAAGGACACCTCTTTTTCTCATGGTTCGAGTGTAACATGAGTGAAGGATGTCCCCCAGCAACGTAGGTATAGGATTCCTGGACATAAAGATCTGGACAGCACTGATATCTATAAGCTGATCTGGGTTAGGGAACAACACCAAACCATAGACAAGGAGGGCCACAACTTCTTCAAAAGCTTGTAGGTCAAGGGAGTTCCAACATTCATGGGCCTTTTCAAACAGAAACCTGGCTAAGAACCCTTTGATACCACTTCTAACTTCCCAATGTCCCTTGAGGTCAGATGACTGTAGGTGCAAGGCTTTAGCAATCTCTTCAAGCTTGGGTTCCTTCTCCGTACCGTTGTAGGGTAGCTGATCAAGGATAGGGATCTTCAGGAGCCAGGAGAACTCCTCCAATGTAGGTACCAGCTGATAATCCAAGAAGGTGAAACAGTGATGCAGAGGGTCAAAGAATTGGAACAGGACCTTTATCATATCTTCCTCAATGTTGGTATTGACCAAGCTGATGAGGCTTCCATGTCTTTCACTGAATGAAGAGTTCTCGGGAATCCTGGATATAAGTTCCTTAAGCTGAGGAGGGATCTTTACAAGACTGACTTGAATTGTCTTTCTACGAACAGTTTCCATGTCCTACAAAACAAGAACAAAGATGAAAATTCGAACCCCTGAAATGGTTAGTCAATGCATATGATGCTGGATGATGTCATGATGCTATGATTAAACACACCACAGATATTTACAAAGACAAACATGTAAGGCACACAAGGCACACAAGATAAGCCCTTAGGGTTTAAGGCCGGCATGGGGTCGGGGTATTACCCTCTTGAAGTTGGTGGGTTCAACCTGTCCTATTAGAAATAACCGGGTTCTAAGGGTCCCAATATCACGTGATTGCTTTCATTGTTCATCGTTTCGATTTAGCCACTGAACTGGCGACCGAAATATTCCAGGAAAGCAACCCTCAATTGAGTGTAGTATCGAGTATCAACCAACCTCGGACTGCACCAAAGTCAGTTATCTCACTACCCTAAAGAGGCCAAGATAGTTCAATTAAGGTTCCTAAGGTCTGTTGATGCTTCACGACACCACGCGGAGGCCCCGTACTCTCCTTGACTGAACTCAAGGGTTACCGGTACACACCAAAGTGCCACATCAACGTAGCAGACTGTTTCAACCATGTCGGTATACCCCACACAGTTCCCTCACAGCCTTGTTGCTACTTTCTAATAAGGTATCCCCCAGATCCGGGTTAGGATCTATAGAACTCCCAAGCAACCCACAATTTAAAGCACACAAGGAAAACAATTGAAAACACAGTTATGAACTAGCCCTAAGGTACACCTCACTTTAAGATTAGTCCCCAGCAGAGTCGCCAGTTCTGTGATCGGTGGATCTGGAACTGATTGTTTAACGCTGGTTCGCGAAATGTCGCGGAAGCAAGAGTCGCCACCATCTTTTATTTTCTCCAAATGGAAAGGACAAAAGCACAGAAAAATTCCTTATAGAGATTGCTCTCGGTTCGGGAGGTAGATTATAGAAAGGGAAGGTGTTAGCACCCTTTCTATCCATGGTTATCCATGGGCTCTTAGATACTTGCTCATTTGTGTTTTCAAAAATGGTTTGTTTGCTTTTCAACTGTGGGTTTAAAAAAGATTCTTTGAAAATTTCAGTTCGACTCTTGTATCGGTCCTCAAGAGTGTTTGAAAAATTGCTTTCGAAAGCTTTTTGAAAATGTGTTGGTGTGAAAAGTATTTTTGAATTTTTGTTTTGAAATTTAGAGCAAGTATCTAGAGTCGTCTACCTACCCTAAGGAATTTGTCTGTGTAAATGTCCTTTAAAGTAGTGCCATCCCACCATTGAGAGGTAGGTAGCACCACCGTTGGAGGTGTTCGGGTCAATTCGAAGGTTCGGGACATGGTGATCACCAGAGCAATAGGAAGACACCTTAGAAGCTACCCTCATGCCAGGTTCCCGGATCATGAGGACTTACTAAGACATCCTCTACTCGACGATCACCTTTCGAGGCAAGGCAACAGTGAGGCGTACCCTAGGGGTGGTGTGTGATTTGGGTGTCGTTTTCAGATATTTTTGTCTTTTGTCATGTTATTGGTGATCTAGCGTTTGTTTTTTTATTTTTGTCATACATTCTTTCATGCCTTGATTAACTGTTTAAAAATTGCGAGAAGGTAAAAATTCTAAGCTATTACAAGAGGCGCAGGTCCACATCGCCAAAATTTCCAGAACCCGATTTGACAGAAAAATAAAGAATTAAAGAAGAGTAAAGAATTAAAAGTGCGATAGATTAATTTACAAGGCCTTGGGAGAGATACATAAATATTAAAAGAAATAAAATAAATATGCGAATTAAAATAGAATTTAAAAGAAACGAGGGCGTTGGACCCTTTTTGCAAAATTAAATTAATGATGGAATTAATTAATTAAAAAAGAAAAGAAATTGTTTTTTTTTGGTATTTTTTGGTTTTAATGGAAAAAAGAATTAAATGCAATTAAACCTAATTCTACGATTTTTATTTGTTAAGAAAGCATTAAACTTTAACCTAAAATTAAACATAATTATTTTACATGCAATTCCAATTTATAAAAAATAAATAATATTAAATATTTGATTATTATGAAAAAAACAAGAATAAAAATTTGTCATAAACCCTAGTTCTACAAATTTTAAATTAATTAAGAAAACATTACTATTAAACCTAATTTAATAACTAAATTTAATTAATGCAATTTATTTATAAAAATACTAAAATAAAATATTTATTATATTTTTTCTCTTTTCTTTTTTTATGTGTTTTTTATATATTATGAAAATATGAAGTTAATTAATAAAACAATAATTAAAAGGAAGTATAAATAAATAAAAAATAAAGAAAGTAAAAAAATTGGTAAACCTAGGGGGGTATCTGTCCCCAAAGTGGAGGTTTTTCTTCAGTAATCTGGGCCCAATGCATTTTTGGCCTCATTGACTATTGCGTTGGCACGTATACGCGTTGACTAGGGTTCAACGTGCTCTCCAGATCATGGCCTTTGATTTGATGCCCTGGTACGCGTGGATGGCCAGATTTTGAAGGTATACGGTAGTCCAATACATTGAATCTGCACATGAACATTATATGAAGAAAAATATGAAAGAGGGTGAGGACCTGGGGCTCGAACCCAGGTCATGAGGTTTACCAATCAACGCGCTTGCCAGTGCTCCACTTGGTTTTCTTTGTATATTGTATAATAAGCGATCAATATAAAACAAAACAAACGCGTTAGTGGATTTTAGCGCGAATTTTTGAACAGACCAACCAACGCTCGCCACTTCATCATCTCCTTCGCTTGGTTTTAGTTTCCTGAAACAAGAACAATTTAGCAACGGTTTTGTTAGTGTTCCCTTAGGCACCCTTAGAGAAAATAGCGAATAGCCCCTGGGGCTCCATAAATTGAGCGTGACCCCATCAATGAGTTTGTATGGAGGTCCTGGTTTTGATGGTCTGGTTCTTGAGTGCTGATTTTTCCTTGAGTGGAAAACCCCAATTCACAGCTTGAAAAAAACCTAGAAGACGACAATGGTGGAATTGTGTACAACGCTCAAAAACGCAATTAATTTACATGGTTAGCATTAGAATCAAACAAGGAATATGAATCAAACATTAAAAAGTGCTAAATGCGCATGAATTGAGATGCACGATTATGAATTTTTTTCTGTACAGGTCATGTTCGTTTTACCAATTCTTGATGTTATGATGGATGATTTTGATTGGAAACCCTTCCTTGAAGCTTCAGGAAGGTGATGGGATAAAAATCTCGCCTTGAATCGCCCTGGAAATTGGTTTTCAGATTTCACTTTTCAAGCAAAAATTTCAAGTTTTTTGTATGCTTTTCTGCGCAGCTTTTTTGTCAATGAGCATGAGGGTTTTGATCCAGCTTATGTATGGAATGATTAGGTCAAATAAAATTGGTCCAAGATCCATGAATTGATGAATGTAATCTTTGATTTTTAAGCCATGATATTTTCAAATCTTTTCATGCAAATTGATATCAAATCATATCCAATCCTTCCCTAATTGATCATGCACGAATTTGAGTGTCCAATGAGAGTATTTTCTGCACAAAAAGATTTTATTTCATTAGTTTAGTATTTTTTCATATTTTATTTAGTTTAAATGAATTAATTGTAATAAAAAATTCAAATAAATAAATAAAAATAATAAAAAAACATCCCTTTGGGCCAAATGGTCGTGTGCATGCTTGGGATGATGAATTGTGGAAGAAAAATAGGCCCATTAGCAATTTTAGGTCATTTGAATCAATGTTGACTTTTCAAAATATCCAAAAATTTCCCAAATTCCACAAGGCATAACTTGCTCAATTTTTAAGCTTTGCTCATGTTCTTCGACATTTTAGAAAGTTCTTTGAGTCCTATATCCAATGCCTTTGGTCCCATGTCATTTTGATTTACCAATCTCAAGTTATGGCCTTTGACTTAAAGTCCCTTTTTGTTGACTTTTGAAAATGACCTATAATGTTGAAATTGATAACTTTTTGTGAGAGCATTTCTTGGACTTGAAGTGTGAAGAGGAGTTGTAGGAAATGTCTTTCTCTTCAAAATGAGCTTTGGATGGAATTTTTCTGATAATCCATGTGAAAGTTATGCCCTGGTCAATTTACAGTTGACTTTTTCAACTGTCCAAATAAGGAAACTTTTGCATCTTGATGATTTTTGAGCCAAGCTTTGAGAATCATGATCAAGCATTGATCAAATGATGTTTGTGGCTTCAAAATGAGATGTTGACCAAAAATTTGAACTTTTGACTGTCAAATGACCATTTTGCCCCTACAGTTGACTGTAGTGCAATTAGGGTTTTTGACTGTGCAATTTTGTGCTGAAAGTCTTGAAACTTGATATGTGGATGCTTGACCATATTCATAGTCATGTGGGACTTGATTGGACCTTTGGAAACTTCATTTTCTTGATCAGGACCAAAACCCTAATTTTGACTGCTTAGGAGGCCCTTGACTGTGCAACCCTTGGGGAGATTTTGAAGCTTGACTTGGCAATTTCTTGAAGAATATGGGAGGGCAAATTTTGGGGTACAACACATACATCATGATACATGCATATACGCATCATACCATACAATCTCATTTATGTTGAGAACATCATTGCTTGATCCATATCATGCATTGCATATGACTGACCTTTACCTTTCAGGAAAGATGCAGTTAAATTCTCAACTATGTGGAAGTCCTCCTCTGGTTCAGTTAGATCGCTGATAAGATCTCCCTGATTCGTATTCCAGTTGAAGTTATTCCAAGACTCTTGTCTGGTCCAGTTAAATCGATTCCTAAAGATTTTCCTGATGCCGATCCAGTCAAAGTTATTCCAAGACCTTGTTTGGTCCAGTTAAATCGATTCCTAAAGATTTTTCTAATGTCGATCCAGTCAAAGTTATTCCAAGACCTTGTCTGGTCCAGTTAAATCGATTCCTAAAGATTTTTCTGATGCCGATCCAGTCAAAGTTATTCCAAGACTTTTTGCCTGGTCTAGTTAAAATCGATTCCTAAAGATTTTTCTAATACCGATCCAGTCAAAGTTAATCCAAGACCTCCTCTGGTTCAGTCAGATCGCCGATAAGATCTCCCTGATTCGTATTCTAGTTGAAGTTATTCCAAGACCTTGTCTGGTCCAGTTAATACGATTCCTAAAGATTTTTCTGATGCCGATCCAGTCAGAGTTAATCCAAGACCAACTCTGGTTCAGTCAGATCGCCGATAAGATCTCCCTGATTCGTATTCCAGTTGAAGTTATTCTAAGACCTTGTCTGGTCCAGTTAAATCGATTCCTAAAGATTTTTCTGATGCCGATCCAGTCAAAGTTAATCCAAGACCTCCTCTGGTTCAGTCAGATCATCGATAAGATCTCCCTGATTCATATTCCAGTTGAAGTTATTCCAAGACCTTGTCTGGTCTAGTTAAATCGATTCCTAAAGATTTTTCTGATACCGATCCAGTCAAAGTTAATCCAAGACCTCCTCTGGTTCATTCAGATCGTCGATAAGATCTCCCTGATTCGTATTCCAGTTGAAGTTATTCCAAGACCTTGTCTGGTCCAATTAAATCGATTCCTAAAGATTTTTCTGATGCCGATCCAGTCAAAGTTAATCCAAGACCTCCTCTGGTTCAGTCAGATCGCTGATAAGATCTCCCTGATTCATATTCCAGTCGAAGTTCCGACCACCTACCAACAGTCTCCAAATGGAATCTGTAAGCCCATTCCCGATGTCACAATGTTGATACCACTTCATGCGAGTGCTAATTTTTGGGCACTCTAGTGTTCAATCATCTTCCACCTTCGGATCACGAAAGACCCGAAAGCCAATCTACATCCTCAGGTTTAAGAAAATTGAACAGGGGCAGCTGTTGTACCCCAAAATTTTCCCTCTCATATTTCTCAAGACATGACAAGAAAAAATCCCCAAGTGGCTCAAGATTTCTCAAGAGTTGGACAGTTAAGTTATCTCCTAAGGTAGTCAACCTCAAATTAGGGTTTTGTGTTGCATCAAGGTACTAGCATCCAAATGACCTCAAGTGCTCCCCAATGTCCTAATATGATCTCAAGATCATCCATGCCAAATTTCAATCCTTGCAGAGGAAGTTTGCTCAGTCAATTGCTCAAAGGGTCCAAAAATCGACTATGTTAGGGCAAAAGTCAACTGTGGCCCAAATACAGTCAAACTTCAAGATTTTTTGTCAACATTATCATTTTGAAGGATATTTCATAATTTGATCAAGGGTTGATCATGATTCATCAAGGATTGCTCAAAATTCATCAAGACTCAAAAGTTGCTAAATTAGGGTTTTACAGGAAAAGTCAACTCAACTTTGACCAAGCATAACTTTCTCATACTTTATGAGAAATGACCCATCCAAAGATAATTTTGAAGAGGATTCGATTTCCTACAATCCATCTTCACACCCCAAGATCAAGAAATGCACTCACAAGAAGTTAAAAATTTGGACATTATAGGTCATTTTTGAAAGTCAACAAAAACACCTTTTTTTCCAAAGCTTATAACTTGAGCATGGAATATCAAAATGAGATGATACCAAAAGGGTTGGTTATATGACATCTCAAGCTTTCTAAAAAGTCCAAGAACACTTCCAAAAGTTCAAAATTGAAGAAGTTATGTATTGTTGAAGTTAGGCATTTTTGTAAAATTGCCAAAGGTCAACTATCCCCAAAACATCAAATTTTATCAAATGGGCCCATTCTTTTCCACTTGATTTGATCTTGTCACACTACAAACGTGTCCTAGCTTCAATCTTGTGTCCATTTATTAATTTTTCTATTTTATTTGATTCTTTATTGAATTAATTCATTTTAAATCAATTTAAATCAAATAAAATCCAAATATTGATTACTTAGGATCTTTTGGTTATTATAGGTCTTGATTATCATCAATAACATGATCAAATCCGTATCAAGCTTTTCATGTGCAAAAATATTGGATTTTGGACAAAATAAGAAAGTTATCAATGGTGAATTAAATCATATCTCCAAGCATTGATGCACAAAGATTCAGGACCAAATTGTTGACCTAATCCAATGCTGCATACATATACAAGCTAAAGGCACGAGTTTTAGAGGTTAGAGGCTGCAAGAACACCAAAAGAAAACTTGAAAAAATTGGCAAAAAAAGCATGAAACTGAAATCACTCCTAGAGGTGAATTCAAAGGCAAAACTCAACGTGAATCAATTGCTGGACATCCACTAAAGCGAAACCAACTCAAAACCAATCCCCATACACATTCTAAAGCGCTGTAAGTCTCTGAAAATACCGCCTTGCAGTTGAAATCGTATCCTCATATTCTTGCACTTTTTTGACAAATATTTGGTATATTCATGATGCTCATGCAATTTCTAAGCTTTCTGCATTATTTGATTGCATTTACATAGCCTATAACCCCTTAGCCGCATCTAGGGTTCTTGGTTCGTGTTTTTTGGGCATTTTTTCTACAGGTAAAATTGGAGCCATTAATGGATATAGACGTGCTTAGGAGGCCTAGACGAGCATGACTATGGTCTTGGAATTAATTTTTATGGCCTAGGATAGATTTTAGGATGCAGCTACGGATTTAGCTGCGGATGTAAATCCACAGGTAAATAACCAGGATGAACGAGGAAGACGATGACGTGCCCCCCTCCCATTCGTTGATTCAAATCTGGCGCGTGTTTTTATAGTTTCTGGCATATTAATTGTTTTTTTCCATATAATAATTATTGTCCATTATAATAACGAATGAAGAGCAGTGGTGCAGTGGCAAGGGAGTTGTTCAAAATCCAATAGGACTTGGGTTCGATCCCCAGGTCCCCCCATATGCATATTATTATTTTTCTCCAGGTACTCCAGTGCATTTCAAGAATTGTGAGGCACCATATTACCTCAATCAATCACCTGCCAGGTGGCCCCAGGCCAGATCTGGTGGGCTAGAATGAATGCCTACCATGAGCCAAAGTCAGCGCGTACGCGTGGAATCAAAAAGTCAACACAGGCTTGCAAGTTCATGGGCCTTGAAATTGCTAAACAAACCTCCCAAAAGCAGGCCCTAATCTCTAACTTTCTCTTTTTTCCATTTTATTTATTTGTTTTGTTTAATTATTGTTTTATTATTTAAACTAACCAATTAAACTTTTTCTTCATTAAAAATAAAAACCAAAAATATTTTGTTTATTAAATTAATTTCAGTATTTTATTTTTGTTAATAAATATTAATTCAATTAATTTAGTTTTAATTAGGTATAACTTTTAATATTTTTGCAATAATTAAAATTAATTTAGATAATTAGGTTTTACTAACATTGATTGATTTCTTTAAATACTCAAAAATCGAAAAATATCATTTTATTAATTAATTAGTTTGTTTATTAATTTAATAATTAATTTAGATCTAATTTCTTTTTAATTCAAAAAATAACCAAAAAATGCTTTCTTTCAAAAAGGGTCAAAACCCTAAAACATGCGTCCGATTTAATTTCCCGCAAGCGATCCATTTTATCATATTATTGTATCTGTTTCCCAAAATGTAATAGTTTAATAGGACTTTAAATTATTTTACCGCTTTATTTATTTTCCGCATTTTAATTTCAAGGGTTGTTTTTGGCGATGTAAATACACGACGCCTTGTAATAGTTAGTTTTAATTTCCGCAATTTAATTTCCGCAACTTATAAACTGTTAGATGTTTGGTAATAGGGAATGCATGACAAGATCAAATGTTTGAACCTAAAATCAACATAGATAACCATTAACATGTACAAAGATAGAATTAACTGAAACAACACACTCGCACATGCGCACTCTTAGGGTACACCTCACTTGGTTGCCTTTGAACATGGTCATTAAGTATAGGAAGTTTTAGAGGTCGCCCTCTTGTCCAAAGATCATAGTTGCCTTGAAACGGTTGCCTCAGAAAAATGATCTAAGACATTAGGGTTACCGCTAAGGCGTCCTAACATTGCTTTAGTGACCGCACGTCCCTTAATCGAATTGACCCTTAAAACTCCGACGAAGGTGCTACCTACTCATCAATAGTGGGATAGCATTGTCTAAAGGACATTAGCACAGATTGATTCCTTTTCGAGTAGGTAGATGGTTCTTAAGTACTTTATCTTTCAAAACAAAACAAAACTTTTGGCACTTACACCTTTCAAACAAAAACTTCTTTCAAACCCACAAACACAAAGAAAAGCAATTTTGAAAACACTTTGAGCAAGTACCTAAGAGCCCGTGGATAACCATGGATAGAAAGGGTGCTAACACCTTCCCTTTCTATAATCTACCCCCCGGACCCGAGAAACATCTCGAAAAAGGAATTTTTCTGTGCTTTTTTCCTTTCCTTGTTGGATAAAATAAAAGACGGTGGCGACTCTTGCTTACCGCGAAATTTTGCAAAAACGAACGCAAAACGCGAACCAGCATTCCAAAAAACAGTCAGTTCTCTCCCACCGTATCACAGCTACCATGGAACACTGATATGTTACGCCAGTGTTCTTCAACCCAAAAGGCATAACCTTGTAACAGAAAGTGCCCCACTATGTAACAAAAGTAGTCTTCTACATATCTTCAAGTGTCATCTTGATCTGATTATAACCCGAGAAACCATCCATGAAGGAGAATACCTTGTGTTGAGTAGTTTTGTCGACCAGAACATCAAAATGTGGAAGCAAAAAGTCATCTTTGGGGCTTTCCCTGTTCAGATCCCTGTAGTCCACACACATATGTACCATTCCATCCTTCTTTGGTACCAGAACCACATTTGCAACCCACTGAGGATATGATGTGACTGCTAAGAAACCTGTGTTGAATTGCTTCATAACCTCGGCCTTGATCTTCTCTGACATCTCCGGACGCATGCGATGAACTTTCTGCTTTATTAGAGAACAACCCTTTTTCATCGGCAGACAGTGAACCACAATATCAGTATCGAGCCCTGGCATATCTTTGTATGACCAAGCAAAGATCTCAACATAATCATGAAATATCTGGATTAACCTGTTCTTGATACCATTTTCTAGGTTGACACCTATCTTGACTTCTTTCCTATCTGTTTCAGTACCCAAGTTTACGACTTCAACTAGCTCCTCATGTGGTTGAGTAGCCTTTTCCTCTTGCACTAACAGTTTGGCAAGCTCTTCGGGTATTTCACAATCTTCCTCACCTTCGTCATCGGCTTGGTAGATCGGATTTTCAAACTCATAAGTGGCAATAGCATAATCGTTATCAACGGGATTCATAGTGGATGTGGATTTGCAATTTATTGTATGGGTGTGTGTAAGAACACATAGCTATTTGAAAGTGTAAAAATAAAAGAAAAACAAAGAGCATAAAATTTGAATGAAAAACGTCCAATGCTTTATTAAATAAAGATATGTTTATGAAATGACAACCCTTAACAAATGGACCATTGTGCCCTAGGTAAGGCACAAGGCTTAAAGTCATTGTTTAAAATTACATAACTAAAACTTGGAAAGTAATAAAACAGAAAGTGGCATTTACTCCTTACTAAAGGAGATTGAGATGACGTCTTCGGTCTTCCAGTTTCTAAGCCCGTTGCCGACGGTAGGAAAGATCCAACTGTCTAGGTTGTAGTCACCATCAGCATCTTCTTCAGGAGAAAAAACATCAATAGAATTCACACATTTGTCTTGCTTTGGCATACGTGTAGTAATCACATTTGAGTCTCAGGCGGATCGAACTCAATTTTTTTATTGTCAATCAGATCTTGAATTTTGTTTTTCAAGGCCCAACAACTATTGGTGTCGTGCCTGGGGCTATTGGAATGGTAAGCACATTTCATGTTTGGATTGTAACGAGGAGAGGAGGTGTTGGGATTCAGAGGAGGTCCCCTTAATGTAATCAGATCTTCTTTCAAAAGATGTTGTAATGCTTGAGACAGTGGCATGTTGATATTAGTAAACTTCCTCCTAGGTGCATCTGACCTACGCTGATTGTTTTGTTGTTGTTGTTGTACAGGCGTAGGATTAGAAATTAGAATTGCCCCCACAGATTGGTTGCGATTACTTATAACATGACCATTCTGGCCATAAACAATAGTTGTCTCCTTCTTTCCATTGAACGTCTTCTTTACAGTGCTTGAAGATGCAGCCACTTGAATCTTTCCACTTCTAATACCACCTTCGAGATGTTCCCCAGTTAGTATCATCTCGATAAAACCAGATGAAGAGCTTCCGATAAGATGATTAAAGAAAGGCCCTGTCAAAGTGCCCATGAACATATCAACCAGCTCCCTATCAGACAGAGGAGGTTGAACCCTTCCAGCTAAATCTCTCCACTCCTGGGCATACTCCTTAAAGCCTTTGTTGGAGCCCATAGTCATACTCTGTAATTGCACACGGGTTGGTGCAAGGTCAGCATTGTATTGATATTTCTTGTAAAAAGTAGAAGCCAGGTCTTCCCAAGTACGTATATTTATTCCTTCCAGTTGATAAAACCATTCCAGTTGTGTCCCAGATAAGCTCTCTTGAAAGAAGTGAACCCATAACTTTCTGTCAACAAAATGGGGTTGGATCTTCTGTACGTAAGACCTCAGGTGTAGCTTAGGACAAGAAACATCGTCATATTTTGCAAAAATAGGGACCTTAAATTTTTGTGGGATAACAACCCCAGAGATAAGACCCAACTCTTCAAAATCCAGCCCAGGCACTTTTAGGATGTCCATGGCATTCAGACGATCTTCCAGCTATTTGTATTTGTCATCAGCGGGAGGATACTGCTCATCAGAATAGTCTTCTTCATCAGTAATCTTACCAGAACCAAGGTTTCTTCCCCCCTCAATTTTGATACTTCTACCGTCTTCCTCTTGATTGTCATCTTCATCTGATGGAATATCAGCAGCTTAAACCTGTTTGGTGGGACCTTTGAATCTTCTTCCCATGTTGAAGATATCAATCGGTTTCCTAGTCTTTTTCTTCTTGGCGATGAGCTCCATCAGTTCTTGTTGTCCCTTGGATAAGTTCAGGAGCGTCTCTTGGAATTGGGAATTTTGAGCTTGAAGGTCTTTCACAGTTTGTTCGAGGGCTATCTTTTACTGAAATAAACAGCAAGAAGATGAGAAAACATGTCTTGGGAAATACCTGTTATGTAATGACATGCATGATATGTGGATACAATGTTTTCAAAGATCTCACGGAGTAAACAAAAGGAAATGATAGAAGTTGAGTCTGGCTACAGCTATGATTGAAGAACTTTGCGCCTTTGGGCGTCCTTCTATGAGAATCAAGCTCACCATGTTGAGTGGGTCCTATCCTTTGACTCAAAATAAAGTGCTTTGATCTTTGACGGCACTAGAGGAAAATAAATCCCCTTAGCCCCTGCTAGTAGTCTGTTTCATGATAAACCTGCATCTCATACCCTTGAGATCCTTGAAATGATCAATGAAAATGATATGGTATGATGTCATGATATTATGATGTCATGTTTGAACAGATAACAAACACAAACAAAGCACACAAGAGTCTTAGGTTTAAGGCTTTCATGGGGTCTATAGGTAAATACCCTCTTGATGTTTAGTTGGCTCGACCTATCCTAAGAATAGTAACCGGGTTCTAGGGATCTCAATATCACTGATTTTTCTCACAAGTTTTGTTCAGCGCGGCAACTGACTTGCCACCAAAAAAACTCGAGAGTCGAATCTCAATGAGTGTAGCATCGAGTATCAACCAACTTTGGACTGCACCAAAGCCGGCTACCTCACTACCTTCTAATGGCTAAGTTGGGTCAATTAAGGTTCTAAAGGTCAGTTAGTGCTTATGACACCACACGACAACCTAGTATTCTCCCTGACTAACTCGAAGGACACCAGTACAAATCAATGTGTCATACTAACGTACCCATCACTTCAACCATATTGGTATACATCATATAGTTTCCATGAACTATTGCTACTTACCTAAGGTATCCCTAGATCTGGGTATAGGATCTTTGCAAGAAAGTAAACCCAAGCAACCCCAAATGTAAAGCAATCAAAGAAAACAAGTAAAAACAAGTAAAGTGATCCTAAACTCTAAGGTAACCCCTCTTTTATTAGCTCATCCCCAGTAGAGTCGCCAGTTCTGTAATACGGTGGGAGAACTGACTTGGTTTTGCGTTTTATCGCAAATATGCAGATAGCAAGAGTCGCCGCCGACTTTTATTTTATCCAATAAGGAAAGGGTGAAAAGAACAGGAAAGACCTTGAGATTATTGATTTCGGTGGATAGGTTATGAAAAGGGAAGGTGTTAGCACCCTTTTCATCTGTAGTTATCTACGGGCTCTTAATCGCTAGCTCACTTTGTTTTTAAAATTGCTTTGTATTGTGCATGTTTAAAAAATGCCAATAGTAAGGCAAGACTTTGTAAGGATTCTAGTATATGTCCTCGAGAATGCGTACAAAGTGTTTTGTTTGAAAATATTTTTGAAGTAGTGTTTGTGAGAAAAGTGTTTTGTTTTGAAATGTTTGTGAGAAAGCGATTACGAGCGATTTACCTACTCAAAGTATTTATTGTTCTTTTCCTCCTCCTTTAGATAGTTTTAACCTACCATTAGTTAGTAGGAAGCCCTATCATTGGATGTGAAAGGACGGGCGCGGTTCATCGTACAGTCATAGAAGGCAACTCGTAAGAACGCTTTAGAAATTATCATTAAGGGACTAGATCATTTATCTAAGGCAACATCAAAGGGTCACCGAGGGACTACGATCTTTGTTTTCGAGGGACTATGCTAAAGCGACCCCACGTTCGAGGGACATGACTATTTTTTCAAAAGGCAACAAGGGAGATTACCCTAGAGGGGCGGGTGTCAAAGTGTGTTATTGTTGTACCCCAAAATTTGCCCTCCCATATTCTTCAAGATTTGCCAAAAAGCATGCTTCAAAATCTCCCAAGGGTTGCACAGTTCAAGGGCCTCCTAACAGTCAAAAACTAGGGTTTTGGTTCTGACAAAGAAAATGAAGTTTCCAAGGGTCCAATCAAGTCCCACATGCCTATAAACATGGTCAAGCATCCTCATACCAAGTTTCAAGACTTACAGCACAAAATTGCCCAGTCAAAAACCCTAATTGCTCAACAGTAAACAGTAGGGGCAAAATGGTCATTTGACAGTCAAAAGTTCAAAATTTTGGGTCAACATCTTATTTTGAAGCCACAAACATCATTTGATCAATTCTTTATCATGATTCTCAAAGCATGGCTCAAAAAGTCTCAAGATGCAAAAGTTTCCATATTTGGACAGTTGAAAAAGTAAACTGTAACTTGACCAAGGCATAACTTCCACATGGTTCATCAGAAAAATTCCATCTAAAGCTCATTTTGAAGAGAAAGACATTTCCTACAACTCCTCTTCACACTTCAAGTCCAAGAAATGCTCTCACAAAAAGTTATCAATTTCAACATTATAGGTCATTTTCAAAAGTCAACAAAAAAGCACTTTAAGTCAAAGACCATAACTTGAGATTGGTAAATCAAAATGACATGGGACCAAAGGCATTGGTTATAGGACTTCAATACCTTTCCAAAATTTCCAAGAACATGGTCAAAGCTTAAAAATTGAGCAAGATATGCCTTGTGGAAGTTGGGGAATTTTTGGGAATTTTGAAAAGTCAACTTTACTTCAAATGCCTCAAAATTGCTAATGGGCCACATTTTCTTCCAAGATTCATCATCCAAAGGCTATGCACGACCATTTGGCCCAAAGGGGATTTATTTCATCATTTTTTATTATTTATTTGAATTTTTAATCACCATTAATTCATTTAATTAAATAAAATATGAAAAAATACTAAACAAATGTATTTGAATCTTTTTATGCAGCATTTGCTCTCATTGGTTGCTCAAGATTTCGTGCACAACAAAAAAGGGAAGATTTGGTGCAAATTGGCATGATATTCATGTGGAAAAGATTTGAAAATATTCATTGAAAATCAAATATTTCTTTCATCAATGCAAAGGGTTTTGGACTCAATTTCTTACCCTAATCCATTGGCATACATATACTGATCATAACCCTAAAGCTCACAACCTTGAAGCTGCGCCCAAACCTAAGAACAAAGTTTGCATTTTTGTCCAAAATTTCAAAAACTGAAAACACCATTCCAAAGCGTTACAAGGCAAGAGAACAATCTCATTACATTCCTGAGGCCTCAAGGAACGTTTCTGGATCAAAACCACTGCTTCTAACGCAAAGAACTGGTAGAACCATGTCTCACTTTTCATGAAAATACTCATAATCGCATTTTGAATTCCCTGCATTTTTCATGTGTTTTTGATGTTGGTTTATACTAATTGAATCATTCTGAAGCTAACCATGTCAGTTAATTGAATCTTTATGCCCTGTATGAGAACCTACCATTAACGTCCTCTAGGTTTTCAGATGTTCAAATTTGGGGCTTCCTTATTCTGTAAAAATTGAGGCACGAGACCAGGGCCATTTGAACCAGAAGCTTCACACGAACTCAATCCATAGGTCGCGCTCAATTTATGAGCAACCAGGGCCTATTCGCTATTTTTTCATGCATCATGTAGTGGGGGTTTAAAACCCCCGCAATCTTGTTTTATTTTTTCAGGCAAATGCAGAACGAGTGGAGAAGAAGGTGAGGTGTAAGCCAGCGGTTGGTGCGTTTGAATTTCGCGCGAAAAAACAACACTAACCATCGTTTTGCATTATATTGTTTATTTGCCATATTATACACAAAGCGCGTAAATGGCACAGTTGGTGGACAAAGCACTTGGTAAGTATTGGGACCTGGGTTCGATCCCCAGGTCCCCCACGTTATTTCAATATTTTTCCTGCTAACATAATTCCACGCAGCGTGTTCTCAAGGGAGTACCATAGACCTCCGTATCTGTGCTTGCCACCTATACCTGAAGATCAAACCAATGGCCTTGATCTGGAGAACTCCATACGCCTTGGTCAATGAAGCCACACGTGACTACCAGAAGTCAAACAGGCCTCCAATGATGGGCCAGATTGCTGGATAATACCTCCAAACTGGGGTCAACACCCCCCAAGTGTTTGTATTTCTTTTCTTCTTCCTATCTTTTTTATTATTTGCTTTAATTTAATTATTTCCTTTTAATTCTTTAAATTAATATTTTCATAACATAAAAAATAACAAAAAAATCAGAAAGTCACAAAATAAAAATATATTTTATTTAGTATTATTTTGTAAATAAACTTTATTAATTAATTTAGTTTTTTTTTTAAATTCTAGGTTTAATTCTAATATTTTTGCAATAAACTAAAAAATGTAGAATTAGGGTTTTATACTTTTATCTTTTTTCTCTTCTTTTATCATTATTAAATATTAATTATTTTGTAAATAAATGGCCATGTAAATAATTAATTAAAATTAGGTCAAATTTAAATATTTTTTCTTAATAAATTAAAAATAGTTAGAACTAGGGTTAATTATCTTTCTTAATTCCATTTAAATTTCTTATTAAAATCCATAAATGCAAAAAACTCAAAAAAATAATTTCCTTTTCTCATTTAACTTAATTAATTTGTTAATTATAATTTAATTTCCTTAAAAGGGTCCAACGCCCTCGCATTCGATCATAATTCTAATTCGCGCGCTTATTTTATTTCCTTTTTTTATGTAATTCTCCCAAAGCCATGTAATAGATTAATTAGGATATTTATCTTTCCGCATTTTATTTATTTTCAAATCGGGTCTTGGATTAATTTGGCGATGTAGACCCGCGCCTTTGTAATAGCGTAGGACTTTTAACTCTCGCATCTTTTAACTGTTAATAATTTGCATGAAAGAATGAATGTCAAAATAAAAACAAAGCGTAGATCACCAATACATGACAAGATAAATATAATTGAAAATGACACACAAATCACACACCACCCCTAGGGTACGTCTCACTGTTGCCTTGCCCCTCGAAAGTTGGTCGTCGAGTAGAGGATGTTTTAGTAAGTCCTCATGTCCATGAACATGGCATGAGGGTAGCTTCTAAGGTGTCTTCCTATTGCTCCGGTGATCACCATGTCCCGAACCCTCGAATTGACCCGAACACCTCCAACGGTGGTGCTACCTACCTCTCAATGGTGGGATGGCACTACTTCAAGGGCATTTACGCAGACGAATTCCTTAGGGTAGGTAGACGACTCTAGATACTTGCTCTAATTTCAAAACAAATCGAAAAAATACTTTTCACACCGACACCTTTCAGAAAGCTTTCGAAAGCAACTTTTCAAACACTCTTGAGGACTGATACAAGAGTCGAACTGAAATCTTCAAACGAAACTTTTTCAAACTCACTCACGATTGAAAAGCAAACACTTTTGAAAACACAAATGAGCAAGTATCTAAGAGCCCATGGATAACCATGGATAGAAAGGGTGCTAACACCTTCCCTTTCTATAAATCTACCTCCCGAACCGAGAGCAATCTCTATAAGGAATTTTTCTATGCTTTTGTCCTTTCCATTTGGAGAAAATAAAAGACGGTGGCGACTCTTGCTTACCGCGACATTTCGCGAACCAGCGTTAAACAGTCAGTTCCAGATCCACCGATCACAGAACTGGCGACTCTGCTGGGGATATCTTTAAAGTGGGGTGTACCTTAGGATAGTTCATAACTGTGTTTTCAATTGTATTGATTTGCTTGCTTTAAATTGTGGGTTGCATGGGAGTTACATAGATCCTAACCCGGATCCGGGGATACCCTATTTAGGTAGCATAAGCTGTGAGGGACCTGTCCGGCATAGACCGACACGGGTGAAGCAGTGGCTACGTTGGTGTGGCACCTTGGTCTGTACCGATATCCCTTGTGTCGTAACGAGGAGAATATGGGTCTTCCAAGGAGTCATTAAGCACCAACAGACCTTAGAACCTTAAATGACACAACTTGGCCATTAGAACAGTAGCAGTATGCTACGCCCATTGAGGCTAAACTCTCGTGATGGTTCTGGCTGCAAGAAAAGATTGCGATGCTGGAGTTATGACCGATTGAGGGTAGTCAATGATATTGGGATCCTCTAAGAACCCGGTTACTTTGATAGGACAGGTATGAACCAACAAACTGAAAGAGGGTAATACCTAGACCTCATGCTGGCCTAAACTTTAAGGGCTTGTCTTGTGTGACTTGTGTGCCTTACCATGTTTGCCTTTGTATCTATTTATGGTGTGCTTTATCATAACATCATAACATCATGAGCATTGCATGCATCCTGCATAAGGACTGACCATTTCAAAGACAAGAGGGTTTCACCTTTGCTCTGTTTTGTAGGACATCATGATGCCTATGCGAAGGAATACTATCCGGTTCAACTTTGTTCACCCACCTGAATTGCTTGAAGAGTTGGTTAGCAGGATTCCAAATACCACTTCCTTCATCCAGAGGCATGGTTCTCTTCTCAGTTTAGTCACTGCAAAGCGGGATCAACAGTTGATGAATGTCCTGACCCAGTTCTATGACCCCCTGTACCAGTGCTTCACCTTTCAAGACTTCCAGCTGGTCCCCACCCTGGAAGAGTTCTCTGATTTGCTTGGCATCCCTATCTTGGATCAGACTCCTTACATTGGTTAGGAAAAGACCCTCAGGCTTGAGGAGGTCGCTGCAGCTCTTCCCTTGACCCATCAAGAAGTAATGGACAACTGGGCGACTAGAAGCGGAGTTAATGGTTTCTTGGCCAACTTTCTGATTGGTAAAGTTAACAGTTTCTGGAATGACCTGGACTTTAGGGCATATGAAGACATCCTAGCTCTCTTAATCTATGGGCTAGTCTTGTTTCCTAATCCTGACAACTTCATCAATGTCACTGCCATAAGGATCTTCATGTCTCAGAATCCTGTGCCCACTCTCTTGGGTGACATCCTGCAACAACTTCATGCTCGTACTGCCCGAAGACGAGGAACTCTATGGTGTTGTATCCCTTTATTGGTGAGGTGGTTTATTTCGCACCTCCCTAAGTTCGTGCTGAAGAACCAAGAAGGAAGAGGTTGGGCTCATAGGTTAATGTCTCTCACCGATAAGGACATCATTTGGACTTGCCGAGGTTTGGATGAGATAGATGTTATTGATTGATGCGGAGAATACCCTAATGTTCCGTTGATTGGTACCCAAGGAGGAATCTCTTACAATCCATGTCTAGCGCTCCGTCAGTTTGGAAGGGCCAGAAGAGAAGGACCCCATGAGATGTTGGTGCCTCACATCAGTTTTGAATTTCAGGTGGATAGTGACGAGCTGCATCGTAGGTTCATCAAGGCTTGGGATAAAGTTCATAAAGCTGACCCACAAGAGTTGGGGCCAAAGACTTCTCTACCTATGGAAGCCTACTACAAATGGGTTCGTATCCGTGCTCAGAAGTTAGGTATGCCATACGAAGCCGTCAGACCTATCATTCTTGAGTATCCTGACAAAGATGGTGTTCCTCCAACTGTCCTCCCTCCTCAGATACCTACTGATTATGAGACATTAAAGAGGTCTTGGTCGCAACTACGAGAAGAGCGGGATTCTTACCGGGAAAAGTTCAACGAGCAGGAATTGAAGATCCAGAAGCTGACAAAGCAGTTGGAGAATGAGCGAGCTCTGAATGATTACATCCGTACTGAGAAGAGGAGACCATGGGATAAATAAGGAGCTTTGGATGTTCTTTTACAGTTTTATTTTCCTTTTCAGTATTTCCCTTTTATGTAACGCCTAAGGGCAGCCTGTTGAACAATTTAAGTTTCAAAGTTGAATCTAATGAAGTGTGTTCCTTTTTGTTTACAAAGCTGATTCCCGATTGTCTTTGAAAACATAAATCATACGCATTTCATTCATCATGTTCATAGCAGGTTTTCTTCTTTTCAGGTTGCTTACTGTTCTTCGCTGTTTATTTCAGCATCATGAACCCTGACTCATCATCAACCGAGATGTCTAACAAGGCTCTTCAAGCACAGAATGTGCAATTTCAGGAGCTGATCATGGGTTTGGCTCAGGGCCAAGAAGAGCTGAAGGCTTTACTCCTAAAGAAGGAAAAGAAGAAGAAGAAGAGAACTGTTCTTTTCAACTCGGGCCGAAGGTTTGGCAACACTCTGCAGAATGAAGAGGCTGGTTCTTCTATAGGCAAGAGCAGTCCCCAAGGGGGAAAAGGTCCTAGTCCAGTAATCTCTGACGACGAGACTGACTTCAATGAGGAACAGTATCCTCCTGCTGAAGACCGGTATAAGCAGTTGGAGGACAGACTGAATGCAATGGAGATCCAACAAGTGCCTGGGCTGGATTTCGGAGACTTAGGCTTATCTACTGGTGTGATCATTCCTCACAAGTTTAAGGCACCATCTTTCACCAAGTATGACGGGGCGTCTTGTCCCAAGCTACACCTCAGATCTTATGTGCGGAAGATTCAGCCGTACACAGTGGACAAGAACTTGTGGATCCACTTCTTCCAGGAGAGTCTTTCAGGGACTCATCTCGAATGGTTCTATCAGCTGGATGGGACCAAGGTTCGTAACTGGGAGGAGTTGGCTACTGCTTTTTACAAGTAGTATCAATATAATGTCGACCTTGCCCCTACACGTACCCAACTCCAGGGTATGTCGCTAGGGTCAAGCGAAGGTTTTAAAGAGTATGCACAGAAGTGGAGGGATCTGGCTGGCAGGGTGCAGCCTCCGTTAACTGACCGGGAGTTGGTAGACATGTTCTTGGGGACCCTATCTGGGCCATTTTTCAATCATCTTATCGGGAACTCGTCTGCAGGGTTCACTGATCTTATCCTGACTGAAGAGAGAATAGAGGCTGGAATGAAGTCCGGCAAAATTCAGAAGGGTGCATCCGCAAGCTCTGAAAAGAAACCCTTTAAAAAAGAGGCCAGTGCTGTGTATGGGTCTAGAAGACAAGAGAAACCCGAGCGCCGCCAATCTGTCAACGCGGTGATGATTGCAAAGCCTGCTGCCGCTCCTCAGCAAACCAATCCACAAAGGGGTGAAAGACCCAGGAGAGAGTTTACCCGTTTGAGTATGACCCTGTCGCAAATCTTGCCGCAGTTGCTATCCACCAATTTGGTGACTGTTAGAGAGGCCCCGAAGGTTGTGAATACGGCTTCTCCCAAATACAATCCAAATGCCCGCTGTGCTTATCACTCCGATAGCCCGGGGCATTCCACTGATGATTGTTGGGCCTTAAGGAATAAGGTGCAAGACCTTATTGACGCAAAAGAGATACAGTTCGAAGCGCCTGAGAGGCCAAATGTGGTGACTGCTCCTATGCCCCAGCATGGAGTGAATGCCGTTGATGAAGATGTATACGCCATTTCTGTGAATGATGTAGCTACTCCCTTGATGACTGTTAAGAGGAACCTACTGTCGGCCGGTTTATTTCCGGGTTGCAGTGAAGGTTGCCTTTTCTGTGCTGTTTCCCTTTCTGGTTGTCCTTTGCTGAAGTTGGGCATCCAAAGCCTGATGGACAGCAAAGAGATTCTATTCAAGAAGACTGATGTTCAGTTTGTTCCGGTGGAAGAAGTTTCTGTTGTTACAATCTTTAATAATCCGATCAAGGCTCTCCCGAGGAAGCCGGTTAAAATCATGACTGTCGCACCCGTTGTTATTACTGTTCCGGGGCCTCTCCCCTATGAATCTGATAAGGCTGTCCCCTGGCATTATGGGGCAGACGTGTATGTACATGGAATCAAACAAGAGTTCAACACTGGCACCAGCATCAGCAATATCACTGGTCCAGCAAACGTTACCCGCAGTGGCAGGCTCTTCTCGCCTGACATTGCACCACCAACTATTCAAAGACCCCTCACTATGACGCCTACAAGTGTACATGTTCCCGTGTTTGATCAAGTTGTTTCCCCTGCTGCCGAGTCATCTAATGATCGGGGCAAAGGGATTGAAGATGAGCCTGCCCGGATGGAGGCACCAAAATCTGTGATTGCTGAGGCCTCCCAACAAGAGATGGAGGAAATCTTGAAAATAATCAAGAAGAGTGACTTTAATGTTGTCGAGCAGCTGGGGCATACCCCCTCCAAAATCTCCATGCTCTCCTTGCTGCTGTGCTCAGAGGCCCATGCTAAGGCCTTGATTTCATTTCTCAAGACGGCCCATGTGCCACAGGAGACATCTGCAGTCCAGTTTACTGATTGCGTAGCCAATTTGACAGCCGACAATGGTTTGGGTTTCTCGGATGCTGACCTTACTGCTAAGGGAAAGGACCACAATGACGCCCTGCATGTCTCTATTGAATGCAGGGGCACTACTCTTGCGCACGTGTTGGTGGACACTGGTTCTTCCCTAAATGTGCTACCCAAGAAGGCCTTAGACCATTTGGATTGTGAGGGCCTGGAGTTGAAACCTAGCAACATCATTGTCAGAGTCTTTGACGGTTCTAAGAGGATGGTCCATGGAGAGGTAGACATCCCTATTCGTGTGGGTTCTCAGGTATTCGACTCTACTTTCTATGTGATGGATATCCATCCATCGTATTCTTGTCTACTGGGTCGACCTTGGATCCACAAAGCTGGGGCAGTGACCTCTACCTTGCACCAGAAGCTCAAGTATCCCGTCAGGGGGAAGATTGTCACTGTACAGGGAGAGGAGGAGTATATGGTGAGCCATTTGAATTCCTTCAGGTATATCGAGATGGACGGGGAGTGTTGTACCCCAAAATTTGCCCTCCCATATTCTTCAAGATTTGCAAAGAGCATGCTTCAAAATCTCCCCAAGGGTTGCACAGTTCAAGGGCCTCCTAACAATCAAAAACTAGGGTTTTGGGTCTGGCAAAGTAATTGAAGTTTCCAAGGGTTTAATCAAGTCCCACATGCCTACAAACATGGTCAAGCATCCTCATGCCAAGTTTCAAGACTTATAGCACAAAATTGCACAGTCAAAAACCCTAATTGCCCTACAGTCAACTGCAGGGGCAAAATGGTCATTTGACAGTCAAAAGTTCAAATTTTTGGTCAACATCTTATTTTGAAGCCACAAACATCATTTGATCAATTCTTTATCATGATTTTCAAGGCATGGCTCCAAAAGTCTCAAGATGCAAAAGTTTCCATATTTGGACAGTTGAAAAAGTCAATTGTAACTTGACCAAGGCATAACTTCCACATGGTTCATCAGAAAAATTCCATCCAAAGCTCATTTTAAAGAGAAAGACATTCCCTACAACTCCTCTTCACACTTCAAGTCCAAGAAATGCTCTCACAAAAAGTTATCAATTTCAACATTATAGGTCATTTTCAAAAGTCAACAAAAAGGCACTTTAAGTCAAAGACCATAACTTGATATTGGTAAATCAAAATGACATGAGACCAAAGTCATTGGTTAGATGACTTCAAGACCATTCCAAAATGTCCAAGAACATGATCAAAGCTTAAAAATTGAGCAAGATATGCCTTGTGGAAGTTGGGAAATTTTTGGGAATTTTGAAAAGTCAACTTTACTTCAAATTCCTCCAAATTGCTAATGGGCCACATTTTCTTCCAAGATTCATCATCCAAAGGCTATGCACGACCATTTGGCCCAAAGGGGATTTATTTCATCATTTTTTATTATTTATTTGAATTTTTAATTACTATTAATTCATTTAATAAAATAAAATATGAAAAAATACTAAAACAAATGTATGTGAATCTTTTTATGCAGCATTTGCTCTCATTGGTCATTGAAGATTCGTGCACATCAAAAAAGGAAGGTTTGGCCATGATTGGAATCAAAAACACATGAAAAGGATTGAAAAAATATTCATGGAAAATCAAATATTTCTTTCATCAATGCATTGATCTTTTGGCTCAAAATTCAACCCTAATCCATCCCATACATAAGTCAGATGCAAAACCTAATGCTAGAGACCTGAAAGCTGCGCCTCATATCAAGAACACAATTTGCAATTTTTGTGAAAAAAGTCAAAACTGAAAACACCATTCCAAAGCGTTTCAAAGCAAGAGAACAATCCCATTAGCTTGTCAAGGCATCAAGGAACCTAACTGAGTCCTTTTCCACGCTTCTAACCTCAGGAATTGGTACATAGAAGTCAAACTGTTTCATATTTTTTACATAATCGTGTTTCATCATTCATGCCATATTTTTGATTTCTAACGCTTGTTTTGTACTAGTCTTATCATTCTGAAGCTAACCATACCATTCAATTGAATTTTCGTGCCCTATACACGAATCCACCATTGGAGCTCATTAGGGTTTCAAAACTGTAAAATTGGGGCTTTACGTTTGAGGAAAAATCAGGAAACAAGACTTATACCATTCGAACCAGAAGCTTCATACGAATCCAATATACTAGTCGCGCTCAATTTATCATTGGCCAAATTCTAATCGCTATTTTCATGTTCATCATTTAGTGGGGGTTTAAAACCCCCGCTATCTCTTTTTATTTTTACAGGCAATCGAAGAAGAAGACAGACGTGTCCATGCATAACTGGAGAATTTGAACATTCGCGCGCTAATTTTTGTTCTAACGTCACTAGTGCCTATTTCCTATTATATTAATTATACTCCACTATAATAACAAAGAGACTTGAGTGGTTCAGTGGCTAGTGCATTTGGCTTGCAGGTATTGGGACCTGGGTTCGATTCCCAGGTCCCCTCACTTTCTTGATATATTTTGTTTCCATATGATTCTATGCAGCATGCTTCCCAACGACCATCATGTGTCCCCATCATCTGGTGTGCCACGCGCCCAATAATCCCAATCCAAAGGTCAAGATTTGAAGAACACCATGGGCACCAGTCAATGCATACGCACGTGGCCAGAAAAGTCAAAAGAGGCCTCCAATAAATGGGCCTAATTACTGGCCAAATACCTCCAAACTGGGGTCAACACCCCCAAGGGTTTGCATTTCTTTTCTTTTTTCCTATTTTATTTTTATTTGCTTTAATTTAATTATTTCCTCTTAATTCATAATTTAATATTTTCCTAATATAAAAAATACCCAAAAAATCAGAAAGTCACAAAATAAAAATATATTTTATCTAAATGTTATTTTGTAAATAAATCTTATTAATTAATTTAGCCTTTTTTAATTCTAGGTTTAATTCTAATATTTTTCTTAATAAACTAAAAATGTAGAATTAGGGTTTTAAGTATTTTTTATTCTTTTTCTTTCCTTTCACCATAATTAATTATTAAATATTATTTTTGTAAATAAATTTCCATGTAAATAATTAGGTTAATTTTAGGTTTAATTTTAACATTTTAAATTAAAAATAGTTAGAGTTAGGTTTTAATTCCATTAATTCTCATTAAAATCCATAAATACAAAAAACTCCAAAAAACAATTTCTTTCTTTTATTAAATCTAATTAATTTCATAATTGTAATTTAATTTCCTTAAAAGGGTCCAACGCCCTCGCATTCCCGACTTTACTTCTTCGCGCATTTTATTCTTATTTCTTTTTGTGAATTTTCATGTAACTCTCCCAAAGCTATGTAATAGGACAATTAGGACATTTATTTCTCGCGCTTTATTTTATTTTCAAATCGGGTCTTGGATTAATTTGGCGATGTGGACCCGCGCCTTTGTAATAGCGTAGGACTTTTAATTTTCGCATCTTTTAACTGTTAATTAACCTGCATGAAAGAATGAATGTCAAAAATAAAAGCAACGCGTAGATCACCAATGCATGAACAAGACAAAAATATCTGAAAACGACACACAAATCACACACCACCCCTAGGGTACGTCTCATTGTTGCCTTGCCCCTCGAAAGGTGATCGTCGAGTAGAGGATGTCTTAGTAAGTCCTCATGTCCATGAATATGGCATGAGGGTAGCTTCTAAGGTGTCTTCCTATTGCTCCGGTGATCACCATGTCCCGAACCCTCGAATTGACCCGAACACCTCCAACGGTGGTGCTACCTACCTCTCAATGGTGGGATGGCACTACTTTAAGGACATTTACACAGAGAATTCCTTAGGGTAGGTAGAGAACTCATAGATACTTGCTCTAATTTCAAAACAAATCAAAAATACTTTTCACACCAACACCTTTTCAAAAAGCTTTCGAAAGCAACTTTTCAAACACTCTTGAGGACCGATACAAGAGTCGAACTGAAATTTTCAAAGGAACCTTTTTTAAAACCCACAGTTGAAAAGCAAACAAACATTTTTGAAAACACAAATGAGCAAGTATCTAAGAGCCCATGGATAACCATGGATAGAAAGGGTGCTAACACCTTCCCTTTCTATAATCTACCTCCTGAACCGAGAGCAATCTCTATAAGGAATTTTTCTGTGCTTTTGTCCTTTCCATTTGGAGAAAATAAAAGACGGTGGCGACTCTTGCTTCCGCGACATTTCGCGAACCAGCGTTAAACAGTCAGTTCCAGATCCACTGATCACAGAATTGGCGACTCTGCTGGGGATATATACTTAAAGTGAGGTGTACCTTAGGATTAGTTCATAACTGTGTTTTCAATTGTATTGATTTGCTTGCTTTAAATTGTGGGACTGTCTTGGGAGTTCTATAGATCCTAACCCGGATCTGGGGGATACCTTCTTAGAAAGTAGCAACAAGGCTGTGAGGGAACTGTGCGGGGTATACCGACATGGTTGAAACAGTCTGCTACGTTGATGTGGCACTTTGGTGTGTACCGGTAACCCTTGAGTTCAGTCAAGGAGAGTACGGGGCCTCCGCGTGGTGTCGTGAAGCATCAACTGACCTTAGGAACCTTAATTGAACTATCTTGGCCTCTTTAGGGTAGTAAGATAACTGACTTTGGTGCAGTCCGAGGTTGGTTGATACTCGATACTACACTCAATTGAGGGTTGCTTTCCTGGAATATTTCGGTCGCCAGTTCAGTGGCTAAATTGAAACGATGAACAATGAAAGCAATCCAGTGATATTGGGACCCTTAGAACCCGGTTACTTCTAATAGGACAGGTTGAGCCCACCAACTTCAAGAGGGTAATACCCAGACCCCATACTGGCCTAAACTCTAAGGGCTTCTCTTGTGTGACTTGTGTGCCTTCGTACTTGACTACTTGCATACTTGTTATCTGACACATGAACTACTTGCAGGTTTTGTTTATAGTCCTTAATTGGGACTCATAACAGAGTGTACTGAGTTTCTTGCAGGTGTTGTTTATAGTCCTTAATGGGGACTCATAACAGGGTTACTTACATCACCCCATGCATAGCATAACATCATACCATTGCATACATCCTGCATAAAGACTAATCTATTTCAAGGACCTCAAGGGCTTGTGATGCAGGTCATGATGAACCAGAATGTCTAGCAAGGGGCAAAGGGGATTTATTTTCCTCTAGCCAAGGTTGTCAGAGGCTATGACCCACTGGATATGGTGAGCTTTGACACTTGAAGAAGGTTCCCCCGAGCCAAGATTGTCAGGGGCTATGACCCACTGGATATGGTGAGCCTTTGACCCTTTGAAGAAGGACTCTCAACAACATGAGGTTCCTTCAATCAAGCTACCGGATTCAAAATCTAACAATTTTTCTTGTTTACCCCGCGAGGTCCTTGAAAACATTACATGCATGTCATACACATCATTGCATAACAGGTATCCTTGTTGCAGGTCACTTACCTTCTCCGCTGTTTATTTCAGCAATGGCTTCCCAACAAGATAACCAAGACCTTCTTGCTCAAGAGTCTCGGTTCAAGGAAATCCTCCTGAATCTATCCAAGGGGCAGGAGGAGCTAAGGACACTTCTCATGGAGACTTTGGTCAGGAACAACGCTGAGGACGAACGGCAGAAACATCTGCAAGCTGAAGTGGATGCAATGAGAGCCCAGATGTTGGGGCAGGTGACTATCATTCAAGGATTAGCTCAAAGACAAGAAGAGCTCGAAGTTCTCGTCAACCAACTGCTTCAGAGTAACCAACTGGGGCAAATGTCTAAGGGTAAAGAGCCAGTCATCGTTCAACCACCTTTGAGACAAGGAGATAAGGGGAGAGCTCCTCAAATGACTTCAGTGTCACCAATTCAGCGTCAACTTCACCAGCTTCAGCCAGATAAGCCCAGAAGGCAATTCACCCAGCTCAACATGTCGCTGTTTCAAGCTTTACAACGCCTGTTGAGATTGAATCTGATCACATTAAAGGCTCATCCCCGGAACCCCAACACAGCATCTCCTATCTATGATCCCAATAAAAGGTGTGCCTACCACTCTGCCAGTCCAGGACACGATACAAATGAGTGCTGGGCTCTGAAGAACAAGATCCAGGACCTGATTGATGAAGGAGCATTGGAGTTCACACAAGATGGGCAGGCTGAATTTTTCTACCATCCCTCCAAGGCTCACCAGTTGAAGTAACAAGCCCTGAGATGGAAAGACTTTTGTTCATTAGGATTTCCAAGTTGTAATTTTCTTTTGTTCAAACATTTACTCATGATAAACGTTGTTATTCCATTAATGCATCGCATACGTCTGTTTTGAAGCAATATATTCGTATTCACTATACGCAAATTATTTTCATATTTTTTCTGATGATCAACGCTCGATTAATAATGCTAAACCTCTTGAGGGAGGATGACGAAAACGATACCACAATCTACAGTATGCTTTTGAACAGACCCCGCTGATGAGGTACAGGCATTGTTTCAATTCCTAAACACTGGAGTTATAAGGAAGATAATCCCTCGTCAACCCCTCTGAGCCAAAGAAGTAGGAGTTTTTCTTTTCGAAATTTAAAACCCTTAATCATAACCTGGGGTAGGGTAGGTCTCTCAGTTGATCCAAGTGCATAACGAATGGCACCAAAGAGGTCCTTACAAAGAAAGACAGTGATGGTTTCGAATAATCAATAAAGAAAGGCAGTCATTATCTTTCAAAATAAGAACCCATTAAGTCAAAACCTAGGAAGGAGACTTACAAAACTGGGGCATCCCGCTGACTGTAATCACAAAAGAACAGCTCAGGCAAGAAAAAAAAAGGGGATAACAAAAATCTGAAAAAGAAAGAGGTCTTACAAACCCTCGACAAAAAATGACTGCCTATTCAAAATAAATTATCAACATCCGAACCATCACCGGAAAATCAGAGCAAAGACCCAAACAAGGTCTAACGTATGATCAACTGAGTTTAGGTTTGGAGAACATCACGAAGAGCGGGTGGGTACAAATAAAATTTGAGCCTTTATCCTTTGTTTCTTAAACCGTGAACCAGGCCACGTTATAACCCTTAAAAGTCCAAGCTGAAGCATGGGTTAGTTCGAAAGCATACTGTTACGAAAGGTATCCTGACTCCTTAGGGCCTACGGTAAATACGGAGTTGACATCAAGTTTTACAAACATTCACTTGTTTTATGAAAAAGAATGCATTTTCAAAATCTTCAAGACAGACATAAGCTTTGCATTTTTGATATAACATTGTTTTCATATGACCATTTGTTTGAACAGCAGGAAAATTCACACGATGAATACCTAGTGAACAAAAGCACTTCCAATCAAGGGGCACGACATGATCATGGTCCATCACCTGGGGCAGTCCAATCAAGATTCGGAGAATCTCTCAAAGACCAAATAGCCTGGGGCAAATCTCCGCCTGAGTCATTTGAGGAACTCCAGCAACGAATCTTGCCTGATCAAACACCTTCTGATGGCATGACAAAACACTTCTAACAGGGGCAACTCCCTACATTCTGAAAGCATGGACATAGTCGGAAAAAAAATAATGTGCATAATCAAAGACTCGCTAGGTTGACATACCTAGGCAAAAATTAGGGCTTCCCGGCGAACCAAAAGGGTTCGGGCAAAAATAAGGGATGAAATGAAAAAATCTGTACACCCGGCAAGTCGAAAACCTGAAAAGGCGGCTTGGGCAAAAATGGGTATCCCGGTGGACTGAAAACCCGAAAGGGCGGTCCAGGCAAAAGTTAGGGATCACAGCGTACGACTATGTCTCGTTATCTCATCACTGGCCTACCAGAAGAAGATTTGTCAAACGGCAATAATTAAACACCTTCACAGGTACCTTCTTCTCCAACAGAAACATGGGCAATAATGAGTTGTCCAAGTGATCTAGTTGCTCTGTCCATCAAGGTACTAAGATAGGTTCGGCTAAAGAACAACCAGGATGTCTTAAGTCCCCAGAGAGTGAGCCAGGAAGTCCAGGAACTCTCCCCAAGCAAAGTTATACAATCAACCTTAGGGAAGTTGGGTCTCCTCCAGCAAATCTCAACATTCCCCAGCAATATACATGCATTCTTAACAAGCATCCCCGGCAGTCTTGGCCTAAAGATTGTTCCCCGGCGGTATATCAAACATCCAATGGAGCTACTTCCCCAGCATCTTAAAACTTCCCCAGGAGAGTCCAATCCAGTTTCCCCAGGAAAATTGGAAACCATCTCCCCAAGCAGTAAGCTCATCCCCAGTAGATTCTGGAATCTTATCCTCGCAGAACACGAACACGTCTCCCGGTTTTATTCAAAGAGTTATTTCCTTACCAGGATATAACTGGGTTATCCTCAGCCAAAAGCCACGGAAAGATCGTCCCCGACGAAGTCTTCTTATCCCCAGCGAAGTTACCATCAACATTTCAGCAAAGTACCTCTCTCCCCACAGAGTATTGCTCCCCAGCAAGATCGTTAGAGTACTTTTCTCCCCGCAGAGTAATCCATTCGCCAAGTCTATTCCCCAACGGAGTTATCTTCTCCTACCGGTATTCTTGCAACTATCATCCCCAGCGGAAGCAAAGATCTATTCTTCAACATCAGCCCAGGAGTGACTTCCCGGCACCCGTCAAGGATTTATTTTCCTAGGACGAAGACATACATTCATAAACATCACATTTTTATCATTATAGCATGCATATACGCATCATATCTTACAAATCTCATTTATGTTGAGAACATCATTGCTTGATTCATATCACACATTGCATATGACTGACCTTTACCTTTCAGGAAAGATCTAGTTAAATTCTCAGCTATGTTCAAGACCTAGACCGGTTCAGTTAAATCGACCCTAAGATTTTTCTGTTTCTTATCCAGTCAAAGGCCTTCTCTGGTTCAGTCAGATCGACCCTAAGATCTCCCTGATTATTATCCAGTTGCAGATATTCCAAGACCTAGACCGGTTCAGTTAAATCGACCCTAATATTTTTCTGTTTCTTATCCAGTCAAAGGCCTTCTCTGGTTCAGTCAGATCGACCCTAAGATCTCCCTGATTCTTATCCAGTTGCAGATATTCCAAGACCTAGACCGGTTCAGTTAAATCGACCCTAAGATTTTTCTGTTTCTTATCCAGTCAAAGGCCTTCTCTGGTTCAGTCAGATCGACCCTAAGATCTCCCTGATTCTTATCCAGTTGCAGATATTCCAAGACCTAGACCGGTTCAGTTAAATCGACCCTAAGATTTTCCTGATTCTTATCCAGTCAAAGGCCTTCTCTGGTTCAGTCAGATCGACCCTAAGATCTCCCTGTTTCTTATCCAGTTGAAGATTTCAAGACCTTGTCCGGTTCAGTTAAATCGACCCTAAGATTTTCCTGTTTCTTATCCAGTCAAAGGCCTTCTCTAGTCCAGTTAAATCGATCCCTAAAGATTTACCTGATGAAGACTCAGTAGAAGACATCCAAGATTCTCTCAGCGTTACTGTTGAGGTTGAAGTCGCCCAAGATTCTCTCAGCGTTACTGTTGAGGTTGAAGTCGCCCAAGATTCTCTCAGCGTTACTGTTGAGGTTGAAGTCGCCCAAGATTCTCTCAGCGTTACTGTTAAGGTTGAAGTTGCTCAAGATTCTCTCAGCGTTACTGTTGAGGTTGAAGTCGCCCAAGATTCTCTCAGCGTTACTGTTGAGGTTGAAGTCGCCTATGGTTCTCTCCCCGTTACTGTGGAAGTAGTAATCGCCCCAAGATTCTCTCAGCGTTCCTGTTGAGGTAGTAATCGTCCAAGGTTCTCTCAGCGTTCCTGTTGAGGTAGTAATCGCCCAAGGTTCTCTCACCGTCCCGTTGAGGTAGTAACCATCCCTGGTTCATTCATCACCTTTTGAAACTCCAGACCCAATTCCTGTAACCAGTCAGGGCGCATCTACATAAGAGTTTGAAGACCAGCTCCTGTAGCAGGCCAGGTAATCATTTTCTTTTTCAGGTACGCAAGTCCTCGCTAAGGAATCTCTTACGCGATCGATATCCAGATGGCATCTATAAGCCCATCCACATATCCATCACCTCTCAACATGGCATCTATAAGCCCATCATCTTATTCATCAATCTCCAAATGGCATCTGTAAGCCCATTCCCCACATCACACTACTATGTGAGCGCAAATTCCTGGGCACTCTAGTGTTCAATCATCTTCCACCTTCGGATTACGAAAGGCACGTCAGCCAATCTGCACCCTCAGGTCTAAGAAGATTGAACAGGGGAAACTGTTGTACCCCAAAATTTGCCCTCCCATATTCTTCAAGATTTGCAAAGAGCATGCTTCAAAATCTCCCCAAGGGTTGCACAGTTCAAGGGCCTCCTAACAGTAAAAAACTAGGGTTTTGGGTCTGGCAAAGTAATTGAAGTTTACAAGGGTTTAATCAAGTCCCACATGCCTACAAACATGGTCAAGCATCCTCATGCCAAGTTTCAAGACTTACAGCACAAAATTGCACAGTCAAAAACCCTAATTGCCCTACAGTCAACTGCAGGGGCAAAATGGTCATTTGACAGTCAAAAGTTCAAATTTTTGGTCAACATCTTATTTTGAAGCCACAAACATAATTTGATCAATTCTTGATCATGATTTTCAAGGCATGGCTCAAAAAGTCTCAAGATGCAAAAGTTTCCATATTTGGACAGTTGAAAAAGTCAATTGTAACTTGACCAAGGCATAACTTCCACATGGTTCATCAGAAAAATTCCATCCAAAGCTCATTTTGAATAGAAAGACATTCCCTACAACTCCTCTTCACACTTCAAGTCCAAGAAATGCTCTCACAAAAAGTTATCAATTTCAACATTATAGGTCATTTTCAAAAGTCAACAAAAAGGCACTTTAAGTCAAAGACCATAACTTGAGATTGGTAAATCAAAATGACATGAGACCAAAGGAATTGGTTAGATGACTTCAAGACCTTTCCAAAATGTCTAAGAACATGATCAAATCTTAAAAATGGAGCAAGATATGCCTTGTGGAAGTTGGGAAATGTTTGGGAATTTTGAAAAGTCAACTTTACTTCAAATGCCTCCAAATTGCTAATGGGCCACATTTTCTTCCAAGATTCATCATCCAAAGGCTATGCACGGCCATTTGGCCCAAAGAGGATTTATTTCATCATTTTTTATTATTTATTTGAATTTTTAATTACTATTAATTCATTTAATAAAATAAAATATGAAAAAATACTAAAACAAATGTATGTGAATCTTTTTGTGCAGCATTTGCTCTCATTGGTCATTGAAGATTCGTGCACATCGAAAAAGGAAGGTTTGGCCATGATTGGAATCAAAAACACATGAAAAAGATTGAAAAAATATTCATGGAAAATCAAATATTTCTTTCATCAATGCATTGATCTTTTGGCTCAAAATTCAACCCTAATCCATCCTATACATAAGTCAGATGCAAAACCTAATGCTAGAGACCTGAAAGCTGCGCCTCATATCAAGAACACAATTTGCAATTTTTGTGAAAAAAGTCAAAACTGAAAACACCATTCCAAAGCGTTTCAAAGCAAGAGAACAATCCCATTAGCTTGCCAAGGCATCAAGGAACCTAACTGAGTCCTTTTCCACGCTTCTAACCTCAGGAATTGGTACATAGAAGTCAAACTGTTTCATATTTTTTACATAATCGTGTTTCATCATTCATGCCATATTTTTGATTTCTAACGCTTGTTTTGTACTAGTCTTATCATTCTGAAGCTAAGCATACCATTCAATTGAATTTTTGTGCCCTATACACGAATCCACCATTGGAGCTCATTAGGGTTTCAAAACTGTAAAATTGGGGCTTTACGTTTGAGGAAAAATCAGGAAACAAGACTTATACCATTCGAACCAGAAGCTTCATACGAATCCAATATACTAGTCGCGCTCAATTTATCATTGGCCAAATTCTAATCGCTATTTTCATGTTCATCATTTAGTGGGGGTTTAAAACCCCCGCTATCTCTTTTTATTTTTACAGGCAATCGAAGAAGAAGACAGACGTGTCCATGCATAACTGGAGAATTTGAACATTCGCGCGCTAATTTTTGTTCTAACGTCACTAGTGCCTATTTCCTATTATATTAATTATACTCCACTATAATAACAAAGAGACTTGAGTGGTTCAGTGGCTAGTGCGTTTGGCTTGCAGGTATTGGGACCTGGGTTTGATTCCCAGGTCCCCTCACTTTCTTGATATATTTTGTTTCCATATGATTCTATGCAGCATGCTTCCCAACGACCATCATGTGTCCCCATCATCTGGTGTGCCACGCGCCCAATAATCCCAATCCAAAGGTCAAGATTTGAAGAACACCATGGGCACCAGTCAATGCATACGCACGTGGCCAGAAAAGTCAAAAGAGGCCTCCAATAAATGGGCCTAATTACTGGCCAAATACCTCCAAACTGGGGTCAACACCCCCAAGGGTTTGCATTTCTTTTCTTTTTTCCTATTTTATTTTTATTTGCTTTAATTTAATTATTTCCTCTTAATTCATAATTTAATATTTTCCTAATATAAAAAATACCCAAAAAATCAGAAAGTCACAAAATAAAAATATATTTTATTTAAATGTTATTTTGTAAATAAATCTTATTAATTAATTTAGCCTTTTTTAATTCTAGGTTTAATTCTAATATTTTTCTTAATAAACTAAAAATGTAGAATTAGGGTTTTAAGTATTTTTTATTCTTTTTCTTTCCTTTCACCATAATTAATTATTAAATATTATTTTTGTAAATAAATTTCCATGTAAATAATTAGGTTAATTTTAGGTTTAATTTTAACATTTTAAATTAAAAATAGTTAGAGTTAGGTTTTAATTCCATTAATTCTCATTAAAATCCATAAATACAAAAAACTCCAAAAAACAATTTCTTTCTTTTATTAAATCTAATTAATTTCATAATTGTAATTTAATTTCCTTAAAAGGGTCCAACGCCCTCGCATTCCCGACTTTACTTCTTCGCGCATTTTATTCTTATTTCTTTTTGTGAATTTTCATGTAACTCTCCCAAAGCTATGTAATAGGACAATTAGGACATTTATTTCTCGCGCTTTATTTTATTTTCAAATCGGGTCTTGGATTAATTTGGCGATGTGGACCCGCGCCTTTGTAATAGCGTAGGACTTTTAATTTTCGCATCTTTTAACTGTTAATTAACCTGCATGAAAGAATGAATGTCAAAAATAAAAGCAACGCGTAGATCACCAATGCATGAACAAGACAAAAATATCTGAAAACGACACACAAATCACACACCACCCCTAGGGTACGTCTTACTGTTGCCTTGCCCCTCGAAAGGTGATCGTCGAGTAGAGGATGTCTTAGTAAGTCCTCATGTCCATGAATATGGCATGAGGGTAGCTTCTAAGGTGTCTTCCTATTGCTCCGGTGATCACCATGTCCCGAACCCTCGAATTGACCCGAACACCTCCAACGGTGGTGCTACCTACCTCTCAATGGTGGGATGGCACTACTTTAAGGACATTTACACAGACGAATTCCTTAGGGTAGGTAGAGAACTCATAGATACTTGCTCTAATTTCAAAACAAATCAAAAATACTTTTCACACCAACACCTTTTCAAAAAGCTTTCGAAAGCAACTTTTCAAACACTCTTGAGGACCGATACAAGAGTCGAACTGAAATTTTCAAAGGAACCTTTTTTAAAACCCACAGTTGAAAAGCAAACAAACATTTTTGAAAACACAAATGAGCAAGTATCTAAGAGCCCATGGATAACCATGGATAGAAAGGGTGCTAACACCTTCCCTTTCTATAATCTACCTCCCGAACCGAGAGCAATCTCTATAAGGAATTTTTCTGTGCTTTTGTCCTTTCCATTTGGAGAAAATAAAAGACGGTGGCGACTCTTGCTTCCGCGAAATTTCGCGAACCAGCGTTAAACAGTCAGTTTCAGATCCACCGATCACAGGGAGTTTATTGAAACCCCCTTTCAGCATTTCGAAGAGGTACCTCCAACATTGGCAGCAGCGGAAACAGTGGTCGAAGAGGATGTTCCTTTGAAGATGGCTTCCTTGAAGGATGCCCGGGCTGTGATCAAGAAAGGTGAATGTGCTAACTGGGGCAGGCTCCCTGATTTTACACAAAAAACTGACAAGTTTGGACTGGGTTTTACTGCAGAGGGTCAGAAGGCTGTGCGCAAGGCAAAGACTAGAAGACCTCCTGTGCTCATTACCAATTCAGGAGTGAATGTTGTTGGGGATAAAGATGAAGTGGAGGAGTCAGAGTTCAATAGCTGGATCTACCCGACGACTGATGGCGGATTGACCAATTGGATTGCTAAGGATCATACTCCTGTTACTTTTGTTACGCAGTAATAAACTCCTTTGTTTTGTTATTTGTAATAAACAATGATTAAAACTCTATGGCCCGGTGTCTTACCCGGGGCACCGTGGCTTCATTTGTGAGGGTATATTAATTGTCATTTCATATATCATGAATAAAGATCTTGGACGTTTTCTTGCATTTCAAATTTTATGCTCCTTTTCTTTCTTTCCTTTCTTTATATATTGCAAAACAGCTGTATTTACACACACTCACTCATACAGGTTTCAATCCACTCTGGATCTCACTGGTAACGACTCTGCTACTGCCAGTTATGACTTCGAAAATCCGATCAACTTAGCCGAAGACGAAGGTGAAGATGATTGCGAAGTGCCTGGTGAGCTTGCAAGACTGTTACTCCAGGAAGAGAGGGCAATTCAACCACATGAAGAGCCAATGAAAACAATAAATCTGGGTACTGAGACGGACATGAAGGAAGTTAAGATTGGTGCCAACCTAGAGCTCAGCGTGAAGCAACGGTTGACTCAGATGCTACATGATTATGTGGAGATATTTTCCTGGTCCTACGAAGACATGCCTGGGTTAGATACCGACATTGTGGTCCATCACTTGCCTACTAAGGAAGACTGCCCTCCGGTTAAGCAAAAGGTCCGCCGTATGCGTCCAGAGATGTCTGAGAAGATCAAAGCCGAGGTTATGAAACAGTTTGATGCCGGGTTTCTTGCAGTGACTTCTTATCCTCAGTGGGTTGCTAATGTGGTGCCGGTACCAAAGAAAGATGGTAAGGTCAGAATGTGTGTCGACTACAGGGATCTGAACAGGGCAAGCCCCAAGGATGATTTCCCCCTACCTCACATTGATGTCCTTGTTGACAATACTGCTCAGCATAAGGTGTTTTCTTTCATGGATGGCTTTCCAGGTTACAATCAGATCAAGATGGCTCCTGAAGACATGGAAAAGACTACCTTTGTTACTCAGTGGGGCACCTTCTGCTACAAGGTTATGCCTTTTGGACTGAAAAATGCTGGGGCAACCTACCAACGTGTTATGGTTGCTTTATTTCATGACATGATCCATCATGAGATTGAGGTGTATGTCGACGACATGATTGCAAGGTCCCAAACTAAGGAAGAACACCTTGATCATCTGCAGAAATTGTTTGATCGTCTGAAGTTGTACAAGCTGAGGTTGAACCCGAACAAGTGCACCTTCGGGGTCAGATCCGGGAAGTTGTTAGGCTTCGTTGTAAGTGATAAGGGTATTCAAGTGGACCCTGCCAAGGTCAAAGCTTTTCAAGAAATGCCAGCTCCTAAGACAGAGAAAGAGGTCAGAGGCTTTCTAGGACGTCTGAATTACATTGCTCGGTTCATCTCGCACCTAACCGCCACCTGTGAACCAATCTTCAAGCTGCTGAAGAAAGATCAGGTAGTACGTTGGAATGATGAATGTCAGGCCGCTTTTGACAGAATCAAGGAGTATCTCCAAGAACCACCCATTCTTATGCCACCGGTTGAAGGGAGACCTCTGATACTATACCTGACAGTACTTGACAACTCAATGGGGTGTGTGCTGGGGCAGCATGACGAGTCTGGCCGAAAAGAGCATGCCATTTATTACCTTAGCAAAAAGTTTACCGACTGTGAGACCCGATACTCACTGCTCGAGAAAATTTACTGCGCTTTGGTATGGGCTGCTCGCCGGCTGAGACAGTATATGCTGACTCACACTACCTTGTTGATCTCAAAGATGGATCCTATAAAGTACATATTTGAAAAGCCTGCTCTGTCCGGGAGAATAGCAAGATGGCAAATGATCTTGACAGAATACGACATCCAATACACGACTCAGAAAGCTATCAAGGGAAGTGTATTGGCAGACCACTTGGCACATCAGGCAGTAGACGACTATCAGTCAATGAACTTCGAGTTTCCAGACGAGAGCATCATGATAGTGACTGATTGTGAAGTACCTGGACCTGATGAAGGACCTGAGGAAGGGTCCCGATGGTCTATGCATTTTGACGGAGCCTCCAATGCTTTGGGTAACAGTATCGGTGCTGTGATCATATCCCCTCAAGGCACTCATACTCCACTCACTGCCCGGCTATGTTTCAACTGCACCAACAACATGGCGGAGTATGAGGCGTGCATCATGGGACTCAAAGCTGCAATTGACTTAAGGATCAAGTTTCTGAGTGTCTTCGGAGATTCCTCTCTCGTGATCAATCAGATCAAAGGAGAGTGGGATACAAAACATCTGAATCTTATTCCTTACAGAGAATGTGTGTTGACTTTGATCCCCCACTTCACAGAGATAACCTTTGAACATTTCCCAAGAGAGGAGAATCAGTTAGCGGACGCGGTAGCTACGATGTCTTCTATGTTCAAGGTCAAATGGGACAATGAGGCTCCCCGGATCATCATCTGGAAACTGGACGAACAGGCATACTGTTGTAATCTTGAAACTGAATTGGTGACTGAGAAGCCTTGGTACCATGAGGTGAAGAGATACTTGGAAGCCCAGGAATACCCTGAAGGTGCATCTGTCAACGATAAGAAGTTTCTAATAAGGTTCGCAGCGAAGTTCTTCCTTAGCAACGACATTCTATATAAGCGAAACCATGATTCGACCTTACTGCGTTGTGTGGATAAAACTGAAGCAGAAAGGATCATGGAAGAGCTACATGAAGGGACCTTCGGAACACATTCCAGTGGACACACTATGGCAAAGAAAATCCTTCGGGCAGGGTATTTCTGGTCCACAATGGAAGCCGACTGTTACCAACACTCTCGGACATGCCATAAATGCCAGATATATGCAGACAAGGTGCATGTTCCTCCAATTCCTCTAAATGTTCTGACTGCGCCTTGTCCGTTTGCAATGTGGGGCATAAACATGATCGGTGAGATTAAACCTATGGCATCCAACGGGCATCGCTTCATCCTGGTAGCGATTGATTACTTCACGAAGTGGGTTGAAGCAGCTTCCTACGCTACGGTAACCAAGACTGTTGTGGCACGGTTCATTCGGCACAATCTGATCTGTCGATACGGTGTCCCGGAAAGAATCATTACAGATAACGGTACCAATCTCAATAACAAGATGATCACTGAGCTCTGCGATCAATTCAAGATACAACACCACAACTCTTCTCCTTACAGACCGAAGATGAATGGGGCTGTAGAAGCAGCAAATAAGAACATTAAGAAAATCGTGCAGAAGATGACAGTGACTTATAAAGATTGGCACGAAATGTTACCGTTCGCTCTCCATGGGTACCGTACCTCAGCCAGGACGTCAACTGGGGCAACTCCCTTTTCCTTGGTCTACGGTATGGAGGCAGTCTTACCAATCGAAGTGCAGATACCCTCTCTCCGGATAATGAAGGATGCAGATCTGAGCGAAGATGATTGGATCCAGACACGACTTGATCAGCTAAACCTAATTGATGAAAAGAGACTTGCTGCTATCTGTCATGGTCAGACGTATCAGAAACGGATGATCGGGGCATTTAACAAAAAGGTCAGACCACAAGAATATCAAGTTGGGGATCTGGTAATCAAGCGAATCATCCTTCCTCAGAGTGATCCAAGGGGCAAATGGACCCCTACGTACGAAGGACCGTTTGTGGTTAAACATGTGTTCTCAGGAGGAGCCATGATTCTAACCAACATGGATGGTGATGACCTTCCTCACCCCGCCAATGCAGACATAGTAAAAAGATACTACGCATGAATAAAGACCCGCTAGGTTGACATACCTAGGCAAAAATTAGGGCTTCCCGGCGAACCAAAAGGGTTCGGGCAAAATGAAGGGATGAAATGAAAAAAAATCTGTACACCCGGTAAGTCGAAAACCTGAAAAGGCGGCTTGGGCAAAAAGGGGTATCCCGGTGGACTGAAAACCCGAAAGGGCGGTCCAGGCAAAAGTTAGGGATAAAGTGTAATACTATGTCTCATTGGATCACCTTGCATCCAGAATCCGGTATCTACATCAAGTTCAGACGACATCGATCAGTCATCTTCATCTTCAACTAAGGTCATCAAGTGATGAGACGCTCGGAGATATAAAGGCGATAGCAGAGTCGAAACCCAGTGGATCATTTTATTTCACACAGCTGTTTTATTTTCTCTTGTACAAATTTGTATAAACTCTTTTGTTTGGCGGCGTTCTCTTACTAGGACGTCAGCCTCTTGTACATAAAACGCCTATTTACAGGCAAATTCAAAGTCAATACAATACACTTTTCAGATAAATTGCCAATTGTTTTTCCTTTTCTGTTTTGTTTTGCGAAGAACGTCCAAGATTCAATTTGTGATATATGCATTGACAATAGTTTGCTAACTCATGAATATTTGCATACGAAACAAAGGATTAATTACAGGTAACATTAGAAACAGGGGCAATAAAGAGCTGTCTAAACGATCTAATTGTTCCGTCCACCAAGGTACCAAGGTGAGTTCGGCTGAAGAACATAACCAGTATATCTTAATTCCCCAGAGAGTGTGTCAGCAAGTCAATACACTCTCGCCAAGCAAAGCTATTATCAGCCTTAAGGAAGTTGGGTATCCCCGGCAGATCTCAACATTCCCCAGCTCGGTATACAAACATTCCTAACAAGCATCCCCGGCAGTCTTAACCTAAGATTGTTCCCCAGCGGCATATCAAACATTCGATGGAGTCATTTCCCCAATATATCTCCAGACTTCCCCAGGAGAGTCCAATCCAGTTCCCCTAGGAAAGTTGGAATCCATCTCCCCAAGCAGTAAGCTTATCCCCAGTAGATTCTGGAAGCTTATCCCTCGCAGAGCACGAACGCGTCCCCCGGCTTTATTCAAAGGTTATTTCCCTACCAGGATATAACTGGGTTATCCTCAGCCAAAAGCCACAGAAAGATCATCCTCGGCGAAGTCTTCTTATCCCCAGCGAAGTCTATTAACACTTCCAACATAACAATGGTATCCCCAGCGAAGTTACCATCAACATTCCAGCAAAGTACCTCTCTCCCCACAGAGTATTGCTCCCCAGCAAGATCATTAGAGTACTTTTCTCCCCGCAGAGTAATCCATTCGCCAAGTTTATTCCCCAACGGAGTTATCTTCTCCTACCGGTATTCTTGCAACTATCATCCCCAGCGGAAGCAACAAAGCATTGTTCTCCAACATCAGCCCAGGATGTGACTTCCCGGCACCCGTCAAGGATTTGTTTTCCTAAGACGAAAAGATACATTCATAAACATCACATTTTCATACATTACAGCATGCATATACGCATCATATCTTACAAATCTCATTTATATTGAGAACACCATTGCTTGATTCACATCATGCATTGCATATGACTGACCTTTACCTTTCAGGAAAGATCCAGTTAAATTCTCAGCTTTATTCCAAGACTTTAGTCTAGTTCAGTTAAATCGACCCTAAGATTTTCCTGATTCTTATCCAGTCAAAGGCCTTCTCTGGTTCAGTCAGATCGACCCTAAGATCTCCCTGATTCTTATCCAGTTGAAGATTCCAAGACCTAGACCGGTTCAGTTAAATCGACCCTAAGATTTTCCTGATTCTTATCCAGTCAAAGGCCTTCTCTGGTTCAGTCAGATCGACCCTAAGATCTCCCTGATTCTTATCCAGTTGAAGATTCCAAGACCTAGACCGGTTCAGTTAAATCGACCCTAATGTTTTCCTGTTTCTTATCCAGTCAAAGGCCTTCTCTGGTTCAGTCAGATCGAGCCTAAGATCTCCCTGTTTCTTATCCAGTTGAAGACATCCAAGATTCTCTCAGCGTTACTGTTGAGGTTGAAGTCGTCCAAGATTCTCTCAGCGTTCCTGTTGAGGTACTAATCGTCCCCAGATGCTCTCAGCGTTCCTGTTGAGGTAGTAATCGACCAAGGTTCTCTCAGCGTTCCTGTTGAGGTAGTAATCGTCCAAGGTTCTCTCAGCGTTCCTGTTGAGGTAGTAATCGTCCAAGGTTCTCTCAGCGTTCCTGTTGAGGTAGTAATCGTTCGAGGTTCTCTCACCGTCCCGTTGAGGTAGTAACCATCCCTGGTTCATTCATCGCCGTTTGAAGCCCCAGATTCAATTCCTGTAACCAGTCAGGGCACATCTATACAAAGAGTCTGAAGACTAGCTCCTGTAACAGGCCAGGTAATCATTTTCTTTTTCAGGTACGCAAGTTCTCACTAAGGAATCTCTTACGCGATCGACATCCAGATGGCATCTATAAGCCCATCATCCTATCCATCAATCTCCAAATGGCATCGATAAGCCCATTCCCACCATCACATTACTATGTGAGCGCAAATTTCTGGGCACTCTAGTGTTCAATCATCTTCCACCCTCGGATTACGAAAGGCACGCCAGCCAATCTACATCCTCGGGTCTAAGAAGATTGAACAGGGGCAACTGTTGTACCCCAAAATTTGTCCTCCCATATTCTTCAAGATTTGCCAAAAAGCATGCTTCAAAAATCTCCCAAGGGTTGCACAGTTCAAGGGCCTCCTAACAGTCAAAAACTAGGGTTTTGGTTCTGACAAAGAAAATGAAGTTTCCAAGGGTCCAATCAAGTCCCACATGCCTATAAAAATGGTCAAGCATCCTCATACCAAGTTTCAATACTTACAGCACAAAATTGCCCAGTCAAAAACCCTAATTGCTCAACAGTCAACTATAGGGGCAAAATGGTCATTTGACAGTCAAAAGTTCAAAATTTTGGTCAACATCTTATTTTGAAGCCACAAACATCATTTGATCAATTCTTGATCATGATTCTCAAAGCATGGCTCAAAAAGTCTCAAGATGCAAAAGTTTCCATATTTGGACAGTTGAAAAAGTCAACTGTAAGTTGACCAAGGCATAACTTCCACATGGTTCATCAGAAAAATTCCATCCAAAGCTCATTTTGAAGATAAAGACATTTCCTACAACTCCTCTTCACACTTCAAGTCCAAGAAATGCTCTCACAAAAAGTTATCAATTTCAACATTATAGGTCATTTTCAAAAGTCAACAAAAAAGCACTTTAAGTCAAAGACCATAACTTGAGATTGGTAAATCAAAATGACATGGGACCAAAGGCATTGGTTAGAGGACTTCAAGACCTTTCCAAAATGTCCAAGAACATGATCAAAGCTTAAAAATTGAGCAAGATATGCCTTGTGGAAGTTGGGAAATTTTTGGGAATTTTGAAAAGTCAACTTTACTTCAAATGCCTCAAAATTGCTAATGGGCCACATTTTCTTCCAAGATTCATCATCCAAAGGCTATGCACGACCATTTGGCCCAAAGGGGATTTATTTCATCATTTTTTATTATTTATTTGAATTTTTAATCACCATTAATTCATTTAATTAAATAAAATATGAAAAAAATACTAAACAAATGTATTTGAATCTTTTTATGCAGCATTTGCTCTCATTGGTTGCTCAAGATTTCGTGCACAACAAAAAAGGGAAGATTTGGTGCAAATTGGCATGATATTCATGTGGAAAAGATTTGAAAATATTCATTGAAAATCAAATATTTCTTTCATCAATGCAAAGGGTTTTGGACTCAATTTCTTACCCTAATCCATTGGCATACATATACTGATCATAACCCTAAAGCTCACAACCTTGAAGCTGCACCCAAACCTAAGAACAAAGTTTGCATTTTTGTCCAAAATTTCAAAAACTGAAAACACCATTCCAAAGCGTTTCAAGGCAAGAGAACAATCCCATTACATTCCTGAGGCCTCAAGGAATGTTTCTGGATCAAAACCACTGCTTCTAACGCAAAGAACTGGTAGAACCATGTCTCACTTTTCATGAAAATACTCATAATCGCATTTTGAATTCATTGCATTTTTCATGTGTTTTTGATGTTGGTTTATACTAATTGAATCATTCTTAAGCTAACCATGTCAGTTAATTGAATCTTTATGCCCTGTATGAGAACCTACCATTAACGTCCTCTAGGTTTTCAGAGGTTCAAATTTGGGGCTTCCTTATTCTGGAAAAATTGAGACACGAGACCAGGGCCATTTGAACCGGAAGCTTCACACGAACTCAATCCATAGGTCGCGCTCAATTTATGAGCAACCAGGGCCTATTCGCTATTTTTTCATGCATCATGTAGTGGGGGTTTAAAACCCCCGCAATCTTGTTTTATTTTTTCAGGAAAATGCAGAACGAGTGGAGAAGAATGTGAGGTGTAAGCCAGCGGTTGGTGCGTTTGAATTTCGCACGAAAAAACACCACTAACCATCGTTTTGCATTATATTGTTTATTTTCCATATTATACACAAAGCACGTAAATGGCACAGTTGGTGGACAAAGCACTTGGTAAGTATTGGGACCTGGGTTCGATCCCCAGGTCCCCCACGTTATTTCAATATTTTTCCTGCTAACATAATTCCATGCAGCGTGTTCTCAAGGGAGTACCATAGACCTCCGTATCTGTGCTTGCCACCTATACCTGAAGATCAAACCAATGGCCTTGATCTGGAGAACTCCATACGCCTTGGTCAATGAAGCCACACGTGACTACCAGAAGTCAAACAGGCCTCCAATGATGGGCCAGATTGCTGGATAATACCTCCAAACTGGGGTCAACACCCCCCAAGTGTTTGTATTTCTTTTCTTCTTCCTATCTTTTTTATTATTTGCTTTAATTTAATTATTTCCTTTTAATTCTTTAAATTAATATTTTCATAACATAAAAAATAACAAAAAAATCAGAAAGTCACAAAATAAAAATATATTTTATTTAGTATTATTTTGTAAATAAACTTTATTAATTAATTTAGTTTTTTTTTTAAATTCTAGGTTTAATTCTAATATTTTTGCAATAAACTAAAAAATGTAGAATTAGGGTTTTATACTTTTATCTTTTTTCTCTTCTTTTATCATTATTAAATATTAATTATTTTGTAAATAAATGGCCATGTAAATAATTAATTAAAATTAGGTCAAATTTAAATATTTTTTCTTAATAAATTAAAAATAGTTAGAACTAGGGTTAATTATCTTTCTTAATTCCATTTAAATTTCTTATTAAAATCCATAAATGCAAAAAACTCAAAAAAATAATTTCCTTTTCTCATTTAACTTAATTAATTTGTTAATTATAATTTAATTTCCTTAAAAGGGTCCAACGCCCTCGCATTCGATCATAATTCTAATTCGCGCGCTTATTTTATTTCCTTTTTTTATGTAATTCTCCCAAAGCCATGTAATAGATTAATTAGGATATTTATCTTTCCGCATTTTATTTATTTTCAAATCGGGTCTTGGATTAATTTGGCGATGTAGACCCGCGCCTTTGTAATAGCGTAGGACTTTTAACTCTCGCATCTTTTAACTGTTAATAATTTGCATGAAAGAATGAATGTCAAAATAAAAACAAAGCGTAGATCACCAATACATGACAAGATAAATATAATTGAAAATGACACACAAATCACACACCACCCCTAGGGTACGTCTCACTGTTGCCTTGCCCCTCGAAAGTTGGTCGTCGAGTAGAGGATGTTTTAGTAAGTCCTCATGTCCATGAACATGGCATGAGGGTAGCTTCTAAGGTGTCTTCCTATTGCTCCGGTGATCACCATGTCCCGAACTCTCGAATTGACCCGAACACCTCCAACGGTGGTGCTACCTACCTCTCAATGGTGGGATGGCACTACTTCAAGGGCATTTACGTAGACGAATTCCTTAGGGTAGGTAGACGACTCTAGATACTTGCTCTAATTTCAAAACAAATCGAAAAAATACTTTTCACACCGACACCTTTCAGAAAGCTTTCGAAAGCAACTTTTCAAACACTCTTGAGGACTGATACAAGAGTCGAACTGAAATCTTCAAACGAAACTTTTTCAAACTCACTCACGATTGAAAAGCAAACACTTTTGAAAACACAAATGAGCAAGTATCTAAGAGCCCATGGATAACCATGGATAGAAAGGGTGCTAACACCTTCCCTTTCTATAAATCTACCTCCCGAACCGAGAGCAATCTCTATAAGGAATTTTTCTGTGCTTTTGTCCTTTCCATTTGGAGAAAATAAAAGACGGTGGCGACTCTTGCTTACCGCGACATTTCGCGAACCAGCGTTAAACAGTCAGTTCCAGATCCACCGATCACAGTTATGATTCGAGTATTGTTTATCTTATATTAGGGTTTGCTACCGTTTCATTTTTATCTTTCCATATAATGCCTATTTATTAAGTAGTAAACAAAATAATAAAGAAAGCCATAAAGTGCAGAAAGTAAATGCGTAAAATAAAGCCCTAGACTATTACAATGCTTTTGGAGAGGTACATAATGGGAAAATGGGAAAACAAAACCTAATTACTATTACAAACTATGAGCAGTTACAATAATTGGAAAAAATTGCAAAAATGATGAACCATGCTAAAATATAACATAGGAAAAGGAAATCGAAAGGGTTTTTTGATGATTTTTCGATAAAAAAAGGTTTAATGATTAACCTAAAAACCTAGATTGATTAATTATTTAAAACCTAAAAAAACCTAATTAATTTTAATTTGAAAACTAAGAAAATTTATTAATTAAACAAAAACTAAACCCTAATTTTGATTAGGGTTTGTGAAAAGTTTTTTTAGAAAAATTAATTGGTCAAAAAAATGGTTTTGGTTTGGTGAACTTAGGGTTTGTAATAAGAAAATAAGGGTTTAAAAAATAGTTATCAGGGCTGGATGTTGAACCCACGCCCTCTACCCTTTCAACCAGCACCTTCACCACCAGACCAGGCGCGAGCCAGTGTCAATGGATGGAAGTCAATGCACTTTGTATACAATCCTACAAAATATGGAAATTTATGGGGGAAAATAACAAAAGGCAGGGATCGAACCCACGCCTTGATAGGGTAATGCCTTAGCGTGCGCGTTTTAACCCTTGAGGTGGTGATACATCCAGTGTTTTAAATGAAATGATTAAAACAAATATTAAACCAAAACGCATGGACCGGAGAGGCTCCGGAGCCCTAGCTCTGGTCATCTTCTCCGGTGAGTGGATTTCTTGTTCCTGCAAAACAACACATATTAGAGATCCAGGGGGACACTACCCCCCTAAATCATACCGTATGAATTTAATGGCATGGTTATTTTTGACTAAAATGAAATGGTTTAGGAGCTATGTAGACAATAACGCAAATCTGTATGAACATGGTGGTTCATGATTTGGCCATTATGGGACTCATTCTTGGGGTTATTCCTGCACCATTAGACTTCATGAACATGTTAGCACAGTTAGTATGTGAAAAAACAACATGAAATAAGAGACATGACAACCATGCAATGTTGGAACCTGTGATACATGTTTGTGGTGTTTCTGGCTTTGAATCGTTGTAAACAAACCAACCTTACCCTATGATGATCTTCTTGGAATCGATTGGAATGGCCGATATGTATTGAAAACGACTGTAAATAGGTTTTGCAAGTTGCCCTATATTTTGAGTATTTATGTGATTTTTGGAAGGTGATGTGGCTGCAAGGTTTTCTTCCCTTTTGATGTTTGAATACATGCAATACATAGGTTGAATTTAGATCAGAATATATGGGCTTGGACTTGTGTAATGAACCTTGTCTTATTTTATCTTATTTTGACTTTTAAAATATTAAAAATCAAAAATAAAATATAATAAACCAAAGGGAGATGTATAAAAAAGTATTGAGGTGCATATGGAGTGTAGAACCCGTTTGGACCCTGAAACAATAGCCCATTAGCCCAAAAAAATCAAGTTTGCCCAATTTAAACTTCATGCATTTGCTCAAAATTTCCCAACTCGCACTGGTCATAACTCTCTCGATTTTCATCTTTTGAAGGTGATCTTGGACTTTTTGTAAATGTCAATATGTCCTCTGCAATATCTATGTAGATCATTTTTGCATTTGGAGACTTTGTCTTGATGTAAGTTGCCTTGACAAAAAGTGTCTTTTTGTTGACTTTTGAAATGACCTATAATGTATTGGTCCATATCTCTCAAATGAAGCATTTTTTGTAATTGATCTTAGAGAGACAAATATGTAGAGAATTGAATTTCCTTCATAATTAGCTTTGGTCAAGGAAAATTTGATGAAGCATGTGAAAGTTATGCTTGGTCAAAGTTCAGTTGACTTCTCCTTAAGAAAATCCTAATTTGGCAACTTTTGACTTTTGATGATTTGAGAGTTTCCTTGATAGGTCATGATCAACCCTTGATAAAATTATGATTATCACATAAAAATCTTTATGTTGACCAAAAATATTGAAGTTTGACTGTATGTTGACCACAATTGACTTTTTCCCCAATATAGTTAATTTTCAGTCATTTGAGTATTTGACAGAGCAAACTTGTGATGCAAGGCTTGAAACTTGTCATGAACATCTTTGGAGACATATAGTGTTGTACCCCCAAAATTTTACCTCTCTTTTCTCAAGACATTTCTCAAGAGTTCTTAAGGGTTTGATCAGACAAGCCCACCTCCTAAGTACTGAGACCATAAATTAGGGTTTTGAGTAAAGTTAACTGATCATTGACTTTTGACCTAATACACAATCTAATGGTTTGAAACATAATCTCAAGGACTTAAACACAACATGTCGACCTAATTTCATGACTCAAATAATATCTCAAGATCAAAAGATTGATAATTGAATTTTTTATCAACTGATGAAAAGTCAACTGATACACAAAAAGTCGAACTTTGATTTTTTTTTGCCAACGTTATATTCCAAAGACCAAAATTCATCAAGACATTCAAAAATATAAAACTTGATCATCAAGAATCAAGAAAGTCCCAAAAAGTCAAAGTTTTCAATACTTAGAAATTTTCTAAGTGTTTTTACACTTGATAATTTCATTACTTCATGACATTTTTTCACCAAGATGCAAGATGATTCAAAGAAAAGTTTTAACATGAAATTTGTAGATATTGATGAATTGCACAACTTTGTATTAGAGGTTTGATGTCTAAAAGATGCTTAGATTTAAATATGCTCATGAATTCATGACATTTTTGTATAAATACTTAGAGAAATTTTCAACAAGTTTGGTCAGATTTTTGTCCCAATTTCTTAGCCAATTTTCATCAAGTTCCAATTTGATTTAGCCAAAGTGGTCAACATGAAAGTTGTAGACAATGTTTCAAGTTTTCCAAAACATCAAATATCATGAATTTATCATACTTGAGCTAGGAGATTCAAAGGCATGAAGTTGGGCATCTTTTCTTGAATTACAAGTCATTTTGGTGAAGAACGCATAATATAATTTGCATGTTATGATGCATAATCTTGCTTTGCAAGCCTTCTAACTTGCAAATCTCACTATAATTTAATGTTTACAAAAACTTTTGAGCTATGGTCCATTTGATTTAAGCATTGTCCAAAGCATAATTCCATTAATGGCACAAAGTTAACACTTCCATTTCTGAAAAGCATGCTTTTGCAAAATGTCAATGCATTGAGCTTTGTAATGGTTATATTTTATTACAAGGAAGCTCAAAAGCATGGATAAAACCCTCTGCATCCAACAACTTCAGAACATGCTTGTACTTGAAACATTGAAACTATGAAAATTCATCTAACTTGGTTTTTCACTTTCAACCAAACCATAACATGCTATCTTACAAATCTAATTACTTCAACCTCCCAAACCTCTTGTCTATAAATAGAGAGATCAATTGTAAGATAAAAGGAGATGAACAAGCCCTCAAACCCCCTTTACTCTTAAAAAACCAGAATTGTCCACAAAACCACCATTTTTGAGCTTTGAAGTCCAAATCTTTGAATCTCTCAAATCTTGCAAGTTTTTCCCAAACAAATAATTCAAATACTTCACATACATCATATAGAAGTTATTCAAACACAAGAAAAACTTATGTATCATCATTATCACCATCCTCCAAACTCAAAAATAGTACCTTGCAACTTGACTTGATTGGAGTGTTTCAGCAACTTTCAGCATAAAGTGAGGATTGGCATAGCTTCAAGAAGGTCCAAGGGAGCTTAATCAATCATAATATTACACCTGGAACGGCTAGAAGAGGCTACATACTTTTCTCCAAGAGAGGTAAGTTTCCTCAAACTTTTATATCTTTATCCATACATCATTTGTTTTTGTTTTCAAAAGAATAAAATAGAACAAATCGAGGCATAAGAGTGAAAATATCCAAAATTAAAAGAAAATGCTTCAGGAGCCCTGACAAGGGTGGCCGTGTCAGGGAGAAAATATGAAAAAAAAGGGTAGGGTAGATGCTGACATGGGTGCTCGTGCCACACGACACGGCCCGTGCCAATTCAGCTGGGACAAGGAAAATGCGCAAGGTGGTAGGACAAATTCTGACACGGGTGCCTGTGTCCGGTGACACGGCCCGTGTCATCCTAGGCATTAGAAATCCTGATTTTGAGATTTTTGCTATGATTTTGGGTCATTAAGGGTACATTGGACATTTTGCATTGCTGGGAATTGACATTAACATCCATATTATTTTCTAAACAATTAAAAACCATTAGAGTCAGGTTTTATTTTAACTTCCCTTAATTTCAATTAACTTAGTCTTCTTTTTTAGGTTTTGTTTAAAATAATTAGTTAACTTTTTTTAGTTAAAACTAATTAGCTTTCTTAGGTTAATGACCAGACTTTGTTTTCTATCAAAAAACTACCAAAAATAATTTCTTCTTCATCTCTATATTTTGTGCATAATTATTGTTATAGTTCATATTCAATGGTTTGTAATAGTAACTAGGGTTTTATTGCTTTCCTCCCCCATTCACAAAATTGTACTCCCCCATTCCCAAAGAGTTGTAATAGCGTAAGACATTTAAATTCCGCAATTTATCGCTTTCTTTATTATTGATAGTAATTAGGGTTTGCATGACAAGACTTAAAATCAACTTTAGACAACCCTAACTCAAGATAAAATAAATTGAATCAAACACACTTTGCACACTTACACCTCTAGGGTAACCCACATGTATTGCCTCAGATAAAATAATCATGTCCCTCAAACGTGGGATGATTTAGCAAAGACCCTCGATTTAAAAGATCATAGTCCCTTGATGACCCTTCAATGTTGCCTTCGGTAAATGATCTTAGTCCCTTACGACAAATTGCTAAAACATCTTACAAGTTGTCTTCTATGACTATACGATGACCCACGTCCGTCCCTCACATCCAATGATATGGCTTTCTACTAACTAATGGTAGAATAGCACTATATAGAGGAGGAGGAAAAGAACAACAACTTTATTTTGAGTAGGTAGAACGCTCGTAATTTCTTGCTCACAAACATTTCAAAACAAACATCTTTCAACACACCAACACTTTCTTGAAATATCTTCAATGTCAACACTTTGTATGCATTCTTATAGAGACGAGAATCATTACAAAGTTTTCCCAACGAAGACACTTTTCAAAATATTTTCAAATAAACACATTCATAAAAGCATTTCAAAAGTGAGCTAACAATTTAGAGCCCGTAGATAACTACAGATGAAAAGGGTTCTAACACCTTCCCTTTCATAACCTACCCCCCCCCCCCCCCGAACTCAAGAAAATTCTCGAAAGGTCTTTCATGTTCTTTTCACCCTTTCCTTTATTGGATAAAAGAAAAGTAGGTGGCGACTCTTGCTATCCTCAACAATTGCAATAAAATGAAAAACACCCAAGTAAGTTCTCCCATCGTATCATAGAACTGGCGACTCTGTTGGGGAGATTATGAAAAGTGGGGTTACCTTAAGAGCTAGATCACCTTTATTGCTTTACTTGCTTGATTTGTTTGCTTTACATTTGTGCGTAATGCTTGGGTTTATTACTTGTAAAGATCCTATACCTGGATCTGGGGCACATTAGGTAAGTAGCAATAGATCGTGGAAACTATGCGACATAGACCGATATGGTTGAAGCGATGGCTACATTAGTGAGACACATTTTTTGGTACCTGTTGTACCCCAAAATTTTCCCTCTCACTTTTATTCAAGATACTATCCTAGGTCTTCTCGAATATTCAATTTGGCTTGGAAGTTGGTCAGACAGATTCTCTTCCTAGGCAGTAAGTCAATAATTAGGGTTTAGCGTTTCTCAAAGGAAACTGATTCATCAAGGTTTCAAATGGTCTTCATAGATCTTCATGTCTCCTCAAGTATGTTCATGCCGAGTTTCAAACCTCGCGTTACAAGTTTGCTCAGTCAATGGTTCAAACGACTGAAAATGACTCCATTAACCCAAAAAATTGACCTTTTTTAGACCAAGTTCAAGCAATTGTAACTTCTTCATTATTCGATATTTTTGAGCGGTTCTTCTTGCGTATGACTCTCCTCGATGTTATCTCCAATTTCTCTTCACAAATCAAGAGTTGATTATGCTTAGAAGATCACCAAAATTCGAATGCGTTAAATGTCACTTCTTGGATTTTGACCTAATCTTAAAACAATTGTCGCCTGATTTCTAAGGTTTGTGATTTCCCCAAATTACGAGATCTTGAGACGATTATTTCTGTATATGGTCATAGGTGATTTTGCACACGATTTTATCTTCAAAGATCGAAAGAAAATTGCATTGGGAAGACTTCGAAAGTCATCGAATCGTTGCAAGTCATTTGTTCGATTTCAAGTGTTCTTAATCATCATTGTTCTTGAAATTGGTTGAGGTTGATGATGATTCTCAAAGCATGATTTGTTTGGCAATGAAGTTCCAGTTTTTAAATATTTATTTTGTTTAGAAATTTGATTGGTGTACAAGACGCATTGGTTATTTGACCATTTTTGTGATTGCTTGAAACCCAAGTTACCAAACCAAGATGTTTTAATCCAAAACATTCAATTGAGAATTGCAAAGTTTAAATAAATTCAAGTTTTGAATATTAAAATTCATTACACCAAATTTATTCAAGGACTTTGTATTTATTACATTACAAATGGAATAATTTACAAGTTTTTGCTTTGTTACAAAGAATCACAATTTTTTTACAAAGGGAGAATATTTATTTTGTGTCTTCAAGTCTCTGTTGCTTCATCTTCAAGTAATCAATCCAAGCTTCGTTTGCATCCACACCTCGTGCCCATGAAACAAGAAAGGAAGGAAGCAAGCATGTGAAAATTCAAGAATTAACTGCTAAAACAAGTTTGATTATTCATCATTAGGGTTTGTATGTGGAATCAGATTTAAAAGTTGCTTGTTTTAATTATAGTCCATCTTCTCCTATTTTGCAAATCACAAGGTTTGGGCCTTGGTTCACAAAAAGGGAAAAGAAAAGTTGTAAACTTTTTCTACTGCAAAATAGCATAAATCCCAAGGTAGCATCACAGCAAACAAGTATATACAGCAGGGCATCACAACAAACAAGTCAAATTGCCAAGGCAGCATCACAACAAACAAGTATATACAGCAGGGCATCACAACAAACAAGTCAAACTGCCAAGGCAGCATCACAAAAGCAGCAGCAATGCAAGCAAATAAAACAAAGGAAGTATAGCAGCAAGTCCAAGGCTGTAAAGAAGCAGCAACGAAACAAATATAGCAAGCATACAACAGTCCAAGCAAGCCTGTAACAATATGGCAGCAGAGCAGCACAAATAAAACAAATTGAAACAAGGCAAAACAGCAAATTAATTTTCTCATCAAACCAAGTGTATCATCACTTTCCTAAGTCATACAAACCCTTCAAATATTTTTGAATAAAAAGAAAATGCTTTATTTCATTGAAAGATGAAAAGAGAAAGATGAAAGAGATATCACCTAGCCTGCATAATAACCCTGTCAATACAGTCCAAAAGTCTGCCAAAACCTGTTGCATAAACAACTAAACAATACAGTCCAAAACCCTGCAAAATGCCAAGGTCAGCCCTGTCTAAACTCATCCTAAGTATTGCACAAAAGAGGCAACTTAAATTATGCACCCAAAGGCCACAAAGTAAGCTAACCCAAAAATATTCAAAGTTATCTGATTCCCCCCCCCCCCCCCACCCACCCCAAAAAAAAAACACAATGGGACTGTATATTGGAGAGAGCAGTTAGCCAAAACAAAAAAAACAATATAACACAAATCAAACAGAACCAACAAACTTCACTGTAAACCTTCAACATACCATTCAAACCAACCTATCAAACTAGACTGATTCAACAGAATTTCCTTCACCTGCTAAACCACAAAAGTCAGAAATCACACAACAACAAACTTCCACAAACCCTTTGTCACGCTCAACTCATAACCGCAACAATCACTCAACCTTAACCGAATCACATTATTCTCTTTTGCAAAAATGCAACCCTCATCAATTCATTCTCAACCACAGCCTCGCGGAGTCAGTAACAAAAAAAACAAATCGAACAACAAATACAGAAAATGTAGGAAGCCGCACAGATCCAATCAGAAGAAGAAACAAAAACAAGATTTGGAACATACCTTAGAAGATGAAAAGAAGAGGTAACTCATCGTTGTTCTTACCCTTTTGCGATTACATTACCGTTTCAATTTGGGGTTTTAGGGTTTCGCTGGGGACGAGTTTAGCTAGAAACGAGAAAGATAATAGAGATAGAGATTGATTCCCCATTAGAACACAGAGGTATTGATCGAGAGGGAGGAAGAGATTAGCGTGAAAATTAGGAAGAGATATTAGGGTTTTCTGTTTTCCCTTTTGAAACAATGACAGCAAGCTTTCTTGTTCTTTTCCCTTCCGTTTCATACATAAGACCGGGTTTGGGCCTGGTTTGATTTGGCCCAACCAAATTTTCAAGTTTTGATTTACATATCAATAGAAGTAAATACATAAATGAGTGGTTGAGTGATGCAGCAATTAAGGAGGTTGTCATATGAAGGTGAAGTCCCAGGTTCGAGACCCTTTGGGGACGTTTTCTTGTTTTTCTTTTTCTGATTACTTCATTCCTTTTTTTGTTAAACAAAAATAAACTATTGGGCTTCAACTAAGCTGTAGCCCAAAACCCAGTAGTGATTTTCTTGCCAACATCACCCCCATTCCAATTTGACACCACCACTCCATTTGCTTTGTTTCAAATATTTAATTTAATTTTACTTATTTCCATTAACTTAATAAATCTTGTTTTGTTAATTAATTTCTTTAATTAATTTAGCTTAATTCAAATTTAATTTAGAAAAAAAAACTTTGTTAATATTTTTACTAATTATTTTATTTTTTAAGTTTTTATTTTGTTTATATTTCTAAATAACAAAAATCCTAAAAGACAAAAAATACATGCATTTGATTTAATTCTTTAGTTAATTAATAGAATAGATTTTTTCTATTTTTCTTTCCAAACTTTTTCAAACAAATACCAAGAATTTTATTTCCATACTTTGTTAATTAATTTTATTTCATAGACTGTTATAATTTTAATTAATCGTTCAAATTCGATTTGGTTGTATTGTTTTCCTATTTTGGACTTTTAATCGCATTCGACTCATCCCCATTTGTAAAAATTGTACCCCCATTCCCGAAAACTTTATAATAGCGTAGAATTTCAATTTCCGCAATTTACTGTTTTCCTTATACTGTATAGTAATTAGGCGTGCATGGCAAGATTCAAAATCAATCGCTAGACAACCCTAATAAAAGAAAAATTAACTTGAATCAAACACACTTTTTCACACGCGCACCCCTAGGGTAACCTCGCTCGTCGCCTCGGAAATACAGTCATGTCCCTCGAATATGGCATGCTTTAGCAAAGACCCTTTGATAAAAAAATTTAAAAAAAGATCGTAGTCCCTCGATGTCCCTCGATGTTGCCTTCGATAAAATGATCTAGTCCCTTACGAAAATTGCTAAAGCGTCTCATAAGTTGCCTTCTATGATTGTACGAACGTCCCCCGCCTGTCCCTTTATATCCAACGATGGGGCTTCTTACCAAATCAATGGTAAGATAGCAACATCTAAAGGAGGAAAATAACATTTAAGACCTTTCGAGTAGGTAGATTCTCTCTTAATTGCTCGCTTGTTTACAACCAAACATTTTACACCAATACTTTGACATTAAAACTTTTTTTTCAAAAAGACTAAAACTTTTTGAATACGTTCTTATAGAAATGAGAACCATTACAAAAACATCTTTTCAAAATCACCTTCAAAAAACACAATACACAAACACCTCTTTGAACTATTTTTCGAAACAACACTTTGTATGCGTTCTCATAGAGACGAGAACCATTGCAAAGACATTTTCAAAATACTTTTAAAAACCACACCACAAGCATATTCAAACAAAAGCAAGTGATCTAGTGAGTAACTAAGAGCCCATGGAAAACCATGGATGAAAAGGGTGCTAACACCTTCCCTTTTCATAATCTACCCTCTGAACCCGATAAGTAATCTCGAAAGGTCTTTCCTGTACTTTTTTACCTTTCCTTTTGGATAAAAGAAAAGTAGGTGGCGACTCTTACTAACCGCATAATTGAGATCAAACCCAAACGACCCAAGTTAGTTCTCCCACCGTATCACAGTACTGGTGTCCCTTGTGTTGAATCAAGGAGAATACGGGGTCGTTGTGTGGTGTCATGAAGCACTAATTGACCGTATAACCTTAGTTGAACAACTTGTCCATTAGAAAGTAGTGAGATAGCTGGCTATGGTGCAAAACTGAAGATTGGTTGATACTCGATATTACACACATTTAGATCAGACTTTCGAGATATTTTGGCTGCAAGAAAAGATTGATTATACTAAAACAATTCCCGGTGAAGAAAGATCAATGATTTTGAGATTCCTTAGAACCCGATTACTTCTTTTAGGATAGGTTGAACCAACTAAACTTCAAGAGGGTACTTACCTATAAACCCCATGCAAGCCTAAACCTAAGGTCATTGTGTGATTTGTTTGTGATTAATTATTCATGACATCATAAACATCGTGACATCATGCCATAGCATTCTCACTAGCCATTTCAAGGATCTAGGAATTTATCTTTGTTCTATTTTGTAGGATATGGATTTCGCTCGTAGAAATACCATCTGAGTCAGCTTCGTAAAAGTGCCTCCTCAACTCAAAGAGTTAGTATCAAGGGTTCCTGAAGATTCTCCCTTCACAAAAAGATATGGTCGACTTCTCAGTTTGGTTACCTCAAGCTTTCAAGAAGAAATTATATGTGTGCTCTTTCAGTTCTTTGATCCTATGCATCATTGCTTCACCTTTCCCGATTACCAATTGGTTCCCACATTGGAAGAATTCTCTTAACTATTAGAAGTTCATGTGCTTGATCAAATACCATTCAACGGTCTAGAGGAAGCTCTAAAGCTTGAAGATATTTCTAAGGCCTTGCATTTGAAGAGATCCGACATTGTAGCTAATTGGGAAACAAGGAGCATAGTCAAGGGTTTTCTAGCTAAGTTTCTGCTGGAAAAGGCTTGATTGTTTTTGGAAGATATGGATTTTCAAGCTTTTGAAGATGCCTTGGCTCTTCTAATATATGGTTTGGTTTTGTTCCCTAATCCGGACCAACTCATAGATGAGAATGTTGTCAAGGTTTTTCTTTCTCGTAACCCTGTGCCTACTTTGCTTGGAGACATTCTACATTATCTTCACACTCGCACTATGAGGAAGCGAGGAGATCTTATGTGTTGCATATCGTTGCTGTCTAAGGGGTTTATTTCACACCTTTTCTCGATCAACATTGAAGAATGAACAAGGCTTGATGTGTTCTCTAAGGGTGATGTCACTTTCTCATTCGGATATTCGTTGGTTTTCTCGATCTCTGGAAGACATTACTATCATTGAACATTGTGGGAAGTTCCCTAATGTTCCACTCTTGGGAATTAGGGGAGGTATTACTTATAACCCTTCACTAGCTCTACAACAATTTGGTTATGCTCGAAGAGATGGTCCTCATGACGCACTTATCCATGGTATTATGTTCGACTATGAGAATAATGCCCAAGTTTATCATCAAAGGTTCGTACAAGCTTGGGGCATGATAAACAGTGTTGATAGAAAGACTTTGGGGCATAAGAACTCCATTACTTTGGAGCCTTATCTCAAATGGGTGCGAGCTTGCGCTCAAAGTCTCATGATGTCATATCCTGCCATCATACCAATAGTTGTGGAGCCTGTTGCTGAGGGGGATGTTCCTTATACTATTCTCCATCCAGATATGCCTACCGACCTCGAAGAATTGCAGAGATCGTGGATTCAGCTCAAGAGGGAACGAGATACCTTTTAAGCTCGATTATATGCAAGCGAGAAGAAAGTGTTAGAGCTTAAAAGGCTTCACGAGGAGCAAATCCTGAATGCCTACATTTCACCAAAGAATAAGTGTCCGTGGGAAACTTGAGTCCTATGTTTTATGAGTCTTTTTTTTTGTTGTCTCTTTGAGACCTTTTGCTTTTTTGTAAGCCCAAGGGGAAATTGTAACTCTTTGAACTTATTAATACAATTGTTACGTTTGTTTCCTTTTTGGCTAGCAAATTTAAATCTCTTAAGGTCCTTGAAAACATTGTATCCACATAGCATGCATCATATCATAAGTAGGTTTTTCGATAACAGGTTTCCTCATATTTCTACTGTTTATTTCAGTATAAGATGGCTCTAGAGCAAACCGTCAAAGATCTGCAAACTCAACACACACAGTTCCAAGAGACTCTCCTCAACTTAGCTAAAGGTCAGCAAGAGATGATGGCACTCCTTGCCACCAAGAAGAAGACCAAGAAGAGGGTTGTCATCCTCAACATGGGAAGAAGGTTCAAGAGGCCTGCCCGACTAGCTTAAATATAAGAGGCTTCTTATGAGGAAGAAGACAATCAATAAGAGGAATCTATAAGCACTAGAGCTAAGGGTGGAAATTACCAAGCTACTGGGGACGAAGATTATTCCGAGGATCAATACCCACTGGCGGATGATAAGTATAAATAGCTCGAAGACCGACTTAAGGCTGTAGAGATCCAAACAATGCATGGTTTGGACTTTGGAGACTTAGGTTTGGTCCCTGGGGTGGTCATTCCCCAGAAGTTAAATGTCTTTGTCTTTGGAAAATACGACGGGATCTCCTGTACAAAGATGCATCTGAGGTCTTACGTCCGCAAGATTCAACTGCACACCGCTAATAGAAAGTTATGGGTGCACTTATTCCAAGAAAGCTTATTTAGAACATAGTTGGAATGGTTCTATCAACTTGAGGGGACTAATATCCACACCTGGGAGGATCTAGCTTCAGCCTTCTACGAACAATACCAATACAATGCTGATCTTGCACCAACTCGTGTGCAGTTGCAGAATATGACTATGGGTTCAAATGAAGGTTTTAAAGAGTATGCTCAAAAGTGGAGGGACCTGGATGAAAGGATGCAGCCCCCATTGATTGACAGATAATTAGTGGACATGTTAATGGGAACCTTGACTGGTCTATTCTTTAAATTGTTGATTGAGAGTTATTCGTCAGGGTTTACTGATTTAATCTTGATTGGAGAGCAAGTTGAAAGTGGAATCAAAAGTGGAAAGATCTCCATGAACTCAACCTCTAATGCTGTAAAGAAACCTTTCGTGGGTAAGAAAGAGACTAATGCTGTTTATGGACAAAGGAGTCGTCTCAAGAATGATCGTCATCATTCGGTAGGAGCTGTATTGATTTCGAACCCAACCCCAGTTCAACGACCACAACAATCAAACAATCAACAAAGACCAGATGCCCCGAGGAGGTAATTCACTAGAATCAATAGGCCACTGTCTCAAGCTTTATAACATTTGTTGAGGGCGGATTTGGTAACACTGTGAGATCCTCCTCCAAACCCCAATACCGTATCTCCCAAATATAACCCAAATGTGAAATGCGCCTATCATTCAAATAGTCCCGGCCAAGATACAAACAACTGCTGGACATTGAAAAACAAGATCCAAGATTTGATTGATAATAAAGTAATTGAGCTTGACCCCCCACAAACCCCTAATGTGATTACCACACCCATGCCAAGTCATGGTAAAGGTGTTAATGTTGTTGACAATGTCTCCTTTGTCTCCACCATCGATGATTTGACTACTCCATTATTGATCATTAAGAAGAATCTGCTGAGAGTCGTTGTCGCACCGGTTTTTAAAATAAATGAATAATGTGACATAAGAGAAGATGTAGTGGTAAAGATTTGAGACTAAGCCATTAATTGACTTATCTCAACACAATGAAGTTGCCGCCTCACTTTATTATTTCCAAAGGGAAATGAGAAAAAAGCGAACAAAACCCACAATGAAATAAAAGATCAGAGATCGAGGTAAGGGGGTTGGTTATGCAAAGGGAATGTATTAGCACCCTAAGCATCTACCTTACTCCGCAGGATCCACTTTTTTTGTTTTCTTTTAAGAGTGTGTTATTTAAAGGCTTACTTGCTAAAGGAAAAGAATGAATAAGTATTTGCACACAGAAGAAAATGAAATGTTTTTTTATTATTTTTGCTCGCCTTAGGTCGTAAGACTTAGTGTCTACGTACTTCCTCGTGCAATGGGAAAGTCGGGGCACCGTAGTTCGGCTAGAAAAGACTTGTATGTTGGTTGATTTTAAACGAAAGGACAAGTCTTCATTGTTAGGAGAGAAATCTCGACTAATGCCTACATGGTGTGGAAAACATGGACCTTGCGTCAGCAAGAGTGAGGGTTTGAGAACGCCTCTAGTACTCAAGTGGAAAAGTCGACACCTTTATAACTATGAGGATAGGAGAATGTTGCTCGTATCAATGAATCATGTCTCATCTTGAAAAAAAGTGTTGAAGGATAAAAGGTGTTCGAGCGCACAAAATGGTTTGAATGAGTTGAAGTGTTTTTGTTAATTTTGAAAGATGTCGAAGTATGATTAAATGAATTGAATTTGTTTAAAGAAAAGAAGTTTTAAAAGAAAAGGCACTCGACAAAGTCGGGGTTTACTATGAAAGTGGTACGATTTTATAAACAAAGAAGATTTTGAAAAAAGATGAAAAAGTTTTGAAAATTAAAGAATGAGAGAAGAGAGTATCCTATGTACATGAGGGTAAAAGGTAAGGTAAAGAGGATCTGAGCGAATAAGAAACCAGTAATTGACATGATAAAGTCAATACAGTGCTCCCACCCCTTTGGATTTAAATCCACAGACAGAAAAATAAGCTAAGAGTATATCATACCTTAGGTGAAAATACATCACAAGCCAACAGCATAAAAAAAAACTCAAACGTAAGATAATACTCCAAGCAGCGAATAAAGCGCATTGAATCACAATACATGAAAATAAATCATGGATGAAGAGAATGTGGATGATGAGAGAAATTAGATAAATCGCAAAGGCGATGGATAAAGCTCATGGTACCGGATAAGATTCGAGATATCAAATAAAGCTCACGATATCGAATAAGAAACCCTGCATCACAAGAGATATACAGAGAAATCTAACAGCATAGGGAAACTTATATGCGTCCGTACGATTTTCAAAAGTTAACTTTAATTAAAATTTAAAATCGCAACGCAGTGAAAAAAATATTTACATAACCTGAATTTATTTAAAAGTAAAATGTAAAATACAATTATTATGTATAATTATATATTTACAATGCTAAATATTAAATCGAAATAGTAAAATTAAAAAAAAAAATACAATAAAAAGGGAACAAAGAAAAAGTAGAGATACGCTATGAGAATGAATTATGAAAATAATTCTTGGAAACCTTCACAATAAACAAACTTGTTAGTAGCATAAGAGATATAAAATGAAATTACAAGAATTAAAATATGTGTTAGTAATTACAAAGTATAAAATTGAAATGAACTTGTATGATGCACATGAACAATTCAAGAACCAAGCAATCAATTATTCAAGTATTCCCATTCACAAGTGAAGCTAAACCAAAGAAAATCAAACTTTTATTCAATCCAATATTCAAAACATGGAAAGTTGAGCTCAAAGCAAACTAAAATCAATCGAACCAAATCTGGGCAGCAACCAAAAACTTCATGAACTTAAAGTCTCAAAACAAACTCAAGACACATTTCAATTCATTAGAAACCGAAAACAAATAGCATGCACCTATGTCGCAAATAAAATTGACTTCAAAGCATGAACTAAGTTTAGAAGTAAGTCATAATCGATTAAGTTGAAACACCGGACAGAAACTATGCATAAACAATCATGTCCCAAAATTTCAATTCAAACATGTATTGAGACAAAAGGAGAATAAATCAATACCACAACCAAGTTTAGCTCATTCCAAATCTACACACTTGAATCAAAGTGAAACCGCCAACATCTCTTGAACATTAACCAAATAACACGGTACCTCAAATTAATTCAAACAAGATTAGTGTCTAACATTAAAACTCATGATAATCCACCATTAGAAACTCAAGTAGTATGGTAATGTCATCAAAACTCATCATTCAAATTAAACCACACAATCAAACTTCAAACTTCAAACAACATGCTCAATATCATATCCCCAAAGTTTTAATTTCAAAATCAAGGTTCCAATCACAAACAATAATCAATATCCTGTTATCACTAATTTAAAAAACTTCAGCAACCATTATTATTAATCAACCATGAACTAACAATAATGTCACTATCATCAAAATTCTAACACAGAAAATTTCTCATTCGGATTTGTCACAATGAATCAATCATCAACACTGCAGAATTCAATTTAATGTACACAATTCAGCTCAAACATCACAGATGGAAAGTGTTAAATCTTACCGACAACACCTAAGTGACGTTGATGGAGGGAGTCTTCGTGAGGCATCCTGCTGAGTTGCACAGAGAGAGAGAGATAGAGAGAGAGAGAGAGATATGCAGAAGTGATGATGGACAACTGGACGGATGTGCTAAGAAGTGATTCGGACGGAGGGGTTGTCGTGGATGTGCGACGGAGATTGACGATGTTGCACGGAAGTTAACGAGTTGTTGTTGGTAGGTGGTGAAAGGTGTTGTTTACGGTGATGATGAGTGGGTTAATAGAAATTGGCGGTTGTACAGCGGAGATAGACGAAGGGAGTATTACGGCGTGATCTGAATTGGAGTATTGAAGGTGAGTTGCGGGTGAATGGAAGGTTGAGGAATCACAGTGAAATATACAGAGGGAGATAGGTTGATGAAGGGGGAAATTGAAGTTGGGAGAGGCGAGTGTGATGGGTTGTGTGAAGAAATTGGTGATACGGGTATTTTGACAAAGAGGAATTGTTGATTGTTTTTTGAAACAGAGGCGGATTGTGTTGCTAGCAGAGACGAGAGGGAAAGGGATAGTTGTTGTTTGAAGAGAGGAGGGAGTTTGTGTTGTTATGAAAGTTGTTTGGAGTTTTGTTGTAACAGTAGCGAGGGAGAGAGATGGATTGGAGAGTTGGTTTATCTTGTTGTTTTTGTGAATGGTAGTGGAGAGAGGGAAGAAGGGGTAGCCGTGGAGAGAGAGGGATGGTTACTGTTTGTGGTGTTGTTTTTGTGTGTTTAACAAAGAATAAATAATTTCTTTAAATAGGAAGAATCAAAAGGAAATGATTTCTCTGATTGCAATTTGCTAGCTCTCTATTTTTTTCATCGATCAGTAACTCTTTCCAACAACCAATACGAACACAGCGTAGTTTAATAAATATTTTTTTATGATAAAAAAGTTCTCTAAAAATAAAAATGACGTAAAAACTTGAAAGTATAAAAATTAATGGAATTAAAAAAAAATTGTTTTTTTCTGAATAAAAAATAGAGACCTAAAATAACTAAAAACGGTAAAATAATGGACAAAAATGTGTCTGAAAAAATGAAATCAATACATTAAAATAAATTAGTTGTCTCAAAGATTAATGAAAAAATATTCAAATGATCAAAATCAAAATAAAATGAGAATTAAAATATCAGGCTGAACAAACATTTACGGTTAAAAATGAGACTTCAAAGTGTACCAAAAAAATAAAACGAGCATACCGTCATAATCTACGCGAAACTCCGATTCATAAAATGATTAGTAAAAGGTGAAAACATGAAATATTTTTCTCGTTAATTTTTCACATAGTATCAAATCGCTTTTAACAGTCTGTCTGTAAAACTGAAATATTAATATTATCGACATATAAACAACTTGGAGCGATACAAGAAAAGAGTAAAGAGATAAAAATGCATGAAAGTGAAATATCGGGTATTTTTTAACTATAAAATGATGCAAACTTCAATTTAAACTGACTTTTGGTCAACTTAAATATGACTAATGATGCAAAATGTGATGAATGAAGATATCTATTAATGATTGCGACCAAATAACAAAATGTGATATGATAATACGACTAAAAAATTTATGGGCGAAATTTAGGGTGCAACAACTGGTTTATTTCCTGGTTGCCCTGAAAGTTTTTGCCATTGTGCTTCCCAAACCAATGGTTGTATGTGGCTGAAGAAAGGTATCCAACGCCTGATTGATAGCCATGAAATTTTGTTTGAGAAAACTCCGTCCATGAAGACTTTACCTAAAAGTATACCTCAAGATGTTTCCATAATCACAATCTCTAACACTTCTATTAGGATCACCTCTAAAGGCCTTATAAAGATTCCTGCTGAGCCAAGAGTGACTCCCCTGATTATCACTACACCAGGGCCAGTCCCCTACTCCTCTGACAAAGTTGTACCCTGAAACTATGGGGCAGAAGTTTATTATCATGGTGTCAAGCAAGAGCCATGGATTGTTTAAAATGAAGATGCTGAAATTACAAACATTGTTGGAACTAGTAAGGTCACTAGGACAGGAAGGGTCTTCTCTCCGGAGATTTCCCCTCCAACAAATAAAACAACACGTATTCGCATTCCTGCTGTTGAGCCAACTACCAATGGCCAAGGTAAGGATAAAGTTACCGAGCTTTCCCTGATGGAGGCACCCCGAAAAGAGGTTACAATTGAAGACCCATCTTGACAAGAGATGGAAGAAATTCTGAAAATCATCTGAAAAAGTGATTACAAAATAGTGGAGCAACTGGGGAAAACACCCTCAAAGATATCCATGTTGTCCTTCCTATTATGCTCTAAAGCACATTCCCAAGCTCTATTGAAGTTTCTGAAGAATGCCCATGTACCTCAAGAGGCCACTGCTGATCAATTTGAGAATTGTGTTGCAAGCCTAATTGCTGATAATGGCTTAGGATTTTTAGATGCGGATTTAACTCCAGCGAGGAAGAATCATAACAAAGCTCTGCAGTTTCTATTGAATGCAAAGGCACCACTCTAACACGTGTGTTAATAAATACTGGGTCCTCCCTCAATGTTTTACCTAAAGGTGCTTTGGACATATTAGACTGTGAAAGGTTGGTGCTGAAACCTAGCGATATTGTGGTGAGAGCTTCCAATGGTTCAAAAAAATGGTCCATGGAGAGGTTGATCTTCCGATCAAGGTGGGATCTCAAGTCTTCAATTCAACTTTCTATGTAATGGATATTCGCCCTGCCTATTCATGCTTGCTCGGACGCCCATGGATTCATGGGGCAGGTGTGGTTACCTCTACATTACATCAAATGCTGAAATATCCAGTAAAAGGGAAAGTTATCACAGTCTATGGAGAGGAAGCATATATGGTCAGTCATTAGAATTCTTTCAAATACATTGAAATGGATGACGAATTCATTAAAACCCTCTATCAAGCATTTGAGGTAATCCATCCAATGGTTGTTGTTACTACTTATGCTACTCCTGAAATCTCTAAAGGTACGCCAAGAATGGCCTCTCTGAAGGATGCTAGGATTGTTGTAGAAGATGGAGGTTGCACTAGTTGGGGACAACTTCCTGACATTCCCTACAAATCTGACAAATTCGAACTGGGTCTTACTTCAAAGGCACAAAAAGAGATTTGACGTGCTCGCACTGGTGGACTGCCTCTTCGTATTAGCAACAATGAAGTCAATTCACTAGAAAACACTGATAGTGATGGTGACCTAGACAGGTGGATCTTCCCAACTGCTGACGGTGGACTCAACAACTGGAAGGCCAAAGACTTCATCTCAATATCCTTTAACCAGGAGTAATTTCTATTTCCTGTTTTTTATTTCTTTAAGAACTTTTTCTGTATAATTTCCTTCAAAATAATAACTTTAAACCATGTGCCTTGCCCGGGGCACAAGGGTCCATTTGTTAAGAGTTTGTCATTTCATATATCATAAGCTCATTTAATGAAAACATTGAACGATTTTGCATTCAAATTTTATGTTCTTTGTCTTTCTTTTACTTTACTGCATTTTTAAGTAGCTAGGCGACCTTACATGCACACACACACATTTGCAGATCCACATCCACTCCGGGTCTCATTGAAAATAATTCTACTATTTCCATCTATGACTTCGAGAATCCAATCTATCAAGCCGAAGACGAAGGTAAAGAAGATTATGAGATATCTGGAGAACTTTCTAGACTCCTGATACAAGAGGAAAAGGTTATCCAACCGCACGAAGAATCGGTTGAAGTAATAAACTTGGGTACTGAGGCAGATAAGAAAGAAGTCAAGATTGACACCAACTTGGAAAACAATGTTAAGAGCAAATTGGTTCAAATGTAACATGACTATGTTGAGGTATTCGCTTAGTCATATGAAGACATGTCGGAGCTCAATATTGATATCGTGGTTCATCGTCTACCAATGAAAGAGGGTTGTTCTTCGATCAAACAAAAGGTTCGTCGCATGCGTCCTGACATGTCTGAAAAGATCAAGGGGTTGAGGTAATGAAACAATTCAATGCAGGTTAATTGGTAGTAACGTCGTATCCCCAATGGGTTGCAAATGTTGTTCCAGTGCCAAAGAAAGACAGTAAGGGTCGTATGTGCATAGACTACAGGGATTTAAATAGGTCAAACCCCAAAGATGACTTCCCACTACCACATATTGATGTCTTAGTTGATAACACTGCTTAACACAATGTGTTTTCCTTCTTGGATGGCTTCTCGGGTTACAACCAAATTAAAATGGCACCTGAATATATGGAGAAAACAACTTTAGTTATACAGTGGGGCACCTTCTATTATAAGGTCATGCCTTTTGGGCTGAAGAATGCAGGCGCAACTTATCAACGGGCTATGGTGGCTTTATTTCATGACATGATCCATCATGAGATAGAAGTCTACATGGATGACATGATAGGAAGATCCCAAACTGAGGAAGAGCACTTTGATCATCTGCACAAGCAATTTGAGAGATTGAAGATATACAAGCTGAGGTTGAATCCCAACAAATGCATCTTCGGGGTAAGGTATGGTAAGCTCCTAGGCTTTGTCGTTAGTGACAAAGGAATTAAAGTCGATCCCGCCAAAGTCAAAGCAATCCAAGAAATTCCAGCTCCTCATATTGAGAAAGAAGTTAGAGGTTTCTTGGGACATCTAAACTACATTGCTCGATTGATCTCTCACTTAATTGCTACTTGTGAGCCACTCTTCAAGCTGCTAAAGAAAGATCAAGTGGTAAGATGGAATAACGACTGCCAAATAGCTTTTGAAAAAATCAAGGAGTACTTGCAAGAACCTCTAATCCCGATGCCACCAATTGAAGGAAGACCTCTGATCATGTACTTAACCGTGTTAGAGAATTCAATTGGGTGTGTGTTAGGGCAGCATGACGAGTCTGGTCGAAAATAGCATGCAATATACTACCTTATCAAAAAGTTTACCGACTGTGAAACAATATATTCACTGCTCGAGAAAACTTGTTACACTTTGGCATGGGCGGCTCGCCGACTAAGACAGTATATGTTGACTCATACCACTCTATTAATCTCTAAGATGGATCCCATCAAGTACATCTTCGAGAAGCGAGCTCTCTCCGGAAGGATAGCCCGATGGAAAATGATCTTAACTTAGTACGACATCCATTACACTACACAAAAAGCAATAAAAGGAAATTGTGTTGACAGATCATTTGGCACATCAAGCTGTAGACGATTACCAATCTATGAACTTTGAATTCTCAGACGAGAATATCATGCTAATTGTAGATTGTGAAAATCCTGGACTGTATGAAGGACCTGAACAAAGATCCTGGTGGGTTATGATTTTTGATGGAGCTTCCAACGTACTGGGTAACAAAATTGGTGTTGTGATCATTTCTCCCTAAGGTTGCCATACTCTTTTCACCGCCAGACTCTGCTTTGATTGTACTAACAATATGGCTGAATACGAAGCGTGCATCTTGGGTCTTAAAGCTGCTATTGACCTAAGAATCAAATTCTTAAGTGTATATGGAGATTCAGCTTTGGTCATCAGTCAAGTTAAAGGAGAATGGGATACAAAACGTCCAAATCTTATCCCTTACAAAGATCTTGTGCTAACATTGATCCCTTACTTCGAAGAGATCACCTTTGGACATATCCTGAGGGAAGAAAATCAGTTGGCAGATGCTCTGGCTACCATGTATTCTATGTTCAAGATCGGATGGGACAATGAAGCTCCCCGAATCACTATCAAAAGATTTGACGAACCTTCACATTACTATGAGATTGATAATGATGGAGTAGAGGATAAGCCTTGGTTTCATGAAGTAAAAAGATATCTTGAGGCTCAGGAATACCCTGAGGGGCATCAATCAACGATAAGAAATTCCTTCGAAGTTTCTCAGCCAAGTTCCTCCTAAGCAATGGGATCTTATATAAGCGAAACCATGATTCAACTCTGCTTCGTTGTGTGGATAAGAAGGAAGCAGAGAAAATTATGGAGGACATGCATGAGGGTATCTCATTCCAGTGGACACACTATGGCCAAGAATATTTTGAAAGTTGGTTACTATTGGTCGACCATGGAAACCAATTGTAATCACCACTCAAGGACATGCCACAAATAATAAATTTATGCTGACAAGGTTCACGTGCCTCTGATTCCTTTGAATGCCATGAATTCTCCTTGGACATTTTCAATGTGGGGAATTGACATGATTGGAGAGTTCAAGCCTACTTCCTCTAATAGACATTTTTTAATTCTCGTGGTCATTGACTACTTTACCAAGTGGGTTAAAGCAACTTCATTTGCCTCAGTTACCAAGAACGTTGTAGCCCGGTTCATCAAGCATAACCTCATTTGTCGTTATGGTACCCCTGAGGGGATTATTGTACCCCAAAATTTTCCCTCTCATTCTATCAAGATTTCCCCTCACAAGACTCTTTGGACTCCAGACAGGATTAGGGTTTGCTCTGCTCAAGACATCTCCTTGCACTGATGACCTGAAATTAGGGTTTGAGTTTGCACAAGGATTTTTGGACTTCCAATGCTCAAAGTGACTTTCATAATTCAAGTGGGACTCCTAAGATTTCCCATACCAAGTTTCAAGCCTTGAATCAAATTTTTACCCAGTCAATTGGACAGTTGACCTAAAAATCAGTTGTATTGGGGAAAAAGTCAAATATGGCCAATTTACAGTCAAACCTCATAATTTTTAATCCACAACAATATTATAGACTCATATGAACCATTTGATCAAGTTTGGACCAAAACTCCTCAAGAAATTTGATCAGATCATCAAAAGGGCAAAATGGTCATTTTTAGGGTTTTGACTGTAGAAGGGCAATTTCTGATTTTTAACCTAGCCAATGGTAAATTGGGTTCAAGAATGGATTCAAGGACTCAATGACATCATCTTGACCTAATCACAAGGTTCAAAAGATCTCAAATGCATTGGATTGACAGATGAATTTTCCAGTCAACTGATCAAAAATCTACTGTACACTGAAAAGTCAAATCTTGACTTTTTGGTCAAAATCAAGTGCCAAGGGTCATTTTTCATCAAGATGTGTCAAAACATGAAACTTTTTCACCAAGAAACCTAATTTTGAAAATTAGGGTTTAAAATGGAAAATTTTCATAACTTAGAAATTTTCTAAGTTATGAAAATTTCTTATTTTTTCCCAACTTTTTCACTATAATGCAATTGGATTCAAACAAAACTTACAACATGAAAGTTGTAGTCCTCCACAGAATATACAACTTTTATTCACAAATTTTTCCCAAAATATGCTTGGATCTCAAGTTATGATTTTGTGAACAAGGGTCCATGAAACTTTTAACTTAGTGAAATTTTGCCCTAGTTTAGGCAGGATTTTGACCTATCTTCATGGCAATTTTTCACATAGTTCTAAGTGAAATCTCAAAATTCATTTCAAAGATGGATTGTAGAGAATATTACAAGCTTTCCAAAATGTCCAAGAACTCTCCAAAATCATTTATGGTTAGGGATAATCGAAGGTTTGAATTTGGAAAAATATTACTTTGGTCCATGGCATTTTTCATGTTGCTACAAGTTGCAAATTATGTCCAACCATGCTTGTACTTGGTTTACAGGTACTTAAACCCTTCCACACTCATAAATTGAATACAAACACAATGGATTAAGGCTTTGTTCTGAGCTTTAGAAGATTACACATTTAATTAATCCATTTTTGGCAAAAAGGCAACAATGCCATTTACATAAAGCACAACTTTTGCAAATTTGTTTCTCTTGAGCATTGCACCAAGCTTTTGCTGCAAACAAAGCTCACTAATATCAGGCAAAGTTCACCAACTTTGTGCATCTAGGTTACAGGCCTGTACAACCTTGGCACGGTCACTTCTCACTTTTTACTTCAAAACCAAGTAATTGTGCAAAAGGTCAACAACACTTGAATTTGATATAACCAAGCTTTGTAAACATTTCAAACAAGTTTCTCACATTACACTAAGCCAGAAACACGAGCTAGAAACTTCTCAAACCTTCTAAAACACCAAAACACAAGTTCTTGTCAAAACAGGGCAGGTTCTGCATTTTGATTTCCAAAGCAAAATCCACTCGTGCATTTTGCTTGCAACCAGTTCCAACACACTCCATACAACATACCTAAGCTATCCCAACCATTCCCAAGTCACTGTAACTCCATTTACACACTTCACCATTTTCAAATTCTGAGTTTGCAGGTTGAGTTCTATAGAGAGATTCAGGCAAGTTCAAAGCAGGCTAAGCATTGGGAAAGCTCAAAGGAACTTCAAGCAAGCTCACAAGTATCTCAGGCCTCACTCACAACCCCTACATTGCCATACTCGAGTTTGACTGAAACAAGTAAATTTCAAACTTCTATATCTCTATTTAGGAATCATTAGGCTTAGGTTTGTGAATAAAAAATGTAGTCCTCATTCCCCTTGAGCTGTACATATACATAGAATTCATTTATGTTAACTGAGCTAGGATTATTTGATAGTTGAACTTTCTGAAAAAACTAGGTCAAGATTTAGGGCCATAGAAATTCTCTCTGGTCTTTGAGAGTTAGATTAAGTTTTTTACATGGTTGAAATCGTGATTGAAAATGCTATAACTTTTATGTTGTGAGTTTTTGATTTAATGCAAGAACAAGAGAGAACAGGATTCGTGTGTGGAGCCATGGTGTGCGCGCGTTCTGGAGGACAGGGATGAAGATGTAATGGGCTGGGCCTGACTTGGCCTTGCTGTTTGCACCCCCTAGCTTGCTCTTTGCACCCCCTTGGCCCATTGTTTTATTTTTTTCATATTTTCCATTTCTATTTTCATTTCTGACTTTTTATTTATTTTTCTAAATATTTAAAATCATAAAAAATATTTTCTTAAATTTTCACATTTTATTTTATTTTTTATTTTTATTTTTAACATAGAAATAGTTTATTAAATAATATACACATTTATTTTCTTAAATAAAAACTTATAATTAATATAAAAATATTATATATCTTTATTTTTATCATTTATACATATAAAATAATATTTTCTCACATATTTTATTTTTTAATATTTTTGTATATATTTTATTTTATTTTCTTGTACATAAATAAATAATTATAATAGATATATTTTCTTAAACCAAAAATTAGGGTTTTTACCCTTTTCAAAAATAATTTTTATTTTCTTATTTTTGATACATTAAATAATTTATTTTACATACATAAAATAAATACAAAAACATTTTTTTGCATATTTATAATATATTGCACATTTAAATATTTGTTAATTTATTATTTGCACAATGAGTTCAATTTGGTTGTAATAGTTGACTTAGAGTTTTATTTTCTTGCAAATATCCCCCTATTCAAACTTGTATCCCCCTCCCCATATCAATGTTGTAATAGTTAGATTTACTTTTACGCACTTTATTGCTTTCAAATATGCATGATAGAAAGATTAGGGTTTGTATGATAAACAAAATCAAAACAAATAGCTTGACTAATACAAGACAAAAAAGCATGAAAAATGACAACACAATGCACACAAGCACCCCTAGGGTTTCATTCACTTGTTGTCTTAAAAATGGCCATGGTATGCATGCTAGGTATATTGGCAAAACAAAATCAAAACAAAAAGATCATAGTCCCTCGATGACACTATCTTGGTTGCCTATACAAAAATGATCTAGTCCCTCAAAAATTTGCTAAAGATACTTAGCACAATTGTTATCATGGTCATACGATGACCCACGCCTGTCTCGTTTAACATCCAAATACAAGGATGTTTACCAAATGCAATGGTAAAACAACGTTGTCAAAGGGTTAAAAATGTGTAGGAAAGACTTTTGAGTAGGTAGGTAGACGCTCCTGGTTACTTGATCAAACTTGCAAGCATCCTTGCTATTTTCAAACACACATCACAACACAATTTTAAAACATTTCCCAAAACAAACTTTCAAACATTGAAACATTTTTCAAAAGACAAACACCTTTGTATACATTCAAACAAGAATCATTACAAAGGTTGCCACAACGATGGCCTCTTTTCAAAATACTTTCAAAACCACACACAAAAGCACCATTTCAAACAATTTAAAAGCAAAAGCAAGTGATCTAAAACAAGTAACTAAGAGCCCATGGAAAACCATGGATGAAAAGGGTGCTAGAACCTTCCCTTTTCATAATCTACCCCCCGAACCCAAAAACAATCTCAAAGGTCTTTCCTGTGCTTTTTGACCTTTCCTTTGGATAAAATAAAAAGTCGGTGGCGACTCTTGATAAACCGAAACATTTGCGAACACAAACGTAAAACCTCAAGTCAGTTCTCCCACCGCATCACAGGGATCATCTCTAACAATGGTACCAATCTCAATAATGCCTTGATCACTGAACTCTGCACGCAGTTCAAGATCAAACATCACAACTCTTCTCCATACAGACCTAAGATGAATGGCACAGCGGAAGTTGCTAACAAGAATATAATGAAGATTGTGCAAAAGATGGTGGTGAACTATAAAGACTGGAATGAGATGCTACCATTTGCTCTTCCTGGATATCGTACTTCGGCATGAACATCAACTGGGGACTCCCACAAGGCGCATCATTCTGCCACAAGGCGACCCCAAGGGAAAATGGACTCCCACTTACGAAGTGTCATTTTTTGTCAATAAAGTATTCTCGGGCGGTGCTATGATGCTAACTACTATGGATGGCGAAGATTTCCCATACCCTATGAACGCGAACATAGTTAAAAAATACTACGCATAAGAGTGACCCGCTAGGTTGACATACCTAGGAAAAAATAAGGGCATCTCGGAGAACCAAAAGGGTTCGGGAAAAAATAAGGGATATATATAAAAGATCATACTCCCGACAAGTCGAAAACCTGAAAGGGCGGCTTGGGAAAAAAAGGGTATCCTGGTGGACTGAAAACCTGAAAGGGCGGTCCAAAAAAAAATTAAGGATTAAAGCGTATGGCTACGTCCCATTGGATCACTACAACCATCTTTATTACCAAGGTAAAAAGTTCAAAAGGTTCAATCAACTTATTCCGATGGCAAAGGACAAGATGTTCGAAGACATATGGGAAATAGCAGAGTTGGAACCCAATGAGATCGCTTCCACATGGCTATATACACTTGTTTTCACTTTGTACTCTTTCATTTTACGGCGATTTCCTCTTACTAGGATTTCCATCTCTTTGTACAAAATCGCCTGTTTATAGGAAAATTATCAATACAAATATACTTTGAAGTTCAAACCTTTTGTTTTTTCTGTTTTTCTTGCAAGAACGTCCAATGATTAAAATTGAATGAGCATATGCATATGAACATGATTAACTGTTAACAAATATATGCAAAAGAACAGGAATAAACATTTACTCAGAACTCTAGAAATTGGGATGACACTCAAGCTGTCTGTAAATCTCCACAGAGTCCCTTTCATAAGATTTTCCCTAATGAAGTCGCCATAGCCTTTTCTATGAGGTTATCCCCACAGAATAATCTTCATAGATAAGGGTACAGTCCCCACAATCTCCCCGACAGATCACTTTAACAAATAAAGGAGCATAACCTCTTCCCCGTCAAATCCCCCACAGAGTCTCAATCAGTACAATTTATGGAAATTTTCTTCCCCAACTGAGTTTTGTTCCTCCAAAGCTGAAGAAAGAGACCCTGCAAAGTTTCTTCTCTTTAGGAAATTCAATTTCCCTAAGAGAGTTAGTTTCCCCAGCAAAGCACTTCTCTATCAACAAGGGTTTATTTCCCCAACTGGGCTTACTTATCCAACAACCTACAAATTCCCCAGCTCGAGTCTATCATTGACAAAATTCTTCTCCCCTAGTAAGGTTGCCACTCCCCCAAGAGAAATTACCACTAACCCCATAAAGTTGCTGCGAAACCTGGAGACCGACCAGATACCAGTTAACTTTATCCTCCCCAGACAAGTTGGAAAATTATCAATCTCTTTTATCCTCAGTCAGGGTATATAAGAATTATCCTCCCCAGACGAGTCTGAAGTTTAACCATCTCTTTTATCCCTAGTCAGGGTGTATAAGAAATGAATTCCCCAATAGAGTAGCGGACGACCAATGTTCCTAAACTCTACTGCCCAAACAAAAATCAATCCATCCCCTGCAGATTTTCCTCAAACAAGTGAACAGGAACCCCCAGCGGAAGCATTCTAGCCAAGATTGAAGATACACACACTCTTCATCCCCAGCAATAGACATGGATTATTTTCCCAGACGAAGATACACTTCAAACAACATTGCATATTCGTTCATCAGAACATATGCATACGAAACACATATAGCACAATCTCATTTTTGAGAGCATCATTATGCAATGCATTACATACATCATGACATTGCATACAACTAACTCTTTACCTTTTCAGGAAAGATTGATCAACAGATAAATATCATCAACAATTTTCAACAGTTCCAGATTAATTTCAGAAACAAGATAGGGAAACTATTTGTGAACAACATTTTGTAGATTAATTCCCGAAACAAGATAGGGCAACTAACTCAACGACCAACCAAAAGAAGGTTCCAGATTAATTCATGAAACAAGACAGGGAAACTATCTGTGAAGAACAAACTGATTATAGATCAACTCCCGAAACAGGATGAGGCGACTATCTACATGAACAGATTGAAGATTAACTCCCGAAACAGGACGGGGAAACTATATTCCTTTCTCTATGGCCAGATAATGATCAATTCCTGAAACAGGATAAGGTGACTATCTTTATCACCAATACAGACGAATATCATCAATCTTCAAACAATTGCAGATTAACTCTCGAAACAAGACGGGGCGACTATCTACATGACGAACACCTCCTTCAGGCATCTGCTGGTTCAGTTTAAATCGCCCAAAGATTTATTCTGATTCTTTTCCAGTAGACACCTTTTTTGGTTCAGATTTATTCTGATTCTTATCCAGCCAAAGACAAAGACAGGCATCTGAAGGGGTGAAAAACACAAGAAGGGGGGGTTGAATTGTAAAACTGAAATCTAAAGCAATGAACACGATATTTTTATCCTGGTTCGTTTAATCTCAAACTACTCCAGTCCACCCGTCAAGGTGATTTCGCCTCTCTCCAACGAGGTCTTAATCCACTATATTCAACTGAATATTAGACTGCTTTAACAACTGCTAAAGCCTTCTTGATTCAAACCACAACCCGGTTTGTCAAGGTAACACTTTCTTACAAAGAGATAAAACTATGTGTGTGGATGTTTTCTACAAAACTGTATCACAACTGTGATGTATACACAAAATGAAGCTTAGAAACTAGATTGCTAAACAGTAATGGAATATCAGAGTATGTGGTTTAGCAAAACTGGTAGAATGAAGATTATGGTTCAGCTTTTGTGCGTGTAGAGATTTTGAGAGCATTAACCATTTCAATCTTCAAAGCCTTGTTTATATAGCACTTGAGATGATGAACGTTGGATGCAATATTCTTGATTCAATGCTAATAACAAGCTTTCCTTTTTGAGCAGATCTTGTCTGGAATGAGGCCGTTGGAATTAATTAGCTTTCAATGCACAGTACCGTTGCTTACTTAACGCAAGTTCTGGCTTGGCTCATTCTGATTCTGCTTCGCTGCTGATGAACTATTGTGTTTCTGTATTAGAGTGTTTGAGCGCAGTCTTGTTCATCAGGCTTCAGCATGTACGTGAGTTGATCATCTGATCTTGACGTTCTGATGTAGCAACTTCTGATGCTGGTGTATGAAATTAAATTCTGATGCTGAATAGATGTGATCTTGCTTATTTCAATCAGCGTATCTGCAAGTCAGAACATAATAATTTTAGGCAGCAGATAGTTCAAACATGAAACATATAAATACTATATCTTTTCACTTTGTTATCATCAAAACTTAATATATAGGGTAGTAGATTCAAACATTGTTCTAACAATCTCCCCCTTTTTGATGATGATAAAAACTAGATATTTTAAATTAAAATAACGTGAAAAGGTATCTGGAATATGTATCAGAATAAGAAGTAAAAGAATAAGGAGTAAGGAAATACTCCCCCTGAGTTTATTACTTCCCTTTGATTATACGTGTTCTTCAGGATCAGATCTTTTTCTTTCTTTGAACATCAGATTATCAGAGTCTTTGACTTATCAGAGAGCAGAGCTTCAGAGCTTTTCTTGTCAGAGCTTTGCTTTGGATCAGAGTATTAGGACGATCAGAACTTCATATTGATCAGAGCAACATTGATCAGAGCTTCTAGTCTTCAGAGTGTCCAGGAGCTTCCTTGTGCCTGTAGACTTCAAACAAAACAGAAAAACATTTCAAGTAATAAAGTTAGAATGTTTGAGAATTTCTGTCTAGTTAGCCGTTATTGATTTAAATATCATTCTTGTTCTCCCCCTTTTTGTCAGCAATCAAAAAGTGTTGGTGAGGTGCTAAAACAATTAAGATCAGAAAAACTAATCATATTAATATAGTTCAGAATCAGAGCAAGGAAATATTACAAAACATAATCAAAACAGTACATCAGAAAATCAGGAAAACATGAAAAAGGTCATGCATGAAAAAAGATTTAAGGTTGAGGAGGCAAGCGTGTGAACAGGCTCTCCAGCATCGCTTGAATCTTTTCAGAAGTCTCATTTTGCTTATGCACCATGCTGACAACAGTGTCAATCTTGCTGTCCTGCACATCCATTCTCTCTTTCATCTTCTGATCGTTTTCATCCATCCGCTGCTGCAGATGTATGTTATTCAGCCTTAGTTCTTCCAGAGTCTGCCTGTCCAAGGCAGCTTGAGAAGCATCAGAAGGAGGAGGCTTCTCAGAACTTTCAGCAACATCCTCTGCTTGACTTTCTTCAGCCTGAATGGTCTTGTCTTCTTCTGATGGTTGCACCTTTGCAGCTTGCTGTTTCTCAGACCAAGGTTCACTGTCCAGAGGGAGCACGTCCTCTTTCAGAAGCATACTTCCAACTTCATTCAGAAGTTTGCTGAAATTTTGTTGTGCCTGCTCATAGTTGATATCCTGCAACTTGAGGGCTTCAGCACGTACCCAAAATCTGAACTGTGACCAGAGCTGATCAGAAGCAGCTGGGTCAATCATCCCAGGACAGACTTGCTTCAAAGAAGAAATCCATTGCAGCACACCTGTTTCAAAATTCAAAATACCAGAGCCAACATCTGGTTCCTTTGGTTTTGGGATGGCAATTTTGTGTTTTAGATCAGCAAGACGGTCAAGACTGGTTAAGTCAATGAAAGTCCTGCTGGGGTTTTCAGAGATTTTCTGAGAGGCTGTTTGTTTTGGAGAATGGGTATCAGAGTCAGATATTTCGATTGGAGTGGGTGGTGTTTTGGGAGTTTTTGGTGGTGTCGATTCTAATGAGGATGGTAACTGGGGCATGAAAACAGTGGTTCCACATGGCAACTGGATTGCCAGCGGTGATGGTTGAGGTGAGTGAGGGTCAGATTGATGAGGAGAAGGGGTTTCAGAGTGGTGAAACTCTGTTTGTGGTGAAGGTGGATTAATTTCTGGTTGGGGAGAGGGAGGTGGAATCTCTGATTGCTCAGGGATCAGAGGTTCTTCTGAGAGTGGTTGTTGTTGTGGTTCTGGTTCTGGTTGTTGTTGTTGTTCTGGTTGTGGAGGAGGAACATTTTGTGGTTTAGAGATTGGTTGAGCAGAGGCATGTTGACGCTCAATATCAGCCAGCACTTGGTCAAGTGCTGTTGTTGTTGAAATTGTTGGTTGTTTGGGTTGTTTGGTTCTAGGTCTTCTGAGTTTTAATGCCTCAGAAGGGTCTTCTTCTTGTATGGTTTCATCAATGGTAGGGATGGGAATTGATATTCTATGAGAGGTTTGAGGAGGGATAGATGCTGGAATAGTAAAAGATTTTGAAATAGGGGCAGCAGATGAAATACCTCTTTTCTTTGGAGTCTGCTGAGATGATCCTTCTGATGGCGCTTTCCTCTTCTTTGTCTTCTTCAGAGTCACTTCTGGTTGGGGTTGACGCAGATCTCAGATATTCAGCTTTAGATCTGTATCATCTGCCTTGTACGCATCTGGGTACCTGAGAAACATCTCTGGTTTGGATTCCATTTCAGAAAATACCAGAAAATCACTCAGAGGCACTCTTCTGCTGGAGATATCAGCAGTGGAAGTAGCTCTGGGTTCCTTCTGAATATTTTCTATCAGCTTCATCTTTTTCAGATTCTTTGCGTTCAGAGGTTTCCCAATTGTTGGTTCAATAGTGCTCAGCTCTTGAGCTTCTATCAGATGCTCAATCAGTCTATTCTCTGTCAGAATATCTGATATCAACCTTCCAAAAGGTATCCAGTCCCTCTTGGTTCTTTCTTCTTCCCTTGTTTCTTTCACACTGGTTCTGAGGTGGTTGAACAGGAAGTGAGCCAGATTGATCTTTACCTTCTGATCAATAAAGTAGATCAGAAACTGCTGATCCACGTTTATGTAATCAGGAGAACTTGTTGGTTTCCTGTGGTTGAAGCACCCCAGAATGATCTTAGCCCATACTCTGCAGTGATCCTTCAGATCTTTAATCTTGCTGCTGGGCATCCCAAGAGTGAAAATCCTGTTAGCTACCACACCTACATCAGCACATCTTTCAGCCATGTCCACACAACGGACGCCACCACCACTTTGACTGATTAGCTTTGCAATGAGATCTTCAGAAATCACAATCTTCTTCCCCATGACAGATGAGATGACTAGGTGTTTTGAAACCTTGGCGTGAATCCAAAATTCCTTGACCAGCGCTGGGAATGTTGGTCCAACCAACCTATCGAAATACCTTTCCCACTTTTGAGCCCTAATTTCTTCAGTTAGGTCAAAACCATTCTCCTTCAAGCTTTCAAAATCAATGATTAACTCAGAGAGCACTTCAAGGTTCTTCACCGGAGTGAGGAGAGTTCTGAGCGGCACTTGATATTGCTCAGAAGTTGCTTTCTTCTGATTACCTGCAGAAACGCTGCTGGAGGATGCCATTGTTCACACTAAAAGGGTTTTGAGAATGAATTGAAGAAAAAGGTTTGCAAGAGATGAACTCAGAAATATGCAGAAAAATCTTGAGTGATAGTGAGAAAGCGTAAAGAATAAGAATGAGAGATTAATGTGCTTAAATAGAGTTTTCAAAACTATTTTGAAAAGATAAACGTTTTTAAGAGAGAGAAAAATCATGATTGCCATTTAAAAGCATGATTACTTTTCATTAAATGCTTGCTGATTTTGGGGGATTTGAGAAAGATACTTAAAAACGGTTACCAGACATGTGTCTCAATGCACCCAATCAGCGCTTTGCCTTCTCAGAAGCGTGCACGCGTTCTGCTTCAGAGATATGCTGATGATTGGATGACACTTGTTTGATGTAGTGATCAGCACGTCTGTCTTTGAGATTAGACTCTCAGATCTTTAGACTTGCATCTGATACAATCTGCATGTTCTATCTTTCTGAAAGGAGATTGATCAGAAGTTCACAGTAAAATAATTACATTCTGAAAGTAAATATATGGAATTAAAACATTTTCACTCTGGGCATACTTTCATGCTGAGATGTTTCAGAATGAAATTAAACCTATCTTCTGAAAGGGGTTTAGTAAAGATATCAGCCCATTGATGGTCTGTATCTATAAATTTTAAGTTCAAAATACCTTTCTGAATATAGTCCCTAATGAAGTGATGTTTTATTTCTATATGCTTAGCCCTAGAATGTAAAATAGGATTTTTACTTAAGCAAATAGCAGAAGTATTATCACAAAGTATAGGAATGTTACTCTCAAAAATCTGGAAGTCTTCAAGCTGACTTTTCATCCAGAGCATTTGTGTGCTACATCCTGCTGCTGCTATGTACTCAGCTTCTGCTGTTGACAGAGCAATTGTTGATTGCCTTTTGCTGGACCAAGAGATCAGATTTTCTCCCAGAAACTGGCAGCTTCCAGAAGTACTTTTACGTTCCACTCTGTCTCCAGCAAAATCAGCATCACAGTAGCCTACTAAGCTGTAATCACTAGATTTTCTATAAAACAAACCCAGATTAGTAGTACCTTTCAGATACTTGAAAATTCGCTTAACAGCTGTTAAGTGAGATTCTCTAGGATCTGATTGGAATCTAGCACAGATACAAACACTGAATAATATGTCAGGTCTTGAAGCAGTCAGATAGAGGAGAGAACCAATCATACCTCTATAGACTTTCTGTTCTACGCTTTTGCTTACCTCTTCTCTTTCCAGAATGCACGTGGGATGCATTGGAATCTTTGATGGCTTACATTCTGACAGGTCAAATTTCTTCAGAAGGTCTCTGATGTATTTGCTCTGATGAATGTAAGTTCCTTCTGGAGTTTGATTGATCTGAATTCCCAGAAAGAATTTCAGTTCCCCCATGAGGCTCATCTCAAATTCTGCCTGCATACACTTAGCAAATTTTCTTCCAAGAGAAGGATTAGTAGAACCAAAAATGATATCATCAACATAGATTTGACAGACTAAGATGTCACTCTTAACTGTTTTACAGAATAGAGTAGTGTCCACTTTCCCTCTGGTGAATTCATTTTCAAGCAGAAAGTTACTTAGCCTTTCATACCAAGCTCTGGGAGCTTGTTTCAGACCATACAGTGACTTCTTTAGTTTGAAAACATGTTCTGGATGTTTTGTATTTTCAAAACCTGGGGGTTGGTGAACATAAACTTCTTCTTCTATATAACCATTTAAGAATGCACTTTTGACATCCATCTGATACAGAGTGATGCCTCTATTAACAGCAAATGAAATTAAAAGTCTGATAGATTCTAACCTGGCGACTGGGGCAAAGGTTTCTGTATAGTCTATCCCCTCTTGCTGATTATAACCTTGTGCAACCAGTCGTGCCTTGTTTTTGATGACTTCACCTTGTTCATTTAGCTTGTTTCTGAACACCCATCTTGTTCCAATGACGTTGAATCCTTTTGGTCTGGGAACGAGATCCCATACGTCGTTTCTGGTGAATTGATTCAGCTCTTCTTGCATTGCCAGAATCCAGTCATTATCCAGAAGTGCTTCATCAATAGAAGACGGTTCAATCAGAGACACAAGTCCCATAAGAGTTTCTTCAGAGTTTCTGAAGCTTGCTCTTGTTCTGATTGGATCTTCCTTTCTTCCTAGGATAGTGTCTTCTGGGTGATCCAAGCTGCTTCTGGGTAATCTCTTCTGAGGTTGATCAGCAGCTGTTGTAGGATTTCTAGCAGTGCTCCTTTCAGACGTTGAAGGAATGTCTGTGTTGAGAGCTTCTGATGACTTGTCTTCAGAACCTGCAAATTCAATTTCTATACCTGCAAAAATTTCATTCTGCTTTGACTTTTCAGAGTCAAGCTTGTCATCAAAACGAACACTGATTGATTCTTCCACAATCTGTGTTTCTGTATTGTATACTCTGTACCCTCTTGAGCGTTCAGAGTATCCTAACATAATACACTTCTGTGCCTTAGAGTCAAACTTGTTCAAATAATTCTTTGTATTTAATATAAAGCAAGTACATCCAAATGGATGAAAATATGAAATGTTGGGCTTTCTGTTCTTCCACAATTCATATGGAGTCTTTTCCAGAATAGGTCTTATTGAGATTCTATTCTGAATGTAGCACGCTGTGTTTATTGCCTCTGCCCAGAAAGTCTTAGCAACGTTTGTCTCATTGATCATGGTTCTGGCCATTTCTTGCAATGTTCTGTTCTTTCGTTCTACAACTCCATTTTGTTGGGGAGTTCTAGGACAAGAGAAATCATGCAGAATGCCTTTGTCATTAAAGAATGACTCAAAATCTTTATTTTCAAATTCTCCACCATGATCACTTCTGACTTTAACGATTCTAAGATCCTTTTCATTCTGAACTTGGTTACAGAAGGTAACAAACACAGAGTGTGACTCGTCCTTGTGTCTTAAGAACTTTACCCATGTCCATCTGCTATAGTCATCTACGATTACTAACCCATACTTCTTACCACTGACTGAAGCAGTTTTAACTGGTCCAAATAAGTCAATGTGCAGAAGTTCTAATGGCTTAGAGGTAGAAACAACATTTTTGGATTTAAAAGAAGGTTTTGCAAATTTGCCTTTCTGACATGCTTCACACAGAGCATCTGAATTGAACTTCAAATTAGGAAGTCCTCTGACCAGATTGAGTTTGTTAATCTGAGATATTCTTCTCATACTAACATGCCCCAATCTTCTGTGCCAGATCCACTGCTCGTTGTTAACAGACAGAAGACACTTTACATTCTGACTCTTTAGTTCAGAAAGTTTAATTTTGTAAATGTTGTTTTTCCTCTTACCATTAAACAGGATAGTCCCATCTTTCTGACTAACAGCTTTACATGATTTTTGATTAAAGATTATATCATAACCGTTATCACTTAATTGACTTATGGATAACAGATTATGCATCAATCCATCTACTAGCAGAACATTATTAATAGAGGGAAGATTTCCATTACCTACAGTTCCAGAGCCAATTATCTTTCCCCTTTGATTGCCTCCAAAGCCAACGTGGCCTCCAGGCTTAAGTTCCAGGCTTTGGAACATATGCCTTCTTCCCGTCATGTGTCGTGAGCAGCCAGAGTCCAGGTACCATGACTGGTGTTGTACCCCAAAATTTGCCCTCCCATTTCCTCAACATTTTCTCATCACAAGACCTTTGAAGATCAAGATCCAGTTAGGGTTTCCTCTGCTCAAGGCTTCTCCTTGCACTGTGGACTCAAATTAGGGTTTGTGTTTGCCTAAGGATGCTTTGACCTAAAATGCCTAAGATGACTTTCATGCTTCATGTTGGACTCCCAAGTTTACCTATACCAAGTTTCAAGTCTTGATTCCAAGTTTTACCCAGTCAATTGGACAGTTGACCTAGAAATCAGCTGTATTGGGGAAAAAGTCAAACTGTGGCCAATTGACAGTCAAACCTCATGAAATTTGATCCACATCAACATTATGAACTCATATGAACCATTTGATCAAGTTTGGATCACAAGACCACAAGAAATTTGATCAGATCATCAAAAGGGCAAAATGGTCATTTTTAGGGTTTTGACTGCACAAGGGCAATTTTTGACTGTTTGACCTAGCCAATGGCAAACCAAGCTCACATATGGCCTCAAGGACTCAATGGAATTATCTTGACATGTTCATCAAGCTCAAAAGATCCCAAGTACACAAGATTGACAGTTGAATTTCTCAGTCAATTGATCAATTTTGACTGTATACTGAAAAGTCAAACTTTGACTTTTTGGTCAAAATCAAGAGTCAAGATTCATTTTTCATCAAAACATTCCAAATCATGAAACTTGTTCACCAAGAAATCTCAAAATGCAAATTAGGGTTTGAAAATGGAATTTTTCATAACTTAGAATTTTTCTAAGTTATGGAAAACCCTAATTTTTTCCCAACTTTGCCCCATCTTTTCACCATGATCCATTGGGATTCAAACAAAAGTCAAAACATGAAAGTTGTAGCTTGTTGCATAATCTACAACTTTGATTCACAAAGTTTTCTCATTTGAAGCTTGTATCTCAAGTTATGATTTTTTGAATAAGGGCACTAAACCATCTTTTAACTTAGTGAAATTTGACCTATTTTGACAAGGTTTTCTACCCTACTTCAAGGCCACTTTTCATACCCTTCCACTTGGAATTTTGATTTGCATTTCAAAGATGGATTGTAGTACACATTCCAAGCTTTCCAAAATGTCCAAGAACTCATCAAACAACCTCATAACTTGAGAGATTCAAATTTCACAAGTTGGCAAAAATTCACTTTTGTTCTTCATCAAGACATGTTCACAAACTTGCAAATTTGAATTCAGTTTGCTTTATGCTTAATTACAGGTCCTTGAACCAATCCATACTCAATAATTTAATGCATATTCTTTGTACTAAGACCAAGTTCTTTGAGTTCAAGCTTTGTCTAATGGTTTAATCCTAAATTAGATAAAGTAAACTATCCATTTTTGCAAAAGTTCACTTTCTGTCAATTTGAAAATCAAACAAGTACAAGCTAAATCTGAATGGCACAAGATTATGGACAAATTGCTCTGATCAAGAGAAGATTATGCAGCCCATTAGGAGGTCCCCTACATGCCTAGAACATCAACTTGCATTTCTTTGCTTCACATAGAAGAAACATCCATAACTCATGCCAACTCTCTCTTCAGCTGAGAAACACAAGAACAAAGTTGTCAAACACATTACACACAACATATCCAAGCTAACACACGAGCTTTTGACCTCCAATACACCCTCCATCTCAGAATCATCCTCAAACTGCACAAACAGGGGTGCCCCTGCAGTTTGAGTGCAATCTCTCAATCCCTTCGAGCATTTTGATCAAAACCTGTTCCTCTACATTCCTTATAACCTATGCAAGCTATCCAGAAGCTAAGGCACGATCTGTAGTTGCTCTAACCACTTCCACCATTTTCACATCTTTGACTTGCAGGTGAAGTTCTACAGCTTGATACAAGAAGGTTCAAGACAAAGTAAGCATTGAAAAAGCATCCCTGGACCTCAAGGAAGCTTTTCCAATCATTACATTGCACTGAAAGTCTCTCATTCTCCACATAGAAGTTCAACTGCACAGGTAAAAGTTTGAATTCGTATCTCTCTTATTAGGCATCTTTAGTCTTAAGTTTGTGAAGAAACAAGGTCCTACTCATAGCCCTGAACATGTACATATCTTTACATTTCATTTCTTTTGCCTGAGTAGAGAGAATTTGAAGCTCGAAAATGGTAGAAAAATTAGGTCAGAAAAGAGGGGGAGAGAAATTCTCCCTCATCTTAGAGAGATAGGTCAAGTTCTTTATATGGTTAGAACCGTCTCTTCATGCTGAACATTTCTTGTGTTATGAGTTTTTGCTAAAAAGCCAGGAATCAAGAGTTAGAAGGAACTGAACATGGCGCGCGTTTTTTTCAAATAATCTGTGCTGGAGGTTGAAGAAGGAGTGAAGTGGGCTGGGCCTGTGCTATTTTGCTTTTCACACCATTTTTTTGGTTTACACCCCCCTGAGCCCATTTGCTTATTTTTAAACATTTTTGACTTTTTCTTTTTTGATTGACTTTGTTTATTTTTTCTCATGACATTTAAAAATTAAAAATATTTTTTTCATCATTTTTTGCATTTATTGCATATTTATTTGTTTATTTTCTTAGTTTGTACATAAATATATATATATATGATTATTAGAATAAAAATGTTAAAAATAATGTAAATACAATTTTATTTTTATTTACTTTCTGAAAATAGCTCACACAAAAAAATACTTTTTATTTTATTAAAACATTAAAATATTTATTTTGTGTTTAATACATATTTAGGGTTTTATATATTTATATATGTGATTATTAACATGTTTAAGATAAAAATATAAAAAATACTTGATTTTCCATTTTATTTAATATTTGATACAAAATACCTTTTTTCACAATACACTTCATTTTATTTTATTTTTATAAATAATAAATAAATAGTAAAGTTAAATTAGATAATAATACCTTTTCTTTAAAAAATTAGGGTTTTTTACCCTAAGTTCAAAATACTCAAAAAAATAAATACATTTTTATTTTCTTTTCCCTTTTACATAAATAATATTTTCTCATACATATAAAAATTTTCTTTTTGCATTTCACATATTTATTTAATTTACATTTAATTATGCATTATTTAAATTGCAAATATTCAAATGTTGTAATAATTTAGATTTAAATTCTTGTCAATATCCCCCATTTGAACATTTGTACCCCCTTCCCATATTTGGTTTTGTAATAGCTTAGTAATTTTAATTTCGCACTTTATTGCTTTCTAATAATAACATGTTAGAATTAGGGTTTGTATGCGAAAAACGATAAAAAATAGTTTGACCTAATACAAGATAAACAAGCATGAAAATGGACACACAAATCACACTTGCACCCCCTAGGGTATTCCACTTGTTGCCTTCAAATAAATGGGCCATGTTGCATGTTAAACTTCTTTGGGCAAAACAAACAATTTGAATGATCATAGTCCCTCGACAAAACTTTTCAAAACAAACAATTTGAATGATCAAGTCCCTTAGAGAATTTGCCCAAAGACATTTAACGTCGTTGCAATTATGGTCTAAAACGATGACCCGCGCCCGTCCCTTTCACATCCTAACACAAAGGTTGCCCACCAAATACAATGGTGGTGCAAACTTGTTAAAAGGGTTAAAGTATAGCAATAATCTTTTGAGAAATTTAGGAGTAGATAACCTCTTAGTTACTTGAATCAACTTAACAAAACACTTGCCTAATTTCAAAACCACAATCCACAACACTTTCAAAACAAAAAAACTTTCAAAACAAAATGAAAACCTTTTCAAAAGACATACATCTTTGTATACATCCCCACATGGATCATTACAAAGGTTGCCACCACATTGGCCTCTTTTCAAAAACATTTTCAAAACCCACACACTCAAGCACCATTTAAAACAATTGAAAACAAAAGGCAAGTGATCTAAGCAAGTAACTAAGAGCCCATGGATAACCATGGATAGAAAGGGTGCTAATACCTTCCCTTTCTATAATCTACTCCCCGAACCCAAGAAAACATCTAAAAAGGTTTTTGCTGTGCTTTTTAACCTTTCCTTAGGATAAAATAAAAAGTCGGTGGCGACTCTTGCTAACCGCAACATTTGCGAATACAAACGCAAACCTCAAGTCAGTTCTCCCACCGTATCACAGAACTGGCGACTCTGCTGGGGACAACTTTTAAAGTGGAGTAACCTTAGGGTTTAGATCACCTTTGTTTTCAATTGCTTGCTTTGTTTGCTTTTACATATTGTGGGCTTTGTATCGGAGTTTTATAGATCCTAACCCGGATCTGGGGAAACCCTTTTTAGGTAGCAACAAGGCTGTGAGGGAACTGTGCGGGGTATACCGACATGGTTGAAGCAGTCTGCTACGTTGATGTGGCACTTTGGTGTGTACCGGTAACCCTTGAGTTCAGTCAAGGAGAGTACGGGGCCACCGCGTGGTGTCATGAAACATCAACTGACCTTAGGAACCTTAATTGAACCATCTTGGCCTTTTAGGGGTAGTGAGATAACTGACTTTGGTGCAGTCCGAGGTTGGTTGATACTCGATACTACACTCAATTGAGGTTTGCTTTCCTGGAATATTTCGGTCGCCAGTTCAGTGGCTAAATCGAAACGATGAACAATGAAAGCAATCCAGTGATATTGGGACCTTTAGAACCCGGTTACTTTTGATAAGACAGGTTGAACCCACCAAGCTTCAAGAGGGTAATACCCAGACCCCATGCAAGCCTAAACTCTAAGGGTTGGTGTGACTTGTGTGCCTTACCATGTTTTGCCTCTGTGAATGTTTATAGTGCATTTAATCATCACATCATTACATCATACAAACATCATGAGCATTGACTAACCATTTCAAGGGTTTCGAATCTTCATCTTTGTTCTTGTTTTATAGGACATGGAAACTGCTCGCAGAAAGACAATTCAGATTAGCCTTGTAAAGATCCCTCCTCAGCTTAAGGAACTTCTGTCCAGGATTCCCGAGGGTTCTTCATTCAGTGAGAGACATGGAAGACTCATCAACTTGGTTAACACCAACATTGAGGAGGACTTGATAAAGGTCCTGTTCTAATTCTTTGACCCTCTGCATCACTGCTTCACTTTTCCGGATTATCAGTTGGTGCCTACATTGGAAGAGTTCTCCCGACTCCTGAAGGTCCCTATCCTTGATCGACTACCCTACAACGGTACGGAAGAGGAGCCCAAGCTTGAAGAGATTGCTAAAGCCTTGCACTTACAGACATCTGACCTCAAAGGACATTGGGAAGTTAGAAGTGGTATCAAAGGGTTCTTAGCCAGATTTCTGTTTGAGAAAGCTCAAGAATGTTGGAACTCTCTTGACCTACAAGCTTTTGAAGAAGTTATGGCCCTCCTTGTCTATGGTTTGGTGTTGTTCCCTAACCCAGATCAGCTTATTGATATCAGTGCTGTCCAGATCTTTATGACCAGGAATCCTGTACCTACACTGTTGGGGGACATCCTTCACTCATGTTACACTCGAACCATGAGGAGAAGGGGTGTCCTTATGTGTTGCACTCCTCTCTTGGGAAGATGGTTTATTTCGCATCTTCCACAATCAGTTTTGAAGAACGAGCGGGGTTTGAGATGGTCACAACGGTTAATGACTCTCACGCATGCAGATATACATTGGTGCCCTAGGTCTAGGGAAGACATCACTATCATTGATCGTTGTGGGGAATACCCTAATGTTCCTTTATTTGGAATCAAAGGAGGTATCACCTACAACCCATGCCTGGCTTGGAGACAGTTTGGTTATGCTCGGAAGGATGGCCCTCATGACATGTTAATTCCTGACATAGTTTTCGATTTCGACAACGATACTCAAGGACTTCGTCAGAGATTTATCAGAGCTTGGAGGATGCCAAGTAGGATAGACAGCAAGACATTGGGGCACCGGAACTCCATCCCGTTGGAACCTTACCTCAAGTGGGTACGAGCCCGCTCCCAGAAGTTAGTAATGCCTTACCCTCACATGCTACCTGTAATCAAAGAGCCAGTCTTGGAAGGAGAAGCATCCTACACCATTCAACATCCCGACATGCCCACCTCCTGGGAAGAGATGCAGAAGAGCTGGATCCAACTTAAGGAAGAACGGAATTCTCTTGAGACCAGTCTACATGCTAGTGAAAAGAAGGTCCTGGAACTCACCCGCCTGCTGCACGAGGAAAGGAATCTCAACACCTACATCGCGCCAAAGAGGATGCGCAATGTCTTTTTACCTTAAGGAGTTATTTTGTAATATTTGGCCCATGAGGCATTTATGTACTAACGAATTCCTCCTTATTAATATGATGTGTGTTCCTTTTTGTCTACAACAAATTTTGAATGTTCTAAATCCTTGAATGCATTGCATACATACGCATTCCATTGCACCATATGCATAGCAGGTACCCTATTTCACAGGTTGCTTAATTTTTCGCTGTTTGTGTGCACAGTCATCATGAATCCAGAGTCCTCCAGTGAGCAAGCAATCAAGGCCCTTCAGGCCCAAAGTGCACAGTTTCAAGAGATGGTCCTAAGCCTAGCCCAAGGTCAGCAAGAGTTGAAGACTCTACTCCTGAAGAAGAAGAAGAAAAAGAGGACTGCATTGTTCAACACCGGACGCAGATTTGGGAACACACTCCACAATGAAGCTGATCCAACCACTTCTTCTGCTGAGAAAAATAGTCCCCAAGGGGGAGGAGCTCCTAGTCCCGCAGTCTCCGACAACGAGACGGACTATAATGACGAACAGTACCCACCTGTTGCTGACAGATACAAACAATTGGAGGACCGCTTGAGCGCCATGGAGATTCAGAATGTGCCGGGACTGGATTTTAGAGATTTGGGGTTATCTTCTGGGGTAGTCATTCCACACAAGTTTAAGGCGCCTGCCTTCGCCAAGTATGATGGGGTCTCCTGCCCAAAGCTGCATCTGAGGTCGTATGTAAGGAAAATCCAACCTTACACGGCGGATAAGAACCTCTGGATTCACTTCTTCCAAGACAGCCTCTCGGGGTCTCAGCTTGAATGGTTCTACCAATTAGATGGAACTAGCATCCGACACTGGGAAGATTTGGCAACCGCATTCTACAAACAATACCAATACAATTCTGATCTCGCTCCTACACGTACCCAACTTCAGGGTATGTCTCTAGGAACGGGAGAAGGGTTCAAAGAGTACGCTCAAAAATGGAGAGATTTGGCTGGCAGGGTGCAGCCTCCATTAACTGATCGAGAGTTGGTTGATATGTTCCTTGGGACGTTGTCTGGTCCGTTTTTCAATCATTTGGTTGGTAACTCCTCCGCTGGGTTCACAGATTTGATATTAACGGGAGAGAGAATTGAAGCTGGCATCAGGTCAGGCAAGATACAAAAGGCTGCCTCTACAAGTGCTGAGAAGAGGCCGTTTAAGAAAGAAGCAAGTGCCGTCTATGGTCCTAGAAGACAAGTCAAGCCCGAAAGTCGCCAAGCCGTCAATGCTTTGGTCATCTCTAAACCTGTTGCTGCTCCTCAGCAGTACAATCAACAAAGAAGTGAAAGGCCCAAGAGGCAGTATACCCGATTAAGTATGACATTATCTCAAATTTTACCCCAACTGTTATCCACCAACCTGGTGACCCTCAAAGAAGCTCCTAAGGTCTTCAACACTGCGTCTCCTAAATACAACCCAAATGCCCGGTGTGCTTATCATTCTGATAGTCCCGGGCACACTACTGATGATTGCTGGGCCTTGAGAAACAAAGTGCAGGATCTGATCGACGCGAAAGAAATTCAGTTTGAAGCGCCGGAAAGACCAAATGTTGTAACGGCTCCTATGCCCCAGCATAGGGTAAATGCCATTGAGGAAGAAGTGTACGCTGTTTCGGTAGATGAAGTTGTTACCCCTCTGAAGACTGTTAAGAAGAACCTACTGCGGGCCGGTTTATTTCCGGGTTGCGGCGAAGGTTGCCCATTCTGTGCTGTTTCCCCATCTGATTGTCCCTTGATAAGGTTAGGCATCCAAGGCCTAATGGATAGCAAGGAGATTCTATTCAAAAAGACTGCTGTTCATTTGGTTCCGATGAAAGAAGTTTCCGTGATTACCATCTTCAAAAATCCAATCAAGGCTCCCCCGAAAAAGCCTATTCAAATCTTGACAGTTGCGCCTGTAATCATTACTATTCCAGGACCCCTCTCCTACGTGTCTGATAAAGCTGTCCCCTGGCATTATGGGGCAGACGTGTATGTAAATGGAATCAAGCAAGAATTCGACGCTAGTGCCAGTATCTGCGATATCACTGGTCCCGCTAAAGTCACCCGCAGTGGCAGGCTCTTCTCGCCTGACATTGCGCCGCCCGCTATTCGAAAACCCCTCCTCATAAAACCTGCAAGTTTACCTAGTCCTGTTGCTGATCAAATTGCATCCCCTGCTGCCGAGTCATCAAATGCTCGGGGCAAAGGGACTGAAGAAGAGCCTGCCCGGATGGAGGCACCAATACCCGTAAGTGCTGAGGCCTCCCGACAAGAAATGGAGGAGATTCTGAAAATAATAAAGAAAAGTGATTTTAATGTTGTCGAGCAATTGGGACATACACCCTCCAAGATCTCCCTGCTCTCCTTATTGCTATGCTCCGAGGCTCATGCTAAAGCCTTGATCTCATTTCTCAAGACGGCCCATGTGCCGCAAGAGACGTCTGCAGTCCAGTTCACTGACTGCATAGCGAATCTGACAGCGGACAACGGCTTGGGTTTTTCAGATGCTGACCTGACCGCAAAAGGGAGAGACCACAACGATGCCCTGCATGTCTCTATTGAATGCATGGGCACTACTCTGGAACATGTATTGGTGGACACTGGTTCTTCCTTGAATGTTCTTCCGAAAAAGGCTTTAGATCGTCTGGATCATGAAGGCCTGGAGTTGAAACCCAGCAATATCATCGTCAGGGCTTTCGACGATTCCAAGAGGATGGTTCATGGAGAGGTTAACATCCCTATTCGTGTGGGCTCTCAAGTGTTTGACTCTACCTTTTATGTGATGGATATACGTCCATCATACTCTTGTCTGTTGGGTCGACCTTGGATCCATAAAGCTGGGGCAGTGACCTCCACCTTGCACCAAAAGCTGAAGTATCCCGTCAGGGGGAAGATCGTCACTGTGCGAGGAGAAGAGGAGTATATGGTGAGCCATTTGAATTCCTTCAGGTACATCGAGATGGACGGAGAGTTCATTGAAACCCCCTTTCAACATTTCGAGGAGGTACATCCAATTTCAGCAGCTGTAGAGACAATGGCCGAAGAGAATGATTCCTTGAAGATGGCTTCCCTAAGGGATGCCCGGGCTGTGGTTCAGAAAGGCAATTGTGCACACTGGGGTCAGCTTCCTGACTTCACTCAGAAGAACGACAAGTTTGGGCTAGGCTTTACTGCAGAGGCTCAGAAAGCAGTGCGCAAAGAGAAGATTGGAAAGGCTCCGGTGTTTATTTCCAGCTCAAGGGTGAACGCTATTGAGGAAGATGTGGAGGAAGCTGAGTTTGATAGTTGGATCTACCCGACTACTAGCGACGGACCAAGCAACTGGACAGCAAAGGATTTTACCCCTATCACATTTGTCACGCAGTAATTAATTTCTTTTGATTTCCAAATTTGTAACAAACAATATGTTAAAACTCTGTTGGCTCGGTGTCCTACCCGGGGCATCGTAGCTCCATTTGTGAGGGCTTTTTGTATGACATTTTCATATATCATCAATCAAAACATTGGACATTTGTTGCATTTCAAATCTTGTGCTCTTTTTCTTTCTGTGTTATACATATTGCAAAACAGCTATATTTACACACACTCACTTATACAGGTTTCAATCCACTCTGGATCTCACCGGTAACAGCTCTGCTACCGCCAGTTATGACTTCGAAAATCCGATCAACTTGGCCGAAGACGAAGGTGAAGATGATTGCGAAGTGCCTGGTGAGCTCGCAAGACTGCTACTCCAGGAAGAGAAGGCTATTCAACCACATGAAGAGCCTGTGGAGACAATTAACCTGGGTACTGAGACAGATAGGAAAGAGGTCAAGATCGGTGCCAATCTAGAGCTCAGCGTGAAGCAACGATTGATCCAGATGTTACAGGACTACATGGTGATCTTTGCTTGGTCTTATGAAGATATGCCTGGTTTGGATGCCGACATTGTAGTTCACCATTTGCCGACCAAGGAAGATTGCCCTCCGGTAAAACAGAAAGTTCGACGGATGCGTCCAGAGATGTCTGAGAAGATTAAAGCCGAGGTGATGAAACAGTTTGATGCGGGTTTCCTTGCAGTAACTTCTTACCCTCAGTGGGTTGCCAATGTTGTGCCAGTGCCGAAGAAGGACGGTAAAGTCAGAATGTGTGTCGACTACAGGGATTTGAACAGGGCCAGCCCCAAGGATGACTTCCCCCTACCTCACATTGATGTCCTTGTTGACAATACAGCTCAACACAGGGTGTTCTCCTTCATGGACGGCTTCTCAGGGTATAATCAGATCAAGATGGCTCCTGAAGATATGGAGAAGACTACATTTGTAACTCAGTGGGGGACCTTCTGTTATAAGGTCATGCCATTCGGATTGAAAAATGCTGGGGCAACCTATCAGCGTGCCATGGTTGCTTTATTTCATGATATGATCCATCATGAGATTGAAGTATACGTTGATGACATGATTGCAAGGTCTCAAACTGAGGAGGAGCACCTTGATCATCTGAGGAAGTTGTTTGACCGACTCAAGTTGTACAAGCTGAGATTGAATCCCAACAAATGCACCTTCGGGGTGAGGTCCGGAAAATTGCTAGGTTTCATTGTAAGTGATAAAGGTATTCAGGTGGACCCTGCCAAGGTAAAAGCCATACAAGAGATGCCGACTCCAAAAACAGAGAAAGAAGTCAGAGGTTTCCTAGGACGACTGAATTACATTGCCCGATTCATCTCACATCTAACTGCTACTTGTGAGCCAATCTTCAAATTACTGAAGAAAGACCAAGTAGTACGCTGGAATGATGAATGTCAGGCCGCCTTTGAAAGGATAAAGGAATATCTCCAAGAGCCACCCATTCTCATGCCACCGGTGGAAGGAAGACCTCTGATACTATACTTAACAGTGCTTGATAATTCAATGGGGTGTGTGCTGGGGCAGCATGACGAGTCTGGCCGAAAAGAGCACGCTATTTATTACTTGAGCAAAAAGTTTACCGACTGTGAGTCTCGTTACTCACTGCTTGAGAAAACTTGCTGCGCTCTTGTATGGGCTGCTCGCCGGCTGAGACAGTATATGCTGACTCACACTACTTTATTGATTTCAAAGATGGATCCCATAAAGTACATATTTGAAAAGCCTGCTCTGTCTGGAAGAATAGCGAGATGGCAAATGATCTTAACAGAATATGACATCCAGTATACAACTCAGAAAGCAATTAAAGGAAGTGTATTGGCTGATCATTTGGCACACCAACCTGTGGACGATTACCAATCATTGAACTTTGATTTTCCGGACGAAGACATCATGGTGGTAACTGACTGTGAAGTACCTGGACCGGATGAAGGACCTGAGGAGGGATCCCGATGGTCTATGCATTTTGATGGAGCCTCCAATGCTTTGGGTAACGGCGTCGGCGCTGTAATCATATCTCCCAAGGGGACTCATACTCCACTCACCGCCCGATTATGTTTCAGCTGCACCAACAACATGGCAGAATATGAGGCATGTATCATGGGTTTACAAGCTGCAATCGATTTGAGGATCAAGTTTCTAAGTGTCTTCGGAGATTCCGCTCTCGTGATCAATCAGATCAAAGGCGAGTGGGATACGAAACACCCGAATCTCATTCCTTACAAGGAGTATGTGTCGATCTTGCTCCCTCACTTTGAAGAGATAACTTTTGAGCATTTCCCCAGAGAGGAGAATCAGCTAGCGGACGCACTAGCCACGATGTCTTCAATGTTCAAAGTTAAATGGGACAATGAGGCTCCCCGAATCATAATCTGGAAGTTGGATGAACCAGCATACTGCTGCGAGCTCGAGGCTGAAAAGGTGACTGAAAAACCCTGGTATCATGAGGTGAAGAGGTACTTGGAAGCTCAGGAATACCCTGAAGGTGCGTCTGTCAATGATAAGAAGTTCATGAGGAGGTTTGCTGCAAAATTCTTCCTCAGCAACGGCATTCTCTACAAGCGGAATCATGATTCAACTCTGCTGCGTTGTGTGGATAAGGCTGAAGCTGAGAAAATCATGATGGAACTGCATGAAGGTACATTTGGAACCCATTCCAGTGGACACACCATGGCTAAGAAAATCCTTCGGGCAGGATATTTCTGGTCCACAATGGAAGCCGATTGTTACCAGCACTCCCGAACTTGTCATAAGTGCCAGATCTATGCTGACAAGGTGCATATCCCTCCAGTTCCTTTGAATGTCCTAACGGCACCTTGGCCTTTCGCAATGTGGGGCATCGATATGATCGGTGAGATCCGACCGACGGCATCCAACGGGCATCGCTTCATCTTGGTAGCGATCGATTACTTCACGAAGTGGGTTGAGGCAGCTTCCTACGCGACGGTAACCAAGAGCGTCGTGGCACGTTTCATCCGGCATAATCTGATCTGTCGGTACGGCGTCCCGGAAAGAATCATTACGGACAACGGTACCAATCTCAATAACAAAATGATCACTGAACTCTGTGAGCAATTCAAGATACAGCACCACAATTCTTCTCCCTACCGGCCGAAGATGAATGGGGCTGTAGAGGCAGCCAATAAAAATATCAAGAAAATTGTGCAGAAGATGACAGTGACCTATAAAGATTGGCACGAGATGTTACCGTTCGCTCTTCATGGGTACCGCACCTCAGCAAGGACATCAACCGGGGCAACTCCTTTCTCCTTGGTCTATGGCATGGAGGCAGTCTTGCCGATCGAAATCCAGATACCCTCTCTCCGGATAATGAAGGATGCAGACTTGAATGAAGATGATTGGATCCAGACTCGACTTGATCAATTAAATCTGATTGACGAAAAGAGGCTCACTGCTATCTGTCATGGTCAGACGTATCAAAAACGGATGATCAAGGCATTTAACAAGAAAGTCAGACCGCAAGAGTATCAAGTTGGGGACCTGGTAATCAAACGCATCATCCTTCCTCAAAGTGATCCCCGGGGCAAATGGACCCCTACATACGAAGGGCCATTTGTGGTTAAGCGTGTGTTCTCAGGAGGAGCCATGATCCTAACCACCATGGACGGTGACGACCTTCCTCACCCCGCCAATGCAGACATAGTGAAAAAATACTACGCATAAATAAAAAACCCGCTAGGTTGACATACCTAGGCAAAAATAAGGGCTTCCCGGCGAACCAAAAGGGTTCGGGCAAAAATAAGGGATGAAATGAATAAAAAATCTGTACACCCGGCAAGTCGAAAACCTAAAAGGGCGGCTTGGGCAAAAAAGGGTATCCCGGTGGACTGAAAACCCGAAAGGGCGGTCCAGGCAAAAGTTAGGGATAAAAGCGTAACACTATGTCTCATTGGATCACTTCGCATCCGGAATTCGGCATCAACTATCTGGCTCCAGATTTCGACATTGACCAATCAGCTTCATCTTCAAATTAAGCAGCAAAGCGATGAGACGTTCGAAGACATAAAGGCAATAGCAGAGTTGGAACCCAGTGGGATTGTTCACATAGCTGTTTTGTTTTCTTTTTCAAATTGTAAACTCTATACTTTTTGGCAATGTCCTCTTACTAGGATGTCAGCCTCTTGTACAAAAAACGCCTATTCACAGGCAAAATTTAAATCAATACAAATTCGCTTGTTCATACAAATTACCATTGTTTTCCTTTTTTCTGTTTTGTCTTGCGAAGAACGTCCAATGATCATTTTTGATATATGCATTTGACATTAAATTGCTGATTCATAAATATTTGCATATAAAACAAGAGATTAATTACAGGTGACATCAAAGACAGGGGCAATGTGGAGTTGTCTAATGCAGTCTGGTTGTTTTGTCCGCCAAGGCACCAAGGTAGGTTCAACTGAAGAATGTGGTCAGATCATCTCAATTCCCCGCAGAATAAAACAAGATGCGACAATACTTTCCCCAAGCGGAGTTGATTCCCCGTTGATCCTGAAAAGGCACAACATTCCCCGGCAGGTCTTAAAGCTCATCCCCAGTAGATTCTGGAAGCTTATTCCCTACAAAGTACGGACGTCTCGCCCGAGTTTTATTCAGAGTTATTTCCTCACAAGGACTTATAACTGGGTTATCTTCAGCTAAAAGCCACGGAAGACCGCTCTCGGCAAAGTTCCTTCAATCCCCAGCGAAGTCTATCCTTAGCATTCCCAAGCAGAGTTTATATTCAGAGTTCCTCAGCGGAGTTTATCATCATTATCCTCAGCGGAATCCGTCATTAAAGTCCTCAACAGGCCTCTCATCAAAACTTCGGCCAAGTATCTCTTCCACAGAGCAGCTTCCCGGCCGTTCGTCAAGGATTTATTTTCCTAAGATGGAATTACACTCATAAACATTTCACATTTTCATACATCTCGCTTACATACATGGTGAAACGCATACAACATCTCATGTTGAACATCATGACATCATGCATATCATACATCATGACATTGCATACAACTTACGTCTTTGCCTTTTCAGGAAAAAGACAATCTCAAAAGCGACTACCTTCAACTGTCACAATTCCAGATTCGATACCTGTATCTAGCCAGGGCACATCTGAGAGTGATCAGTTTCTAGACTCGATTCCTGTATCTAGCCAGGGCACGTCTAAAGAGTTCGAAGACTCGATTCCTGTATCTAGCCAGGGCACGTCTAAAGAGTTCGAAGATTCGATTCCTGTATCTAGCCAGGGCACGTCTAAAGAGTTCGAAGATTCGATTCCTGTATCCAGCCAGGGCACATCTATCAACTACAACAGCTCCAGATTCGATTCCTGTATCCAGCCAGGGCATATCTGTTGACCACATTTCCAGATTCGATACCTGTATCTAGCCAGGGCATATCTGCATAAGGAGACTGAAGATCAAACACCTGTAACAAGCCAGGAAAACATCCGTCTTTCTTAAATACACAAGTTCTCGCTAAGGAATCTCTTATGCGATCAACACTTCCAAATGGCATCTATAAGCCCATTCCCGACAAAGTTCTGTCACTTCTCCAAATGGCATCTATAAGCCCATTCCCGACACCACATTGTTGAGACTCCAGCATGCGAGTGCAAATTTCCGGGCACTCTAGTGTCCAATCTCCTTTTACCCTCGAGTCACGAAAGGCAAACTTGCCAATCTAACTCTTCAGGTCCAAGAAGATTGAACAGGGGCAACTGTTGTACCCCAAAATTTGCCCTCCCATTTCCTCAACATTTTCTCATCACAAGACCTTTGAAGATCAAGATCCAGTTAGGGTTTCCTCTGCTCAAGGCTTCTCCTTGCACTGTGGACTCAAATTAGGGTTTGTGTTTGCCTAAGGATGCTTTGACCTAAAATGCCTAAGATGACTTTCATGCTTCATGTTGGACTCCCAAGTTTACCTATACCAAGTTTCAAGTCTTGATTCCAAGTTTTACCCAGTCAATTGGACAGTTGACCTAGAAATCAGCTGTATTGGGGAAAAAGTCAAACTGTGGCCAATTGACAGTCAAACCTCATGAAATTTGATCCACATCAACATTATGAACTCATATGAACCATTTGATCAAGTTTGGATCACAAGACCACAAGAAATTTGATCAGATCATCAAAAGGGCAAAATGGTCATTTTTAGGGTTTTGACTGCACAAGGGCAATTTTTGACTGTTTGACCTAGCCAATGGCAAACCAAGCTCACATATGGCCTCAAGGACTCAATGGAATTATCTTGACATGTTCATCAAGCTCAAAAGATCCCAAGTACACAAGATTGACAGTTGAATTTCTCAGTCAATTGATCAATTTTGACTGTATACTGAAAAGTCAAACTTTGACTTTTTGGTCAAAATCAAGAGTCAAGATTCATTTTTCATCAAAACATTCCAAATCATGAAACTTGTTCACCAAGAAATCTCAAAATGCAAATTAGGGTTTGAAAATGGAATTTTTCATAACTTAGAATTTTTCTAAGTTATGGAAAACCCTAATTTTTTCCCAACTTTGCCCCATCTTTTCACCATGATCCATTGGGATTCAAACAAAAGTCAAAACATGAAAGTTGTAGCTTGTTGCATAATCTACAACTTTGATTCACAAAGTTTTCTCATTTGAAGCTTGTATCTCAAGTTATGATTTTTTGAATAAGGGCACTAAACCATCTTTTAACTTAGTGAAATTTGACCTATTTTGACAAGGTTTTCTACCCTACTTCAAGGCCACTTTTCATACCCTTCCACTTGGAATTTTGATTTGCATTTCAAAGATGGATTGTAGTACACATTCCAAGCTTTCCAAAATGTCCAAGAACTCATCAAACAACCTCATAACTTGAGAGATTCAAATTTCACAAGTTGGCAAAAATTCACTTTTGTTCTTCATCAAGACATGTTCACAAACTTGCAAATTTGAATTCAGTTTGCTTTATGCTTAATTACAGGTCCTTGAACCAATCCATACTCAATAATTTAATGCATATTATTTGTACTAAGACCAAGTTCTTTGAGTTCAAGCTTTGTCTAATGGTTTAATCCTAAATTAGATAAAGTAAACTATCCATTTTTGCAAAAGTTCACTTTATGTCAATTTGAAAATCAAACAAGTACAAGCTAAATCTGAATGGCACAAGATTATGGACAAATTGCTCTGATCAAGAGAAGATTATGCAGCCCATTAGGAGGTCCCCTACATGCCTAGAACATCAACTTGCATTTCTTTGCTTCACATAGAAGAAACATCCATAACTCATGCCAACTCTCTCTTCAGCTGAGAAACACAAGAACAAAGTTGTCAAACACATTACACACAACATATCCAAGCTAACACACGAGCTTTTGACCTCCAATACACCCTCTATCTCAGAATCATCCTCAAACTGCACAAACAGGGGTGCCCCTGCAGTTTGAGTGCAATCTCTCAATCCCTTCGAGCATTTTGATCAAAACCTGTTCCTCTACATTCCTTATAACCTATGCAAGCTATCCAGAAGCTAAGGCACGATCTGTAGTTGCTCTAACCACTTCCACCATTTTCACATCTTTGACTTGCAGGTGAAGTTCTACAGCTTGATACAAGAAGGTTCAAGACAAAGTAAGCATTGAAAAAGCATCCCTGGACCTCAAGGAAGCTTTTCCAATCATTACATTGCACTGAAAGTCTCTCATTCTCCACATAGAAGTTCAACTGCACAGGTAAAAGTTTGAATTCGTATCTCTCTTATTAGGCATCTTTAGTCTTAAGTTTGTGAAGAAACAAGGTCCTACTCATAGCCCTGAACATGTACATATCTTTACATTTCATTTCTTTTGCCTGAGTAGAGAGAATTTGAAGCTCGAAAATGGTAGAAAAATTAGGTCAGAAAAGAGGGGGAGAGAAATTCTCCCTCATCTTAGAGAGATAGGTCAAGTTCTTTATATGGTTAGAACCGTCTCTTCATGCTGAACATTTCTTGTGTTATGAGTTTTTGCTAAAAAGCCAGGAATCAAGAGTTAGAAGGAACTGAACATGGCGCGCGTTTTTTTCAAATAATCTGTGCTGGAGGTTGAAGAAGGAGTGAAGTGGGCTGGGCCTGTGCTATTTTGCTTTTCACACCATTTTTTTGGTTTACACCCCCCTGAGCCCATTTGCTTATTTTTAAACATTTTTGACTTTTTCTTTTTTGATTGACTTTGTTTATTTTTTCTCATGACATTTAAAAATTAAAAATATTTTTTTCATCATTTTTTGCATTTATTGCATATTTATTTGTTTATTTTCTTAGTTTGTACATAAATATATATATATATATATATGATTATTAGAATAAAAATGTTAAAAATAATGTAAATACAATTTTATTTTTATTTACTTTCTGAAAATAGCTCACACAAAAAAATACTTTTTATTTTATTAAAACATTAAAATATTTATTTTGTGTTTAATACATATTTAGGGTTTTATATATTTATATATGTGATTATTAACATGTTTAAGATAAAAATATAAAAAATACTTGATTTTCCATTTTATTTAATATTTGATACAAAATACCTTTTTTCACAATACACTTCATTTTATTTTATTTTTATAAATAATAAATAAATAGTAAAGTTAAATTAGATAATAATACCTTTTCTTTAAAAAATTAGGGTTTTTTACCCTAAGTTCAAAATACTCAAAAAAATAAATACATTTTTATTTTCTTTTCCCTTTTACATAAATAATATTTTCTCATACATATAAAAATTTTCTTTTTGCATTTCACATATTTATTTAATTTACATTTAATTATGCATTATTTAAATTGCAAATATTCAAATGTTGTAATAATTTAGATTTAAATTCTTGTCAATATCCCCCATTTGAACATTTGTACCCCCTTCCCATATTTGGTTTTGTAATAGCTTAGTAATTTTAATTTTGCACTTTATTGCTTTCTAATAATAACATGTTAGAATTAGGGTTTGTATGCGAAAAACGATAAAAAATAGTTTGACCTAATACAAGATAAACAAGCATGAAAATGGACACACAAATCACACTTGCACCCCCTAGGGTATTCCACTTGTTGCCTTCAAATAAATGGGACATGTTGCATGTTAAACTTCTTTGGGCAAAACAAACAATTTGAATGATCATAGTCCCTCGACAAAACTTTTCAAAACAAACAATTTGAATGATCAAGTCCCTTAGAGAATTTGCCCAAAGACATTTAACGTCGTTGCAATTATGGTCTAAAACGATGACCCGCGCCCGTCCCTTTCACATCCTAACACAAAGGTTGCCCACCAAATACAATGGTGGTGCAAACTTGTTAAAAGGGTTAAAGTATAGCAATAATCTTTTGAGAAATTTAGGAGTAGATAACCTCTTAGTTACTTGAATCAACTTAACAAAACACTTGCCTAATTTCAAAACCACAATCCACAACACTTTCAAAACAAAAAAACTTTCAAAACAAAATGAAAACCTTTTCAAAAGACATACATCTTTGTATACATCCCCACATGGATCATTACAAAGGTTGCCACCACATTGGCCTCTTTTCAAAAACATTTTCAAAACCCACACACTCAAGCACCATTTAAAACAATTGAAAACAAAAGGCAAGTGATCTAAGCAAGTAACTAAGAGCCCATGGATAACCATGGATAGAAAGGGTGTTAATACCTTCCCTTTCTATAATCTACTCCCCGAACCCAAGAAAACATCTCAAAAGGTTTTTGCTGTGCTTTTTAACCTTTCCTTAGGATAAAATAAAAAGTCGGTGGCGACTCTTGCTAACCGCAACATTTGCGAATACAAACGCAAACCTCAAGTCAGTTCTCCCACCGTATCACAACTGGTGTTTCTGACTTGCAGCTAAAGATATCTGCAACATGTATTATTTTATCCTTAGGTACCCAGATTTTCTTGGGTCCTGATTTGTTAGTTTTACCAAAACTCTGGTTGAATTTTGGTTTCACAGAGTGCTTACTGCTAGTATATTTGATATCATGTGTGTGACCATACACAAAGTGTGAATTTAGAGGAGTGTGTTTAATGGTTAAGTCCATGACATTCTTTGGTGTAGGAACCTTACCTTGGTATCCTATTCCTTTCCTGCCGTTTCTGCTAACTCCATAGATCATTGAAGCCATTCTGCTTCTATCTATGCTTTTAGCTAGGAACTTCTGGAAACTATGATCATACTCCTTGATGATCTCATCAGCGTTGCTGGGAGTTTCAGAAATTGGTTCCTTCTGAGAGTTTTGTAAAGTGTTTTCTAATTTTGAAATCTTATCTCTCAGCTCAGAATTTTCCAATTTGAGACTCTCAGACTTATTAGAGTCAGATTCAAGATTCCTTTTCAGGTCTCTGAATTTAGCTCTAATTTGCTGATAACGTTCCAGAATCTCATTGAGGCTTTCAGCAAGTTCAGCCTTTGTAAAGTTAACAGCGAAGTTAGGAAATACCTCTTCTGTGTCTGATTCTGAGTCTGATTCAGAAGCTTCACTATCTTCTGAAATGTTAGCCATGAGAGCTATGTTTGCCCTTTCATCATCTGATTCTGAGTCAGCTTCAGACGAGTCAGAGTCATCCCATGTGGCCATGAGACTTTTCTTCTTCTCTCTTCCAAACTTCTTTTTGGGCTTTTCCCTCTGAAGCTTTGGGCAGTCACTCTTGTAGTGTCCTTGCTCATTGCACTCATAGAAGATGATGTCTTTGGTGTTTGGCTTTTTGCTACTGGAAGAGCCTTCAGATCTTCTGTATCCAGAGGAAGAATCTGTCCTTCTGTATCTGGAAGAAGACTCGTTCTGATCAGATCTTCTGGGATTCCTGAACTTCCTTTGTCTTTGCTTCCACAGTTGATTTACTCTTCTGGAGAGAAGAGAAAGTTCGTCTTCTTCTGATGATGATCCATCAGATGTTTCTTCAACTGCCTGCAAAACTTTAGACTCAAATTTTCTGTTAGATTTTAATGCTAAAGGCTTACCTTGCTTCTGAGGCTCATCAGCTTCTAGCTATATCTCATGACTTCTGAGGGAGCTGATAAGTTCCTCCAGAGTGATTTTGTTGAGATCTTTAGCTAGCTTCAGAGCAGTAACCATAGGCCTCCACTGCTTGGGTAAACTTCTGATTATTTTCTTGACATGGTCAGCAGTAGAGTACCCTTTGTCCAGAACTTTGAGACCAGCTACCAGAATCTGGAATCTAGAGAACATAGTTTCAATGGATTCAGATTCTTCCATCTTGAACGCCTCATACTTCTGAATGAGCGCCAGAGCTTTTGTTTCTTTGACCTGAACGTTGCCCTCATGCGTCATTCTGAGAGAATCAAAGATGTTCTTTGCTGTGTCTCTGTTGGAGATCTTTTCATACTCAGTATAGGAGATGGCACTGAGGAGGATAGTTCTGGCCTTGTGGTGATTCTTGAAGTCACGCTTTTGTTGATCAGACATTGATTTTCTATCAATCTTCTGACCACTTGCATTCACAGGGTGCGTGTATCCATCTGTCACCATATCCCACAGATCAGCATCATGTGCTAGAAAGAAGCTTTCAATTCTGTCTTTCCAGTAATCAAAGTTTTCTCCATCAAAGACTGGAGGTTTGCCACTGAATCTGTCTCTGCCCTCATTATTGTCATTGCTGATGTGAGAATTGTTTCCTGCCATTGTGTTTTTCTGACGCTGGATCTTGTACTGACACGGTTAAGTGTTTTAGCTCAGAACCAGGCGCTCTGATGCCAATTGAAGGGGTGAAAAACACAAGAAGGGGGGGTTGAATTGTAAAATTGAAATCTAAAGCAATGAACATGATATTTTTATCCTGGTTCGTTTGATCTCAAACTACTCCAGTCCACCCGTCAAGGTGATTTCGCCTCTCTCCAACGAGGTCTTAATCCACTATATTCAACTGAATATTACAGACTGCTTTAACAACTGCTAAAGCCTTCTTGATTCAAACCACAACCCGGTTTGTCAAGGTAACACTTTCTTACAAAGAGATAAAACTATGTGTGTGGATGTTTTCTACAAAACTGTATCACAACTGTGATGTATACACAAAATGAAGCTTAGAAACTAGATTGCTAAACAGTAATGGAATATCAGAGTATGTGGTTTAGCAAAACTGGTAGAATGAAGATTATGGTTCAGCTTTTGTGCGTGTAGAGATTTTGAGAGCATTAACCATTTCAATCTTCAAAGCCTTGTTTATATAGCACTTGAGATGATGAACGTTGGATGCAATATTCTTGATTCAATGCTAATAACAAGCTTTCCTTTTTGAGCAGATCTTGTCTGGAATGAGGCCGTTGGAATTAATTAGCTTTCAATGCACAGTACCGTTGCTTACTTAACGCAAGTTCTGGCTTGGCTCATTCTGATTCTGCTTCGCTGCTGATGAACTATTGTGTTTCTGTATCAGAGTGTTTGAGCGCAGTCTTGTTCATCAGGCTTCAGCATGTACGTGAGTTGATCATCTGATCTTGACGTTCTGATGTAGCAACTTCTGATGCTGGTGTATGAAATCAAATTCTGATGCTGAATATATGTGATCTTGCTTATTTCAATCAGCGTATCTGCAAGTCAGAACATAATAATTTTAGGCAGCAGATAGTTCAAACATGAAACATATAAATACTATATCTTTTCACTTTGTTATCATCAAAACTTAATATATAGGGTAGTAGATTCAAACATTGTTCTAACAGCATCTGCTGGTTTAGTTTAAATCACCCAAAGATTTATTTTGATTCTTTTCTGGTAGACACCTTTTCTGGTTCAGGTTTATTCTGATTCTTATCCAGTTAAAGACAAAGACATGCATCTACTGGTTCAGTTTAAATCACCCAAAGATTTATTCTGATTCTTTTCCGGTAGACACCTTTTCTCGTTCAGATTTATTTTGATTCTTATTCAGTCAAAGACAAAGACATGCATCTTCTAGTTCATTTTAAATTTCCAAAAAAGTTATTCTGATTCTTTTCGGTAGATACTTTTTCTATTTTAGATTTATTCTGATTCTTATCCAATCAAAGACAAAGGCGGGCACCTGTTGGTTCAGTGTAAATCGCCCAAAGATTCATTCTGATTCTTTTACGGTAGACACCTTTCTGGTTCAGATTTATTATGATTCTTATCCAGTCAAAGACAAAAACGAGACATATGTTGGTTCAGTTTAAATCAACCAAAAATTTATTCTGATTATTTTCCAGTAGACACTTTTTCTGGTTCAGTATAAATCAACTATAGATTTATTCTGATTCTTTTCCAATTGAAATCAAGCTAAGACTTGGTCTAATTTATATCAATAATTATCTTGGATGGCATCTTTAAGTCCATCTCCGATGAATCTCCGTCATCTCTCCAAATGGAATCTTTAAGGCCATTCCCGATATAATCAACAAATAGATTTACTTCATGCACAGGCGAGTGCAAATTTCTGGGCACTTAAATGTTCAATCCTCTTCTACTAGTCACGAATGACGGACAAGCCAATCTAACTCTTCAAGTTTAAGAAGATTGAACAGGGGCAGTTGTTGTACCTCAAAATTTTCCCTCTCTTTTCTCAAGACATTTCTCAAGGGTTCTCAAGGGTTTGATAAGACAGATCCACCTTCTAAGCACTGAGACCATAAATTAGGGTTTTAACTGAAGTTGACTGATCATTGACTTTTGACCTAATACATAATCTAATGGTTTGAAACATAATCTCATGGACTCAAACACAACATTTAGACCTAATTTCATGACTCAAATCATTTCTCAAGATCAAAAGATTGATAATTGAACTTTTGATCAACTGATGAAAAGTCAACTGATACACAAAAAGTCAAACTTTGATTTTTTGCCAACATTATATTCCAAAGATCAAAATTCATCAAGACATTCAAAAATATCAAACTTGATCATCGAGAATCAAGAAAGTCAAGAAAGTCCACAAAAAGTCAAAGTTTTCAATACTTAGAAATTTTCTAAGTGTTTTTACACTTGATAATTTCATTACTTCATGAAATTTTTTCACCAAGATACAAGATGATTCAAAGAAAAATTTCAACATGAAAGTTGTAGATCTTGATGAATTCTACAAATTTGTATTGGGTTGATGTCCAAAATATGCTTAGATTTGAAGATATAGGCTCATGAAATCATGACATTTTTGTATAAACACTTAGAGAAATTTTCAACAAGTTTGGTCAGATTTTTGTCCCAACTTCTTAGCCAATTTTCATCAAGTTCCAATTTGATTTAGCCAAAGTGGTCATCATGAAATTTGTAGACAATGTTTCAATCTTTCTGTTGTACCTTAAAATTTTCCCTCCCATATTTCTCAAAACATTTCAAGAAAGATCCTCAAGTTGCTCAAGGAAGTCCAAGGGTTGACCAAATAAACTCTCTCCTAAGGCAATCTACCTCAAATTAGGGTTTCATGTTGCATCAAGATACTTGAGTCAAATGGATCCCAAACGCTCACCATTGTCCTAATATGTTCTCAAGATCATCCATGTCAAGTTTCAAGCCTTGCAGAGGAAATTTGCTCAGTCAATTGCTCAAAGGCTTGAAAATCGACAATGTTAGGGCAAAAGTCAATTGTGGCCCACATACAGTCAAACTTCAATATTTTTGGTTAACATCCTCATTTTTTAAGCATTATTCATCATTTGATCAAGGTCTGATCATGATTCCTAAAGGATTGCTCACAATTTATCAAAACCCAAAAGTTGCTAAATTAGGGTTTTGTAGGAAAAGTCAACTCAACTTTGACCAAGCATAACTTTCTCATACTTTATGAGAAATGACCCATCCAAAGAAAATTTCGAAGAGGATGCAATACCCTACAATTAATCTTCATCTCCCAAGTTCAAAATATGCACTCACAAGAAGTTATGAATTTGGATATTATAGGTCATTTTGAAAAGTCAACAAAAACACTTTTTTTGTCAAAGCTTAATACATGAACATGGAAGACTCAATTGAGATGAGACCAAAAGGGTTGCTTATAGCACATCTCAATCTTTCTAAAAAGTACAAGAACACCTTCAAATCGTAATATTTGAGGAAGTATTGCATTCGTGAAGTTGACCTTTTTTGCAAAATTGTCAAAAGTAAAATATGCCTCAAATTGCAATTTTTGTCAAATGGGCCCAACTTTTTGTACTTGGCTTAAGTTTGTAACATGGTCCACGAGCTCTAACTCTTCCCACTTGCATTTATTTTATTTTTACCATTTATTTTGATTTTTTATTTTAATTAAATCAATTTAAATCAAAATAAATCATGAAAATATCCAAATCATTCAAATCTTAAGATTTTGTGCATATTTTAGGTATCTTATACAGCTAGCAAGAGGATCAAATCATGTAAGGCATGGTTGTGCATAAAAAGATTGGTTTTGGCTTATTTTGGAAATATTTTCATGCAAATCAAATCATGATCAAAGATCATAATTGACAAAGATTGAAAGCACAATTGTAACCCTAATTCAATCAGTGGTATATAGTGGACAAGTGCAGACCAAAAACACAAGGTTTGGAGGCGTGTAGAGGAAGAACAAAACTTGAAAAAACTCAAGAAAAGTGGTGATCTGATTTGATACTTCCAAACATTTTCAAGACTCCCATGCCATCTCATTCGCTTCCTGGGCATACAAGGAAGCTATACCAATCAAAAGCAAGCTTCTTCGTGCTCAGAATCCAGTTCCACGACCCCCACGGTTTGTCACTATTTTTAAAATCGAATCTTGTTATTCTTGCATCTTTATCATGTTTCAATAGAATATTTATAATCCCTAACGTGTTTGCAAGCTCATGGTGACAATTAATTGCATTTTTGTTGGCTATATTGAAATCCACCATTGCTAGGGTTCCTTGTTGCATTTTGGGATCTTTTTATACAGGAAAAATTGGTCCACAAGAAGGGAACCATGATGCTCAGCAGGCCAAGACGAATTGGTCCACAGCATTATAATTCATTTATCGTGCATGTATGTGATTTTTCAATGTGCAAGAGTTCTAGTGACGGACCTATGTCCGTAGGTAAAAGTCTCTGACTTTTACCAACGGAGAGGGGAAGAAGACGACCTGCGTGGCACCACCCCATTAGCCCATTTGAAAGTTCACGCGCTGGGAGTTAATATATTATGTTTTTCAATATAATCTTTGTTTTGTCTATTGTATACAACAAGTGCGTTTAGTTCAGTTGGCATTGAGGCAGGTGAAAAGGCCATATGACCTGGGTTCGAATCCCAGGTCCCCCATATTCTTCAATATTATTTTGTCTTGTGTAATCATGCACTTGTACAGGCCAAAAGACTACCATGGACCACCATCTTTCAACCATCAGATTACTCACAATCTGGATCCAAAGGCCATCACTTGAAGGACCATGATGCACCCTGGTCAGTGCATATCATGGAATCATCGAAGTCAACGTGGGTCAGGTTTTTGGGACTAAAAGCTTGCTAATGACACCCCTTCAATTTATTGATTACAAGGCCCATATTCTCTCTTTTGCTTTTTATATTTTCTCTTTTATTTTAATTCATTTAATTTATTTTTACTAACACAAAAATTAATTCTTTTTTATCAAAAAATCATAAAATCAATTTTCACCCAAATTAGATTTAAGTTTATTTTTAATCAAAAATTAATTTAATTAGTTAATTTAATTTTTTAGGTAACTTTAATTTTCTTTGTAAATAAATTAAAATCAATTAGAAAAACTAGAGTTTTTGCTTAACCTAATTTATTTTCTATTTTCTCAAAAATAACCAAAATACAAAAATAGGTCAAATATAATTAATTTTCTTAATTTAAATTAATTAGTAATTAGGTTTGTACATATTTAAATTAAAACCTTATTTTCTTAAAATAATAATAAAAAAACAAAAAAAAGTGATTGTTCTTTTAATTAGGGTTAGACGGGGTCAAAACCTTAACTTTTCTCGTACTTAATTCATCGCGCGCGTTTATTTATTTTTCAATATTGATGTAATTGCTCATGGGATGTAATAGATTAATTAGGACTTTTTCGTTTATTGATCTTCTTTTTTTGCGGGTTTTTTGGCTATGTAAATTAATCCCGAAGCCTTGTAATAGCGTAGTTTTATTTCCCACATGTTTAATTCTCGCAAATATTAATTGTTAGATGTATGATAATAGGATTACATGACAAGACTGTATGTAAATTTTAAAACGGTTAGCAAACCTTAAATGTGCAAAGATAATAACTTGAAATTGAATCACTCGCACATGCGCACTCCTAGGGTATACTCTCACTTCGGTTGCCTTCGGTAAACGATCATTAAGTATATGGTATTTTAGTGGTCGCTCTCTTGTCTAAACAAAGATCAAACATCCCGTTCGGAAATGTTTCCTCAGAAAGGTTACCTCGGAAATTTTGCCTCGAATATTGATCTTAAGACATTAGGGTTATTACTAAGACACCCTAACATTGCTTTAGTGATCGTACGTCCCTTTCGAATTGACCCTTGCAACTCCAACAACGGCGCTATCTACTCGCTAATAGTGGGATAGTGCTGTCTAAAGGAAACAAGAACAAAAACATTCTCTTTTTCGAGTAGGTAGATGCTAGTAGGTACTTGCTCAAAATCAAACTCTTCACACCAAACACTTTTTTCAAACAAAGTTTTCAAAACAACTTCGTAAAACTCTTGAAGATAGAAGCAAGGATTAAATCGAAGTAAAACAAAAAAAATTTCAAATCAAACACACACAAGAAATTTTGAAAATGATGAGCAAGTACCTAAGAGCCCGTAGAAAACTACGGATAGAAAGGGTTATAATACCTTCCCTTTCTATAATCTACCCCCCGTACTCAAAATCTCGAAAAAGGAATTTTCCTGTGCTTTTTTCCTTTCCAGTTTGGATAAAATAAAAGTCGGTGGTGACTCTTGCTTACTGTATATTTGCGAATACAAAACACAAACTAGCATTCAAACAGTCTGGTTCTGCCACCGCATCACAGAACTAGCGACTCTGCTGGGGAATAAATAAGTGGGGTATACCTTAGGATTAGTTCATCATATTTGCTTCTATTGTTTGATTTGATTGCTTTATCTTTGAGGGATTTGTATCGGGAGTTACTATAGATCCTAACTCGGATCTGGGGAACACCTTTTAGGTAAGTAGCAATAAACTGTGAGGGAATTGTACGGCGTAGACCGATACAGTTGAAGCAGTAGCTACGTTGATGTGGCACATTGGTTGGTACCGGTATCCCTTATGGAGAAACGAGGAGAATACGGGGCTGCTATATGGGTCGTTAAGCATCAACTGACCTTAGAACTTACAATTGACCAACTCGGCCATAGGAAGTATTGAGATAGCCGGGCTCGGTGTAAAGCTGGGAACTGGTTGATACTCGATGCTACACTCATTGAGACCATACTCTCGAGATAGTTCCGACCGCAAGAAAAGATTGTGTGAGCTAAAGCCATGACCGATGGAGGATGGTCAGTGATATTGATAACCTCTAGAACCCGATTACTATTATTAGGACAGGTTGAAACCAACTGAACTTCAAGAGGGTAATACCTAGACCCCACGCTAGCCGGAAACTTAAGGGCTATTGTGTGACTTGTTTGCCTTTACCATGTCTACTATCTGCTATACTTGTTGTGTGTTTTATCATGACATCATGCATCATAACATAGCATGCATACTTCATTAGACTAACCATTTCAAAGACCGAGGGGATTTATCTTTGTTCTGTTTTGCAGATTATGGCTTCCATGCGCAGAAACACCATCCGAGTTAACTTTGTGCAAATACCTGCTCAAATCAAAGATTTAGCCTCGAGAGTCTCTGATACTTCTTCATTCATTAGAAGACATGGTCAGCTTCTTAATTTGGTTACCTCCAGGTTTGATGAGCAAATGATGAGTGTGCTTTTCCAGTTCTTCGATCCTGTGCATCATTGCTTCTCTTTAATTCCCCAATGTCAATAGGCATGTATGGATGGAGGATAGTATGAGGAACCCCTTCTTCATCAGCATTCTAAACAATTACTGGTAAGATAGCTTCGTATGGCATCCCTAGATTTTGGGCACAGGCCCGAACCCACCGGAGATACGGTTCCATTGGAAGAGAAGTCTTCGCTCCTAGCTCATGCGGATCAGACCTGTTAACCCTATTCCAAGCTCGTATGAACCTACGACGATGTCCCTCACTATCCCCTTGGAAGTCAAAGACAATACTCGGAATCAGCAACTCATGAGGACCATCCTTTCTAGCTCGCCCAAACTGTCGCAAGGCCAGACAAGGATTATAGGTGATCCCTCCCCTAATTCCAAGCAAAGGAACATTGGGGTATTCTCTGCACCGGTCAATAACAGCTACTTTTTCCATGTCTTTAGTGCTCCAGATGATGTCCGTATGAGAAAGGGACATAATTCTGTAGGCCCATCCCATACCTTCCTTGTTCTTTAAAACAGATTTGGGGAGGTGAGAAATAAACCACCTCGCCAGCAATGGTGCACAGCACATAAGGGTTCCCCCTTTTCGAGAAGTACAAGCATAAAGAGCATGTATAATATCCCCTAAGAGAGTGGGCACCGGATTATGGGACATGAAGATCTTCATTGTGTTCACGTCGACGAAAGAATCTGAATTAGGGAACAAAACCAGACCATATATGAGAAGAGCCAGGATATCTTCGAATGCTTAAAAATCTAAACTGTCCCAGAACTAATTAGCCTGATCAACCAAGAACTTAGCCAAGAAGCCTTTTGTCCCACTTCGAGTCTCCCAGTTAGACATTACCTCAGCCTTTGTCAGATGTAAGGTTGTAGCAACATCTTCTGGCCTAAGAGCTATCTCCCAACCTGTAAATGGTGTATGCTCTAGAATAGAAATACCAAGAAAATCAGAGAACTCTTCCAAAGTAGGGACCAACTGATAGTCTGGGAAGGTGAAGCAGTGGTGCAACGGGTCAAAGAACTGGCACAAGACACTCATCATCTGCTCATCCATCTTAGAAGTGACCAAACCAAGGAGGTGACCATGTCTTCTGATAAAGGAGGAAGTATCTGGAACCTTGGAAACCAAATCTCTAAGATGAGTAGGAATCTGTACAAAGTTGATGCGAATAGTGTTTCTACGCATAGAGTCCATGACCTACAAAATAGAACAAAGATGAATCCCCTCTGTCTTTGAAATGGGTTAGTCTGATGCAAGATGCATGCAATGTCATGATGCATGATGTCATGATATAAACACACCACAAGTATTCACAGATAACAAACATGGTAAGGGCACACAGGTCACACAGTAGCCCTTAGATTTCAGGCTGGAATGGAGTTTAGGTACTACCCTCTTTCAATTTAGTTGGTTCAACCTGTCCTAGTAATAGTAACCGGGTTCTAGAGGATCTCAATATCACTAACCACCCTCGACCGGTCATAATTCCAGTTTGGAAACCTTTTCTTGTGGCCGGAATCATCGCGAGAGTTTGGTCTCAATGAGTGTAGCATATTGCTACTTTTCTATGGCCAAGTTGGTCAATTATAGGTTCTAAGGTAAGTTGGTGCTTAATGACCCCTTAGCTGACGCATATTCTCGTTGTTCCACCATAAGGGATATCGGTACAAACTAAAGTGCCACACCAACGTAGTTACTGCTTCAACCGTATCGGTCTACGTCGTACAGTTACCTCACAGTCTATTGCTACTTACCTAAAAGGTATCCCCAGATTTGGGTTAGGATCTATAGTAACCCCGATTCAAGCCCACAAAGATAAAGCATACAAATCAATCAATTGAAAACATTATGATGAACTATTCCTAAGGTACACCCCACTTATTAAATCCCCAGCAGAGTCACCAGTTCTGTGATACGGTGGAAGAACTGACTATTTTTGAAATGCTGGTTTGCATTTTGCGTTTGTTTTCTCAAAATGTCGCGGTAAGCAAGAGTCGCCACCGACTTTTATTTTATCCAACAAGGAAAGGAAAAAAGCACAGAAAAATTCCTTTTTCGAGATATTTCTGAGTACGGGGGGTAGATTATAGAAATGGAAAGTATTAGCACCCTTTCTATCCATAGTTATCTACGGGCTCTTAGGTACTTGCTCATTGTTTTCAAAATTGTTTTCTTTGTGCTTGTGGGTTTTGAAAAGTTTTTGTTTTAACTTCGATTTAACTCTTGCTTCTGTCTTCAAGAGTGTAATGAAGTGTTTTTGAAAACTTTGTTTGTAAAGGAGTGTAAGTGTGAAAAATTTGTTTGGAATGAGCAAGTACTTAAGAACTAATCTACCTACTCGAAAAAAGAATCGTTCTGTATTCGTTTCCTTTAGACAATGCTATCTCACTATTAGTGAGTAGGTAGCACCGCTGTTGGAGTTTTGAGTGTCAATTCGAACGGGACATACGGTCACTAAAGCAATGTTAGGACGTCTTAGTATTAACCCTAATGTCTTAGATCATTTATCCGAGGCAACAATTTCTGAGGCGACCATTTTGAGGCAACTATGATCTTTTAGACAAAAGGGCGACCTCTAAAACAACCTATACTCAATGACCGTTTACGAAGGCAACCAAGTGGGGTGTACCCTAAGAGTGCGCATGTGCGAGTGTGTTGATTTCAGTTATTTTTATCTTTACACATGTTTAGGGTGATCTAACTGATTTTAGAATTAGGCATTCATTCTTGTCATGCAAACCCTATTACCAAACATATAACAGTTGAATATTTGCGGGAATTTAAAGGTGCAGAATTTAAACTAAATTATTACAAGGCGTCAGGTATTTACATCGCCAAAAGCAACCCTTTGAAAATAAAATAAAAGAGGTAAAATAAATATCCTAATTAATTATTACAAACCGGGAGCAGATGCATTAATTGGATAAAGAAAAATAAAGCGCGCGATGCGGAATTATATCGAATGCGAAATTAGGGTTTAGACCCTTTTAATTAAAGAAAAATGTTTTTGGTTGTTTTTTATTTATTTTTAAAGAAATTAAATTAAATCCTAAAATTAAAGGCTAAATTAATTATTAAATAAATTAATTAATGAAAAACAATTAATGACATATTTTTGGAGTTTTTTTGTTATTTTAGGCGAGAAAATAAAATAATTAAATTAGGGTTAAAACCTATTAAATCTAATTGATTTTAAATATTTACAAAATAAATGAAAGTTATCTAAAATTAATATCCTAATTAATTAATTAATATTTATTAATGAAAAATAAAGTTCTGAAATTTAATTGGGTAAAAAAGTAATTTTGTGATTTTTTGATAAAAAGAAAATTGTTTATTGGTTAGTAATTAAATTAAATTAAATAAAATAATTAAATTAAATAAATAAAATATAAGAAGAAGTAGAGAATGGGTCTGATATTTGGGGTGTCAATAGCAATTTCGTTGGCCCAATAATGCTGATCCATTGGACTTTTTGGATCCTGTATGCAAGCGTTGACCTGGTCTTTTGATGCACCCTCAATAATGGCCACCAGATCTGGCCATCTGGCCATGTGGCGTGCTGGATGGTGAGTGTCCATGGTGGGTCTCAAGCTTGCATATGCACTGGATTCCCTGAAAATAAACAAGAAAATGGCAAATTGCTGGAGGCAGGGATCGAACCCCTGACCTCCAGCCTTTGAATGCCTTAAGGCTTACGTGGCTACCACTGGAGCACTTAGTTTTATTTGTTTATTAATCAAATGCTGCAAATAATATACAAAACAAAAGAATATTGAAAAAACAATAAAAACGCGCGCGGCAGTTTGAATGGGCGAATGGGGAAGCGACACGCCTTCATCCCTGTCTTTGGACCGTGGCTAAAAGTTCCAGGATCTATACCCACGGACAGATGTTCGTCACTACAAACCAAGCATCCTTAAAATCTCGTACGGGCCATGTAAATGGATTCTAAGACCATGGTTGAACTCGTCTTGTTCCCCTGAACAATATAGTACCCTTCATGAAGGCCAATTATTCCTGTAACAAAAAGCCCTAAAAAACTCCAAGAAACCCTAGCTATGGTGAATCACGATATAGGTCATGTAAATGCAATTGAATAATACAAAAAGCTTGCAAATGATATGGTGATCCAGAATATGCAATTATTTTTCATTATAAATGCAAGAATGAAGCTTTTCGAATTCAAGAATATGGTGGTTCCGTGAGTGACTTACATTGCACTGGAGGGCTTGGAAACGCGTAGTTTTGCTTGCTTTCCCTTGTGGAGATTACCAGGAGACGATTGGAACAATTGCCAAGCCTTGAGGATGCCTCTAAGCCCTGTTTCGATCTCACCTTTTTTTTTTCTTGTTTTTGCAAATTTGGTTCTGGCCCTATGCTTGATCTCCAACCTTTATTTTGGTCTACCTCGCGTCCTTATGTATTGTACAATACATTAGGGTTGCAAACTCAGTCCAAATCTCTCTCTTTCAATGCTTTGATATTTGATTTGATTCTCTTTTACAACCTTCCAAATTTTTTTTTATTGCACACAAGCTTTGATACGAATTGCGAATGGTTCTAGCTGTCCAATGAAACCTGAAATCATCAAAAGATCATTGGTTTTCAATTTTTTTGATTTTATTTGATTTAATTTAATTTAAAATGAATTAATTCAAATAAAAATCAAATTAAATAATAAAAATAAGATATGGACACATGGCCAAGGCTAGAGCACGTGGGCTATAATACCAACTCAAAACAAGTGAAAAAAGAATGGGCCCATTTGGCAAAATTTGAAGTTTTGGGGATAGTTGACTTTTGGCAATTTTGCAAAAAAGTCCAACTTCAACAATGCATAACTTCCTCAATTTTGACTCTTTGGAGGTGTTCTTGGACTTTTTAGAAAGCTTGAGATTTCCTTTAATTAACCCTTTTGGTCTCATCTCAATTTTATATTCCATTCTCATGTATGAAGCTTTGACAAAAAATGTGTTTTTGTTGACTTTTCAAAATGACCTATAATGTCCAAATTCATAACTTCTTGTGAGTGCATATTTTGATCTTGGGATATGAATATGGATTGTAAGGAATTGTATCCTCTTTAAAATGAGTTGCAGATGGGTCATTTCTCATAAAGTATGAGAAAGTTATGCTTGGTCAAAGTTGAGTTGACTTTTCCTACAAAACCCTAATTTAGCAACTTTTGAATCTTGATGAATTTTTGAGCAATCCTTGATGAATCATGATCAACCCTTGATAAAATTATGTAATATACTTCAATATGAGGATGTTGACCAAAAATCTTGAAGTTTGACTGTATGGGGGTCACAGTTGACTTTTGCCCTAGCACAGTCGATTTTTTGGACCTTTGAGCAATTGACTGAGCAAACTTCCTCTGCAAGGCCTGAAACTTGACATGGATGATCTTGAGAACATATTAGGACAATGTTGAGCATTTTGGACCAGTTGGACTCAAGGATCTTGATGCAACATGAAACCCTAATTTGGGGTAGACTGCCTTATGAGAGAGTTTGTCTGACCAACCCTTGGACTACCTTGAACAACTTGGAGATCTTTCTTGAAATGTTTTGAGAAATATGGGAGGGAAAATTTTGGGGTACAACAGGTTGCGACAGGAAGCTGATCTGTCTCATTCATCTAAAGCAGGAGAGAATAAAAAGGAAGAAAAGGGTCATAGTCTTGTAGTCTCTGATAATGACACTGATTTTGATGAAGAACAATATCCTCCAGCTGAGGATAGGTCTGATACGGTGGGAGAACTGACTTGGGATTTTGCGTTTGTTTTTGCACTTGTTCGGTTTAGCAAGAGTCGCCACCGACTTTTTATTTTATCCAAAGGAAAGGTCAAAAAGCACAGGAAAGACCTTTGAGATGTTTTCTTGGGTTCGGGGGGGTAGATTATGAAAAGGGAAGGTGCTAGCACCCTTTTCATCCATGGTTTTCCATGGGCTCTTATTTACTTGTTTTAGATCACTTGCCTTTGCTTTTCAATTGTTTGAAATGGTGATTTGTGTGTGGTTTTTTAAAATGCTTTGAAAAAGATGCCTTGTCTAGGCAACCTTTGTAATGATTCTTGTTTGAATATACACGAAGGTGTGTGTCTTTTTGAAAAGATATTTCAATGTTTTGAAAGTTGTTTTGAAATTGTTTTGAAGTTGTGTTGTGAAGTGTGTTTGAAAATGGCAAGGATGTTTTTTGCAAGCTTTTGATCAAGTAACTAAGAGCTATCTACCCTATTTTTACTCAAAGATCTTTCTTATGTTTTTAACCCTTTTAACAGTGTTGTTTCACCATTGTATTTGGTGAACAACCTTGTGTTAGAATGTTAAACGGGACAGGCGCGAGTCATCGTATAGACCATGATAGCAATTGTGTCAAGTATTTTTGGCAATTTTCTTGAGGGACTTGATCATTTTTGTTTAGGCAACTCAGATAGCGTCATCGAGGGACTATGATCTTTTGTTTTGTTTTTGTTTTGCAAAGTACTTGACATGCATATCATGGCCCATTTTTGAAGGCAACAAGTGGATTGAAACCCTAGGGGTGCAAGTGTGCATTGTGTTTAATTTTCATGCATTTTTGTCTTTGATTAGGTCAAACTATTTGTTGGTTTTGATTTTGCATACAAACCCTAATTCTCTAATCATGGCATAATTGAAAGCTTAAAGGTGCGAGAATTTAAATTCTACACTATTACAACATGATATAGGGAGGGGGTACAAATTTGAATAGGGGATTATTTTGCAAGAAATTAAACCCTAAATTATTACAACCAAATTGAATTTGCAAGGCATAATACTTAAATGTACAATATTTAAATAAATACAATAAATAAATAAAATGCATCATGCAAAAAAGGTTTTTTTTATGTATGTAAAGCATTTTCAATGGAAATAAATGTAAATAAATAAATAAAATAAATAATTAATTTTTATTATTCTTAGGGTAAACCCTAATTCCTTAAAGAAATGGTATTATTTATTATTTATATACAAAAATGTATCAATATGTACAAAAATAGAAGTATATTGAAAAAAAGTATTTTTTAGTATAAAATATCAATAAAAATAAAAATATATTATTTTTGTGTTTTTTTATTCTATGCTTTTAATAAAATAAAGTATATATATATATATATATATATATATATATATATATATATATATATATATATATATATATATATATATATATATATATATATATATATATATATATATATATATATATATATATATATATATATATATATATATATATATATATATATATATATATATATATATATATATATATATATATATATATATATATATATATATATATATATATATATATATATATATATATATATATATATATATATATATATATATATATATATATATATATATATATATATATATATATATATATATATATATATATATATATATATATTATTAAACATATTAAGTGTGTAAAAAGTAAAATAAATTATTTACAAAAATGTATATATTTCAAGAAAATATTTTCAAACGTGAATAAAAATAATAAATGAAAATATAAGTATTTTTTACATTATTTTTAAGTTTAAACAAAATAATATAAAGTATTTAAACATTTTAATGTTAGAAATAATTAAAATAAATACCAAATAAAATGTAAAAATTTATGAAAATATTTTTTAGGCATTTTTTATGTTTGAAAATAAAATAATAAAGTCAGAAATGAAATTAAAATGCAAAAATAATAAATATACAGAGAAATGGGCCAGGGTGTGTGAAACTGAAAAAGGGGGTGTCAAAAGCAGGAAATAGCCAGGCCCAGCCCAGCTACTTCATCTTCTTCCTCTGTTCAAACAAAAACACGCGCCTTCTGTGTACAAACTGCCAACTCCTGGAAACGTGATCCTTTGACAAAACTCAAAACATGAAACTTGTAGAGCATCAAACAACGATTTCAACCATATAAAACATTAAATCTAACTCTCGAAGACCAGAGAGAATTTCTCTGGCCCTAATTTCTAACCTAGTTTTTTCAGAAAGTTCATGGATGAAATTCTCCTAGCACGATTAATATAAATGAAAACTAAGCACATGTATGGTTTCAGGGCAATGAATACAACATCTTTCATTCACAAACATAAGTCTAAATGTTCCTAAATAGAGATATAGAAGTTCATGAAATACCTGTTTCAGTTGAGTTCGAGCTGGACAATGTAGCAACTTTCAATGGGGCCTGAGGTTCTTTTGAGCTTGCTTGATGTCCTCTGAACCTTTCCCAATGTTTAGTTTGTTTTGAAGTGGCCTGAATCGTGCTACAGAACTCAACTTACAAAGCTTCCAAACAAAAATGGTGATGTGTGTAAATGGAGTTACAGCAGCTTGTGAATGATCTGGACAGCTTAGGTGTATTGTTTAGAATGTGTTTGAAGTGATTTTGGATAAAGCGCGCGAGGGGATTTGATTGTGGCTTGTGATTTGCAGAACTGACCCTGTTTTGGGGAGAAATGGAGATTTTGTGCACAAGGGGGTTAGAGAGCTCAAAGACTCGTGTTTATGACTTACAAGGATATGAGAAACTTGTTTGAAAACTTGGCTTGAGTTGATTTTATCAGCTGTCTGAGTTATGAGCTTTTGGCCATTTGACTTGTTTTGAAAGCAAAGATGTGAAGTGACCAAGCTATGGCCTGTACAGGCTAATTACAAGCATGCTCAAGTTGGTGTACTATGCCTGAGATTAGGGAACTTGTTTGCTGCAAGGAAAAAAGTCCAAGGCTCAAGAAAATGCAATCTGACATAAAGTGGCCTTTATGAAAATGGAAGTGTGACCTTAATGCTCAAAATGGAAATGTTCATTGTACAATGCTCTCTTGATCAGAACAATGCCAATGTCCAATGTCCAATGTATTTGCATTCAATTTTTGAGTGCAAATTGGTTTAGAGGCCTGTAATTATGTACTAAGCTAGTTTGATCAGCTTTGGCAAGTGGTATGAACATGTATTGGCCATGGTTACAAAGTGAGTTTTTGCCAACTTCAAGCATTCGATTCTCCCTTACCACAAAGGTGTTTGAGGAGTTATTAGACAATTTGGAAAGATTGCAACATGTACTATAATCCATATTTGAAATGAAACTTAAGACTCCAAGTGGAACTATGGGAAAAATGGCCAAGAAGATGGGTCAAAATCCTGCCTAAATTAGGGCAAAAATTCTCTAAGTTAAAAGTTTTAGGGACCCTTGTTCCAAAAACCATCACTTGAGATCTAAGCTTCTTTTGAGAAAACTTTATGAATCAAAGTTGTAGACTTTGTGATGGACTACAATTTTCATGTTGTAAGTTTTGATTGAATCCCTTTGCATCTTGGTGAAAATGTGGGGCAAAGTTAGGAAAAAAATAATAAAATTTTATAACTTAGAAAATTTCCAAGTTATGAAAATTTTCCATTTTAAACCCTAATTTGTAATTTTGGGTTTCTTGATGAACAAGTTTCATAATTTGACATGTCTTGATGAAAAATGACCCTTGGCACTTGATTTTGACTAAAAAGTCAAAGTTTGATTTTTTAGTGTACAGTCAAATTTTGATCAGTTGACTGAAAAATTCATCTGTCAATCCTATGCATTTGAGACCTTTTGAACTTGTTGAATGGGTCAATACAATGTCATTGAGTCCTTGATCCATGGTTGAGCTTCATTTGCCATTGGCTAGGTCAAACAGTCAAAAATTGCCTTTGCACAGTCAAAACCCTAAAAATGACCATTTTGCCCTTTTGGTGATCTGATCAAATTTCTTGTGGAATTGTGATCCAAACTTGATCAAATGGTTCATATGAGTTCATAATGTTGATGTGGGTCAAAATTCATAAGGTTTGACTGTCAATTGGCCATAGTTGACTTTTTCCCCAATACAACTGATTTCTAGGTCAACTATCCAATTGACTGGGCAAAAATTTGATTCAAGGCTTGAAACTTGGTATGGGCAAACTTATGAGTCCAACATGAAGTATGAAAGTCAATTTGGGCATTGTAGGTCAAAAAATCCATGTGCAAACTCAAACCCTAATTTAGGTCAACAGTGCAAGGAGGTGTCTTGAAGAGAGCAAACCCTAGCTTGATCTTGAGTTCCAAGAGTCTTGTGATGAGAAATGTTGATGAAATGAGAGGGAAAATTTTGGGGTACAACAATTGCCCCTGTTCAATCTTCTTGAACCTGAAGAGTTAGATTGGCAAGTTTGCCTTTCGCGACTCGAAGGTAAAAGAGGATTGGACACTAGAGTGCCCGTAAATTTGCACTCGTCAAAATATAGGCGAGGAAATGGGCTTAAAGATGCCATTTGGAGATGGTGGAATCTTGCTGGAGATGGGCTTAAAGATGTCATCCAAGACTTATTTGTTGAAAATCAGTAGAATGAACATCAGAATGGTATTCGTATTTGGGACGTATCTGAGTTGTATCTAGAGATTGGGTTTGTATGAGCAAGGGAATGGCGTCTGTGTCTAGACCGTATCTGGCTGTAACTATATTTGATTCTTGAATGAATATCAGAACGACTGCCGTGTCTGGAGTGTATCTGTATTCTGAATGGGTAACAGAGAAAAATCTGTGTGTGGAGCAACTGTGTGCTGGGAATAAGTTCTGAATGAGTGGCAGAATGGCAACCGTGTCTGGGGCGTATCTGGACTGTATCTGAAGTTGGGATCTATATGAATAGTAGAATGACTTCCATGTCTGGAGTGTATCTGAGACTGTAACTGGGATCTGAATAAGTGACAGAATGACTTCTGTGGCGACTGCACTGGGGAGAATCAAACTTCTGGTGTAAGGGCCAGAATGGCATCCGTGTTTGGAGCGTATCTGAACTTGTAGTTGATAGTTAAATCTGAATGAGAGATAGAATGGCTGCCGTGTCTGGAGCGTATCTAGTCTGTATCGGATTGATGAAGTCTGAATGAGTAGTAGAATGACCGCCGTGTCTGGGGTGTATCCGTACTGTATTTTGACTTGAAGTTCTGAATGAGTAATAGAATGACTGTTGTGTCTGGGGTGTATCCATACTGTATCTGAATAATTATTAATGATAGCCTTTTAATCTTATCCTGAAAAGGGTAAAATGTTAGCTAAAACACAAAGTTATGTTGTATGATATGTATGATGCAATGAACTGTGTTTCATCAATGTTTATGATATATGAATGTAATGGATGGGCATGTAAGCCGAGTGGCTGTCTTGCTTAGGAAAATAAATCCTTGATAACTGGAGATAATGAAATCTTTGACTGCTTCCGGGGAAAGTAAATCCTTGACCAATGCTAAGGATTCCAAAGAACTTTGATTGTTGAAGATGAGAAATCCTTGCTGACTGCTTGGGGATCAGAGATCTTTGATTGTCGAGAATGAGAAATCCTGGGACCACTGCTGGGGATTGAAAATCCTTGGTGACTGGTGGGGATTTACAAGAGCTTTGACAACTTCTGCAGGGAATGAGAATCCTTCATGACTTTCCTGGGAAATAAGGAAAACTCCGAAAATCTCTACTGGGGAGTTAAAACTTGGGAGGCTTCTGCTTGGAGAAATGAGACCGAGAATCTTCGATCTGCTGGGAGATAACTTTGTGGGGAGAATATTTACTCGGCTGGTGAAATCAGGAGCTTGGGTTGTACGCCAATCTACTGGGGAATCATCCTAGTTGGGGATAAGCCAAGAAGTTAACTGTTATCTGCTTGGTTTTCAGACTTTCAAGATAGCCTGCTGGGGAAATTGGGGGAAGTTGAACAGTTCCCGCTGGGGGTTGATGGTTGGAAATTTGACTTCACTGGGGAAGAAGGTTTAGAATATTCTGGTTCCGCTGGGGATAGGTATTTCAGGGTTTCCGGGCTCCGCTGGGGATCTTGAAATTTAACTCCGCTGGGGACACATACTTTGAGACTTTGGCTTTGTTGAGGATCTGAACAATGTATTGCAGGGGATTTCTTCTAGAATGGCACAAAGATATCTTCCTACACCTTCAACCTATCAGTAATTATCCTTTCTCAATTTTGTTTTATTTGTAAGCAGTGGTTATATTCAAATGCATATGCCTATTTAACAAAACTTTGGACGTTTTCAAATAAAAACATAAGTGTAAAAAAGAAAGAAAGGAAAGCAAATTTCTGCATTTTGAACTATCTTTGTATTAACTTTTGTGAGTATCTTTGTACAAAGGAGACAAACATCCTAGTAAGAGAATGTTGTCGTAAAAATTGAGAAATTTTATACAAAATAAAGATGGCTATGTGTAACAATTCCATGGGATTCCCATTCTGCTATAGCCTTCACAACTTTGAGTATCTTGTCCATTCGTTACTTCATCCGCCGATGATTGGATTGATCAGTAGCTTGGAGCTTTGTTGGTGAAGAGATTGTTCTTAAAGTGATCCGACGAGACATAGTCATACGCTTTAATTCCCTAACTTTTGCCTGGACCGCCCTTTCGGGTTTTCGATCCACCGGGAAACCCTTTTTTGCCCAAGTCGCCATTTCGGGTTTTCAACTTGCTGGGTGTACATATTTTTTGTTTTATCCTTAATTTTTGCCTGAACCTCCCTTTCGGGTTTTCGATTCACCAGGATGCCGATTTTTGCCCAAGTCGCCCTTTCGGGTTTTCAACTTGTCGGGTCGTTTTATGCGTAGTATCTTTTGACTATGTCTGCGTTCGCAGGGTGCGGCAAGTCGTCACCGTCCATAGTGGTCAGAATCATTGCCCCACCAGAAAAGATGCTCTTGATCACAAATGGTCCTTCGTAAGTAGGAGTCCACTTGCCCCTGGGATCACTTTGCGGCAAGATGATCCGCTTGATTACAAGATCTCCGACTTGATATACCTGATGCCTGACTTTCTTGTTGAAAGCCTTGATCATCCGTTTTTGATACGTCTGACCATGACAAACAGCAGTAAGTCGTTTCTCGTCGATCAAATTAAGTTGATCAAGCCGGGTCTGAATCCAATCGTCTTCACTCAAACTGACATCCTTCATAATCCTCAAGGAAGGAATCTGAACTTCCATGGGTAGAACAGCTTCCATGCCATATACCAAAGAAAATGGGGTTGCCCCTGTTGAAGTACGTGCCGTGGTACGATATCCATGCAGAGCAAACGGTAACATCTCATGCCAGTCCTTGTAGGTGACTATCATCTTTTGAATGATCTTCTTGATATTTTTGTTCGCGGCTTCAACAACACCGTTCATCTTCGGCCGATAGGGAGATGAATTATGATGATAAATCTTGAACTGTTCGCACAGAGTGGTGATCATAGTGTTGTTCAAATTTGTACCGTTGTCCGTGATAATCCTGTCGGGGATACCATACCGGCATATGAGGTTCTGCTTGATGAAGTGGGCAACCACATTCTTTGTAACTAAGGCGTAGGAAGCTGCTTCGACCCACTTGGTAAAATAATCAATAGCGACCAAGATGAAGCGATGCCCATTGGATGCCGTAGGCTTGATCTCTCCAATCATGTCAATGCCCCACATTGCGAATGGCCAAGGAGCTGTCAGAACGTTGAGAGGAATAGGAGGAATATGTACCTTATCGGTGTAGACTTGGCATTTGTGGCAGGTGCGGGAATGTTGATGACAATCAGCTTCCATGGTAGACCAGTAGTAGCCTGCCCTTAGAATCTTCTTAGCCATCGTATGTCCGCTCAAGTGGGTGCCAACTGTGCCACTATGTATTTCGATCATGATCAACTCTACTTCAACCTTGTCCACACAACGAAGTGGAACATAATCATGGTTGCGCTTATAAAGGATACCATTGCTTAGGAAGAACTTGGCAACAAATCTCCTTAAGAACTTTTTGTCATTGACGGAAGCTCCTTCAGGGTATTCTCGAGTCTGGAGATACCTTTTGATTTCATGAAACCAGGGTTGTTCCACTACTTCTTCGGTGTTAATCTCATGACAGTGCGCAGGTTCGTCCATTCGTTCAATGGTGACTTGGGGAGCTTCGTTATCCCAGTTGAGTTTAAACATGGAAGACATTGTAGCCAGAGCATCGGCTAACTAATTTTCTTCTCGCAGGAAATGCTCGAAGGTAATCTGCTTGAAATGAGGCAACAATGTCAAGACATGTTCTTTGTATGGGATAAGATTAGGATGTTTGGTGTCCCACTCTCCTTTGACTTGACTGATAACCAAAGCCGAGTCCCCAAATACGACCAAAGATTTGATTCCCAAGTCTATAGCAGCCTTGAGACCAAAGATGCAAGCTTCATATTCAGCCATGTTGTTGGTACAGCTGAAGCAAAGTCGGGCAGTGAAGGGTGTATGGCAACCTTCCAGAGAAATGAGTATCGCACTGATACCGTTGCCAAGTGCATTTGAAGCACCATCAAAGTACAAGGTCCATCAGGATCCTTGTTCAGGTCCGTCATACGACCTGTTACCTTCAATGTTTTCCAATGTCATGATGTCCTCGTCAGGGAAATCGAATCTCATAGATTGGTAATCTTCAATGGCTTGATGAGCTAGATGGTCAGCTAGTACACTCCCCTTTATAGCTTTTTGGGTAGTATACTGGATGTCGTACTCAGTCAGGATCATTTGCCATCTAGCGATTCTTCCAGATAAAGCAGGCTTCTCGAAGATATACTTGATCGGATCCATTTTGGAAATCAGCAAAGTGGTATGAGTCAACATATACTGCCTTAGCCGGCGAGCAGCCCATACTAAAGTGCATCAAGTTTTCTCGAGCAGTGAGTAGAGAGTCTCACAGTCGGTAAACTTTTTGCTAAGGTAATAAATGGCATGCTCTTTTCAGCCAGACTCGTCATGTTGGCCCAGTACGCACCCCATTGAGTTATCCAAAACAGTCAGATACATGATTAACGACCTTCCTTCGACGGGTGGCATCAAAATAGGAGGTTCCAGTAAATACTCCTTGATCTTATCAAAAGCAACTTGACAATCATTGTTCCATTCAACTACCTGATCTTTCTTCAACAGTTTGAAAATTGGCTCACAGGTAGATGTCAGGTGAGAGATGAACCTCGCAATATAGTTTAAGCGTCCCAAGAATCCTCTAATCTCCTTTTCAGTGCGGGGGGCAGGAATTTCTTGTATAGCCTTTACTTTAGCTGGATCAACCTCAATGCCTTTGTTGTTGACAATAAATCCCAAAAGTTTACCAGACCTAACTCCAAAAGTGCACTTGCTTGGGTTCAGTCTGAGCTTATACTCCTTCAACCTGGAAAATAGCTTTTGCAAATGATCAAGGTGTTCTTCTTCCGTCTGTGATCGAGCTATCATGTCGTCTACGTAAACTTCGATCTCATGATGTATCATATCATGAAATAAAGCTACCATGGCGCGTTGATAGGTTGCTTCTGCGTTCTTCAGTCCGAATGGCATCACTTTGTAGCAGAAGGTACCCCATTGCGTGACAAAAGTAGTTTTCTCCATGTCCTCGGGGGCCATTTTGATCTGGTTGTATCCCGAGAATCCATCCATGAAGGAAAATACTTTGTGTTGAGCTATGTTGTCAACCAAGATGTCAATATGTGGCAGTGGAAAATCATCCTTAGGGCTAGCCCTGTTTAAGTCCCGATAGTCCACACACATTCTGACTTTGCCGTCCTTCTTAGGCACGGGCACAATGTTAGCAACCCATTATGGATAGGAAGTAACAGCCAGAAAGCCAGCGTTGAATTGCTTCATTACCTCAGCTTTGATCTTCTCAGACATGTCGGGCCTCATTCGGCGGACCTTTTGCTTGACCGGTGGACATTCTTCTCTTGTAGGGAGACGGTGGACCACGATATCTGTGTCTAGTCCCGACATGTCTTCATAAGACCAGGCGAAGATTTCAACATATTCGTTCAACAACTGCACTAAGCGCTCTTTGACACTTGGTTCCAGGTTGGCACCCACTTTTACCTCTTTCTTGTCTTCCTCTGTCCCCAAGTTTATGGTTTCTAGTAACTCTTCATGAGGCAGAATAACCCTCTCTTCTTGTTGCAAAAGTCTGGCTAACTCTCCCGGCACTTCACAGTCTTCGTCAACTTCGTACTCAGCATGATTGACCAAATCTTTAGAGTTACCGAAGGCTAAAGCAGAATAGTCACCCATGGAATCCGGAGTGGATGGGTACCTGCATTTGTGAGTGTGGGTGTGTGTAAGGGATATCCATCCTTAAACAAAATAAAATGCAAAAAGAAATAAAATGAACACAATAGTTTATAGATGAAGACGTCCAATGATTCATTAAAACATGACATGTGATAATGAAGAAAATCAAGCCCTTACAAATGGACCTACATGCCCAGGGCAAGGCATGAGGTGAAAATAGTGTACGAATTGTTTAATTATTACAGACCAAAAATGGGAAATTGTTCAAAGATAAATTTACTGGTTGATGAAGGTGATGGGAATAAAATCCTTTGCTTCCCAGTTGCTTAAACCCCCTTCGATGGTTGGAAATATCCAATCTGCAAAGTTGTCCTCTTCCTCATCATCTTCTACAGCATTAACTCCATGGTAGGTGATTTTTACGGGTGGTCCTCCAGTCTTGGAGTGACGCATAGCCTTTTGTCCTGCAGCAGTAAACCCTAATCCAAACTTGTCCGTCTTATGGGGAAAATTCGGCAGTTGCCCCCACATTGTGCTCTTTCCTTCTTTAATTACAACCTATGCATCCTTAAGAGATACCATCCTAGATACATGCTTGGGAACGATAGGCACCTCAACCATTGTCTTCGCAACTGCGACCTCAGGAGAAACTTCCTCAAAATGTTGGAAAGGAGTTTCGATGAATTCTCCATCCAACTCCACATAGCGGAAGGAGTTGAGGTGACTTATCATGTACTCTTCCTCACCGTGCACCATTATAATCTTACCCTTAATAGGATATTTCAACATTTGGTGTAAAGAGGAGGTAATTGCCCCAACATAATGGATCCACGGTCTTCCCAATAAACACGAATGTGAAGGACGGATGTCCATCACATAAAAGGTGGAGTTGAAAACTTCTGTGCCCACTTTGATAGGAATGTCAAACTCTTCGTGAACCATTCTTTTGGACCCATCAAAGGCCCTAACAACGATGTTACTGGGTTTGAGGGTCAATCCTTCGCAGTCCAAACGGCCCAACGCTTTCTTCGGCAGCACATTCAAGGAAGAACCAGTATCAACTAAGACATGGGCGAGGGTGGTTCCCCTGCATTCAACTGAGACATGTAGCGCGTCATTGTGTTTCCTTCCCTTGGGAGTCAAATTAGCGTCGGAAAAGCCAAGGCCATTATTAGCAGTAAGGCTGGCCACACACTCTTGAAATTGGTCAGCCGAAGTTTCTTGGGGCACGTGTGCCGTCTTTAAAAATTTGATTAAGGCCTTAGCATGGGCCTCAGAGCAGAGTAGAAGAGCCAACATGGATATTTTAGAAGGGGTCTTCCCTAGCTGTTCCATGACGTCGAAATCGCTCCTTTTGATTATTTTCAAGATTTCCTCCATTTCTTTCTGGGTGGTTTCGGGAATAACCACAGTATGAGCCTTCGTCCTGACAGGCGCTTCTAGTATCCCCTTACCCTTATCGGTAGTATCAACAGATGGTCTTACTTCAGGAGTATCCAATTCTTCAATTATCGGGTCTTGCACAGATGGCTCAACAGGCACAGAAGCTTTCGAGGGTCCGAAAACTGCTCGAGGGGGAGCAATCTCCGGAGAAAAAATCTGTCTGCTGCGAGTTATCTTGCTTGTTCCTGCAATGTTCCCTATATCAGGGGTTTCCTCTTCAGAATTCTCTTGGACTGCTTCAATCTGTTTGATACCATGATAGAATATTTCTCCTCCGTAGTTCCATGGTATCGTTTTGTCAGATTGATACGGGACAGGCCCCGGCATGGTGATTTTTAATGGTACAAATTTAGGGTCGGGCGTAATCTTGACAGGCCTTTTGCAAACCTTGGGAAGATTGTCGGAAATGGTTATTATTGCAATGTCGTTGGTTGAAGTAGAAAAAGTAGCAGGAGTAACAAGAGTGAAGGTATCAACAAGGGTCTTTTGGAAGAGTATCTCTTGGGTATCCATCAGGCGTTGGATACCTGATTTCAACATTGGGCAGTCAGCTTGTATGTTTAAACAAAAGTAACAGTCCTTTCCACAGCCTGGGAATATCTCGGCTCTCATCAAATTCACTTTAATCACTAGTAAGGGAGTCAAAAGGTCAGCAACATTGGTAACAGGAAGGTCTTCCATAACGGCATGAACATTATGACCGTGCTTGGGCATTGGGGCAGAAATCACATTTGGCTTTTCGGGCGCATCGAATTCTACTTCCTTGGCGTCAATTAGGTCTTGGGTTTTGTTCTTAAGCGCCCAACAATTATTGGTATCATGCCCTGCACTGTCAGAGTGGTAAGCACACTTGGCATTGGAGTGGTAGTATGGAGAGGAGGTATTAGGGTTCTTTGGCGCTTCCTTCAAACTGGTAAGGTTTAGCTTTAACAAATGAGGGAGTACTTGGGATGGCGTCATGTTGATTCGGGTGAACTGCCGTTGTGGCCTTTCTACCCGTTGTTGATTAGGTCTTGGCTGATTGTCGCAAGGTTGTTCATTTGAAGAGTTTTGAATCATCACAGCCCCCACAGTTGGCCGACGCTCGGTTCTTCCTTGACTTTTCTGAGAATAAACAGCAGAGGCTTCCTTCTTAGCTGGGAAGGTTTTCTTAACAGCAGTGGGCGCGGAGGTATCTTTCTGAACCTTACCACTTTTAATACCGGCCTCGACCCTTTCGCCGGTCAAAATTAGTTCGGTAAATCCTGCGGAAGAACTCCCGATTAAATGATTGAAGAAAGGGCCAGACAGGGTCCCTAAAAACATATCAACTAGCTCCCTATCCGATAATGGTGGCTGCACCCTTCCAGCCAGATCATGCCACTTCTGGGCATACTCTTTAAATCCCTCATTAGAAGCCATACCCATACTCTGTAGTTGAGTACGAGTGGGCGCCAAATCAGCATTGTATTGGTATTGACGGTAAAAAGCAACAACTAAGTCTTCCCAGTTATGAACCTCAGATCTCTCAAGTTGATAGAACCAGTCCAATTGTGTGCCTGACAAACTGTCTTGGAAAAAGTGTACCCAGAGGTCTTTATCAGATGAGTGGGGTTGGATCTTTCTGACATAGGATCTTAGATGCATCTTTGGGCAGGACAGGCCGTTATACTTAGCAAATGTTGGTACCTTGAACTTGGGGGGAATGACGATCCCAGAGACCAACCCTAGTTCTTTAAAATCTAAACCAGGTATCCTTTACAACTCCATGGCTGCCAATCTATCCTCCAGATTCTTATATTTATCATCCGTCGGGGGATATTGCTGTTTGGAGTAGTCTTCGTCTTCTTCCTCTTCCTCCTCTTCAACTTCAGATTCAGAAGGTACCGCAGCTCCCATTCCTTTACCAGCCCCTTCATCAGACATTAAGGGGAACTCGAGAACTTTTCTAGCATTGCTTTCAAACCTTCTTCCAAAAGTGGCTACTCCGGGCCTTTTCTTCTTTTTCTCTTTATTTTTCTCCAACAGTGCTTTAAGGTCCTCTTGACCCTTTGCTAAGGTCATGAGGAGTTGCTGGAATTGAGAATTATGTGCTTGCAGATCCTTAACCGTCTACTCCAAATCCATCTTGTTGAAATAAACAGCAGAAAGATAAGGAAACCTGGTGTGAAGACCTGTTTATGCATATGATGAATGGTATGTTATTCATGTAATGCATTCAAGGATTCAGAAATTCAAATTTGTTGTAAACAAAAAGGAACACACGTCATATCAAGAAGAAATTGTTAGTACATAAGTGCCCCATGGGAAAAATATTACAAAATTCTTAATGTAAAAAGACATTGCGCATCCTCTTTGGTAAGTGTTGAGAGCTTCCTCCTCATGAAGTCGGCGGGTAAGCTCCAAAACCTTCTTCTCACTGGCATAGAAGTTGGCTTCAAAAGTATTCCGTTCTTCCTTGAGTTGGATCTAACTCTTTTGTAATTCTTCCCATGATGTTGGCATGTCAGGATGTAGGAGGGTGTATGGAACCTCTCCTTCCATAACAGGCTCTTTGATCAAGGGGAGAATGTGAGGGTATGGCATCATAAGATTCTGAGCGCGGGTTCGTACCCACTTGAGATAAGGCTCAAGGGGGATGGAATTCTTGTGCCCCAATGTCTTACTATCCACTTTATTGGTCATCCTCCAAGCTCTGATGAACCTTTGTCGAAGTCCTTGCGCATCCTTGTCGAAGTCAAAAACTAGGTCAGGAATCAGCATGTCATGAGGGCCATCCCTCCGAGCATATCCAAACTGTCTTAGAGCTAAACAGGGGTTATAGGTAATTCCCCCCTAATGCCAAGTAGAGGTACATTATGGAATTCCCCACAACGATCAATGATGATGACATTTTCTATGGACCGAGAACACCAATGAACATCAGAATGTGTGAGGGTCATCAATCGTTGTGACCACCTTAAACCCTGCTCATTCTTCAAAACTGATTGTGGAAGGTGAGAAATAAACCACCTTGCTAGGAGAGGAGTACAACACATGAGAACACCTCTTTTCATCATTGTTCGTGTGTAAAATGAGTGTAGGATGTCCCCAAGCAATGTAGGTACAGGATTCTGGGATATGAAAATCTTGACAGCGTTCACATCTATAAGTTGATTCGGGTTTGGGAACAGGACCAATCCATAGATAAGGAGTGCCACAATCTCTTCAAAGGCTTGTAGATCAATAGAATTCCAGCAGTCTTGTTCCTTCTCAAACAGAAACTTTGCCAAGAAACCCTTGACACCACTTCTGGTTTCCCAATGTCCCTTGATGTCAGATGGTTGCAAGTGTAATGCTTGAGCAACATCTTCAGGCTTTGGTTCTTTTTCCATACCGTTTTAGGGTAGTTGATGAAGAATATGAATTCTCAGGAGTTGAGAAAATTCCTTCAAAGTGGGTACTAGTCGGTAATCAGGGAATGTGAAACAGTGGTGTAGGGGGTCAAAGAACTGGAAGAGAACTTTCACCATGTCTTCTTCAATGTTGGAGTTTACAAAGTTGAGAAGTCTACCATGTCTTTCACTGAAGAGAGAATTCTCTGGAATCCTAGAAAAGAGCTCCTTGAGTTGAGGAGGGATTCTCACAAGGTTGACTTGAATTGTTTTCCTGCGAAGAGATTCCATAACCTACAAAACAAGAACAAAGATGAAGGTCCAAACCCTTGAAATGGTTAGTGGATGCATATGATGCTTTATGATGTTCATGATGTATGCACAAGCACATGTACAAGCAAGTCACACAAAACCCTAGTTTCAGGCTTGCATGAGGTTTCATAGGTAAATACCCTCTTGAGTTTAGTTGGCTCAAACCTGTCCTATAAATAGTAACCGGGTTCTAAGGAGCTCAATATCACTGGATTGTTTTCTATGTTCATTGTTTTGGTTTAGCCACTTAACTAGCGACCAAAATATTCCAAGAAAACAACCCTCAATGAGTGTAGTATCGAGTATCTACCAACTTCAGACTGCACCAAAGTCGGTCATCTCACTACCCCTAATAAAAGGCCAAGATGGTCAAGTAAGGTTCTAAGAGTTCATTAGTGCTTTATGACATCACTCAGCGGCCCCGTATTCTCTTTGATTGACTCAAAGGCTACCGGTACTCATAAATATGTCGCACTAATATAGCTATTTCTTCAACCATGTCGGTATACGCCACACAGTTTCCACAACGTATTGCTATTTACCTATGAATGTTTCCTAAATCCGGGTAGAGGATTTCAAGCCCAAACAAGAGAACCAAATGTAAAGCAATCAAAGCAAACAATATAATCATGCAAAGGGTGATCTAAGCCCTAAGGTTACTCCACTTTTAAAGTTTTCCCCAGCAGAGTCGCCAGTTCTGTGATACGGTGGGAGAACTGACTTGGGATTTTGCGTTTGTTTTCGCACTTGTTTCGGTTTAGCAAGAGTCGCCACCGACTTTTTATTTTATCCTAAGGAAAGGTCAAAAAGCACAGGAAAGACCTTTGAGATGTTTTCTTGGGTTCGGGGGGTAGATTATGAAAAGGGAAGGTGCTAGCACCCTTTTCATCCATGGTTTTCCATGGGCTCTTAGTTACTTGTTTTAGATCACTTGCCTTTGCTTTTCAATTGTTTGAAATGGTGCTTTGTGTGTGGTTTTTGAAAATGCTTTGAAAAAGATGCCTTGTCTAGGTAACTTTTGTAATGATTCTTGTTTGAATATACACAAAGGTGTGTGTCTTTTTGAAAAGATATTTTAATATTTTGAAAGTTGTTTTGAAATTGTTTTGAAGTGTGTTTGAAAATGGCAAGGATGTTTTTTGCAAGCTTTTGATCAAGTAACTAAGAGTTATCTACCCTATTTTTACTCAAAGATCTTTCTTATGTTTTAAACCCTTTTAACAATGTTGTTTCACCATTGTATTTGGTGAACAACCTTGTGTTAGGATGTTAAACGGGACAGGCGCGAGTCATCGTATAGACCATGATAGCAATTGTGTCAAGTATTTTTGGCAATTTTCTTGAGGGACTTGATCATTTTTGTTTAGGCAACTCAGATAGCGTCATCGAGGGACTATGATCTTTTGTTTTGTTTTTGTTTTGCCAAAGTACTTGACATGCATATCATGGCCTATTTTTGAAGGCAACAAGTGGATTGAAACCCTAGGGGTGCAAGTGTGCATTGTGTTTGATTTTCATGCATTTTTGTCTTTGATTAGGTCAAACTATTTGTTGGTTTTGATTTTGCATACAAACCCTAATTCTCTAATCATGGCATAATTGAAAGCTTAAAGGTGCGAGAATTTAAATTCTACACTATTACAACATGATATAGGGAGGGGGTACAAATTTGAATAGGGGATTATTTTGCAAGAAATTAAACCCTAAATTATTATAACCAAATTGAATTTGCAAGGCATAATACTTAAATGTACAATATTTAAATAAATACAATAAATAAATAAAATGCATCATGCAAAAAAGGTTTTTTTTTATGTATGTAAAGCATTTTCAATGGAAAGAAATGTAAAAAAAAAATAATAATAATTAATTTTTATTATTCTTAGGGTAAACCCTAATTCCTTAAAGAAATGGTATTATTTATTATTTATATACAAAAATGTATCAATATGTACAAAAATAGAAGTATATTGAAAAAAAGTATTTTTTAGTATAAAATATCAATAAAAATAAAAATGTATTATTTTTTTATTTTTTTTTATTCTATGCTTTTAATAAAATAATATATATATATATATATATATATATATATATATATATATATATATATATATATATATATATATATATATATATATATATATATATATATATATATATATATATATATATATATATATATATATATATATATATATATATATATATATATATATATATATATATATATATATATATATATATATATATATATATATATATATATATATATATATATATTAAACATATTAAGTGTGTAAAAAGTAAAATAAATTATTTACAAAAAAGTATATATTTCAAGAAAATATTTTCAAACGTGAATAAAAATAATAAATGAAAATATAAGTATTTTTTACATTATTTTTAAGTTTAAACAAAATAATATAAAGTATTTAAACATTTTAATGTTGGAAATAACTAAAATAAATATCAAATAAAATGTAAAAATTTATGAAAATATTTTTTAGGCATTTTTTATGTTTGAAAATAAAATAATAAAGTCAGAAATGAAATTAAAATGCAAAAATAATAAATATACAAAGAAATGGGCCATGGGGGTATGAAACTGAAAAAGGGGGTGTCAAAAGCAGGAAATAGCCAGGCCCAGCCCATCTACTTCATCTTCTTCCTCTATTCAAACAAAAACACGCGCCTTCTTTATACAAACTGCCAACTCCTGGAAACGTGATCCTTTGACAAAACTCAAAAAATGAAACTTGTAGAGCATCAAACAACGATTTCAACCATATAAAACATTAAATCTAACTCTCGAAGACCAGAGAGAATTTCTCTGGCCCTAATTTCTAACCTAGTTTTTTCAGAAAGTTCATGGATGAAATTCTCCTAGCACGATTAATATAAATGAAAACTAAGCACATGTATGGTTTCAGGGCAATGAATACAACATCTTTCATTCACAAACCTAAGTCTAAATGTTCCTAAATAGAGAGATAGAAGTTCATGAAATACTTGTTTCAGTTGAGTTCGAGCTGGACAATGTAGCAACTTTCAATGGAGCCTGAGGTTCTTTTGAGCTTGCTTGATGTCCTCTGAACCTTTCCCAATGTTTAGTTTGTTTTGAAGTGGCCTGAATCGTGCTACAGAACTTAACCTGTAAAGCTTCCAAACAAAAATGGTGATGTGTGTAAATGGAGTTACAACAGCTTGTGAATGATCTGGACAACTTAGGTGTATTGTTTAGAATGTGTTTGAAGTGATTTTGGACAAAACGCACGAGGGGATTTGATTGTGGCTTGTGATTTGCAGAACTGGCCCTGTTTTGGGCAGAAATGGAGATTTTATGCACAAGGGGGTTAGAGAGCTCAAAGACTCGTGTTTCTGGCTTACAAGGATATGAGAAACTTGTTTGAAAACTTGGCTTGAGTTGATTTTATCAGCTGTCTGAGTTATGAGCTTTTGGCCATTTGACTTGTTTTGAAAGCAAAGATGTGAAGTGACCAAGCTATGGCCTGTACAGGCTAATTACAAGCATGCTCAAGTTGGTGTACTATGCCTGAGATTAGGGAACTTGTTTGCTGCAAGGAAAAAAATCCAAGGCTCAAGAAAATGCAATTTGAGATAAAGTGGCCTCTATGAAAATGGAAGTGTGACCTTTATGCTCAAAATGGAAATGTTCATTGTACAATGCTCTCTTGATCAGAACAATGCCAATGTACAATGTATTTGCATTCAAGTTTTGAGTGTAAATTGGTTTAGAGGCCTGTAATTATGTACTAAGCTAGTTTGGTCAGCTTTGGCAAGTGGTATGAACATGTATTGGCCATGGTTACAAAGTGAGTTTTTGCCAATTTCAAGCATTCGATTCTCCCTAACCACAAAGGTGTTTGAGGAGTTCTTGGACAATTTGGAAAGCTTGAAACATGTACTATAATCCATATTTAAAATGAAACTTAAGAATCCAAGTGGAACTATGTGAAAAATGGCCAAGAAGATGGGTCAAAATTCTGCCTAAATTAGGGCAAAAATTCTCTAAGTTAAAAGCATTAGGGACCCTTGTTCGAAAAATCATAACTTGAGATATAAGCTTCTTTTGAGAAAACTTTGTGAATCAAAGTTGTAGACTTTGTGATGGACTACAACTTTCATGTTGTAATTTTTGATTGAATCCCTTTGCATCTTGGTGAAAATGTGGGGAAAAGTTAGGAAAAAATAAGAAAATTTTATAACTTAGAAAATTTCTAAGTTATGAAATTTTTCCATTTTAAACCCTAATTTGCAATTTTGGGTTTCTTGATGAACAAGTTTCATAATTTGACATGTCTTGATGAAAAATGACCCTTGGCACTTGATTTTGACCAAAAAGTCAAAGTTTGACTTTTCAGTGTACAATCAAATTTTGATCAGTTGACTGAAAAATTCATCTGCCAATCCTATGCATTTGAGACCTTTTGAACTTGTTGAATGGTTCAAGACAATGTAATTGAGTCCTTGAGTCCATGGTTAAGCTTTATTTGCCATTGGCGAGGTCAAACAGTCAAAAATTGCCTTTGCACAGTCAAACCCCTAAAAATGACCATTTTGCCCTTTTGGTGATCTGATCAAATTTCTTGTGAAATTGTGATCCAAACTTGATCAAATGGTTCATATGAGTTCATAATGTTGATGTGGGTCAAAATTCATAAGGTTTGACTGTCAATTGGCCATAGTTGACTTTTTCCCCAATACAACTGATTTCTAGGTCAACTGTCCAATTGACTGGGCAAAAATTTGATTCAAGGCTTGAAACTTGGTATGGGCAAACTTATGAGTCCAACATGAAGTATGAAAGTAACTTTGGGAATTGTAGGTCATAACATCCCTGTGCAAACTCAAACCCTAATTTAGGTCAACAGTGCAAGGAGGTGTCTTAAGCAGAGCAAACCCTAGCTTGATCTTGAGTTCCAAGAGTCTTGTGATGAAAAATATTGATGAAATGAAAGAGCAAATTTTGGGGTACAACAATAGGTACAAACAACTTGAAGACCGTCTGAGTGCAATGGAGATTCAGAAGATACCTGGTTTGGACTTCGGAGATCTGGGACTAGCATTTGGGGTGGTGATCCCTCATAAATTCAAAGCTCTGGTTTTCGCCAAGTACGATGGAGTATCCTGTCCAAAGCTCTACCTCCGCTCGTATGTCAGAAAAATCAAACCCTACACTACTGATAGAAATATGTGGGTCCATTTCTTTCAAGACAGTCTGTCAGGGACTCAGCTTGAATGGTTTTATCAATTGGAAGGAGCTAATGTCCGCAACTGGGAGGACCTTGCTGCTGCTTTTTACAAGCAATACCAGTATAACGCCGACCTTGCTCCCACGCGTACTCAGCTTTAGGGTATGTCTATGGGTGCAGGCGAAGGTTTTAAGGACTATGCTCAGAAGTGGAGAGATCTGGTTGGAAGATTCCAACCCCCTCTGTCTGATAGGGAGTTGGTGGATATGTTTCTTGGAACTTTGTCTGGTCCATTTTTCAATCATTTGATTGAAAGTTCATCATCTGGGTTTACTGGATTGATTTTGACTAGGGAGAGAGTAGAAGCTGGTATCAGAAGTGGTAAGATACAGAAAGGTGCTTCATCAAGTGCAGAAAAGAGGCCTTTCACTGGAAAGAAGGAAGCTAGTGCAGTTTACAGCTCAAGGAGCCAAAACCGACCTGAACGCCGCCAAGCAGTAAATGCGGTAGTAATATCAAGACCCACCGTTGCCCCACAACGCAACCATCAGCAAAGAATAGAGAGACCGCAAAGATAGTACACTCGGCTCAGTATGACCTTGTCTCAAATTCTACCGCAATTTCTGAAGACTAACCTGGTAACTCTGAGGGAAGCCCCGAAGAATCCCAGTACCAAATCTCCGCTGTATAACCCAAACGCCCGCTGCGCCTATCACTCTGATAGCCCAGGGCATGATACAAACAACTGTTGGGCCTTGAGGAATAAGGTGCAAGATTTGATTGAAGCTAAAGAAATCGAGTTTGACGCTCCGGAGAAGCCCAACGTCATAACTGCCCCTATGCCCAAACATGATCAGGGGGTGAATGCAATTGAGGATGATGAAGAAGAGTCAGATATTGACAGCTGGATTTACCCGACTACCAACGGTGGCTTGAACAATTGGACGTCAAAGGGCTTCATGCCCGTTTCTTTTATTACACAGTAATAGACTTTTGTTTTAAGATTTGTAACATATAATTTGAAACTTTATGGCCCGGTGCCTTGCCCGAGGCACTTTGGCTTTGTTTGTGAGGGCTTATTATTTGTCATTTTCATATATCATCAATAAAGCATTGGACGTTTTCTTGCATTACAAATTTTGCGCTCCTTGTTTTTCTTTTCTATCTTGCACTTTATTAAAATAGCTATTGTCTTACACACACTCACATATCATAATGCAGATCCACATCCACTATGGATCCCACTGATAACGACTCTGCTACTGCCATTTATGACTTCGAAAATCCGATCAACCAAGCCGAGAACGAAGGTGAGGATGATTGCGAAGTGCCTGGGGAACTTTATAGACTATTACTACAGGAAGAGAGGGCCATACAACCCCATGAAGAGCCAGTGGAATCAGTGAATTTGGGTACAGAGGAAGACAAGAAAGAGGTTAAGATCGATGCAAATCTGGAGCCTAGTGTCAAGCAGCAGTTGATATAGATGCTACGCGACTATGTTGAGATCTTCACTTGGTCTTATGAAGATATGCCTAGTTTGGACATTGATATTATTGGTCCACCATGGAAGCCGATTGTTATCAGCATTCTCGGACTTGTCACAAGTGCCAAGTCTATGCTGATAAGGTGCATGTACCTCCAGTTCCTCTGAATGTTTTGACAGCTCCTTGGCCTTTTGCAATGTAGGGCATCGATATGATTGGCGAGATCAGACCTACTGCGTCCAACGTGCATCGTTTCATCCTGGTAGCAATTGACTACTTTACAAAGTGGGTTGAGGCAGCTTCCTTTGCTACAGTAACCAAGAATGTTGTAGCGTGATCTATTCGGCACAATTTGATATGTCGATATGGTGTACCAGAGAGGATAATTATAGACAACGGTATAAATCTCAATAATACGATGATCATCGAGCTCTCCAAGCAGTTTAAGATACAACATCACAACTCTTCTCCTTATCGGCCGAAGATGAATGGAACTGTTGAAGAAGCTAATAAGAACATCAAGAAGATTGTGCAGAAGATGACGGTGACATACAAAGATTGGCACGAGATGTTACCATTTGCTCTTCATGTGTACCGAACCTTAGCGCGGACTTCAACAGGGGCAACACCCTACTCTTTGGTGTATGGCATGGAAGCAGTCTTACCCATTGAAGTCCAGATACCCTCTCTTCGGATTATGAAGGATGCAGGTTTGAGCGAGGATGACTGGATTCAAACCCGGCTTAATCAGCTGAACTTAATTGATGAAAAGAGACTTACTGCTATTTGTCATGGTCAGACGCATCAAAAGCGAATGATCAAGGCGTTTAACAAGAAAGTCAGACGACACAAATATCAAGTCGGGGATCTAGTGATTAAACGCATCATACTGCCACAAGGTGATCCCAGGGGAAAATGGACCCATATGTATGAAGGGCCATTTGTGGTTAAGAACATTTTTTTAGGAGGAGCTATGATTCTAACCACCATGGATGGTGACGACCTTCCTCACCCTGTCAATGCAGACATATGAAAAAATACTACGCCTAATCAGAGACCCGCTAGGTTGACTGGCCTAGGAAAAAATAAGGGCTTCCCAACAAACCAAAAGGGTTTGGGCAAAAATAAGGAATGAAAATGAAAAAATTTATACACCCGGCAAGTCGAAAACCTGAAAAGGCGGCTTGGGCAAAAAAGGGTATCCCGGTGGACTGAAAATCTGAAAGGGCGGTCCAGGCAAAAATTAAGGATTAAAGCGTAACACTATGTCTCATTGGATCATCTTGCAACCAGACTTCGGTATCGACTATCAAGCTCGGACGACATTAATCAATCTGATCTACCTTCAACCAAGTAGCAAAGTGATGAGACGCTCGAAGATATAAAGGCAATAGCAGAGTTGGAACCCAGTGGGATTGTTCACATAGCTGTTTTTCTTTCTTTTACACAAATTAATTCTATCTTTCGACGGCGTTCTCTTACTAGGACGTCAGCCTCTTGTACAAAAACGCCTATTTACAGGCCAAATCAATACAATTAATTTTCACAAAGAAATTTCAAATTGTTTTTCTTTTTTCTGTTTTGTTTTGCAAGAACGTCCAATGGTTCATTTTTTTATATATGCATTTGACAATAATTGCTGCTCATAAATATTTACATGCGAAATAAAATACGATTACTTGTAATATCAGGAACAGGGGCAAACAAGAAATGTCCAAACTTTACAGTTGCTCTGTCCACTAGGTATAAGGATAGACCTAACTGGAGAATACGACTAAAGGTACATTCGCTCCCCGCAGAGCAAAAGGTATCTAAAAACATTGATTCTCCCCAAGCAGAGTTTATCTATCACCAGCACTAGAAGATTATCCCCAGTGGAGTTTATTTCTTCCACAAGCAGAAACTCAATCCCCAACAAGGTCTCATTATTGCCAGCAACGATAATTCATCCCCAGCCAAGGTTATTTCTCCAAATCAGCGGATCTTCAGACAGAGTATCTCTTCCCTACAAAGTCATTTTCTCGTCAGTTTATTCTCCAGCAGGATTATTCTCACAATCACCTTCGGATATTATCCCCAACAAGAACGAATAATTCAACTCCTTTCACTCTCCAGCAGTCCGGGATTTATTTCCCCTAGTTAGAGAATATCATAAAAACATTTCATAATCCATACATCATGACATGCGCATAAGCATCATACAACACAGTCTCATTTATTTTGAGAACATCATTGCTTGATACATGTCATGCATTACATACGACTAACCCTTTACCTTTCAGGAAAAATACAATTAAATTCTCCCCAAGTTCAAGCTATGAAGCCCGGATCCGACCGGATAGTATCTTGATTTCTACATCATATTGTGAAGCCCGGAGAACGACCAGATAACAGTATCAAACACCGCGAAGCCTAGATTCGACCAGATAGTGGTTTATCTTTAAGCTATGAAGCCCGGATTCGACCAGATAATAGTTTAATCCCCAACAAGCCGTGAAGCCTGGATTACGACTGGATAACAGCTCAGCAAGTTACTGTGAAGCCTGGATTATGACCAGATAGCAGTGCAAGACACCATGAAGCCTGGATTCGACCAGATAGTGGTATATCATAAACACAAGCCGTGAAGCCCGGATTACGATCGGATAACAGTTCAGTAAGTTATTGTGAAGCTTAGATTATGACCAGATAGAAATACAAGTTTCTGTGAAGCCTGGATTACGACCAGATAGCAGCCAAAGACACCATGAAGCCTGGATTACGACCAGATAGTGGTATATCTTTAATACAAGTTATGAAGCCCGGGTTCGACCGAATAGTATCTTGATTTCTCCAAACACCATGAAGCCTGGATTCGACCAGATAATGGTATGAGACATCGCGAAGCCTAGATTACGACCAGATAGCGGTAAAAGACACTGAAGCCTAGATTACGACCAGATAACAGTGAGGGACACCGTGAAGCTTAGATTACGACCAAATAGCAGTTTACCCGGCCAATTACTATGAAGCCCGGATTCGACCAGATATTAGTAGGCCCAAAAGTCAAGGAGAAGCCCGGAGGCGACCGGATAACCATTTGATTTCTTCTGAAGCCTGGATTACGACCAGATAAGAAGTAAGGTATTGTGAAGCCTGAATTACGACCAGATAGCAGTACAGAACACCATGAAGCCTGGATTCGACCAGATAATGGTATAAAGCATCGTGAAGCCTAGATTACGACCAGATAACGATAAAAGGACTTAAGCCTAGATTACGACCATATAACAGTACAAGACACTATGAAGCTTGGATTTCGACCAAATAGAAGTTTACCTGGACAGTTACTAAGAAGCCCGGAGTCGACCGGATATTAGTGTGCCCTAAATTCAAGTTGAAGCCCGAATGCAACCAGATAACAACTTAATTCCTTCTGAAGCCTGGATTACGACCAGATAAGAATTGAGAAATTGTGAAGCCTGGAACACGACTGGATAGCAAGTTTAATCTCATCTCCCCAGTAAGTCACTGTAAAGCCTGGATTACGACCAAATAGCAGTTGGTCTTATCACTATGAAGCCTGGATTACGACCAGATAGTAGTTCATTTTCACCTCTTCGACTAAGAGACGATTCCCCAGTAGAATAACGGGCGACCGAAGCTCCTAAAATTCAACTTTTTACCAAGACAGAGATCAACATTCCCCAGCGTAGTCTTTCTCAACAACAGGTATACTGACTCTCGCTAAGGAATCTCTTAGGCGATCAACACTCCTTCAGATGGAATCTTTAAGCCCATCTTCCGTCATTAACTTCCAAATGGCATCTATAAGCCCATTCTCGAAATCGCAAGGCCAATACCACTTCATGCGAGTGCAAATTTCTGGGCACTCTAGTGATCAATCATCTTCCACCCTCAGATCACGAAAGGCAGAAAAGCCAATCTACATCCTCAGGTTTAAGAAGATTTAAAGGGGCAGCTGTTGTACCCCAAAATTTTCCCTCCCATATTTCTCAAAACATTTTAAGAAAGATCCTCAAGTTGCTCAAGGAAGTCCAAGGGTTGACCAGATAAACTCTCTCCTAAGGCAGTCTACCTCAAATTAGGGTTTCATGTTGCATTAAGATACTTGAGTCAAAGGGATCCCAAATTCTCACCATTGTCCTAATATGTTCTCAAGATCATCCATGTCAAGTTTCAAGCCTTGCAGAGGAAATTTTCCCAGTCAATTGCTCAAAGACCTGAAAATCGACTGTGCTAGGGCAAAAGTCAACTGTGGCCCACATACAGTCAAACTTCAATATTTTTGGTCAACATCCTCATTTTGAAGCATTATTCATCATTTGATCAAGGTTTGATCATGATTCCTAAAGGATTGCTCATAATTCATCAAAACCCAAAAGTTGCTAAATTAAGGTTTTGTAGGAAAAGTCAACTCAACTTTGACCAAGCATACATTTCTCATACTTTATGAGAAATGATCCATCCAAAGCACATTTTGAAGAGGATGTAATTCCCTACAATTCATATTCATCTCCAAAGTTCAAAATATGCACTCACAAGAATTTATGAATTTGGACATTATAGGTCATTTTGAACAGTCAACAAAAACACATTTTTTGTCAAAGCTTCATACATGAACATGGAAGACTCAATTGAGATGATACCAAAAGGGTTTCTTATAGGACATCTCAAGATTTCTAAAAAGTCCAAGAACACCTTCAAAGAGTAAATATTGAGGAAGTTATGCATTGGTGAAGTTGACCTTTTTTGCAAAATTGTCAAAAGTAAAATATGCCTGAAATTGCAATTTTTGTCAAATGGGCCCAACTTTTTGTACTTGAATTAAGTTTGTAACATGGTCCATGAGCCCTAACTCTTCCCACTTTCCTTTATTTTATTTTTACCATTTATTTTGATTTTTCATTTCAATTAAATCAATTTAAATCAAAATAAATCATGAAAATATCCAAATCATTCAAGTCTTAAGATTTTGTGCATATTTCAAGTATCTTATACAGCTAGCAAGAGGATCAAATCGTGTAAGGCATGGTTGTGCATAAAAAGATTGGTTTTGGCTTATTTTGGAAATATTTTCATGAAAATCAAATCATGATCAAAGATCATAATTGACAAAGATTGAAAGCACAATTGTAATCCTAATTCAATCAGTGGTATATAGTGGACAAGTGCAGACCAAAAACACAAGGTTTGGAGGCGTGTAGAGGAAGAACAAAACTTTAAAAAAATCAAGAAAAGTGGTGATCCAATTTGATACTTCCAAACATTTTCAAGACTCCCAATCCATCTCATTCGCTTCCTGGGCATACAAGGAAGCTATACCAATCAAAAACAAGCTTCTTCCTGCCCAGAATCCGGTTCCACAACCCCCACGGTTTGTCACTATTTTCAAAACCGAATATTGTTATTCTTGCATCTTTATCATGTTTCAATAGCATATTTATAATCCCTAACGTGTTTGTAAGCTCATGGTGACAATTAATTGCATTTTTGTTGGCTATATTGAAATCCACCATTGCTAGGGTTCCTTGTTGCATTTTGGGATCTTTTTATACAGGAAAAATTAGTCCACAAGAAAGGCACCATGATGCTCAGCAGGCCAAGAGGAATTGGTCCACAACATTAGAATTCATTTATCGTGCATGTATGTAATTTTGCAATGTGCAGGAGTTCTAGTGACGGACCTATGTCTGTAGGTAAAAGTCTCTGACTTTTACCAACGGAGAGAGGAAGAAGACGACCTATGTGGCACCACCCCATTAGCCCATTTAAAAGTTCGCACGCTGGGAGTTAATATATTATGTTTTTCAATATAATCTTTGTTTTGTCTATTGTATACAACAAGAGCGTTTGGTTCAGTTGGCATTGAGGCGGGTGAAAAGGCCATAGGACCTGGGTTCGAATCCCAGGTCCCCCATATTCTTCAATATTATTTTGTCTTGTGTAATCATGCGCTTGTACAGGCCAAAAGACTACCATGGACCATCATCTTTCAACCATTAGATTACTCACAATATGGATCCAAAGGCCATCACATGAAGGACCATGATGCACCCTGGTCAATGCACATCATGGAATCATGGAAGTCAATGTGGGTCAGGTTTTTGGGCCTAAAAGCTTGCTAATGACACCCCTCCAATTTGCTGATTACAAGGCCCATATTCTCTCTTTTGCTTTTTATATTTTCTCTTTTATTTTAATTCATTTAATTTATTTTTACTAACATAAAAATTAATTATTTTTTATCAAAAAATCATAAAATCAATTTTCACCCAAATTAGATTTAGGTTTATTTTTAATCAAAAATTAATTTAATTAGTTAATCTAATTTTTTAGGTAACTTTAATTTTCTTTGTAAATAAATTAAAATCAATTAGAAAAACTAGGGTTTTTGCTTAACCTAATTTATTTTATATTTTCTCAAAAATAACCAAAATACAAAAATAGGTCAAATATAATTAATTTTCTTAATTTAAATTAATTAGTAATTAGGTTTGTACATATTTAATTTAAAACCTTATTTTCTTAAAATAATAAAAAAAACAAAAAGTGATTGTTCTTTTAATTAGGGTTAGACGGGGTCAAAACCTTAACTTTTCTCGTTCTTAATTCATCACGCGCGTTTATTTATTTTTTAATATTGATGTAATTGCTCATGGGATGTAATAGATTAATTAGGACTTTTTTCATTTATTGATCTTCTTTTTTTGTGGGTTTTTTGGCTATGTAAATTAATCCCGAAGCCTTGTAATAGCGTAGCTTTAGTTCTCGCATATTTAATTCTCGCAAATATTAACTGTTAGATGTATGATAATAGGATTGCATGACAAGACTGTATGTAAATTTTAAAACGGTTAGCAAACCCTAAATGTGCAAAGATAATAACTTGAAATTGAATCACTCGCACATGCGCACTCCTAGGGTATACTCTCACTTCGGTTGCCTTTGGTAAACGATCATTAAGTATAGGGTATTTTAGTGGTCGCTCTCTTGTCTAAACAAAGATCTAACGTCCCGTTCGGAAATTTTGCCTCAGAAAGGTTGCCTCGGAAATGTTGCCTCGAATATTGATCTTAAGACATTAGGGTTATTACTAAGACACCCTAACATTGCTTTAGTGTTCGTTCGTCCCTTTCAAATTGACCCTTGCAACTCCAACAACGGTGCTATCTATTCGCTAATAGTGGGATAGCGTTGTCTAAAGGAAACAAGAACAAAAACATTCTCTTTTTCGAGTAGGTAGATGCTAGTAGGTACTTGCTCAAAATCAAACTCTTCACACCAAACACTTTTTTCAAACAAAGTTTTCAAAACAACTTCGAAACACTCTTGAAGACAGAAGTAAGGGTTAAATCGAAGTAAAACAAAAACTTTTTCAAATCAAACACACACAAGAAATTTTGAAAATGATGAGCAAGTACCTAAGAGCCCGTAGAAAACTACGGATAGAAAGGGTGCTAATACCTTCCCTTTCTATAATCTACCCCCGTACTCAAAATCTCGAAAAAGGAATTTTTCTGTGCTTTTTTCCTTTCCAGTTTGGATAAAATAAAAGTCGGTGGCGACTCTTGCTTACCGTACATTTGCGAATACAAAATGTAAACCATCATTCAAATAGTTCGGTTCTGCCACCGCATCACACTTTCCAAAACATCCAAGAGCATGAATTTATCATACTTGAGCTAGGAGATTCAAAGGCATGAAGTTGGGCATCCATTCTTGAATTACAAGTCATTTTGGTGAAGAACACATAATCTAATATGCATGCTATGCTGCATAACTTTTCTTTGTAGGCCTTCTAACTTGCACATTTCACCATAATTTAATGTTTACACAAACTTTTGAGCTATGGTCCATTTGATTTAAGCATTGTCCAAAGCATAATTCCATTAATGGAAAAAAGTTAACACTTCCATTTCTGAAAGGCGTGCTTTTGCAAAATGTCAATGAATTGAGATTTGTAATGGTTATATTTGATTACAATCAAGCTCAAAAGCATGGAGAAAACCCTCTGCATCCAACAACTTCAGAACGTGCTTGTACTTGAAACATTAAAACTATGAAAATTCATCCAATTTAGTTTTTCACTTTCAACCAAACCATAACATGCTATCTTGCAAATATGATTACTTCAACCTCCCAAACCTCTTGCCTATAAATAGAGAGATAAATTGCAAGATAAAAGGATATGAAAAAGCTTTCAAAACCCCTTTACTCTCAAAAAGCCAGAATTGTCCACAAAACCTTCATTTTTTAGCTTTGAAGTCCAAATCTTTGAATCTCTCAAATCTTGCAAGTTTTGCCCAAACAAATCATCCAAATACCTTACATACATCATATAGAAGTTGTTCAAACACAAGAACAACTTTTGTAACATCGTTATCACCATCCTCTAAACTCAAAAACAGTACCTTGCAACTTGACTTAGTTGGAGTGATTCAGAAATTTTTAGCACAAAGTGAGGATTGGCATAGCTTCAAGAAGGTCCAAGGGAACTTAATCAATCATAATATTGCACCTGGAACAGCTAGAAGAGGCTTCGGACTTTTCCCCAAGAGAGGTAAGTTTCCTCATACTTTGATATCTTTATCCATACATCATTTGTTTTTGTTTTCAAAGGAATAAAACAGGACAAATCGAGGCATAAGAGTACAAATATCCAAAATTCAAAGAAAATGCTTCAGGGGCCCTGACACGGGTGGCCATGTCATCTGACACGGGCCGTGTCAGGGAGAAAATATGCAAAAAAGGGCAGGGCAGATGCTGACACGGGTGCCCGTGTCACACGACACGACCCGTGTCAATTCAGTTGGGACAAGGAAAATGCGCAAGGTGACATGACATATTCTGACACGGGTGCATGTGTTCGGTGACACGACCCGTGTCATCCTAGGCATTAGAAATCCTGGTTTCGATATTTTTGCTATGATTTTGGGTCATTAAGGGTACATTGGACATTTTGTATTGCTGGGAATTGACATTAACATCCATATTATTTTTCTAAACAATTAAAAACCATTATACTTAGGTTTTATTTTAACTTCCCTTGATTTCAATTAACTTAGTTTTCTTTTTTAGGTTTTGTTTAAAATAATTAGTTAACTTTTTTTTAGTTAAAACTAATTAGCTTTCTTAGGTTAATGATCAAACTTTGTTTTCTAACAAAAAACTACCAAAAACAATTTCTTCTTCATCTCTACATTTTGTGCATAATTATTATCGTAATTCATATTCAATGGTTTGTAATAGTAACTAGGGTTTTATTGCTTTCCTCCCCTATTCACAAAATTGTACTCCCTCATTCCCAAAGCGTTGTAATAGCGTAGGACATTTAAATTCCGCAATTTATCATTTTCTTTATTATTGGTAGTAATTAGGGTTTGCATGACAAGACTTAAAATCAACATTAGACAACCCTAATTCAAGATAAAATAAATTGAATCAAACACACTTTGCACACTTACACCTCTAGAGTAACCCACACTTGTTGCTTTAGATAAAAGTGTCATGTCCCTCAAACGTGGGATGTTTTAGCAAAGACCCTCGATTTAAAAGATCATAGTCCCTCGATGACCCTTCAATATTGCCTTCGGTAAATGATCTTAGTCCCTTACGACAAATTGCTAAAACATCTTACAAGTTGTCTTCTATGACTATACGATGACCCACGCACGTCCCTCACATTCAACGATATGGCTTTCTACTAACTAATGGTAGAATAGCACTATCTAAAGAAGGAGGAAAAGAACAAAGACTTTCTTTTAAGTAGGTAGAATGCTCGTAGTTGCTTGCTCACAAACATTTCAAAACAAACATCTTTCAACACACCAACCCTTTCTTGAAATATTTTCAAAGTCAACACTTTGTATTCATTCTTATAGAGAAGAGAATCATTACAAAGTTTGCCCAACGATGACACTTTTCAAAATATTTTCAAACAAACACATTCACAAAAGCATTTCAAAATTGAGCTAGCAATTAAGAGCCCGTAGATAACTATGGATGAAAAGGGTGCTAACATCTTCCCTTTTCATAACCTATCCCCCGAACTCAAGAAAATTCTCAAAAGGTCTTTCCTTTTCTTTTCACCCTTTCCTTTATTGGATAAAAGAAAAGTCGGTGGCGACTCTTACTATCCGTAACAATTGCAATAAAACTCAAAATACCCAAGTCAGTTCCACCACTGTATCACATATGGGGAACCATGAAATCCACTTGAGGCCTTAGAAACCTAATCTTCCTTGAGAAAAGTGAAACCCTAGTTGTAGGTCAACTGCTTACGAGGAGAATTTGTCTGATCAATTCTTGAGCAATCCTTGAGAAAATGAGAACTCTAGAAGCATGAGAAGGTATCTTGGATAAAAAATGGGAGGGAAAATTTTTGGGTACAACAACATGCATCTGGACAACATATAATATGATATGAATTTCTCAGGATGATGAGAAATAAGGCGTGTCGCATCAGAAGCAAGTAAAGCCATATGCTTCGATCACATAACAACTTGTTATGTTACATGATCAAAAGCACAAAAAATGCACCTTGCACAATGAAGAAACGCGTAAAAAATAATGAGGCACGACGGTATAAAAATATGAATAAAAACTAAAAGAAAAATTATTTTTTATTAGTTTTTTATGTGAAAAAATTCCATCAAAAATTAAAGAATTAATTCCTAAAATCGATTAAGATAAACTAACAAATTTTTATAGATTTTATACTTTTTTATCATAACAAAAATTAGAAAAAATTAAGAGAAAAAGAGTCCTAAATCTTATGAAGGAAATGGAAATAACATGGAGTGTATGCTGGAATCCAGGGGTGTAATGCAGTCTGGGCACTAGGCCCATTTGATTGAGTCCAATAGCATTTTTTTTTGTTATCAGGCTTCCCAAAAGTGCAACGGGCTTAAGGCAAGGGAGTGTGGGTAGAAAAACCACTTAAGTGCTAAGCCCATCATCATGATCCAGCAGGCTTTTTTTTAGTAGCTACTTTAGTCCAAAAATAAGCATATTGGGATCTGTGAATAGTGCCTCGGTCCAATAGCCATCACCTACCAATTCAACATTATTTCAGGAAATTGTTTTATTATTCCCATTTAGAAAGCTTAAGGAAACAAAAGGGAAACGATCGAACGGTGTTGCTTGGATAAGTTAGGGTTCAAGGGTGTCATACTTCTCATCTCCTAAAATGCCTCCGTCACAAGCATCGTCCCCCTCGCCATTGTTGGAAATCCACCAAATTCTATCATGAATTTATACCATAATGACAATTTAATTATGAGACAAACAAAGAAAAGAAGACAAGACAAATAATTTATGCAGAGTTTCTCTCTGCTCACAAACTGTGAAAACTTTCTTATTCACTTTCAACTACAAAATACTGTGAATGACTTGCTTGACTTGCTTACAAAAAATAGGAGTTGCTCCCTCTATTTATAATCGAGCTTACACCCTAAGCTCAAAGCCCAAAATATCTATTTTGTTACTAAATCAAATATAATCTATTCTAGACTTAAATCAAATCTATTTAAATCTAAAACAAATCTAATCTTTTCGACACATAGTTTCGATACACTGAATTACAATTTAACACACCACCCAATTCATTGTGTCTAAACTATCTATATTCATCATGGCTCTTAACCTTATGAATACTTCGACTTGCACTCCCTTTGTCATGATGTCTGCAATCTGATTATCAGTTCTGCAGTGTTCCAAATTCATCTTCCCATCTGCTACCTGCTCTCGAAGATGATGGAACCTCATTTCGATGTGCTTACTTTGACCATGTGCTATTGGGTTCTTCTCCAGATTGATATCTGACATGCTGTCGATCTTCATGGTAATTTCTCCATGATCTTTCCCTGTTATCTCTTCGACCAAGTTCACCATCCAAGTTGCTTGACATGCACAAAGAGAAGCAGTTATGTATTCTGCTTCGCATGATGATAATGCCACTACTGGTTCCTTTCTTAAATTCCAAGCAACTGGTGCACCACCTAGCATAAACACATATCCTGCTGTTGACTTTCGATCTTTAGCATCACTACACCAACTACTAACTTACATTCTTTTCCTTTATCAGCTGTAGGAAACAAAATGCCATAATCGAAAGTTCCTTTGAGATACCTCAGTATCCTTTTCACTGCTGCTAGATGTGATACCTTTGGCTTCTGCATAAATCTACTTACCATACCTACACTATATGCTAAGTCAGGCCTTATATGACAAAGATATGTCAATGATCCAATAAGTCTTTTGTATTGGGTTGGATCAACATCATCTTCATCTGCATCTTTCGACAGTTGCACTCTTGGTTCTGCAGGTGTCAAAGTTGAGTTTCATTCTTCCATCTCAAACCTCTTGAAAATTTCTCCTGCATATCTTCTTTTATGCATCATCAAACCTCTGCTGCTCTTGCAGAATTTGATACCAAGGAAATATGAAATCTCACCCAAATCAGATATTTCGAATTCCTTGCTGAGATCATCTTTGAAGTCTTCGATCTCACTCTTGCAGCTACCTATTATCAACAAATCATCTACATAGAGACATAGTATAAGCAATTTACTCTTGCTTCTTCTTACATATACTCCATGTTCAGTTGTGCACTTCACAAATTCCTTCTCCCTTAGGAAACTATCAATTTTCTTATTCCAAGCCCTTGGAGCTTGTTTCAATCCATACAAGGCTTTATGCGGCCTGTACACCTTTCTTTCTTCGTCATGTTTCATAAACCCAATTGGCTGTTTAACATAAACTTCTTTTTCTAAGGGTCCATTTAGGAATGCACACTTCACGTCCATCTGACATATGTGCCAACTGTTTATTTCTGCTAGACCAACAACCAACCTGATTGTTTCGATCCTAGCAATAGGTGTAAAAACTTAATCGAAGTCTATTCCTTCTTTCTGTAGAAATCTTTTCGCCACAAGCCTTGCTTTTTGTCGAGTTACTTCCCCTTTCAAATTCGTTTTCACTTTGTATACCCACTTGACATCAATTGCCTTCTTGCCTTGGGGAAATTCGACAAGTGACCAAGTGTTGTTGTCTTCGATAGACTTCACTTCTTTGTTCATTGCTTTCACCCACTTTGAATCCTTCAACGCTTCGGCTGCATTAACAGGTTCGACATCTGCATAAAAAGCATAATGTACCAGCTCACCTTCATCATCTATCACATCATCTGATGTAATCACACAATCTTGCAATCTTGCAGGCATGCGTCTTGTTCTTTGAGGTATGCTTGTACTTGTTATATTTACTAGTTCCTCTTGTCTAACTTCTCTTTCGACTTGAGTTTCTGGTTCTTCGAATATGATTCCCACTGAATCTTTCTTGACATTTTCAGTCCAATCCCATTCTTTAAACTTATCTATGATCACGTCCCTGCTGATCACAATCTTCTTATTTTCTGGATTGAACAACTTGTAACCTCCTGTAGAATGATATCTAACTAGAATCATTTGACTTAACTTGTCATCAAGTTTTCTTCTCAACTGATCTGGCACGTGTCTGTGTGCAATAGATCCAAATAGCTTCAGATGACTCAAGCTAGGCTTCACACTAGACCAACATTCTTCTGGAGTAATTCCTTCTAGCTTCTTTGTAGGACATCTGCTCAAAATGTATGTTGCATTTGAAACAGCTTCACCCTAAAACTCTTTAGGTAAATTCTTGCCTTTCAACATACTTCTCACCATATTCATGATGGTTCGATTCTTCCTTTCTGCAATTCCATTTTGTTGTGGAGTATAGGGTGGCACCACCTCATGCATAATCCCTTCCTTTTCACATAGCTTATCGAAGTCTTTCGACACATATTATCCACCACCATCAGTTCTCAAAACTTTGAGCTTTCGACCGCTTTGTCTTTCGACCATATACTTAAAGTTGGCAAATACTTGGATCACTTCACTTTTCTTCTTGATCAGGTAAGTCCATATCTTTCGACTGAAATCATCTATGAATGTAACAAAGTATTTGTTACCTCCCATCGAATCCACCTGGATTGGTCCACATACATCAGAGTATATGACTTCAAGACTAGCCTTCGACCTGCTTCCTGCATCCTTGCTGAAGCTATTCTTGTGTTGCTTTGCCTGCACACATTTCTCACATACCTCGTTTGGAATGTTGATTTCTTGAAATCCTGAAACCATATTTCTTCTCTTCAAATCTCTGATGTCTATGAAGTTGAGATGGCCTAGTCTATAATTCCATATCCATTCATCTCTGCTCGATATAGTCGAAAGGCACTTGTGCTCTATCACATTTAGTTCAATCTTGAAGGTTCGATTCTGAGACATAGGAGCCTTCAACATTAATCTCCCATTTGTATCAACGACTCTCATCATCTTATCTTTGATTGACACTTTATAATTCTTTTCGACCAACTGCCCTATACTGAGCAAATTGCTCTTCATGCCTGGTATGTACAGTACATTGGAAATTACTGACCTCTTTCCATATTTCCTCATAATCATAACATCACCAATACCTTCAGCTGCTAGGGTATTGTCATTTGCAAATCTTACCATATTTTTCATTGAGGGCTTTATATTGACAAACCCGTCTTTCCTTCCAGACGTATGTGATGAACATCCTGAATCCAAGTACTATTGGTCCTTGAATCTATCTTCATCTCTTGTTGTGACCATTAGCATCATCTCTTCTTCTTCATGTTTTGCAAGCTTTGCATCACTTTCTTGATTCTTTCGTTTTTCTGGACAATCACTTGAATAGTGACCATACTTCTGACAATGGTAACATTGAATGTGACTCTTATCAGGTTTTCAACCACCACCTCTTCCTCTATTTGCAACACCACCTCTTTGGTTTCCTTGGTATGATCTTTGTTGTACCCCAAAATTTGTCCTCCCATATTCTCCAAGAAATTGCCAAGCCAAGCTTCAAATCTCCCCCAAGGGTTGCACAGTCAAACAGTCTCCCATACAGTCAAAACTAGGGTTTGTGTTCTGATCAGGAAAATAAAGTTTTCAAGGGCCCAATCAAGTCTCATATGCCTACAAATGTGGTCAAGCATCCTCATATCAAGTTTCAAGGCATTCAGCTCAAAATTGCACAGTCAAAACCCTAAATTGCACTACAGTCAATTGTAGGGGCAAAATGGTCATTTGACAGTCAAAAGTTCAAATTTTTGGTCAACATATCATTTTGAAGCCACAAACATCATTTGATCAATGCTTGATCATGATTCTCAAAATTTGGCTCAGAAATCATCAAAGATGCAAAAGTTACTATATTTGGACAGCTGAAAAAGTCAACTGAAATTGACCAGGGCATAACTTTCACATGGATTATCAGAAAAATTCCATCCAAAGCTCATTTTGAAGAGAAAGACATTTCCTACAACTCATCTTCATACTTCAAGTCCAAGAAATGCTCTCACAAAAAGTTATCAATTTCAACATTATAGGTCATTTTCAAAAGTCAACAAAAAGGGACTTTAAGTCAAAGGCCATAACTTGAGATTGGTAAATCAAAATGAAATGGGACCAAAGACATTGGTTGGAGGAAAGACCTTTCCAAAATGTCCAAGAACATGTGAAAAGCTTAAAAATTGAGCAAGTTATGCCTTGTAGAAGTTGGGAAATTTTTGGATATTTTGAAAAGTCAACATTGATCCAAATGACCTAAAAATGCTAATGGGCCCATTTTTCTTCCAAGATTCATCATTCTAAACATGTGCACGACCATTTGTCCCAAAGGGAAGTATTTTCTCATTTTTTATTTATTTATTTGAATTTCTATTAATATTAATTCAATTAAATCATTTTAATATGTGGAAAATATTTAATTCACCCTAACCAATCTTTTTGTACACATTCTAGACTCAATATTTCGTGCATATGCCAATTAGGAAAGATTGGGTTTGATTTGATCATGATTTGCACAAAAGGACATGGAAAAGATATGAAACATAATGGTGAAAAATCAATTTGCAAAATCATTGAATGGAAGAGATTTGATTCAATTTTCTTAACCTAATGCTCTCACTACAAAGCCAGAAACCTAAACCTAATGGTGCTACACTCTAAGCTGCGCAGGAAATACATTTACAAACTTGGAATTTTTGTCAAAAAAAGCAATTCTGAAAACCACTCTAGAGGTCGATTCAAAGCACCATTCCTTTTCCAATAGCTTCCTCAAGGTTCCCAGAAGCGATTCCAATCCCTAACATCAACTCAAACGCAAAGAATTGGTAAAACGGATTCAAACGGTTTCAAGAAAAATGCATAATCGTATTTCATGTTTCAAGCATCTCCATTGTTTTTTTTTTATGCATTCATACTAATAAACGTGTTCTGAATCTAACCATATCGTCTAATTTTGTTTTCGAGCCATGTATGGATGTTTGCCATTGATGCTTTTTTAGGGTTTCTGAACCTTCAAATTAGGGGTTTTCAGGTGCTGTAAAATTAGACCTCCTCAATACCATGGTTGGATTCAGCGCATAAAGACGAAGAGGATGGAACCCTCGCGCTCAATTTATGAGCGTTGAGGGGCTAATCGCTATTTTTTGGAAACCTGTCTAAAACAACACGTCTAAAACCGTTGCAATAGGTTCTTGTTTCAGAAAAAAAAAGAAAATACGCGAGGAAGACGATGCGTTGGCAAACACTGGTTGGCTCATTTAAATCAGCGCGCGTTTTTGTGCTTTTTAGTGGCCACTAACCAATTTTTATTTTTGTTATTTATTTGTTGTTATATATACAAAGCGTGCGTTGAGATCAGCTGGCAAAGTGTGATGTTGGTAACTCCCATGACCTGGGTTCAAGTCCCAGGTCTTGCCTATTTCAATAATATTTTTCCATAACGTTTCCCATGCAACTTCAGTAACGTAGACACACCATATACCCCAGATCAAACCTTGCCACGTTCATCTGGAGATCTAATCAAAGGTTGGGATTGGTGAATACCATATACCATGGTCAACGCATGTGCACGCTGTTCAGAAAGGTCAAACGAACCAAAGCTTATGGGGCCAGCATTCCAGGATTACACCTCCATATTGGGGACCTCCACCCCCCCTGGTTTGCAAGTTTTTTTTATTTTTCTTATATTATATTTTTAATTATTATTTCATTTGTTTTATTGTTTTAATTTAATTCGTTATTTTTACAATATATAAAAAATGCCTAAAAAATCAGAAAAAGATAAAAACATAATAAATTATTTTGTTCCAATACTTTCATAAATAAATTAATATGTAATTATTTAGTTTAATTAGGTTGCAAATTTTAAATTCTTTTAAACAAAAATACAAAAAATATGTAGAAATAGGTTTAATTAATTTTGATTCCTTTTAATTTCCCTTTTTTACAATAATAATATTTATTTATTTTCATAATTAAAAATGCATGTAAATTAACTTAGGTTTAAATTAGCTAAAAATTCAATACTTTCATAATAAATTTAAAAGCCATTAGAATTAGGGTTTGCGTCATACTTTGATTAAATCTTTTTCCATTAAATCTTAAAAACACTAAAAATACCAAAAACATTCTTTTTTTTTAATTTCTAATTTTAATTCCTCATTAATTCTAATTAATTAATTCATATAATTTAATATTTTGCAAAAGGGTCCAACGCCCATATTTTTAATTGTTTAATTTCGCATATTTATTTTTACTTGCTTAAATAATTATGTATCTCTCCCAAAGCGTTGTAACATTTACTTTTCGCACTTTTATTTGCTTTCTTTATTTTCCGTCAAATCGGGTCCGGTTTAATTTCGGCGATGTGGACCCGCGCCATTTGTAATAGTTTTAGATTTACCTTTCCCGCAAATATTAACTGTTAAACAAAGCATGCAAGAATGAATGGACTTAAACAAAATCAAGCGTAGATCACTTTAACATGACAAGACAAATACAAATGAAAACGACACACGAATTGCACACACCACCCCTAGGGTACGCCTCACTGTTGCCTTGCCTTCGAAAGGTGATCGTCGAGTAGAGGACGTCTTAGTAAGTCCTCATGATCCGGGAACCTGGCATGAGGGTAGCTTCTAAGGTGTCTTCCCATTGCTCTGGTGATCACCATGTCCCTACAAACTCGAATTGACCCGAACACCTCCAACGGTGGTGCTACCTACCTCTCAATGGTGGGATGGAACTACTTTAAAGGACATCTACACAAACGAATTCCTTAGGGTAGGTAGGTTCTCGTAGATACTTGCTCTCTTCAAAAACAAATAAAAATCTTTTCACACCGACACTTTTCAGAAGCTTTCAAAGCAAATTTTTCAAACACTCTGACGTACGAGTCGAACTGAAATTTTTCAAAGAAACTTTTTTAAACCCACATTGAAAAGCAAACAAACAATTTTGAAAACACATTGAGTAAGTATCTAAGAGCCCATGGATAACCATGAATAGAAAGGGTGCTAACACCTTCCCTTTCTATAACCTACCTCCCGAACCGAGAGCAATCTCTTTAAGGAATTTTTCTGTGCTTTTGTCCTTTCCATTTGGAGAAAATAAAAGACGGTGGCGACTCTTGCTTCCGCGACATTTCGCGAACCAGCGTTAAACAGTCAGTTCCAGATCCACCGATCACAGAACTGGCGACTCTGCTGGGGACCTAAAACTTAAAGTGAGGTGTACCTTAGGGCTAGTTCATAACTTTGTTTTCAATTGTATTGATTTGCTTGCTTTACTATTGTGGGTTGCATCGGAGTTACATAGATCCTAACCCGGATCTGGGGATACCCTGTTTAGGTAGCATAAGCTGTGAGGGACCTGTCCGGCGTAGACCGACACAGGTGAAGCAGTGGCTACGTTGGTGTGGCACCTTAGTCTGTACCGATATCCCTGGTGTCGCAACGAGGAGAATATGGGTCTTCTAAGGAGTCATTAAGCACCAACAGACCTTAGAACCTTAAATGACACAACTTGGCCATTAGAACAGTAGCAGTATGCTACACCCATTGAGGCTAAACTCTCGTGATGGTTCTGGCCGCAAGAAAAGATTGCGATGCTGGAGTTATGACCGATTGAGGGTAGTCAATGATATTGGGATCCTCTAAGAACCCGGTTACTTTGATAGGACAGGTATGAACCAACCAACTGCAAGAGGGTACTACTCAGACCCCATGCTGGCCTTAAACCTTAAGGGCTTGTCTTGTGTGACTTGTGTGCCTTCGTATTTGACTACTTGCATGCTTGTTATCTGACACATGAACTATTTGCAGGTTTTGTTTATAGTCCTTAATTGGGACTCATAACAAAGTATACTGAATTTCTTGCAGGGTTTGTTTATAGTCCTTAATTGGGACTCATAACATGGTTTACTCACATTACCCCATGCATATCATGACATCATACCATTACATACATTCTAACCCATTTCAAGGATCTTAAGGGCTTGTGATGCAGGTCATGATGAACCAACTGCCCAGCAAGGGGCAAAGGGGATTTATTTTCCTCCAGACAAGGTTGTCAGGGGCTATGACCCACTGGATATGGTGAGCCTTTGACCCTTGAAGAGGGATTTTCTGCAACAGGAAGTTTCTTCAATCAAGTTACCGTTTTCAACTCTAACAAGTTTCTCTGTTTACCCCACGAGATCCTTGAAATCATGGCATGCATATCATACATCTCATTGCATTGCAGGTATCCCTTTGACAGGTTGCTTACCCTTCTTCGCTGTTTATTTCAGCCGATCGACATGAATCCTAAATCATCAGCTGAGCAGTCCATCAAGGCCCTCCAGGCTCAGAACGCCCAGTTCCAAGGGCTGATTATGAATTTGACCCAGGGGCAACAAGATCTGAAGGCTCTGCTCTTGAAGAAGGACAAGAAGAAGAGGAGGATTGTTTTGTTCAGCCCTAGACGCAGATCTGGGAATACACCGCAAGTTGAAACTGATAGGACAACTCCATCTGTGAGGGAAAGCAGTCACCATGAGAGAGAGGTGCCTAGTCCAGTGGTCTCCGACAACGAGACAGATTTCAACAACGAACAATACCCTCCGGCTGAGGATAAGTACAAGCAGTTGGAAGACCGGCTCAGTGCTATGGAGATACAAAAAGTGCTCGGCTTGGACTTCGAGGATCTAGGTCTGTCTTCTGGGGTAGTGATCCCGCACAAGTTTAAGGCACCTGCCTTTGCTAAATACGATGGGGCATCCTGTCCTAAATTGCATCTCAGGGCTTACACAAGGAGGATCCAACCCTATACAGCTGACAAAAACCTATGGATCCATTTTTTCCAAGAGAGTCTTTCAGGGACTCAGCTCGAGTGGTTTTATCAATTGAATGGAGCCAACGTCCATACCTGGGAAGACTTAGCCACTGCTTTCTACAAGCATTACCAGTACAATGCCGACCTTGCTCCCACACGCACTCAGCTTCAGGGAATGTCTATAGGTGCAGGCGAAGGTTTCAAAGAGTATGCACAGAAATGGAGAGACCTTGATGAAAGGGTACAGCCTCCATTGACTGACCGGGAACTCGTTGATATGTTCTTGGGGACCCTATCCGGGCCATTCTTCAACCACCTGATTGGTAATTCATCTGCTGGATTCACCGACCTCATCCTGACCGGCGAAAGAATCGAAGCTGGTATCAAGAGTGGGAAAATTCAAGAGGCCACACCTTCTGATATTCATAAAAAGCCTTACACAGGAAAGAAGGAATCTAATGCTGCATACAGTCAAAGGAGTCGCCGTGATCAACATGCAGGGGCAGTCATGATCTCTGGTTCTGCACCACGCCGCCAACCACAAAGGGGAAACCAGCAAAGGCCGGACGGGCCTAAAAGGCAGTTCACCAACATTAACATGCCATGGTCACAAGCACTGCAACACATGTTGAAGATGAAGCTGATTGTAGTAATTAACCCTCCGGCAAATCCTAAGACCTCCTCTCCAAGCTATAATCCAGAAGCTAGGTGTGCTTATCATTCTGATAGCTCGGGGCACGATACGGAGGACTGTTGGGCACTGAAGTACAAGATTCAAAATATGATCGATGCCAAAGAGATTGAATTCGAGCCTGCTGAGACTCCCAACGTGATCACTGCTCCACTGCCAAAACATGGCTAGGATCGAGAGACTTTTGTTCATTTGAATTCAAGTTGTATTTTTCTTTTCTTGTTCAGATAAACAATTACCATGTTAAACTCTTTTATTTCATGAATGCATTACACATGTCTGTCTTGATTTAATTATGTTTACTATGCGTAAAACTGCTTTCATATTTTTGCAATGGTCAACTCTTAATTGAAAATTCTAAACCTCTTGAGGGAGGATGACGAAAACGATACCACGATCTACAGTATGCATTTGAACAAACCCCGCTAATGAGGTACAGGCATTGTTTCAATTCCTAAACACCGGAGTTATAAGGATGATAATCCCTCGTCAACCCATCAGAGCCAAAGTAGGAGTTTTTATTTTCGAAAATCAAAACCCTTAATCATAACCTGGGGCAGGGTAGTTCTCTCAGTTGATCCAAGTGCACAATGAATGGCACCAAATGAGTTTTTCAAAAACAAAAGACAGTGATGGTTCAGAACAATCATAAGGACAGGCAGTCATTACCAAAAAAATCATAAATGAAAAGCCCAAAAAGTCAAAACCAATAAAGAAGACTTACCAAACTGGGGCATCCCGCTGACTGTAATCCCAAAAAGGAAACAGTTCAGGCAAAAAAAAAGAAAGGGATAACAAAAAAATCAAGCAAGAGGTCTCACAACCAAAGCAAAAATGACTGCCTATTCAAAAGAAATCATCAACATCTGAACCATCATTGGAACATCAGAACAAAGACTCAAACAAGGTCTAACGCACGATCAACTGAGTTTAGGTTTGGAGAACATCACGAAGAGCGGGTGGGTACAAATAATTTGAGCCTTTATCCTTTGTTTCTTAAACCGTGAACCAGGCCACGATATAACCCTTAAAAGTCCTAGCTGAAGCATGGGTTAGTTCGAAAGCATACTGTTACAAAGGTATCCTGACTCCTGAAGGTTTGCTGTAAAATATTGAGTTGACATCGCACTGTATTACAAAAAATGCATTTTCAAAATTCAAGACAGACATAGACTTTTGCATTCTTAAAATAACCTTGTTTGCATATGACTATTTGTTTGAACAATAGGGAAATTCGCACGATGAACACCTTGTGAACAGAAGTACCTCCAGTCAAGGGGCACAGTAGGAGCATCGCCCATTATCTGGGGCATGGCAAAATACTTCCAACAGGAGCAACTCCCTACATTCTGAGAGCGTGGACATAGTCGAAAAAATACTACGCACAATCAAAGACCCGCTAGGTTGACACACCTAGGCAAAAATAAGGGCTTCCCGGCGAACCAAAAGGGTTCGGGCAAAATGAAGGGATGAAATGAAAAAAACATGTACACCCGGCAAGTCGAAAACCCGAAAAGGCGGCTTGGGCAAAAATGGGTATCCCGGTGGACTGAAAACCCGAAAGGGCGGTTCAGGCAAAAGTTAGGGATCAAAGCGTACGACTATGTTCCGGTATCTCGTCACTTACCTACCCGAAGATTTGTCAATCACCCACACAGGTATCCTCTTCCCTCACCTCCGAAGCAGGGGCAATAATGAGTTATCCAGGCGATCCAATTGCTCTGTCAACCAAAGTACAAAGGACAGATCAACATAAGAATGATTACCATCTACCTTTACAAATTCCAGATCGTGGGCTAACGTCTGAGACCAAACAGGACAATCATCCACTTAATCAAAATCATGCAACCCAACACCGGTTTCTTCTCAACCTTCAGACAAAATCATACACAGACTCCTCCTCCACAAGATGACCTAACCCCGGTTCATCAAAAAGTTTTTACACGAACTTATCCAAGTAACCTAACCCCGGTTCCTCCAGAAGTCTTACATGGATTTAGCTCAAGATGACCTAACCCTGGTTCGTCAAAAAGTTTTTACACAAACTCGTCAAGTAACCTTACCCCGGTTCCTCTAGAAATCTTACATGGATTTATCTCAAGCAACCTTACCCCGGTTCATCCAGAAGTTTTACACAAACTTATCCCGAAGCAACCTAACCCCGGTTTCTCCAGAAGTCTCACATAGACCTATCTCAAGATGACCTAACCCCGGTTCATCAAGAAGTTTTTACACGAACTTATCCGAAGTAACCTAACCCCGGTTTCTCCAGAAGTCTCACATAGACCTATCTCAAGATGACCTAACCTCGGTTCATCAAGAAGTTTTTACACGAACTTATCCAAGTAACCTAACCCCGGTTCCTCCTGAAGTCTTACATGGACCTATCTCAAGATGACCTAACCCCGGTTCATCAAGAAGTTTTTACACAAACTTATCCCGAAGTAACCTAACCCCGGTTTCTCCAGAAGTCTCACATGGACCTATCTCAAGATGACCTAACCCCGGTTCGTCAAAAAGTTTTTACACAAACTCGTCAAGTAACCTTACCCCGGTTCCTCTAGAAATCTTACATGGGTTTATCTCAAGCAACCTTACCCCGGTTCATCCAGAAGTTTTACACAAACTTATCCCGAAGCAACCTTACCCCGGTTTGTCAAGAAATCTCACACGGATCTATCTCAAGGTAACCTAACCCCGGTTCCCCCAGAAGTCTCACATGGACTCGTCTCCAGTAACCTTACCCCGGTTCGTCAAGAAATCTCACATGGATTTACCCCAAGGTAACCTAACCCCGGTTCCTCCAGAAGTCTTACATGGATTTAGTTCAAGATAACCTCACCCCGGTTCATCAAGAAGTTTTACATGAACTCACCTCACCAAGTAACCCTACACCGGTTCCCCCTATTCAAGATGCAGTTTTACATGGACTCGTCACCCGGACACCCTACACAGGTTCCTTCTCCATTTCAGATACAGTTTAACACGAACTCGTCATCAAAGTAACCCTACACAGGTTCCTTCTCCATTTCAGATGCGGTTTTACACGAGCTCATCAGCAGGCAACCCTACATATGTTCCCTCTTTCAACTTACAAAATTACAGTTCAAAATCTCCCCAGGAGAGTCCAATCCAGCTCCCCCAAAAAAATTGGAATCCATCTCCCCAAGCAGTAAGCTTATCCCCAGTAGATTCTGGAAGCTTATCCCTCGCGGAGCACGAACGCGCCCGGCTTTATTCAAAGAGTTGTTTCCTTAACGGGATATAACTGGGTTATCCTCAGCCAAAAGCCATGGAAAGAGCGTCGTCAACGCAGTTCTATCATCCCCAGCGGAAGTAAAAGCTTATTCTTCAACATCAGCCCAGGATAGGACTTCCCGGCACCCGTCAAAGAGTTTACTTTCTTAGATGAAAACATTCATAAAACATCACATACATCATTATAGCATGCATAACCCATCATATCATACAAATCTCATTTATATTGAGAACATTATTGCTTGATCCATATCATGCATCGCATATGACTGACCTTTACCTTTCAGGAAAGACGCAGTTAAAATACTCAAACATATTTCAAAGCCTTCTCTAGTCCAGCTAAATCGACTCCCAACAGATTTTCCTGATAAAGACTCAGCAGAAGTTATGATTTCCCTCTCCGACGATGAGTGTGAGGTGATAGTCTCTTATAGTCCCCTCTCCGACAAGTGCGTGAGGTGGTAATTCCTTCTTCAGATATTTCCCTCTCCGACGATGAGTGTGAGGTGATAGTATCTTATGGTCCCCTCTCCGACAAGTGCGTGAGGTGGTAATTCCTTTTTCAGAATTTTCCCTCTCCGACGATGAGTGTGAGGTGATAGTCTCCTATGGTTCCCTCTCCGACGGTGTGTGAGGTGGTAAGTCCTTTTCAGATGTTTCCCTCTCCGACGATGAGTGTGAGGTGATAGTCTCTTATGGTTCCCTCTCCGACGGTGTGTGAGGTGACAATTCCTTTTCCTATGATTCCCTCTCCGACGGCGAGTGAGGTAATTCCCTTTCAGATTATAATAGCCTATGGTTCTCGTTCCGATCCTGCGAAGATGGTATTTCCCACCAAGATTTTCTCAACAAGCGTTGTTGAAGTTAAAATCACCCAAGGTTCTCTTACCATTCATGCTAAAGCAGTAACCAGACCTGGTTCATTCATCACCATTTGAAGCTCCAGACTCAGCTCCTGTAACCAGTCAGGACGCATCTTTACCAAGCATCTGAAAATTAGCTCCTGCAACGTGTCAGGTATTCTTTTGTTCTTTTGCAGGTATGCAGGTTCTCGCTAAGGAATCTCTTACGCAATCAAAATCCAGATGGCATCTATAAGCCCATCATCCTATCCAGCAACCTCCCAATGGCATCTATAAGCCCATTCCACCATCATTGTTACTATGTGAGCGCAAATTTCTGGGCACTCTAGTGTCCAATCATCTTCTACCCTCGGATTACGAAAGGCACGTCAGCCAATCTGCATCCTCAGGTCTAAGAAGATTGAACAGGGGCAACTGTTGTACCCCAAAATTTGCCCTCCCATATTCTCCAAGAAATTGCCAAGCCAAGCTTCAAATCTCCCCCAAGGGTTGCACAGTCAAACAGTCTCCCATACAGTCAAAACTAGGGTTTGTGTTCTGATCAGGAAAATAAAGTTTTCAAGGGCCCAATCAAGTCTCATATGCCTACAAATGTGGTCAAGCATCCTCATATCAAGTTTCAAGGCATTCAGCTCAAAATTGCACAGTCAAAACCCTAAATTGCACTACAGTCAATTGTAGGGGCAAAATGGTCATTTGACAGTCAAAAGTTCAAATTTTTGGTCAACATATCATTTTGAAGCCACAAACATCATTTGATCAATTCTTGATCATGATTCTCAAAATTTGGCTCAGAAATCATCAAAGATGCAAAAGTTACTATATTTGGACAGCTGAAAAAGTCAACTGAAATTGACCAGGGCATAACTTTCACATGGATTATCAGAAAAATTCCATCCAAAGCTCATTTTGAAGAGAAAGACATTTCCTACAACTCATATTCATACTTCAAGTCCAAGAAATGCTCTCACAAAAAGTTATCAATTTCAACATTATAGGTCATTTTCAAAAGTCAACAAAAAGGGACTTTAAGTCAAAGGCCATAACTTGAGATTGGTAAATCAAAATGACATGGGACCAAAGACATTGGTTAGAGGACTCAAAGACCTTTCCAAAATGTCCAAGAACATGTGAAAAGCTTAAAAATTGAGCAAGTTATTCCTTGTAGAAGTTGGGAAATTTTTGGATATTTTGAAAAGTCAACATTGATCCAAATGACCTAAAAATGCTAATGGGCCCATTTTTCTTCCAAGATTCATCATTATAAACATGTGCACGACCATTTGGCCCAAAGGGAAGTATTTTCTCATTTTTTATTTATTTATTTGAATTTCTATTAATATTAATTCAATTAAATCATTTTAATATGTGGAAAATATTTAATTCACCCTAACCAATCTTTTTGTACACATTCTAGACTCAATATTTCGTGCATATGCCAATTAGGAAAGATTGGGTTTGATTTGATCATGATTTGCACAAAAGGACATGGAAAAGATATGAAACATAATGGTGAAAAATCAATTTGCAAAATCATTGAATGGAAGAGATTTGATTCAATTTTCTTAACCTAATGCTCTCACTACAAAGCCAGAAACCTAAACCTAATGGTGCTACACTCTAAGCTGCGCAGGAAATACATTTACAAACTTGGAATTTTTGTCAAAAAAAGCAATTCTGAAAACCACTCTAGAGGTCGATTCAAAGCACCATTCCTTTTCCAATAGCTTCCTCAAGGTTCCCAGAAGCGATTCCAATCCCTAACATCAACTCAAACGCAAAGAATTGGTAAAACGGATTCAAACGGTTTCAAGAAAAATGCATAATCGTATTTCATGTTTCAAGCATCTCCATTGTTTTTTTTTGATGCATTCATACTAATAAACGTGTTCTGAATCTAACCATATCGTCTAATTTTGTTTTCGAGCCATGTATGGATGTTTGCCATTGATGCTTTTTTAGGGTTTCTGAACCTTCAAATTAGGGGTTTTCAGGTGCTGTAAAATTAGACCTCCTCAATACCATGGTTGGATTCAGCGCATAAAGACGAAGAGAATAGAACCCTCGCGCTCAATTTATGAGCGTTGAGGGGCTAATCGCTATTTTTTGGAAACCTGTCTAAAACAACACGTCTAAAACCGTTGCAATAGGTTCTTGTTTCAGAAAAAAAAAAAAAAATACGCGAGGAAGACGATGCGTTGGCAAACACTGGTTGGCTCATTTAAATCAGCGCGCGTTTTTGTGCTTTTTAGTGGCCACTAACCAATTTTTATTTTTGTTATTTATTTGTTGTTATATATACAAAGCGTGCGTTGAGATCAGCTGGCAAAGTGTGATGTTGGTAACTCCCATGACCTGGGTTCAAGTCCCAGGTCTTGCCTATTTCAATAATATTTTTCCATAACGTTTCCCATGCAGCTTCAGTAACGTAGACACACCATATACCCCAGATCAAACCTTGCCACGTTCATCTGGAGATCTAATCAAAGGTTGGGATTGGTGAATACCATATACCATGGTCAACGCATGTGCACGCTGTTCAGAAAGGTCAAACGAACCAAAGCTTATGGGGCCAGCATTCCAGGATTACACCTCCATATTGGGGACCTCCACCCCCCCTGGTTTGCAAGTTTTTTTTATTTTTCTTATATTATATTTTTAATTATTATTTCATTTGTTTTATTGTTTTAATTTAATTCGTTATTTTTACAATATATAAAAAATGCCTAAAAAATCAGAAAAAGATAAAAACATAATAAATTATTTTGTTCCAATACTTTCATAAATAAATTAATATGTAATTATTTAGTTTAATTAGGTTGCAAATTTTAAATTCTTTTAAACAAAAATACAAAAAATATGTAGAAATAGGTTTAATTAATTTTGATTCCTTTTAATTTCCCTTTTTTACAATAATAATATTTATTTATTTTCATTATTAAAAATGCATGTAAATTAACTTAGGTTTAAATTAGCTAAAAATTCAATACTTTCATAATAAATTTAAAAGCCATTAGAATTAGGGTTTGCGTCATACTTTGATTAAATATTTTTCCATTAAATCTTAAAAACACTAAAAATACCAAAAACATTCTTTTTTTTTAATTTCTAATTTTAATTCCTCATTAATTCTAATTAATTAATTCATATAATTTAATATTTTGCAAAAGGGTCCAACGCCCATATTTTTAATTGTTTAATTTCGCATATTTATTTTTACTTGCTTAAATAATTATGTATCTCTCCCAAAGCGTTGTAACATTTACTTTTCGCACTTTTATTTGCTTTCTTTATTTTCCGTCTAATCGGGTCCGGTTTAATTTCGGCGATGTGGACCCGCGCCATTTGTAATAGTTTTAGATTTACCTTTCCCGCAAATATTAACTGTTAAACAAAGCATGCAAGAATGAATGGACTTAAACAAAATCAAGCGTAGATCACTTTAACATGACAAGACAAATACAAATGAAAACGACACACGAATTGCACACACCACCCCTAGGGTACGCCTCATTGTTGCCTTGCCTTCGAAAGGTGATCGTCGAGTAGAGGACGTCTTAGTAAGTCCTCATGATCCGGGAACCTGGCATGAGGGTAGCTTCTAAGGTGTCTTCCCATTGCTCTGGTGATCACCATGTCCCTACAAACTCGAATTGACCCGAACACCTCCAACGGTGGTGCTACCTACCTCTCAATGGTGGGATGGCACTACTTTAAAGGACATCTACACAAACGAATTCCTTAGGGTAGGTAGGTTCTCGTAGATACTTGCTCTCTTCAAAAACAAATAAAAATCTTTTCACACCGACACTTTTCAGAAGCTTTCAAAGCAAATTTTTCAAACACTCTGACGTACGAGTCGAACTGAAATTTTTCAAAGAAACTTTTTTAAACCCACATTGAAAAGCAAACAAACAATTTTGAAAACACATTGAGCAAGTATCTAAGAGCCCATGGATAACCATGAATAGAAAGGGTGCTAACACCTTCCCTTTCTATAACCTACCTCCCGAACCGAGAGCAATCTCTTTAAGGAATTTTTCTGTGCTTTTGTCCTTTCCATTTGGAGAAAATAAAAGACGGTGGCGACTCTTGCTTCCGCGACATTTCGCGAACCAGCGTTAAACAGTCAGTTCCAGATCCACCGATCACAATCTTCTTTGATTCGACACGTTTCCTCCGATCTGGTTTCCTCTACCATTCGATTTGTTGTAGCCACCTCTACCTCTGTCAAAACACTTTCCTTTGCCTTTGGTTTCTTTTGCTGAATGTGCCTGCAAGGCCACATCACTCTTCGATTTACCTACAGCTCTTTCATTCATTCTTTGTTCATGAGATTCAAGCGTCCCTTGAAGATCTTCCTTTGTCAATTTCGACAAGTCTTTCCCCTCTTCTATCGCCACCACTATGTGGTGGAACTTAGGAGCTAAAGATCTCAAGATCTTCGAAACAACAACTTTTGTTGTTAACGTTTCTCCATATATCTTGATTTGATTTACTAGTTTTGTAACTCTAGTGAAGAAATCAGATATGCTTTCACTATCTTCCATCTGAAGCAGTCCATACATCCTTTTGTGAGTTTTTAACCTCACTTCCTTCACCTTCTCAACGCCTCCAAAATACTTCTCAAGGATTTCCCAAGCTTCTTTTGCAGATTCTGAATCACTAACCTTTTCGAAATTGTCTGGGTTGACACATTGATGAATTATAAATAATGCTTTATAACTTAGCTTCTCAGATTCTGTATATTTCTTCTTTTCTTCTTCTGAAGCGTTTTCTCCAAGCGCTTCGACTCTATCTTTTACAAGATCCCAAAGACCTTGACACCTGAATAAGACTTTCATCTGTTTGCACCAATTCTCATAGTTGTCAACTTTCAGAATTGGTAGCGTTGCTGGATAGTTTGCATTCCCATAACATGTCATCGTGAATTCTTCAATCATTCTTGATTGACACGTCTCTTGAATCGAAACAAAAACTCTAGATATTAGATGTTGGAAATCCACCAAATTCTATGATGAATTTCTACCACAATGACAATTTAATTATGAGATAAACAAAGAAAAGAAGACAAGACAAATAATTTCTGCAGAGTTTCTCTCTGCTCACAAACTGTGAAAACTTTCTTATTCACTTTGCAACTGCAAAATACTGTGAATGACTTGCTTGACTTGCTTACAAAAAATAGGGGTTACTCCCTCTATTTATAACCGAGCTTACACCCAAAGCCCAAAGCCCAAAATATTTATTTTATTACTAAATAAAATCTAATCTATTCTAGACTTAAATCAAATCTATTTAAATATAAAACAAATCTAATCTTTTCGACACATAGTTTCGACACACTGAATTACAATTTAACATCCATAGCTCCTTCATCTTTACCTCGTCTCTGATCTCTCCCATTTGTCCTTGTTCAGTTTAACTCGCCGCCGCATAACCACTGTCGAATGGAGGTCATGTCTCCTTAATTTGGAAACTTCTAAATTCCAAACTCGGCCGAAATCGCTCCTTGATTCTGAATCTTAATCAATTCTTCTCAATTCCGAGTCATAGATCCTACATCTAACACCATCTGAAACCCTAGGTTCTTCAACTCGAAATTAAAGGGCACCAGTGGAGAATGGAGGTTTGAGACATTAGGGGTATCGCTCCATATATCACATTTTACGAACTCGTAGCAAGAAAAAGATGAAAAGAAGACGAAAGAAGAGAGATCGTGTTTACCTACCGGAGTACGTCTGGTGCGCTTCCGTCAGCGACAACACGAAAATATGAAAACCAGAGGCGAATAATTCCTGAAAAGTTATTCTATCCTTCAAAATTCGTTTGTTCATCAGCTCTACTTCTTATCTTCTATACATTTTGGTGATGTGTATTGTTGTAATTCTCTGTATGTGTTTGTTGTTGTTCTTGCAAACTCAGCGGTGTGTTGATGATTAGAGTGTGATGCTAAGAATTTGTTGTTGCTGATTTTGTTGCAGATTGAGCATTGATGATGATGCGAAGGTGATGGTGTTGCTGGTGCAAAGAGGAAAGTTGAAGACACGCGTGTGATATGTTATTTTGATGCTTAATCATGATGACGAGGCTATGATGAGAGGAGAGGAAAGTAAGTCGTTGCTCTGGTTTTTTGTTGCAAATTGAAGTTATTGAACATTGATGATGAAGATGATGCATGAATATTGGAGATGATTGAAGCTAAGATGATGAAGTAATGTAGAGAGATGAAAGAAGAATGAAGAAAAAGTTTTTGAGAAATTTTCTGTGATTTTTGTAAAATGATTGTGGTCTCTGAATTGTGAATTGAGTTTCTATTATATAGTAGTTAAAGGCTTGAGAAGTTAGTTGCAGCTTGAAGCTCTCAGAGCCATCAGATCAAGGATTTGGTTAGAAGATTGAGATTGAGACATTTGAAGGTTAGTTATGTATTTTCATTCTGTTAAGGATTATGTTATAGTTTGTTTGGTAATTCTGTTACATGAGCTAGCTGTTAGTTATTGATCTGTTAGATGTTAGTCAACTGGTTAGGGGTTAGAAAAGTCAGTTATTCTGTTACAACTTAGTTAGCCTTGTTTAGAAAAACAGTTGGAGCTTAGTTAGATGGTTTAAGGTAGTTGAGATGGTTGTTAGCCTTCTATTTTTGTCAATTGATGTTGAGCTGTTTTTTTCCCCGGTTTTTCTATTAGATGCAGTTAGTTGGGTAATTGGTTAGGAGGTTGGTGAAATTCTGTTTTTCCGTTATAGGTGTATTTCTGAATTTCCTTTCCTCTGTATTTTCTTCTTGAACAAGACTGTGATACTTGAATGGCTTAGCAAGGCATGAGGGGGCTTTCTGTTACATTATCTTCAAGGTCATTTTGAAATGTTTAAAGTGTTTTGATTTTTGTATTGATTCAGGGCTGAACTGGTTTCTTTTGTATTTGTTGTGAACAGAGCATGGTATGGACTTTGTTTTGATTATGAACTGTGAGGTAAGGGATGAGCTCCAACTCTAAACTGGAGTATTCAAATCCAAACAAGTGTTGCAGCCATAACTTTGAGCTAATTTGTCCATGAAGAAAGGGAAAGAGAAATTGGGAGGAGCATAAGGCAATTTAATATGGCAGCTTGAAGATTAGAAAACATAGGCTCCAAAATATCTTGATGTAATCTTTCTTTTATGTAATTTCCAAGTGCAATGAAATGGTTAATTTTTTGTAGCTTGTAAACCTTGAATGAAGTTCCACCCTTTGGATTTCTAACAACATCCTTCTTTCTCATTTATGAAGTTTGAATTTATTTTCCTCTTGTTCAATTGAATTGATCTTAGATGAACCATGATAGGAGAGTATAAGAATTTCATGTGGAATTTGGTCAAAATTTTATCAAAGATCTTTAAATTTAAATACATTCAAGACAATACCATGTAGTGCCTCATTTTCTTGCTTAAACTCCAAATCTATGACTTGTAATCCGAGCAACTTTAATGAACTGGTTTTGACTGAGTAATGAAATTTAACATCCCTTAATGGTACACTTTTCACAGTGCCTTGCGCTTGAAGTAACTATTGACTGAAGGAACTACCTTTTAACATTGATACTCAAAACCTTAACTGATGGATGATAGAGTGGAAAAACCTTGATTCGTAGCTTATACAATAAATTCGTTCTTGAATGAAGGCTTCTTTGCATTTCATAATTAAGAATTTTTTTTGCACAAACCTTGATTGACTACAGATACTAAGATTTTTTATCTAACTTTCACTTCAAACCCTGGTTGAAGCCCTGAGATGATGACGTCGATTGATGAACAAGCTCCACCAAAAATCCTATTGAATAACACTTAATTGGGAAAATAAACACTAATCAAATGACAATGATGAGCACAAGAAAATGATGTTTGTAGACTCTCCATGCTCTAGCTCTTGGTCTCTTGGATGATGTCTTGGGATAACTTGTATTGCAAGCAATAATGAGCATTTTATATGTTGAGGGAAGCTATAGAAAATTCATAAAAATAGCTTTATATGATATATATCTAAGTCTTTGTAGATTCACCAGATGATCTTGAGTATAAAGTCTTGAATTGGAACCAAACCATGTGAAAGAAAGGAAGAAAGCCTAATGCCTAAGTGGACCCTTAATTCCATGACCATTGATTCCAAATACTGAGTCTTGATGAAATTGGATGGAGAAGACCTTGTATCTTGATGCAGAAGAAATCCATAAACACTGAACCAAACCCCTGGCTTCAAACCCTGATTATTAATGAAACATGTTGATCCAAACTTACATGAAAATGATATCCTTCCTCGAGATCCATGATCCCATGCCAAACCATGTGGTTAGTGAATGTATGATGTGTTGGATGATGTAATGGAGGATATGCAGATAAAATGAGAACGGAATGCATAAGCCAGATGATTTGATGAAAGGGTATGACAAATTTGGGGCATTACACCTTTGTCTCAAGTAATGAAGACTCAAGAGATGAATGTGATTTAGATACAGATGAAGGGATATCCAATGCTATTGTGCTGCTTGGAAGACAGATCAACAAAGTTGTGAAGAAGATGAACTGGAAGCCGAGGTCAAATGTAAAGAACAAGTCATCAGACATAAACAAAAACCAAGACTTTGGTAGAAGGGCCATAATTGATGACAAAACCAGCCAAGGAAGAGGAGTTAAGTGTCATGAATGTGAAGGGTTTAGACACATAAGAGTTGAGTGTCCCACTTATCTCAAGAAGCAGAAGGAAGGCCTGTTTGTGTCATGGTCAGAGGAAGATTTTGAAAGTGATCATGAAGAGGAATCTGCCAAGAAAGTATCTACCTTAACTGGAAATTTGTGACTCTGATGAAGAACCAGATGGTAGACAACTTACTTTTGAGAAAACTGCTACTTATAAAGAGTTGTGTCTTAGACGTAAATAAGTGTGTCAAGTGGGAGAAGAGAAAAGTAGAGCTATGGCTTAACTACAGGCTGAGAAATCAGAGCATTTATCCATCATATCTAATCTGAAGGAGAAGGTTGTATTGCTAAATTCAAAACTTGACAATATGACTAAATATGTAAGAATGTTAAATAATGGCTCTACTATTCTGGATGAGATTCTTCTAACTGTGAAGAATGTTGGAAATGTTAAAGGTCTTGGTTATGATAATCAAGATGTGAAGAACAAAGGAGAAAGGCCTAAAGTGAAGTTTGTACCTCCAAAGAAGAAACAAGAGCAGAAGATGTTGAATCACATGTCTCAACATCAACAGAGACATCAGAAGAAGCAAAATGGAGGTAGGAACCAACAATGGAGATGTCATTATTATGGAAGGTTTGATCATTTAAAATCCTTCTACTACATATTACATGGTTATCCCAGACCTGTTACACATCATAGAAGAAAATAGGCTGATGCTAAAGCAAAGTCTAAGAGTCTTCCAAAAAATGACATTTATGGATTCATAGCTCACACCTCTCTCAGGGCTTCTGCTAGAGAGGATTGGTATTTTGATAATGGTTGTTCTAGACACATGGCAGGTGTCAAGAAATTCCTGGTGGATATTAAACCATATTCCACTAGCTATGTCACTTTTGGAGATCGATCAAAAGGTGAAATAAAATGTGTTGGGAAGCTGGACTATACAGGACAACCTTGTCTTGATGATGTGTTGTTTGTTAAGGGGATAACAACTTATTTGATAATTATTAGTCAACTATGTGACCAAGGTCTCAAAGTTAACTTTACAAAATATGAATGCCTGATAACAAATGAGAAGAATGAAGTTATCATGAAGGGAACTAGATCAAAAGATAATTGTTATCTATGGAGTCCTCAAGAAACAGACTGCCTCTCCATATGCTTGATGTCAAAAGAAGATGAAGTTGAGTTGTGGCATCAAAAGCTTGGTCATTTACACCTGAAGGGTATCAAGAAGGTCTTGCCAAAGGAAGCTGTTAGAGGTATTCCCAAGCTAAAGATTGATGAAGAAAGAATTTGTGGTGAATGTCAGATTGGGAAGAAAATGAAGATGTCACATAAGAAGCTTCAACATCTGACCACTTAAAGAGTTCTGAAGCTACTTAATATGGACTTGATGGGACCTATTGATCAGTAAATTAGCAAGTGTACTAATTCTCCAATGTAGTAATAATATGGAATCCCAAAGTATCGATCTCAAGGACTGTGTATCAATATCGAGATCAATTTGTGGTTTAATTAAATAAAAACTTAAATTGGGGTTTTGTTCGGAAATTCTCACTTAGCAATAAGTAAAAATAAGCAGAAATATAAACTAGCTTTTTCATAGATATGAGAAGCATGCTAGGGTCAGTGTATGATTTACCATGTAATAACATTGAATCCCGATTTCTTCAATAAGTTCATAAAATTCAATTACCAACCCTTTAGGTTTTCCCCCCCTAAGTCCTTAGTGGGAAAACCTTTGAACATTCATCCTAAATCCTAAGTCCTTAGAAAATTACGATGAAATCAAGCATTTTTTTTATCAAGAGTTAACCGGTAACTATAGGGTATCCCTAGTCCTAGGTGATATCTAATATAGCCTAATCGTACAAAAACCTTAACAACCATGGTCCAACTAATTGTTAACCGTAAATCAATCCTTGTTGGTCTGACAAAGAAATCATAAAAACCTTATACAATTAAATTGAATATGAAAAAACCAATAAATTGTTGAAATTAGGAAGTCACGGACATTGCAAAATCAAACCAGGGACACCCCCTAGCATTAGAGGGTTTAGCTACTCATATTGTTCAAAGAATTACAAGATAAAAACTAAACATTACAAGTATTTGGATAACTTCGATCTTCAATTGCTTCTGCTTTTAAGAATCTTCTGCTCTTCGATGACCTTGATCTCTCTAATCTTCAATGGTAGAACAATTCTTTGCTGGAAAAAGTCCCCTAATTCCTCTTCAAAACTTGGATAAATAATGAACAATCCATTTGTCTCGGTCAAAAATGCCCAAAATGTCCCTCCAAGTCACAAATAGTGAAAAATTATGAAAACACTCAAAATCAGCGTCACTGGCCAACACGGCCCGTGTTAGGCAACATGGTCGCCCGTGTTGGCCCTTAAAATTCCAAAATGCACTTTAACGCTTCAGGAGGTGCAACACATCTCGTGTCAGGCGACACGACCACCTGTGTTGGCCCCCTGACTTTCCATGTTCTCCAAGCTTTCCCCTTGACACGGCCCGTGCCAGGTGACACCGCCATACGTGTCAGGCCACCTGTAGCATGGAATTTTCACTTCCTCTGAAACTCTGAATTTTGCATTTTTTTTCCGCCCTGATTTGTCTCAATTTATTCCTTCGAGCCTACAAACAGTAAAACACACAACCAACGCATAAATATGGTAAACTGAAATAAAACACTCGACAATAAAAAGAAAATATAACTCAAATCAACGGTAAAAAATTGTGTAAAAACCACTTATCAAACTCCCCCAAACTTAAACCGTTTCTTGACCTCAAGCTACAATCACAAGGGCTCATGAAATTCATAGTTGTTACTCATACGCGAGACTTCTGTTCATATTGTTCAAGAGTTAGTTTGTCTGGTGTTCACATGACGCGAAGAGTTTTTGTAAGAACCTATTAAGCCCGAGCTTTCTCTTTGGATACCTTTCTAACTATGCTTTGTACTTAAGTCTCTTTCAGATTTCCCTCATTTTTCATTAGGACAATCAAATTAAGGCAATGAGAATTATGATGATCATCACATGCACAAGACTAGTCAAGAATTTTTTTTTTAGGCACCAAATAGGTAGCATTTACTACTTTTAATTACGGATGAAATTTTCAAAACTTTGCAGTTTATATATTGTCCTTATTTGGACGACAATTAGGGATAACCCCCTTTGGGCTGAATAACCGGGTGAGGGTTACCCAACTTAGCGGGCTGGTTGTTTTTTACCGTCTTTTCATTATTTGGTGTCAAATTTATTTATTTCTGAATCAACATATGTGCATGTGAATCTAGATTATGCCAGACTATAAAGATAAACTACTCAAGGGGTACTTCTCATGATACAAGCACTATGGTACAAATCTACATGTTAGACTCGTATCACTGTCACATTATTCTGAACTTCCCCTCAAACAACCATCCATTTATCTCTATATACTTTCCCGGTCTCTTTGAATTACAAGCTCTTGTGCAAAATAACATTTTTCGGTCAAAATTTGGGACGAACTTCAACGTGTAGTTTTACAAAGAAAATAACATAAAAAAATAAATAAACCATAAAGCAAAGCAGTAAATCCCCCCCCCCCCCCCCCCCCAAACATAAACTAAACATTTGCCCCAATGTTTCAGAACAAGATAGAGAAGGACGACTCATAAAGGGTAGTGCAACACTAACTGCTGCCTCCTAGCTTTCACCAGTAAGGCCCCCCTTTTATTACCTGGAAAAAAAACAACAAAAAGGAAAAGCTAAGTCCATAAAATTATGGGTTTCCTCCCACGAAGCACTTCATTTAACGTCTCATGGCTCGACGGTTCATTCCTCTTTATTATGGGGGGTACTTCCTCTTCCATACCTTGTTGATTGTCCTTTTCGCAACCCAGCACTCATTTAGATCAAAAGTATGAAACACTTTGTGCTTCAAGTTACTTCCAACTTCTACCTTCTCACCTCAGTGTTCCTTCTTCTTTCTCTTCTTTCCTTCCTGACTGAACTTAGAAACTTTTATTGCTTCTACCTGAGAGATTATGCCTGAGACTTCTTCTGGGAGTGTTTTTAAATCTTGCTTTCTCCTTCTAGTTTAATCGTACCGACTGAAGATTTATTATTTCCACCAGCATATTTCTTCTTGATTTCTAACACCTTCTAAGTTATCTCCTCATCAAATGATTTTAACATCAGATTACCTGTCTCGATATCAAAATTACATCGACTAGTAAGTAAAAATGGTCGACCAAGAACGATAAGAGTATCTTCATCTTCAAGAATGTCCATGATTTGGAAATCAACTGGAAAGACAAAAATTGTCAATTTCCACCAATGCATCTTCAATTATCCCATATGAGTGCTTGATGGTGTGATCAATAAATTTTAATTTTGTCCCACTCTCGCTTATCTTTTCAATACCAAGCTTTTTGAAAATAGACAATGGCATTAAGCTCACACTAGAACCAGAATCAATTAGAATCCTCTTGAACTTTTTGTCTTTGATTGTGCAAGGTATTGAAACTGATCTAGGATCCTTCTGCTAGATGGGTATTCTCCTCTTGGGTGAGATTTCATACAATTTCTCCTTTCCGGGTACCGTTCTATCTCATGTTGGTATCTTTTTCGATAATACCCCTTCATGAATTTCTGGTACAAGGGCATTTTCTCGAGTGCTTCAAAGAACAATATATTGATCTCTAGCTTTTTGAACAAGTTGACAAATTTATCAAAGTCCTTATCTTTTGTGTCCTTCTTTGCTACTCGAGAGGGATGCGACAACTTAATAACTGGTTTAGTCTCCTTTGCACTTTTCTCTTTAGTTAGCTTCACATGAAATACCACTTCTTCCTGTTTTTTCTTGTTTCCTCTCAGTTCTAGCTCTACCTCTATGATATGATCATCACATTCCTTTTCTTCTTCACCTTCTTTATCCACTTTATGACTCCTTATTGTGACAACATTAACTTTCTCATGGCTTCTTTTTATTTCCTTGTGCTTGCAAAGATAATTGTTGTGCAATCTGTCCCTTTGAACTTCCAAATTTTTTATTGCAGTTGTGGTATTCCTGTGATTTCTCCTTGTCTCTTCTTGAAATTGAGAAGTGTGAGAAGCCATTTTTTCAATATTTACCTCCCACTCTACCTTCTGAGGAGCTTATTGCTGATTTTGGCCATTTCCTTGTTGCTCTTTCCAGGAGAAATTTGGATGATTCTTCCACCCCGGTCTAGCAGTATAAATGTTGAGACTAAGTTATTGGATTGACTTGACTTGCACAGATCAAAATAAAAATCACCACAGCGCTTTATTGTTTCCAAAGGAATAGGAATAGAGTGAATAAGCCAAAAAAAAAAGAGGGGAGAGAATCTAGGTACGGGGGTTGGTTACGCAAAGGGAATGTATTAGCACCCTAAACATCTATGGTACTCCGCAGGAACCTCTTTGAAAAAATTGTGTATTTTGGCTATAAATGTTGTATACAAAAATAGATGGTGGAGGTGAGAAAAGAAATATTTTTTACAATTTTTGCACCCGTCGCGGTTGTGAACCTTTAGTGCCTACGTACCACCTTTCATGCAATAGGGGATCAAGGTACTCGTAGTTCACCTTTAAAAAATTTAAAACACAAGTGTGTTGGTTAATTTTAAAAGACAAGACATCATCATCGTATCTGAATGGAAGAACATACTTATTATCCACGATTACGAGAAAGGAGAATTTGCGTCATCTCAAAGTGGAGGATATGGCTTGGATTTTAAAATCAACAAAGCCTCGCTCAACACCCAAGTGGAAAATATTTTACTTCACTACATATCATAGAAGTATAGTAGTTTGCATCACTATAATAATTGACAAGAGTCTAATATTTTGAGAAAAAGTTTTAAAATAAAAATCCAAAATGGCAAAAATGGTTTGAATGAGATTGGTTGACTTTTAGTCTTCTCACAAAAATGTCAAAGTATTATTAAGTTGTTTAAAGTTTGATTAAAAAAATATTTTGGAAATGCACGGACCTAAGTCCAAGTTTATTATGAAAAGCGGTTCAAGTTGGGAAAAACAAGAATAGTTTTCAAAAGGAGGGAGAATATTTTTGAAATTAAAAAAGATGGGAGGAGATGAAGGGACTATCCTAAAACACAAGGTAAAAGCTAGGAAAAAGAACCGTCTAACCAACAAGAAGCCAACACTTGACATAATGAGTCAATGTAGAATTCTCATCCTTTGGATTGAAACCAAATAGGCAAGGATATTAAACCTCTTAAGAATACCAAACTTCAAATGCATTAAGTCTTCACATAAATTGGGCAGAGAAACAACTGTATATAAATGAATTCCCAATCACAGACAAAGCATATAATTAGAATAACCTGCATACAAAGAAAACAAATAACCTAATGTCTTGGGGTAAATCCCAAGAACTCCAGACAAAATGACAATAGAAGTCACAAGGTCCCAAGGTAGGTCAAGGTCTCTACTCCTAGGTCCAAGAAGTACACAACTCCATCATGCCAAGGATAGTAACCAAATAGTCCAAGTAACATTAAAGCCTCTTCTTTTTTATTGTTCAAGTTGGTTATTAGGTATCTTCAAAAATAAAATGAAAGCTCAAGTGAGCAAAATAAAAATGACATAAAGATAAATGTTCAAGTGAGCAAAGATGAAAATAGCATGAAATGTAAATGCTAAAATAAATGGTGCGTAAAAGTAAAGGCGTAAAGTAAAAGCATAGAAATAAAAGTCAATTGTTAATGAGTTAGAAATTAGAGGTTAGCTGAATGACCATCTTGAATCTTGCATTTGAAAACTCATTAGAAGATTGATAAAATCAAAGCCTCTTAACAACAAGTTTCATTTGCTTTTTGTCTAGTATATCATTCATTTCAAATTCTTGAGGCAACAACAAATGATCAACGGTGTTTAAATGATTCACTTAGTCCAAACTTTATGAAGATTCATTATAGGATTGATAAGACCAAAGTCTCCTAACAATGAACCTCAAGATTATTGGACCAAAGGTTTCAAATTAAACATACTTGGGCTTGCAAACATAGGTTTGGGCCATTTCCCTCAACCATTTTCTACATTAACCTATAATCTTTTGAGTCTTTGAGGCATCTTCTAACCATTTTCAAGATTTGCACCCAAAAGAAAAGTTGAAGTTCACATCCTTAAGATCAATATGGAAAAAGAATAGGCTTAAGGTGATAAAAATTGACCAAGTTATGATCTTTTGAAGTCACATAAGGGAATTTGACGGCCTATCTAGAGGATATATAATCTTTCTCAATCATTAGTGTAGCGGTACAAATGTTTAAGACTAAGCCATTGGATTGACTAGACTTATACAGATCAAAATAAAAATCGTCACCGTGCTTTATTGTTTCCAAAGGAATGGAAAAAGAGCGAGTAGCACAAAAGAGGGGGAAAGATTCAAGATAAGGGGGTCGGTTATGCAAAGGGAAGGTATTAGCACCTTAAAAATCTACGGTACTCTGCAGGAACCTCTTTGTAAATATGTATATTTTGACTATAAAATGTTGTATGTAAAATAGATGGTGGAGGTGAGAAAATAAATATTTTTTATGATTTTTGCACCCGCCGCGGTTGCGAACCTTTAGTGCCTATGTACCACCTTTCGTGCAATAGGGGATCAGGGTACACGTAGTTCACCTTTTAGAAATTTTAAAACACAAGTGTGCTGGTTAATTTTATGAGATAAGACATCATCGTCATTTTCCGTGTGGAAAACATACTTACTACCCACAATCATGAGAAATGAGAATTTGCATCATCTCAAAGTGGAGGATATGGCTTGGAATTTAAAATCAACAATGCCTCACTCAACACCCAAGTGAAAAATATATCTCTTCACTACATATTATAGAAGTATGATTATTTGCATCAGTACAAGGATTAAAAAGAGTCCAATATTTTGAGAAAGGTTTTAAAATAAAAAGCCAAAGTGGAAAAATGATTTGAAATGAGATTGATTGAATTTTAGTCTTCTCACAAAAAATGTCAAGATATTATTAAGTTGATTGAAGTTTATTCATGAAAAGGATTTGAAAATGTATAGACCTAAGTACAAGTTTATTATGAAAGTGGTTCAAGTTTAAAAACAAGAAGAGTTTTCAAAAGGAGGAAGAAGATTTTTGAAATTAAATAAGATGAGAGGAGAAGAGGAGATTATTCTAAAGCATAAGGTAAAAGTTAAGGATAAGAACCATCTAACCAACAAGAAGCCAATACTTGACATTATGAGTCAAGATAGAATTATCATTCTTTGGATTAAAACCAAGCAAGTAAAGATACTAGACATCTTGAGAGAACCAAACTTCAAGTGTATTAAGTCTTCACAAAAATTTGGCAGAGTAACGGTTGTATACGGGTGAATTCCAGATTACAAATAAAGTATGTAATCATAATAACTTGCACACAAAACAAACAAACAACTCAATGTCTTGAGGTTTACCTCAAGAACTCCAGACAAAATATCAATTAAGGTCACAAGGTCTCCAACATAGGCCAAAGCTTCTAATCCTAAGTCCAAGAAGTCCAACACTCCATAATGCCAAGGATAGTAACCAAATAGTCCAAGTATCATTAAAGTTTTTTATGGTTCATGTTGATTATTAAGTGTCTTTAAAAAGAAAAGAAAAGCACAAGTGAGCAAAATTAAAAATGACATAAAAGTAAATGCTCAAGTGAGCAAATATGAAAATAGCATGAAATATAAATGCTAAAAGTAAATGGTAAATAAAGCATAAAAATAAAAGCATAAAGTAAAGTCAATTGTTAGAAATTAGTGGTTAGTTGGATGACCATCTTGAAACTTGCATTTGGAACTCATTAGAGGATTGGTAGAACTAAAGCCTCCACACAACAAGTTGCATTTGTTTTTTGTCAAGTATATCATCCATTTTGGAATCCTCAAAAGTAACATTTAATGATCAACGATGTTTAAGTGATCCGCATTAACCAAAAGTGATCTAGATCCATTAGAGGATTGGTAGAACCAAAGCCTACACACAATGAATCTCAAGGTTATTGGATCAAAGAGATCAAATTAACATACTTGGGATTGCAAATATAGGTTTGGGCCACAAATGATCATTTATTCAAATCGGGACAAAATTTAGCGCTATGTTAAGCAATTGTAAGTGGACTTATGTAGAAGTCGCACCTATTTTGAGGCCGGTCAATAGAAATCTATGTACTTCATATTTGGATAAATGATACTGAGATCATCATTCCTTAACATGTAGCACAATTTAAAAAGAAAGGGATAAGATGAAGAGGGAGGGGAATGATATGCTAACTTGGATCACTACCTCAAATTTCTTTCATCTTTAAATTCAATCACCCATCTAGATGGATTAAAGCACTAAACATATCATTAATCCAAATCACCAAAAATGAATTAGATAATTCACTCTTTGGTAGGTTTGAATTGATGAACATTTATCCAACTTCATCTACATCACAAAGTCCATTGAATTTAAAGAGAAATGGACATTTGAAATTGCAATCTCACTCAACAATCAAAAGGAGTGAGTAGAAAAATATTTATGGATCAAAACAGCCCCAAAACAAGGCAAAAAATGCATTATGATTCTGTGCAAATCGATTGCTGAGAATCGATTTACACAGTGCAATTTTCAAAAATTTGTGCAAAATTCACTTAGTGCAATCGATTGCACGCTGTTACAGACAGCAAAACAACATTTTAAAAGGCCAAATTCTTGTTCAAACTTTCCATCAAATACCTTATGATCATGGATCCAATTGAGCACAGAAATTCCATCAAAGTATGAGAAAATAGCACCATTGGAATCACAAAATAATGCTCAATGAATCAAACCTAAAGATCAATAAGAGATCACATTGTGAAAGATAAATTATCCAACTTACCAAAGGTAGATCTAGAGAATTATCAAAACAACTTCAAGAATTTGCTTCAATTCAACCACAAGAATCAATTGCCCAAGCTTAGATGTAGAGAATTGATGAACAAAAAGTGTTTGGATGAAGGTTTAGCTCAAATATTAGTAAGCTTCAATGCAAAGCCTACTAACTTTTTTTTTGAAAATGGAGCTTTGAGTGAATTTGGTAGATGGAGAGAATTGAGAGATTTTTTAGCAAAGTGATTTTGGCTATCAAAAGCTTGTGATTTGAATGAAATGAATGCTCTATTTATAGAGTTTAGGATTGAGATTAGTGGTAATTTGGTAATTGATTCTTGGAGTCAAAATTTGAATTAATGAATAACTTTCAAAAATTAGAGCCAAAATTTGAATTAATGATATATCTTTAAAAAATTAGAGCCAAAATTTTAATTAATGAATATTTTTAAAAATGCAAGATTGGCACCAAAATTTGAATTAATGATATATCTTTAAAAAAAATGAAAATTGGCACCAAAATTTGACAAGCTTGAAATTGCTGATTTTTTCAAATTTTCACTCTATGCAAATCGATTGCACTACAATGCAAATCGATTTGCACAGTGTATTTTTTAAAAATAGGGTAAAATTCACTTTGTGCAATCGATTGCACTCTAGGAGTAATCGATTGTACAGTAAAAAAATGAAAAAATTTAATTCTTTTTCTTTGCACATAGAGATTTTAGGGAAATAATATCATAAAACCTTATTTGTCAAATGCTTCAACTTGGTACCTACAAAACACAAATATACAAAGACAAATATTTTTTGTATTTTAATTAGAAGTTAGTCAACAACACATATACAAAATACACAACTAAGGTGCTTGAAGATTCCTCGAGAGAAACTTTAAAGATAGGAGATAGAAAAAGAGGAAGAACCAACCCTAATGTGATCTTGTTATGATCGAGTTGATATGATATGATAGAGGAATCTTAGGGGCAAAGATTGGGGTACAACAGCTGCCCTTATTTAAGTGTCTTCTATCCAGAGATACGACGGTTAAAAATCTTCGTGTAGACGCGATTGAAGATACTTAAATATAAAACAAGCCCTATTTTTGGCCCTAAGATGCCATGCAATGCTTATGATTATGAATGCAGATGGACAAATCTAAAGAGACGCAAGACACCACTGGGGATGTAGCAAAGGAAACAAAAATCGAAAATAAACCCAACCAGGAAAATAAATCACCGGTGAATCAAAAGACCCGACCCTATTGGTGTAAAACCCAAAGAAGAGATAAGGTAGAATCAACTCAATAAATGATGAAAAAAGGCAGTGGATAACAACGATCGAAAAATAACTGTGAACTACCAACTCAAAAGTTGAAGGTAGAAAAGTAATAAGATACCAGTTCACATATGACGGTAGACTACCAGCTCAATAGTTGAAGGTAAAAAATCAAAAAGATATCGGCTCATAGATGACAGTAAACTACCAACTCAACAGTTGAAGGTAAAAGATAAAAAAGATACTGACTCACAGATGACGGCAAACTACCAACTCAATAGTTGAAGGTAGAAGATCAAAAAGATAACGACTCACAGATGACGGTAAACTACCAACTCAATGGTTAAAGGTAGAAAATCAAAAATATATTGACTCACAGATGACGGTAAACTACCAACTCAATAGTTGAAGGTAGAAGATCAAAAAGATATCGACTCACAGATGACGGTAAACTACCAACTCAATAGTTGAAGGTAGAAGATCAAAAAGATATCGACTCACAGATGACGGTAAACTACCAACTCAATAGTTGAAGGTAAAAGATCAAAAAGATACCGACTCACAGATGACGATAAACTACCAACTCAATAGTTGAAGGTAGAAGATAAAAAAGATACCGACTCAAAGATGACGGTAAACTACCAACTCAATGATTGAAGGTAGAAAATAAAAAAGATACCGACTTACAGATGATGGTAAACTACCAACTCAATAGTTAAAGGTAGAAGATCAAAAAGATACCGACTCACAGATGGCGGTAAACTACCAACTCAATAGTTGAAGGTAGAAGATCAAAAAGATACTGACTCACAGATGACGGTAAACTACCAACTCAATGGTTGAAGGTAGAAGATAAAAAAGATACTGACTCACAAATGACGGTAAACTACCAACTCAATAGTTAAAGGTAGAGAGGAAGGATTGATAATAATAAGTTTCCCAAAATCATGGATTTTCACCAAGAACGGATCTTAACTTCTTCTTTAACCAAGGCATTCCGCCTGGAAAGGGTAATATATAAGCTGTCTCAAATAAAGAGACTACCACTTATAAAGATTTCTCAACGAATTGTCTCTGCGATATTGAAAGACTTGCCATCCACTAGAGTAATTTGACAATAAACTATAAACTATCCACTCATAGAGAAGATAGCAAAAAAGTAACGTCGACTTTTACGGGGAAGTACAAGTTGCTCAAATAAAGAGACCTGCTACTTGTTGTTATAGAAAGGATTGTAAAAATGACTTTTTGGGGAAAGCGATATGGCTTCCTGGGGAAAGAAATATGACTTCCTGGGGAATGAAATATGACTTCCTGGGGAAAGAAATATGACTTTCTGGGGAATGCCAATATATTCTTGCTGAGGAGATAAAGTCTTCTCGTGCAAAATAAATGCATATTCTCAAACCAAGGATCGAAGCGTGCAGAAATCCAAAGTAATAATATTGCTGGGAAACAAAGATTCAAACCAGAAATAAACTAGAGTAAAACAGTCAACAAAAATACATCTTTTTAGAAATAAACTCAAGAGGGAAACCCAATCTATCCAGACAAAGAGCTATACAGGAAGGCTAAAGCAAAAATCTTCCACGAGGGATAACTCAGTGGGGAAATTGAAAGAATATACACTTTCTGCTTAAGGCCGACACTATATTGGAGAGAGGACAACACAACTCTGCAAAACAGAGTAATATGTCAACAAACAAAATTAATGAATACGAATGAGCAATGATTTTCTAAATTCAAATATGTATGATGTATGAATGTATGAGTGTTATTATGTATATGCTGACAAAACAGACATATAGCACTGGGGATAAACAGACAAAACCAACTCGGGTACAGTCAATACTTGGCTAAATCACACTCAAGACAAAAATTCCATAAGAAAGTAAGCACCAACTGAGGAAACAGAATCCTATTTCGTGGCTTAACTTCACTGGGAAGGAACATAATCCGGAAGTAAACAAATCATAGCGACAACAGTACAGATACAGGGATATAACATCCTTCTCTAGGCTTCACTGGGGAATAGCACTCAGACTTCAATGGGGAAACAAATGTTTTCATACGTAGCACTTCTACTGGGGATTTTGCAATAGTGATTTCAAACAAGGCAGGTGGAAACCATATTGGCAAAATATCAACTAATGATTTTGAGTTGGCTTGATTGGGGAAATAACATACAGACTTCACTAGGGGAGATAACGCCTTATCATCAAGACATCACCTGGGGACTTCATGTTGACTCCATTTGGGAGGTCAACACCACTTTGAAGAGGGGAAACCCAGATACGTTCTTCACTGGGGAAAACATGGATACGTTCTTCAATTTTGAGAGTAAGCATCGCACCAACTTCTCTAGGGAAAGAGTATGAAATCTCGTGGGGATAACAACTTGGAGAGTTATGAAGTCAAACATTATAGTAAGGAATCAATCTTATGGGGATTTTAAATCAAACCCAACACTTGGCGAGCAAAAACCCAAAAAGTTAATAACCAATTGAAAACTTCTTAAATAAAACACTGACCTTTCCTGGTTATCGAGCAATCAAACAAAATGCAAATATCGCTGAAAGGAGATGCTTCACAAATGAGTCAAATCTCAGCATGCACGGGGAGGAAAAACCTCTATGAACTAAGCGAGGCCTTCACTGGGGAATTTCGGATTGGGTCTTCATATCACACAAGCCTATTCCAACAAAAGATTCCCTCGGATAGCCTTCCCGGGGAATCAAGAAGTCAATAATATAGAAAAAGGTCAAACTAATGGGGATTTTAAATCAAACCCAACACTTAGAGGGTGAAAACCCAAAGGGTTGACAACTGTCTCAACACTTCTTAGAAAATATACGGCCCTGGTCCAGTTACCTGGGAAATAAATACCAACGGTAATGCCAATACTACAGAAAGAGCGACATTTTGCAAATAGTTCCATCTCGGCACACCAAGGGAACAAGACCTTTCGTCATATGAGGGAAGACTTCTCTGGGGAATCTCGGATAGATGCCTCGGACCATGCAATCCCAAAATAAAAAATGAACCAAGACTTGACTGGGGACAATGGGATCACAAACCCAATACCACATCTTACTCCAATTGGTATCGTTTCTAACTATCTGAGAAACACAAGAAGATCAAATACCAGCAAAAATAACATGAGAGAGCCTTCCTGAAAAGTTGACAACTGTCTCAACACTTCTTAGAAAAGATATTGCCATTGTCTAGCTACTTAAGGAGCACATAATAACAATAATGTCGTAATTGGAGGGAGAAATGCTCTACAATAGATTCCATATCAATTCTAAATACACAAAGGGAGAAAGAACTCCATCAAATGAGCAAAGGCTTCATAGCTCTTTTTAACCTCCGTTTGATAACTACCAGGCTGGGGAAAGAATCACACTCAGCTGGAGAAGTCTGCAACAAGACTGGAAAAATGGGATTATAGACCAAACACCATAACATAGCCCATAGGAAACCCTTTAATTGATCAACAACTGTTAGAGGAAGCCAGACACACATCTACCAAATAGATAGCAAGAAACAATCCTGTTTGAGGAAGATTCTTGGCTTGGGGTAGACATAACAGTTATCTTGATGAAATCTGGATATGCCCTTGGAAACCAATCTGGTGTCCCAAGCTTACCGTGTTGATCAAGGTACCTTTCATAACTTGCATTTGGCTGCTTGCTTTTAAGATAACCTTTCTGATCAAATGGTTTATAGAGATTTGTCAAATCTTGACGTAATTGCCCTAGATTGGATGAATGTTTCATCCTCTTTACTCCGCAACTCTTCTCGGCAACATGCCTTTTGTTGATACTCAAATGTAAATTTTCATGATATCAACTAGATGTTTTACAAGCTGAAAAATGTTTATTCTAAGAATGAGAATTCTAATGCAACAATTATGTAAGTCTTGAAGATTTTATTTGAAAAGATGTCACAAAACCTTGTGAACGAATCACTAGCCAGGATGCGACATGGATTTTTTGTATGAAAGATAACAAAAGCATATGATACCAATCACAATAATTTATCAAAATTAATGGGAGTCAGGAAACACTATCTCATTGGAGTATGCTTTTGAAATAAACCATGTTTCAATTAGGACTTTTGAGGGTTGTAACGTGGCCTGGTTCACGTTTTTTTTAGAAAAAAGATTTAAGGCTAAAAAATATTTGGTGCCCACCCTGTTCGTGATGTTCTTCAGTCCTAAGTTCAGTTAACTTGACACGAACATTCATCTTTCAAAAGAAATTTCGAGATCGTTGAGGAATCAAACAAGGCTTTCTTTGGACATGCAAGTCACTCATTCCTGCTTCTTTTGGTTTTTTTATCACACGACTCTGTTCTTTGCTGAGGATTTCACACTGTAATCCTTTATCGCATTTCAGGCTTTCCATTTCTTCCTTGCTTTCTGGACAAATTCCTTTTAAATTTGACTCTGAAGTGTAGCGGGATGCCCTGACTTTTGCCTAAGCGACTTGTTTTTTCCAAGTTCCGACTTAACGGTGCTTTTTGTCTCTTTCTTTTTCATCATCTTTTTTTTATCCGTACCATCTTTTTTTTTTTGAACATGTCGCGTGACTTCAAGTCGTTTGTGACTTGTTGGAGGAATTGTGACTGTCCTATTTCTGGGTAGATGAAAGATAACCATTGTTGTGTTGTCATCTGTTGATCTCCTAGTGTGCAAGAGATAGCCATTAAGATATCGTCAATTGACACACCCTCCTAATAAGTGAATATTAACCATTGAGGTTTTGTATTTCCTTAACCTTTCGAGGGATTACCATTGTTGTATCCTTAGATGCGCACTCTTGATAAGATTTGAATACTCAATCAGATTAACTGAACACTACCCTGCCCCAGGTTAAAATGAGGGTTTTTTCTGAATAGAAAAAGGAACTCATACTTCAAGGCTCAAATAGGTTAACAAAGGTTTCACTCCCTTATATCTCCGGTGTTTGGGAATTTGAAACAATGCTTGTACATCATCAACAAGGTTTTATCCAAAAGCATACAACCAGAAAATTTGCATTTTAATATCATCCTTCTCCTCCCAATCTCTGCCTAGGCAAGAGAAATGGGTAACAAGTTGGTATCATAAAACAATTTAAAATTGAAAATAAATACGAGTGCAACGAATGAATTTCTTCAATACAAACATACTCATTGTATTAATATTAAACATTCAAATGTAAACAAGTTCTTACATGCAAACAGTGCAATGATAAACAAGAAAAATTACAAATGAGAAAGCAGTAAAAATGCTAAACAACTGAGAAGGCTAATCATCCTTAAATTCCAAGGCTTTCTTCAATCATGTTTATTCTTAGGAAAAGACTTGACTTGAAATTCAAGACAAATATCCTTAAATAACAAGATACCACTTCAGACCAACCTCTGAATTCAACTTTCAATGGATAACAATTTTCGATGCTATGCCCCGGGGCTCCCTGATGAAAGGCATAAGTCAAATCAGCTTTGTAGTACCACGATATCTTCTCAGGGATCTTTGGTGGAAGTCGGGTCTGAACCAAATTTCTCTGCATCAGGATGGGAAATAGTTCTGTATAGATCATTGCGATTAGATCAAATTGATTTTTCCTCTGATCAGGAACTTGCTGATTCTGTTGACAAACTGGAGCAATAAGAGATAAGCTAAACACAGGGATGACAGGAGAAACATGTTGATTCTGACGATAATTGTTTCTTCCTCTGGTTCTTTTCTTGGAAAAGTTAGTATCGAACTTCTTCACATCACTAGCTGAGCCACCATCTTCAAATGAACGCCCCTTTCGGACATCCTCTTTTAGAAGCACTCCCACATTCACTTTTTCAGGGAAATCATTGGGTGCATTGACTATCACCTTCTCATGAAAGAATGACTTTAGAGTTTTCGTGAAGACCTTTGCCATCTCTTCTTCCTTCCCAGAAGGATTGACTTGGGCAACAACCAAATTTTTAACCAAAGCAGTTAGATACTCCATACCAGCCTTCAAAGTGGTTACCTCTTTGTGGAGCTCAAAGATCTATTTCTTAATGCTTTCCATCTTCTCTTATCACAAGTTTATACTGGTGAGACAGTTTGTTGAACGAAGTAAGGGAACTTGGTAAGACACCTGGATATGCACAAGAAATGAAAGAAATATGTACAATATGAGGCATGATGTGCAATGCACATGATTTATTTTTATTATTAATATTTCAAGGGACTTAAAGATTTATAGACACATTGCAAATATCAAAGTAATAACACATTTGAAATACTGACAAATTTTATTATAATAACTTCAAAATGGATTACAAGTTTCAATAATCCCAATTACAAGATGAAAATAAAGTCTAAAACCCTAAGAAGTAAAGCTGGTGGAGATCACTCTATACGCTGGCGCTTCCCTGTAAGCCTGGAAATCCGAGCCTTCAACCTCTGGTTTTCTTCCGCATATCTGGAGACAACCTCCTTCCAATCACCTGAATTAGGAAGTGAGTAACTAGCATCTGGCCGAGGCTTAGGGGAAAATAAATACCCTTGCCTCTCCATCATCTCTACAGCCCAACTCTCAAGAATCTCAATCAAGTCGTCTTTCTCCTTCAAGTCTGCTCTATAAGAAATCTCTAAAGTTTGGCACTTATTCTTCCAAGCATCCCTTTCATGTTGCATCATGACCAAAGCAAGTTGTAGCTCTTCCACATCATCCAATAGGGAGGAGTGGTCTTCACAAACAAATCAGGCATATGTGCTTCTCGGGAACATGGCATCTTCAACTGAATAGCTCTCGTTTGGACCCACTGAAGATAAGGCTCTAAAGAAACAACCCCCTTGGTCCCAAGTCTTTCCTACTCTTCCTATGAATGTGACGCTAGGCCTTCGCAATTTTCTCCCTAGCTTCCTTATGGTCTTCTCCATCCTCCAGGAAGAAACTACTCAAATGAATACTATTTGGTTTACCCCTCATCGGATAACCAAGTTGTCATCGTGCAAGAACATGGTTGTAGTTAATTCCTCCCTTTGTACCAAGAAGAGGTACATTGGGGAAACTAGTATAACCGTCGATAATCTCTACATCATGGTAAGCCCGATGATACCAAACAATATCCGAGTGAGTAAGTGCCATGATCTTAGAAGCCCAACGAGGTTCCTTCTTGACATCCCAGAAAGCATCAAATTGAGGCAAATAAGAAGTAAACCACCGCTACAACAGAGGAGTGCAATAGACAATCATCCCCCCATGATAAGAATTCTGAATATGAATAGAGTAGTAAGCATCACCCAACAATGTAGGAACTGGGTTTCCAATCATGAAGATCCTGATAGCATTAATGTCAACAAACTTATCCACATTAGGAAATAAGAATAACTCGTAAGCAAGTAGAGCAAAGATGGTCTCAAAAGCGATTGTACTCTTCATCCTAGAAAAGTAACAAGCTTTCTCCAATAAGAACTGAGCTGATAATCCTCTAATCCCTCCTTTAGTAGTCATATGGGCTTCAGCGATCGGTAACAGGTAAATCCAACAGATAAAAATACTCCTCCAGTGTAGGCATCAACTGATAGTCTGGGAAAGTAAAGCAATGATACATATGATCATAGAACTGGACCAAGGTCGAGAGAATGCCCTCCTTCATCCTAAGCTTCATGAGATGAATAATGGATCCATACTTCTTCCAAAAATATGCAGAACACTCAATCTCGGGAATTAGACTGATCAACTCATCTATCTTGGGATCTTTGAAACTGTATTTCCCGGTCTTTCTTTTTCCAGAATCCATGGTCAAAAGGTACCTGAGATATTTACAAATGGTCAACTTTCAAGTCCCTTGAAATGAAATTTCTCCAAAAGATGCTTATGAGTGCATAGATGCATGATGCAACAATCACACACAAGATCACAAACATAGGGTTCATAGGTTCAACGTCACGAGCATGAGGTTGAAGGTACTATCCATAAGGTATGGTCTAAAAGTTATCACCTGCCGAACAAGGTTCTAGAGGTTCCCAGAGTCTACATCCTTCCTTTGGATATTACCAACTTCCCGATTAACTCAGTAATTAGTAATATTCTTAAGAAAAACTCGTTTGCGCGTAGTATCGCATGATAACTATTTTTGGATTACTCTGTCATAGCTTCCGCACTACACCTAAAAGGCCAAGATGGGTTAGGTAATCTACGGTCCTCAGCTTCAGCAGGCTCCCAGGTCGAAAGTAGCACGTCTTCCTGATTACTTGGTAAATGAAACTATATTCAAGGGGGCCTCCACTGAGTGGGGGATCTCATGCCTCCTTTTTTAGGATTACTCCCTCAAAGTTAACATGACTATGCCGCTCATCCTATCTTAAAGTTTTCCCAAGTCCGGGTATAGGACTTATAAGTAATCACCAAGCACCCTGAAAACCAGGAAAATCCAGGCAAACAAATATACAACATATAACACGTAAACAAAAATAGCACATATATAGATATAAACAAAGATAGGTTTAACCCGCTTAGGGATGGACCAGCAAGAGGTCAATCTTTCCCAGTGAAGTCGCCATTTTTTTTCTGTAGCGGTACAAATTTTTAAGACTAAGCCATTGGATTGACTAGACTTATACAGATCAAAATAAAAATCGTCACCGTGCTTTATTGTTTCCAAAGGAATGGGAAAAGAGCGAGTAGCCCAAAAGAGGGGGAAAGATTCAAGGTAAGGGGGTCGGTTATGCAAAGGGAAGTGTGATACGGTGGGAGAACTGACTTGAGGGTTTTGCGTTTTATCGCAAATGTTGCGGTTAGCAAGAGTCGCCACCGACTTTTCTTTTATCCAAAAGGAAAGGTGAAAAAGCACAGGAAAGACCTTTGAGATGTTTTCTTGAGTTCGGGGGGTAGATTAAGGTATTAGCACCCTTTTCATCCATGGTTTTCCATGGGATCTTAGTTATTTTCTTAGATCACTTGCTTTTGTTTGTTTGAAATTGTTTTTGGTGTGGTTTTCGAAAGTATTTTGTAAAAGAGGCCATTGTTAGGCAATCTTTGCAATGATTCTCGTTCGTAAGAATGTATACAAAGACGTTTGTCTTTTTTGAAAATGTTTTCGATGTTTTTTAAGATGTTTTTGAAATGTGTGTGTTTGTTTTGAAAATAGCAAGGATAGTTGTTTTGAAATAGAGCAAGTAACTAGAAGTAATCTACCTTCTCAAATGTCTTTCTTATGCATTTTCTATTCCTTTGACATTGTTGTCTTACCATTGATTTGGTAAGCAACCCTATCTTTGGATGTAAATGGGACGGGCATGGGTCATCTTATGGCCATGATTAGCAATGTTTGCAAAGCATCTTAGCCTTTTGAGGGACCAAGATCATTTTGTAAGGCAACTTTTTGAATAGCGTCATCGAGGGACTATGATCTTTATGTTTGTTTTGTTTTGCCAAGATACTTTGCATGCGTAACATGGCCATTTTTGTTTTAGGCAACCAAGTGGAGAAACCCTAAGGATGCTTTTGTGCAAATGTGTTATTTTTTCATGCTTTGATTTTGTCTTGTATTTTAGGGTTTTCTATTTTGCTTTGTTTTGATCTTGTCATACAAACCCTAATTACTAATCATGGCATATAAAGCGATAAATTGCGTAATGTAAATATTTCTAAGCTATTACAACAATTTATGGGAGGGGGGAATACAAATTTGAATGGGGATTTGCAAAAATATAAAACCTAAATAAATTATTACAACCAAATCGAATTTGTACGAATTAGAATAAATACAATATAATATTTAAAGATGCAATATAATATACATGTAAGAAAAGATTTTTATTTGTTTTTATGTAAAAGAAATTTAATCTAAACCTAAAATTATAAGGACAAGAAATTAATTTTTAAAAGGGAGGTTTTAACCCTAATTTCTATTTTAAAAGAAAATGAAGTTCATATGTATTATTTTTTTATGTATTTTTTGTATTAAAATAATAAATAATATTGTATAAAAAAATATAAAAATTTTATATATGCAAAAATAAATATTTATAAGTATGAAATGAAAAATAAATTAAACTAAATATGTTTTAACTATATTTTACAAATTTATTAAGAAAATATATGATATCTATTAAACTAAAATATATTTTTATGTGAAAAATAAACTAAAATAAAATAAAATGCAATATTATGAAATTTACATTTTTAGGATTTTTATGTGTCAAAGAAAATATTTAATATATTAAAAATGAAAATAAAACAAATAAAATAAAAATATATATAAAAAGTTGGCAGGGGGTGATGTAGTAGATGATAGTAATGTTAGCAAAAAAATCATGGCCCAAGGAACTAAGCCCAAACCTACAAAAAGTCACAAAACTGAAAAATGGCAAAAATATGGAAAACCAAAAGTAGCCCCCAAGTTCGAACCCAGGACATGGGTCTTACCAGCGCGCTACTTTGCCATTGGGGTGGCTGTACATCCATTGTCTTAAGGAAAACAAAAATAATATAACATAAGACAAGTCCTTGCCCTGTACTTCATCTTCTTCCTCAAGCTTGGCCAGACATCCTGTAACTCTCTCATACTTCCATGAAAATGAAAACTCATAACATGAAAGTTGTAGTATTCGAACTCACGATTCCAACCATATAAGTTATGTGAACTAACAATCAAAGGTCATAAAGAATTTTAACATCCCTAAATTTAAACCTAATATTTTCAGAAACTTCAAGTTCTAAATTCTCTCAACTCAAGTAAAATAAATGCAAGATAAAGATATGTACAATTTCGTTGCAATGAGGGCTACATTTTTTATTCACAAATTGTGGCCAGTGGTTGCCTGTATAAGGAGATAGAAGTTGATATTTTACCTCCTTCAGTTGAAATCGTGTATGGAACTGGAGTGAGTTTGATGGAGGCCTGATGCTTGCTTGAGCTTTCTTGAACTTCCCTGAATGTATTCCAACCCCTGCCTTGCTCTGAAAGTGCCTGAAACTCCTTGGCCAAGTCAAACTGCAAGCTTTGAAAGAAACAATGGCAGATGATGGAAAAGTGGTTACAGAACAGGGATGAAGTTCTGGATTGGTTTGATATCAAGTAGGTAAGATGTTTTAATGATCAAAACTTAAAACGCATGAGCCAAATGGAAGATGGGTATGCTTATGCCAAAACTGCAAGTTTGGACAGATTTTTGGTGTTTTTATGCTTGGGAGTGTTTCACGCCTTAACCAATCGTGTGCTAAGTTGTATTAAGTTTGTATATTAGTATGGAATTGGTTTCATGTCAACCCTCTAACAGCTGTGCCAGTTCTAGCCTTTTTGCCACTTTTCTTGCATTTGAAGTAAAGTGAAGGGACAATGCTTGCCATGCTTGTACTTTCTCTCTTAGGGTTGGTATCAGCTTGTACAATTTGCTTTAGACCCGTGAGACTTGTATGTACAATGGAGACAGGTGCAATGCTCAAGAATTGGAAAGTGGCAAAAGTTGTGCTTTTCCAAAATGGCAATGGTCACTTTATGCCATTTATGGAATTGCAACTTGGATAATGGTTCTAAGGCATGGATCAAAGCTTTGTCAACTGAGTAAGCATTTAATTAAGGAGTGAGGAACAAGTTTGGTACCTGTAAAGCATGGATTAGGCAGCATAGGTATTGATTGTAACTTTGTTCTTCATGAAATGGCTTGGACAAAAAGTGAGAAATTGCCAACTTCATCTCTTCGATTCTCCTTACTCAAAAATGATCTTGAGGAGTTATTGGACATTTTGGAAAGCTTTAAATGTTCTCTATAACTCATCTTTGAAATTAATTTTGAGATACCTCTTGGAACTAGGTGAAAAATTGCCATGAAGTTGGGTCCAAAACCTGCCTAAATTAGGGTAAAATTTCACTAAGTTATTTAGTTCATGACCATGTATTCATAAATTTATATCTTGAGATCCAAGCATATTTATGGAAAAGTGTGTGAATAAAAGTTGTATATTTCATGGAGGTCTACAACTTTCATGTTGGGAACTTTCTTTGAATCATTGTGCATCATGGTGAAAAAGTGGCCTAAAGTTGAGAAAAAATAAGAAATTTTCTATATTTAGAAAGTTTTCTAAGTTAAGAAAAATTTCAAATTCAAACCCTAATCTTCAAACTTGGATTTCTTGATGAACAATTTTCACATTTTGACATGTTTTGATGAATTATAACCCTTGGTACTTGATTTTGACCAAAAAGTCAAAGTTTGACTTTTCAGTGTACAGTTGACTTTTGATAAATTGACTACAAATTACCTCTGTTAATCCAATGAAATTGAAATGTTTTGAGCCATGTAATAAGGTAAAGATGATGAAATTGAATCCTTGAAATCATTCCTTAACTAAATTGGTCATTTGTTAGGTTAAAAATCAGAAATTGCCTTTCCTCAGTCAAAACCCTAATTTTGACAATTTTGCCCTTTTGATGATTTGATCAAATTTCTTGAGGAATTATGATCCAAACTTGATCAAATGATACATATGAGTCTAAAATGTTGATGTAGATCAAGAATGATGAAGTTTGACTGTAAATTGGCCATGGTTGACTTTTTTCCCAATACAACTGAATTTTAGGTCCACTGTCCAATTGACTGATCAAAGATGTGGTCCAAGGCTTGAAACTTGTCATAAGTGATATTAGGGGTCCATAATGATGTTTGAAAGTCATATGAAGCATTGATAGTCCAAAAATACTTGTGCAAACTCAAACCCTAATTTTGGGTTACCAGTGCAAGATGAGATGTCTTGAGCTGACCAAACCCTAATCCAGTCTTGAGTCAAAGAGATCTTGTGAGAAAAGTTTTGATAAATGAGAGGGAAAATTTTGGGGTACAACAGGAAGGTATTAGCACCCTAAAAATCTACGGTACTTTGCAGGAACCTCTTTGTAAATATGTATATTTTGACTATAAAATGTTGTATGTAAAATAGATGGTGGAGGTGAGAAAAGAAATCTTTTTTATGATTTTTGCACCCTCCGCGGTTGCGAACCTTTAGTGCCTAGTACCATCTTTCGTGTAATAGGGGATCAGGGTACACGTGGTTCACCTTTTAGAAATTTTAAAACACAAGTGTTTTGGTTAATTTTATGAGATAAGACATCATCGTCATTTTCCGTGTGGAAAACAGACTTACTACCCACAATCATGAGAAAGGAGAATTTGCATCATCTCAAAGTGGAGGATATGGCTTGGATTTTAAAATCAACAATGCCTCACTCAACACCCAAGTGGAAAATATATCTCTTCACTATATATTGTAGAAGTATAATTGTTTACATCACTACAAGGATTGACAAGAGTCCAATCTTTTGAGAAAGGTTTTAAAATAAAAAGCCAAAGTGGCAAAATGGTTTGAAATGAGATTGATTGAATTTTAGTCTTCTCACAAAAAATGTCAAGGTATTATTAAGTTGATTGAAATTTATTCATGAAAAGGTTTTGAAAATGCATAGACCTAAGTCCAAGTTTATTATGAAAGTGGTTCAAGTTTAAAAATAAGAAGAGTTTTCAAAAGGAGGAAGAAGATTTTTGAAATTAAAGAAGATGGGAGGAGAAGAGGAGACTATCCTAAAGCATAAGGTAAAAGTTAGGGATAAGAACCATCTAACCAACAAGAAGCCAATACTTGATATTATGAGTCAAGATAGAATTCACATTCTTTGGATTGAAACCAAGCAAGTAAATATACTAGACATCTTGAGAGAACCATACTTCAAGTGTATGAAGTATTCACAAAAATTGGGCAGAGTAACAGTTGTATACGGGTGAATTCCATATTACAAATAAAATATGTAATCACAATAACTTGCACATAAAACAAACAAACAACCCAATGTCTTGAGGTAAACCTCAAGAACTCCAGACAAAATATCAATTAAGGTCACAAGGTCTCCAACATAGGCCAAAGCTTCTAATCCTAAGTCCAAGAAGTCCAGTACTCCATAATGTCAAGGATAGTAACCAAATAGTCCAAGTATCATTAAAGTTTTTTTATGGTTCATGTTGATTATTAAGTGTCTTTAAAAGCAAAAGAAAATCTCAAGTGAGAAAAATAAAAATGACATAAAAGTAAATGCTCAAGTGAGAAAATATGAAAATAGCATGAAATGTAAATGCTAAAAGTAAATGGTACATAAAGCATAAAAATAAAAGCATAAAGTAAAGTCAATTGTTAGAAATTAGTGGTTAGTTGGATGACCATCTTGAAACTTGCATTTGGAACTCATTAGAGGATTGGTAGAACCAAAGCCTCCACACAACAAGTTTAAATTTGCTTTTTGTCAAGTATATCATCCATTTTGGAATCCTCAAAAGTATCATTTAATGATTAACGATGTTTAAGTGATTCGCGTTGACCAAAAGTGATGTAGACCCATTAGAGGATTGGTAGAACCAAAGCCTCCACACAATGAATCTCAAGGTTATTGAATCAAAGATATCAAATTAACATACTTGGGCTTGCAAACCTAGGTTTGGGCCACAAATGATTATTTATTCGAATCGGGACAATATTTAGCGCTATATTAAGCCATCGTAAGTGGACTTATGTAAAATTCGCACCTATATTGAGGTCGGTCAATAGCAATCTATGTACTTCATATTTGGATGAATGATATAGAGATCATCATCCCTTAACATGTAGCACAATTGAAAAAGAAAGGGATAAGATGAAGAGGGAGGGGAATGATATGCTAACTTGGATCACTACCTCAAATTTCTTTCATCTTTAAATTCAATCACTCATCTGGATAGATTCAAGCACTAAACATATCATTAATCCAAAGCACCAAAAATGAATTAAATAATTCACTATTTGGTAGATTTGAATTGATGAACATTTATCCAACTTCATCTACATCATAAAGTCCATTGAATTTAAAGAGAAATTGGACATTTGAAATTGCAATCCAACCCAACAATCAAAAGGAGTGAGTAGAAAAACATTTATGGATCAAAACAGCCCCAAAACAAGACAAAAAATGCATTATGTTTTTGTGCAAATCGATTTCACTATAGTGCAAATTGATTCACACAGTGCAATTTTCAAAAATTTGTGCAAAATTCACTTAGTGCAATTGATTGCACTGTTACAGCAATCGGTTGCACGCTGTTACAGACAATAAAACAACATTTTAAAAGGCCAAATTCTTGTTCAAACTTTCCATCAAATACCTTATGATCATGGATCCAATTGAGCACGAAAATTCCATCAAATTATGAGAAAATAGAACCATTGGAATCACAAAATAATGCTCAATAAATCAAACCCAAAGATCAACAAGAGATCACATTGTGAAAGATGAATTATCCAACTTACCAAAGGTAGATCTAGAGAATTATCAAAATAACTTCAAGAATTTGCTTCAACTCAACCACAAGAATCAATTGCCCAAGCTTGGATGTAGAGAATTGATGAACAAAAAGTGTTTGGATGAAGGTTTAACTCAAAGATTAGTAAGCTTCAATGCAAAGCTTACTAACTTTTTTTTTGAAAATGGAGCTTTGAGTGAATTTGGTAGATGGAGAGAATTGAGAGATCTTTTAGCAAAGTGATTTTGGCTATCAAAAGCTTGTGATTTGAATGAAATGAGGGCTCTATTTATAGAGTTTAGGATTGGAATTAGTGGTAATTTGGTAATTGATTCTTGGAGCCAAAATTTGAATTAATGAATAACTTTCAAAAATTAGAGCCAAAATTTGAATTAATGATATATCTTTCAAAAATTAGAGCCAAAATTTGAATTAATGAATATTTTTAAAAATGCAAGATTGGCACCAAAATTTGAATTAATGATATATCTTTCAAAAAAATTGAAAAATTGGCACCAAAATTTGACAAGCTTGAAATTGCTGATTTTTTCAAATTTTCACTTTCTGCAAATCGATTGCACTACAGTGCAAATCAATTTGCACAATGTATTTTTTCAAAAATGGCGCAAAATGCACTTTGTGAAATCGATTGCACTCTAGGAGAAATCGATTGTGCAGTAAAAAAATGATGATTTTTAATTCTTTTTCTTTGCAAATAGAGATTTTAGGGAAATAATACCATAAAACCTTATTTGTCAGATGCTTCGACTTGGTACCTACAAAACACAAATATACAAAGACAAAGACAAATATTTTTTGTATTTTGATTAGAAGTTAGTCAACAACACATATACAAAATACACAACTAAGGTGCTTGGAGATTCCTCAAGAGAAACTTTAAAGATAGGAGATAGAAAAAGAGGAAGAACCAACCCTAATATGATCTTGTTATGATCGAGTTGATATGATATGATAGAGGAATCTTAGGGGCAAAAATTGGGGTACAACAATTAGGAATCTTCCACACAAAATTTGCTTGAAACTTTTGAAGTAATTTGTTGATAACCCTTTAAAGAGAAGCGTATCTTTTTAATCACTCAAAAATCTCAAAAGATGAACAAGATATACCCCTTAGAAGTTTAAAACCCTAGCTCCTAAAGCACCAAAATGACTTGGAAACCCCTTTCAATTTTGACAATCTTTCTTGCACAATCACTTTTTCCATGTGAATAGAAGTTGTTGTGGATGATAATAAGAACTCACAGTAACAATAAACACTTCCAAATATTAATAATTGAGAGAGTTATGCACTTATGATCAAGAAATCAAGAACTTGTCCAATTAGGTCAAACTTCTTCAACCAATCCTTGCATCTTTTGACTTTCTTTGACAAATTGAGGCATGATGAATCATAGTGTACCTTGTCATGATATTACTTTAAATCATCTTCAATGATGAAGATTGAATCTCAATGAAGCTTTGCTGAAGAAGGCATGGAAATAAACTCATGAACCTATAAATCAACCTGATGAAATGTGTTGTGCCCTCACCTATAGTATCATCAATTAGAGAAAAGATTCATTGTATTTATTAGTTACAAGTTAATCAATATAAAACATATATGATCACAATGTACAATTCAAAGTGCTTGGTGATCCCTCATGAGCAAACCTAAATATAGAGAGAAGAACCAAACCGTAGTGTGATCTTGATATGATTGAGTTGATATCAAATGATAAAGGAATCTTAGGGGCAAAAATTGGGGTACAACACCCAGATTGTAGGTATTTGAGTAAGGATTATCCTGCCTCAAAAAGTTAATCTCTTTAACTTGTTGTGGAGTTGCAAGATAATGTACAGTCATATGTGGTCCACTATAAATTTCACTACTTGCCTTTTATGCCTGTTGAACCTAAGCTACATGTTGAGTACCCATGTTCATTGCTTTAAGCTTTTTCTCCACTTTTGCAGCAATTGTCTCTTCGATATTGAGTTGCTTGTTAACTTCTAACTTTAGATAAATCACTCCCTCTGGTTTACTTGCAACCCTATCATACAACTCTAAATGCTCATTTGCAGTAATGGCTTTGATGATCTTATTCACACCAGTGGCTGTTGTAAAGTTGGATAAGCCATCATCTGCTGTATCAGTAAGCTGCTTTATCTTCATTTGAAGACCATTTACAAACATCTGCATTTGTTCAGTTTGGTCCATATTATGAGTGGGACAAGCTACCAATAACCTCTTGAATCTCTTATATGCATCACCTAGAGACTCTCATTCTTTTTGTTTAAAATTCACAATATCATAGCTTTTGTGAATGTAAACAGAAGCAAGAAAGTATTCATCCAAAAAACTTTTCTCCATCTCTTCCCAAGTAGTAATAATCCTAGTAGGCAATGAGTAAAATCACTCTTCAGCATCTTCAGAAATAGTGAACATAAACATTCTTAATTTCTTTGCTTCTTCAGAGCGCCCCTCAATCTTCAAAGTAGTGCTTATAGTGAGAAACCTTTGCAAATGCTTATTTGCATCTTCATTTATCTTCTCGGTGAAAGATGTGCTCTCAAGCTATCAAATTGTTGAAGGGTGTAACTAAAAATTTGTAAGAGTTACTGGTTGATTCACAATAGTCAACCGACATGCTGGAGCATTTGCTCTTCCATAGTCCCTAAGAAGTCTCTCAGGTGCTGGTGGATCTTCAGCCATTAGTCTTTCCTCTTCCTTTTCAGGCTCTGAACCAGAATGATGTTCTGACTCTGACTCTATATAAACTGAATGTTCTTCGTCGGAGGCCAGTCTGGCTAATCAAGCTTGTCTACGCCTTACGTGAAAAGTTATTTCAATTTCTACGCCAAAAGGAAATTCAGCTGAGGACTTTCCTCGCATACAAAGATTAGACAAAAATCAGTAATAACAAAAAAAATAAATAATAAAAACTGGAATAAAATTTTAGTTGACAAGCAACAAAATTTTAATTGAAAGAAAATTAAACTCTATATTTTGGCAGTCCCCAACAATAGTGCCAAAAACTTGATCGATAAATTAGAAGTGTATTAATTCACCAATGTAGTAATAATGGGAAATCCCAAAGTATCGATCTCAAGGACTGCGTATCATTATCAAGTTCAATTAAACAAAAACTTAAACTGGGATTTTGTTCGGAAATTCTCACTTAACAATAAGTAACAATTAGCAGAAATATAAACTGGCTTTTTCACAATTATGAGGAGCATGCTAGGGTTAGTGTATGATTTTCCCTATAATTACATTGAATCCTAATTTCTTTAACAAGTTTATAACATTCAATTACCAGCCCTTTAGGTTATTTCCCCCTAAGTCCTTAGTGGGAAAACCTTTGAACATTCATTCTAAATCATAAGTCCTTAGAAAATTACGATGAAATCAAGCATTTGTTTTATCAAGAGTTAACCAGTAACTATAGGGTATCCCTAGTCCTAGGTGATATCTACTATAACCTAATCATACAAAAACCTTAACAACTATGGTCCATCTAATTGTTAACCGTAAATCAACCCTTGTTGGTCCGATAAAGAAAGCATAAAAACTTGTACAATTAAATTGAATATGAAAAACCAATAAATTGTTGAAATCAGGAATTCAGAGTCATTGTAAAATCAAATCAGGGACACCCCGTAACATTGGAGGGTTTAACTACTCATATTGTTCAAAATAATTACAAGATAAAAACTAGATATTATAAGTATTTGGATAACTTCGATCTTTAATTGCTTTCGCTCATGAGAATTTTCCCCTCTTCAATGACCTTGATCTCTCTAATCTTCAATTGTGTAACAATTCTTTGCTGGTAAAAATTCTCTTAATTCCTCTTCAAAACTTGGCTAAATAGTGAAAAATCCATTTGTCTCGGTCGGAAATTCCCAAAACACCCCTCCGGGTCACAAATAGTGAAAAATTATGAAAACACTCAAAATCAGTGTCACTGGCCAACACGACCCGTGTCAGGCAACATGGCCGCCTGTGTTGGCCCTTAAATTTCCAAAATGCACTTTAAGGCTTCAGGAGGTGCAACACGACCCTTGTCAGGCGACACGACCACCTATGTTGGTCCACTGGCTTTCCATGTTCTCCAAGCTTTCCCCCTGACACGACATGTGTCAGGTGACACGGCCATCCATGTCAGACCTCTTGTAGCATGAAATTTTCACTTCCTCCAAAACTCTGAATGTTGCATTTTTCTGCCCTGATTTGTCCTGATTTATTCCTCCGGGCCTACAAACATTAAAACATACAACCAACGCATAAAATATGGTAAAATGAAATAAAAAACTCGGAAATAAAAAAGAAAAGATAACTCAAATCAACTGTAAATAACAATGTAAAAACCATTTATCACCTATGCAGGTTGAAAGTCTTGGAGGAAAGAAGTATGCTTATGTTGTTGTTGATGACTTATCAAGGTTCAATTGGGTAAATTTCATCAAAGAGAAGTCTAAAGTATTTGAACTATTTAAGGAATTGTTTCAAAGGGTACAAAGAGTGTATTGCCAGAATTATAAGTGACTACGGGAAGGAATTTGAGAACAACAAGTTTGAAGAATTCTGCACCTCTTAAGGGATTAGTCATGAGTACTCTTCACCCATCACTCCTTAACATAATAGTGTGGTTGAGCGCAAGAACATGACTATTCAAGAATGTTTCAGGGTCATGCTTCATGCCAAGAAACTACCATATTATTTTTGGGCTGAAGCCATGAACACTGCATGTTACATCTATAATAGAGTGATTATTAAATTTGGTACATCTGCTACACTTTATGAACTATGGAAAGGAAGAAAGTCAACTATAAAATACTTCCATGTTTTTGGAAGTAAATGTTATATTTAGGCAGATCTTGAGCCAAGGAGGAAGTTAGAAGCTAAAAGTGATGAGGGAATTTTTTTGGGATACTCTAGTATCAGTAGAGCATATAGAGTATTCAACTCCAGAACTAATGTGATGATGAAATCCATAAATGTGATTGTGGATGACTTAACAAGAGAAGATGATGTTACAGATGATGTTGAGATATCTATTCCCATAGATGATGATGTTATTGAACATGTTGCAGACTCAAGTTCTAATACTGAACCTGAAGTAACCAAGACAATTGACAAAGGACCCTTAATCAAGATTAAAAGGGATCATCATAGGGAGCTTATAATAGGAAGTCCAAATGAAGGGATAGTCACCAGATGAATGAAAATTGTGTCAAATGCTTGTTTTGTGTCAAAGTTTGAACCAAAGAATATAAAGGAATCTTTGACTGATGAGTTCTAGATTAATGCTATACACGATGAACTTGGTCAGTTCAAGAGAAATGAAGTTTGAGACTTGGTACCAAGACTTGAAGGGATAAATGTTATTAGTACTAAATAGGTGTATAAGAATAAGACAGATGAACAAAGAGTTGTTACCATAAATAAAGCCGGACTTGTTGCTCAAGGATACACTCAAATTGAAGGAGTAGACTTTGATGAAGCATTTGATCATATGGCTCGCTTGGAATCAATCAGATTGTTATTTGGAGTGGCATGTCTTTTAAAATTCAAGTTATTCCAAATGGATGTTAATAGTGCCTTCTTAAATGGGTACCTAAATGAAGAAGGCTATGTTGAACAACCAAAAGGATTTGTCGATCCTTCTCTTCTAAAGCACATGTTCAAGTTAAAGAAAGCATTGTATGGTTTAAATCGGGCTCCAAGAGCTTGGTATGAGAGATTGACTAAGTTTCTCATTAACCATGGATATAGAAAGGATGGAATTGACAAGACTCTTTTTGTCAAAGAGAAAGATGGAAAACTTATGATAACTCAGATCTATGTGGATGATATTGTGTTTGGAGGGATGTCGGATGAGATAGTCCAACATTTTGTCAAGTAGATGCAATCTGAGTTTGAGATGAGTTTGGTAGGTGAACTAACATATTTTCTTGGAATGCAATTCAAGCAGATGGAAGGCTCCATTTTTCTTTGTCAATGCAAATATGCAAAGAATACTGTGAATAAATTTGGATTGGAGAATGCCAACCATAAAAGAACTCCTGCCCCCATACACTTGAAGTTATCCAAAGATGAAAAGGGAGTTAGTGTTGATCAAAGTTTATATAGAAGCATGATTAACAGTCTTCTATATCTTACTGAGAGCAGACTAGATATAACTTTTACTGTTGGAGTGTGTGCCAGGTACCAAACAGAATCCAAAGTAAGTCACACCAATCAAGTAAAAAGGATCTTAAAGTATGTGAATGGTACATGTGATTATAAAATGTTGTATTCTTATGATTCAAACTCCATGTTGGTGGGATATTGTGATGCTAATTGGGATGGAAGTGCTAATGATAGAAAGAGTACCTCTAGAGGTTGTTTTTTCTTGGGAAACAATATGATTTCTTGATTTAGCAAGAAAAAAAATTATGTATTTCTGTCTACTGCTGATGCTGAGTACATAGTAGTAGGTAACAACTGCTCTCAATTGGTGTGGATGAAGCATATGTTGATCGAGTATAATGTCACACAAGATGTCATGACATTATTATGTGACAACTTGAGTGCTATTAATATCTCTAAAAATCCTATTCAGCATAGTAGGACTAAACACATTAATATCAGTCACCACTTCATTAGAGAACTTGTTGAGGATAAAGTCATAACTCTTGAGCATGTTAGCATTGAAAACCAGCTTGCTGATATTTTTATTAAAGCTCTAGATACAGTTCAATTTGAAAACTTACGAAGGAGATTAGGGATCTGTATCTATGAGGACTTATAGCAATTGTTATTTTTGTTATGGGTCAATAAAATCCTTCAATCATACTACCTACATCCCGATATTTGTTTGGCTATTGTTAGTGTTAAGAAAAGGGAATCTACTTTTATCTTTGAATTATAAATTGTTTGGTAGAACACATGTTCCAGACATTGTTGTGACATCTTCTTAGGTAAATACTTTGCTGACAAGAGTAATGATGTTATTGCTGGTGGTGAAATTGTTGCATATGTTGGTGCTGATGGTGATGGAGAAGGAGAAGAGTATGAGGTTGGTGCTGATGCTGATGTTGATGCATGATTATAGGTTCTATGACTCCTTTTGGTTTTGCTTTGTGTACTTGTTTTTATTGGCTTATGATTTTGTAAGGGTTAAATACCCAGGATATGTTTAGTATTTGTGCACTTTGTGCAATTAAATTTATGTGCTAATGTGTTACTGTGGTTGCTTTTGGTTAGTTACTTAACTTTGTAATATTATGTCTAAAAAGGGGGAGTAATGTGTGTGTGATCTAACCCATAACCACTGACTGATTGTTGCTATTAGGGGGAGAATTTTATATTCACTGAAGTGTTCCTTATTAGGTTTTGAGGGGGAATCCCTGTTATGGATTGGACTGCTGTGAATAGTTGTCAGATATGATGTCCTGACATGTTGAGAATTTATTTTTCTCTTGGCAGCTGTGTTGAGTAGCTTTCACTAGCTGATACTCTGATATTTTTGCTGCTCATATCTCTAATGAATTGATTTCTGCTGTTGTGTTTATGATATTTGTGTGTTTGATTTATTCTCAAACATATTATTGTGGTGTGTTATGTGCAAGGGTTATTTAGTTGTTTTAGCCAAAAAAATTCTAAAGGGGAAGATTATTAATTCTCTATTTTTGTGATTGACATTAATTTTGGTAAAACTAACTTGGTAGCAACATGTTGAACAAGATGTTTCAACTTGCAGTTTCAACATGTCAAATGCGATGTCCTAACCAGAGGAGTAGGACATATGGTCTGTTACAGTTTTTACAGTTTAGATACAATTGATTTAAATTACTGAATATTCTATGAATATTAAGTAATTCTATGTGGCGTCTAAGACAGAGGAATCCGAGATTGTGTTAGTATTCAAGTTATTCAATTTTCTAATGTCGAGACATTTTAGGAAACCCTTGTTTGAAGACCTATTTTCTATGCAGAATTTTAGCAGACTCTTTGCTGTGTTTTTGAAGTCTAATCCAGTCCAGATGTGTGCTTTAAATAAATTGTCACTAACCTAGTTTTAGTGTGGAACTTACATTGTATTTGTTAGGGTTTGTGTGTGTTAATTGTGAGTCTCTCTAATATCATATTGATATAAGAGTATGTTTGTTCTTTTGAGTTGTAAGCTCTGTCAATTATTCTTAAGCTTTTAAGTATTAAATGATTGTGTATTTTTGAAGTGCGACTTTTGTTATTTTGTAAGTGTTTTGAGTTGTTCAATCACTTTTGTGATTGAAAGATGTTTGAGAAGGGTCTCATACCTAGGTGAGTCTTAGATAGAAGTTAAGCATGAGTAGTGATTAGGTGAGTAGATTGTAAACTGGAGATAGTTTACTGTGGGTCTACAAACTGATACTATTTAGTGGATTTCCTCCCTGACTTGGTAGCCTCCAGAGTAGGTGTTGTTGTACACCAAACTGGATTAACAACTTCTGTGTGTTCTTTACTTTTCTGTTCTGTTTTAATTGTTATACCTTGTCATTGTATTGTTATTCAAACTAGGCATTAGTCAAACTAACTGTTATTCAAACTAGTCGCTATTCATATACCATATATATACTATCACTCTTCTCATTCTTTTCTCATTCTTCTCTCATTCTTCCCTCATTTTCTCTCATTCTTCACTAACTTTAATGGATTTAAACAATTCAAATAATGTCAACAAACTTTTTTGTGACTTGATTGAAGAAGAATTTATGGAAAACATAGATGAAGAACTACTAATGCCAATGCTCAAGAAGGAATGTCAATCTGGAAGTTCCTCTAGACCGAAGAGAATAACATTGATAGATCGAAGTCGTTAAGAAGGGCACAATCGATTATTCAATTACTGATTATCAAAAAATCTAATATACACATATGCTCAATTTAAAAAAAAATTTAGAATGCCAGATATAACTGTGGAATGACAAGTATAATCGTCGAGTTCATTGACATATTTTTTTCATAGGCATGCTCATCACTTAGTTAATCACATATGAGAATATAATTAATTAATTGAACAAATTATTACTTCAATTCACCATTAAAATTTTGGTTCAACTATATAAATTAATTATATTTTATATAGTGAATTGAACTAAAGATATGTTCAATTCAATTAATTAGGTTTAGGTTTACTTAAGATGTTTATTGGCATTGAATTTATTATTATAATTATAGACCAATATCAAGTATAGCCGTTGCATCTCTCAGACGCTTCTTCTCTTTTTCTCTCCGTTTTGTGATTCCAGCTACGCGCATTTCATCTCTCTCTCTCTCTCTCTCTCTCTCTCTCTCTCTCTCTCTCTCTCAAATCTTCATTTTTTTCATCTCAATTATTGAAATTCCCAATTCACACTCCCGAAACCCTAACCGCTCCTAAATTATCGATTTCCGTAGCTGCAATTTACAATTCAATAGTCTTCACTAGACCAATCTTTGCGACGAATATGACAGAATTAGATCCGTCTAAGAAAGTAGCTGATAGGTATCTCAAACGTGAGGTTCTTGGTGAAGGTACCTATGGTGTCGTTTACAAAGCCATTGATACCCAGGTAAAACTTGGGGTTTTCCTCTAATGTTGAGTTTTTCTTTTAGTTTGTCGAGTAATTATGTGAAATTTCAATGAAAGAATATTTTTTTTTTTGAGTTTTTTCTTTCTGGGTTGTGAGAGTTGGACCCAAGTAAATAAAATTCGGAAGTTGTAAGAGATGTTTGGATGTGTTATAGATAAATGGGTGTTATAAAAATCTTGAAATGAGAAGAAAAAATACATCTTTATATTGAACTTTGGAGTAATGTAACGTTTCATAATCTCTGTAGCGCCTCAGAAAAAAGGTGTGTCCTTGTTGGACACCAACAGCGACAAACACTTGTGATTAAGTTTATTTATTCATGTTTTAAAAATTATTATTGGTGTCGCCATGTTATTGTCGGTATTGTGTTTAGGGTGTCCTGGGCTTCATAGCTTATATTGCCTTTAGAATGCGGGCTTTCTTAGGATTACATTCATGAGTATGTTTCTTAAGTTGATATGGTCAATTCAAATTTCAATTATTTTTGGAGTGGTGAAGGTTACTAGTTGATTTTGTTCTGGGTATAAGATTGCATATATGTCTTGGTGAGCTGGCTTTTTATTCAATAGTGAAAATGGTAGCACATCAGTAGTTCTATTATTATCATCACACGGTCCTTACAAAGATGTATTTATTTCAAGGACAGACAGGACAGACGGTTGCTATTAAGAAGATTAGGATTGGAAAGCAGAAAGAAGGGGTTAATTTTACAGCTCTTAGGGAAATCAAATTGCTTAAAGAGCTCAATGATCCTAATATAATTGAGTTGATTGATTGCTTCCCACATAAAGGGAATTTGCATCTTGTGTTTGAATTCATGGAGACAGACCTTGAAGCTGTCATAAGAGACCGGAATATTTTCCTTTCACCGGGTGATATCAAATCTTACCTTCAAATGACGTTTAAAGGTCTTGCTCATTGTCACAAAAAATGGATATTGCATAGGTGGGTAATGTAACTGGTCTGTTCATTATAAATTGAAAATTGCGATTAGTTCATAACTGAAAAGTTTTCTTGTGTATTTTCAGGGATATGAAACCAAATAATTTGTTGATAGGACCTAATGGACAGCTGAAACTTGCAGATTTTGGTTTAGCACGGATATTTGGAAGCCCGGATCGCAGGTTCACTCATCAGGTTAATTTTTTATGCACAATAGCATGTGAATCAATCCCTTTGAAAATGTGAGAGTAAGCATGTAGACAACCGTGGAAATTGTTGGAAAAAATTATGTGGCCATCCCTATGTTCGGTAGTTATTTGTCATTTTGTTTGTTTGCTTTCATTGCAGCGGTACAGCACTATAAATTTGTTGGATTGAAGGGGTGGATTTATTCCCACACTGCCTAGAGATATCTGATATAGCCTTAGTAGTGCTTATAAGGTTTGGACAATCCTCATCTTTTAAGCAAGTTAGGACCAAAACCTAAGATGACATTTGAGCTATCTTAGATCTATCAGCGCCCATATTATCCAAGCACTAGACCCAATAGCCCTTGGCAATTAGGAAAAACCCAAATCTCGCATTAGCCAGAGATAAGACCTAAGTAGAACTTATAAAATCTAGGCAATTCTCATATTACAACCAAATTTTGCATACTGAGTTGAGTTATTTGTTGGGTTGCTTGCATCACCGGCGGTCCAGGTCTAACGTGAATGATGGTGTTGCCAAATCTGTTCTAATTGCCGCCACCCCTATGGTTTTTTATTTCGCCACCTAGCCGGCATTCATTGGTGTAACACCTTTAGTGTGCTTGGTTGCGCATCAGGCCAAATAGCCTTGTGTTTGGGGGATTATAAAGTCTAGACAATTACTGTATTACAAGCCGGCTGGTATTGTAGAGTTGTGTTAGGTCTAACCCAAATTCCAAGGGGGCGTTTGTTTCATGGTATCAAAATTAAATTCCAGGAATGATTTTCCCAGGCATATCTTTGCAAGAAATAAATTTTTGAAAGTGTTTGGGTAGTATTGTTAATTGCCAGGAATCTTATGTTTTATTTTCAACATGTATTCACACAAATAGATATTACAATTCCTAAAATACTCTTCCGACTAAACTTGGTCTTATAATAAGATATCATTATTATTGTGATTTCTGAAGTTGGCCAACGATTGGAATAATGCAGGAATAGTGGTTTTATTATGTGTCTAGAATTTGAATATGAATGTTATATAAATATATATATTCTAGGTAACCAAATCATTACTTTATTATAAGAAACAATGGCACCGGAGTAAAAGCACTTGTAGTAAACTTGCAATATGGAGTGAAGGTACTGCCATGATCACAATTAAAAAATTAGACGCAATAGACCATTGAAGAAAAAACAATTAGACAATAGAGACAGAGGAAACAATTACATTAGTTGTATTGGTGGACTCACACGGTTAGTGGAGGATTGTCTAATATCTTTGCACAAACTGATTCTATTACCTGTGAATAATAAGTTTCCCACCTCTATTAGAGGGGATTAGAAATCTGGGCAATATGGGTAAAAAAGTCTTTCATGTGCATACATATTTCCTGGGAACTAGCAAGAAAATCTTTATTCCCCATCCTTAGATTCACAGGTTCTTTCTAGAATCCACTACTTGTTTCTTTGTTATGCTGTATTCTGCACTTTCTCTTAATAAATCTCTCGAATACATGAATAGGTGTTTGCACGATGGTATAGAGCACCTGAGCTATTATTTGGTACTAAGCAGTATGGCCCAGGAGTAGATGTTTGGGCTGCAGCCTGTATATTTGCTGAGCTTCTTCTTCGCCGACCCTTTTTGCAGGTAAACTATGATTCTCATAGTGATAGATTATTTATGTGGTAAATCATAAATGGTTGATATTCTTGAAATGATGGAATTTTATTTTTCTTCTCTTTAAAAATTGCCACTTATTAGCCATATATCATTTTAGGATGATAATAACCATTTAATTTTATTTGTTTCTGTGTGCTTCATCGTCTTTCTTTTGATTAGTAATTTCACGAGTTTGGTTTTATTGGTAGGGTTCAAGTGATATGGACCAATTGGGAAAGATTTTTGCAGCATTTGGAACTCCATCTCCTTCTCAATGGTCTGATATGGTATACCTTCCTGATTATGTTGAATATCAATATGTGCCTGCCCCTCCTCTGCGCTCTTTATTTCCAATGGCAAGTGAGGATGCTTTAGACTTGTTGTCTAAGATGTTTACATATGACCCAAAGGAACGAATTTCGGTGCAGCAGGCATTAGAACACAGGTATTACAACCTTAAAGATTGTGTTAAGAAAAAAGTTAAATAATATATTCCTTTTTCGTTTTCCTTAATTTAATCTCCTCTTCAACTTCAGATACTTTACTTGTCCTCCTCCGCCCACAGATCCAGATAAGCTTCCAAGACCTGCCCCTAAGAAGGAAATTAAGGAATCGGATTTGAATCCACGTGAGGGTCCCACAGTCTTATCACCTCCTAGAAAGACTAGGAGAGTAATGCCAGGGCGTGATGGACTTGAAGGAAGTTCATTGCAAGGAGACAAGGTTGATGATACTCATTCTAACTTGAAACAGGCCGCTGGTGATAATATAGGGAAGAGTGATCCCGCACCAATGTCACTAGATTTTTCTATCTTTGGATTAAAACCTCCAAATAGACCAACAATTAACAGGTAAGTAGATAAATAATATTGATCATCCAAGTGTTTCAAAGTGGTATTTTAGTCTGTACTGTGTGTGATATGCGTGTCAAACATGAAATAAGTAGATAATAATATTCTCGAGCTTACATATTAAACCATAAACATTTTATTAATGTTATTGACAGGCGAAGATATGAAAGACCTAATACTGTGTGGTTTGTGCATTTTTATTTCATAACCAAATGGAATCTCAAGGTTGAACGTAATTTTATTTTCTAAATTTAAATGGTGGAGCTGTGTGAATGCAACAATAGTACTAGTACCATAGTAGTTAATCCCGGATAGCGGCGCGGAGTGGCCGACCCCAAAACTGGGATAGTGGATAGCGTATAGTAATTATAAACATATGAAGTGCCGAGAGAAAAACAAAGTGCAGAGAGAGGTGAGGGAAGAACTTGTGATTTTTCTTTGGAATAGCTGAAGTGCAAAAACGTCGTTGAAGGAAGGTTATGTTTGAGTACTCTGACTACTCTCAACTCAAATTTGATTGAAAAACCCAAAATTACCCTTCAAATGTTTTAAATTTAAAGGGTAATTTCGGTTTTTCAGAGAGCAAAAGGATAGTGGGACAGAAACTGCTCTGGCCGCTGTAGTGTTCTGCACTGCTAAGCTCTTCTCATAGTGGCCGGCCTCCGCTCCACTATAGCGGGATAGCACCACCGCTATTGACTACTCTTACTAGTACTAGGTGGTATACCGAATTGCTTTCCTGTATTGCTTGTGGTAATTTACACCAAACTTCTGAAACCATGTTGATTCTCAATGTTCATTTTAATCATAAATAAAATCATGGAACGAAAAATATATTATTTTTGTTTTATTCAGCTTATTTTATATGATGAAATTCAACACGGATCATGACTTGTGAGAAATCTTACAAGTGCTTTATATAGAATCCTTTTTCATATTTTGTTTAGATATTTTAAAAATGCTGCCGTTAATGCTTTATATCTTTTAATATTTCTACTTGCGAGTTATTTCTTTTAATTAGTTCTATTTCTTTTGTTCTGCAGTGCTGACAGATCACATTTAAAAAGAAAATTAGATCTAGAATTCCAGTAACCAGAACGAACATTCTATACAACTGTGCACCACCGAACAAGGAGATATGTTGCATCTGATAAAATGCTATGAATAAGCTTTTATTGTATTTCTGTCATTCCTTATCTTTGTTGATCTGCATGAAGAAGCTGCTATGAATGTGTAGAGATGTTTAAATGAAGAAGTTGCAGTGCAAGCTGATAAGCATCTCATTTCAGCAGCAGTTCAGTTCAAAGACCAAAAATAACTTACCGTACAAGAAAAAGACACAGTAACCATACATTGTTGACCCCTTTGTTCTCAACTTGTGTTCTGTGTAAAAAAAAAAAACTTGTACAAGTCCACGGAAGAAGGCTTTGCGTGAGGGCATTTTCTGTAGCCATTGCTGTATCTGACTCTAGAGGAGCAATGTTTGGCGAAACCGATTTTGTTTTTTTATCATAAGATAAACTATTGTTTACACTTTGAGGGTAAACTAATGTTTTATGACACTTTCTTGGCTGCTTTGGAAGAGATGTTGGTTGATTGCATGCTTTTATGAGTGTGGTTTGTTCCATTGCCGGATGAATGCTTTGTTGATTTTTTTTGCCAAAAAGTTTATAAAAATATGAAGGGTATACTTTATCTAAGAAATTGCAGTATCTATCTATTTATGGATACAATAGGTAGTAAGGTATACCATTCTCATAGATGCATGTTCAGAAAAGTATCATTACTCAAGTTCATATTTGTGTGGATTTTTGTTAATAGTATCTGTATATTATGTATATTATGGGTACCTAAATATTAAAAATATATCAATCAATTATAGAATATTATGTTAATTTAGGTTTTTAATAACCATAAAAAAATGAAATATTTTTCATATTTAATTAAATTAATTATGAACTAAGTTATTTAATTTATCTAAATTTCTATATAATCAAAACATTTTAAATGTAAATATTTTAACAAAATTTAAATAATAGATTTATAAATTTCTATATGGACTGATGAATGCATATGCTTGTTTCATAAGCCACGTATTGATGCAAAATTCAACCCCTCTTCTGCATATTCATATCACAAGGTAAATTTGTATGGATGAGTCTCCATAATGCGAAGGACACCGAGATAGGAATTAAATCTTGTCAAATTATCTTATTAGGGTAATATATAGAAGTATGTAAACGTTGGTTAAGCGTTAGTTGCACTAATAGGAAAGTTAGTTATCTCAACACTAACTAACTTTTACATTCTCCAACTAACTTAGGAAAGCTCGAACTAGTAATATGTATCAAGCTTCATTTAGTTGAGATGTAATCAACAATACCATCAATATCACATATAAAGTTTGTGGTAATATTCTCTCATTATTCATAATCAATGTTATTCATTCTCATTCTTGTCATGGTATCAGAGCATATCAGTCGGACTATGAACCACCCACTTATTATATCCATGCACCAAGTCCAAAAGAATTTTGGGCGCGAGAGAGTATATTTTGAAAGAGTTTATATAGAGTGACATCTCTCATCTTACAGGTCAATTTTGTAAGGATGAGTTAGATTGATCTTACCACAGTTCCGTTGATCAATCTGGAATAGTTACAAGCAAGCTTTAGAGAAGCTTCCATAGAAAATCAAGATAGCATGCTACAAGAAACACAATATGTGTTTAAAGCTTCTCAAATAATGGCGCCAACAATGTGCAACACCCGGGAAACACGTTAGCACAAAAAGCTCCCCATCAAACTACAAGAGAATAACTTTCTTCTTTGGAACCAATAAGTTGAAGGTGATCATATAGACTACACACGATCGTGGCAAATCCATAAATCCCGTCGATATTCATAACTGACAGTGAAAGGCTTTCAAACATTATCTTTGAAGAGTACGAAGCATGGATTGTGCAAGATCAAACACTTTTCACATGATTGTTATTCGCCATTTTTGAATCGTTTCTACCAAGAGTTCTCCCATGCAAGCATGCTTATGAGGTATGTGATAAAGTTCATAAGCATTTTCACTCACAAATGAAGGAAAGACTTCATCAACTCAGAGCTGAGTTGAAGACTATCAAGAAAGATAACAAATCTATCTCTGAGTATGTTCTTCGTACTATAGCAATATAAGATTCTTTACTTGCAGTTAGTGATTCTATCTTTGAGAGGGATCAAGTGGATTCCATACTGCAAGCGTTACCCACAGAGTTTAACCCGTTCATCATGATGATATATTGCAAAGTGGAATCTAGTGATATATATGAGGTTGAAGCTTTACTTTATGTTCAAGAAGAGCAAATAGAAAAGCACAAAGAAGAATATACAACACCTAGTGCTACGACCAACTTAGCACATGCGTGATTAAATCAATTTTCAGCCATGAATGCAGGAAATTTAGGTGCGTATTAGCATCAGAGGGGAAGAGCTTGAGGCGCTAGAAGCAAGGGTCGAGGAAGATAATAATATACTCAAAGAAATATACCTACTTGTCAATTCTACAACAAATATGGACATTCAGCTATAGAATGTCGACATCACTTTGATGAGTACTTTGAACCAACTCCAGGAAAAACTCAAGCACAACCTGCTTCTACAATTGAAATTGATCAAACACAAGTGCAACCACAAGGTCAGAACTCGAATCCTTCTCAAGCCACAACATACATAGATCATCAAGATATTTTACAAGTTCTACATGACTTGGTCTCTCAAGTATGGTTTACAGATTCAAGTGCATCCCATGACATTACTTTTAACATTTAAAATCTACAAAATTTACACACTAGTGATTCACCTCATGAAGTCTTAGTTGGTAATTGACATAAATTAGAAGTGTCTTCTATAGGTTCAACTTGATTTAAGTTAAAATACATGCTTATAACCTCTCTCTTATTAAATCATTTACTCTATGTGTCGTAACTGGCAAAAAATACGAGTCTCCACCACTATTTTTTGTCCTAAGGACGGGAAAGGAAAAATAACCCTAATTTGATTTAGAAATTCTAAATTCGCGAGTTGGTTAGACAAAAAGAAGATGTTAGACACCCTTTATCTCCCTTATTCTCAAGGGGATTTCCATTTAGATTCTAGGGTAGATCGGGAGTTTTCTATTTAAATGTTACTGTTTCCATATGTTTAAGAAAAGATTTAATTTTTTAATTATGAGACTCGTCTTGGTTTTAACTGCGTGCCTACGTATCCTCTTGCGAAGAAATAAGAGTCTATTTCGTAGTTCGTATGTGTTTGATTAGTTTTTTTATAGGATTGTGTAATTGCTTTCGAACAATTCTTTGAAATTCGTCTGTGTTTGAAAGTTGCATAGTCGTAGACATAGTTCGAAGTTTAATTTAAAAGTAAATCCACAATCCTCTTTTTGAAAATAGTATTGAATTTTTGTTAAGTTAGTAGAATTTTTTTGAAGTTGATTAGATATTTAATTAAATGCAATTTAGAAAATAGAATATATAATGGATAAAAAGTTGAAGTTAGTAGTAAAAAATTGTTTAATTGAATTAATAAAAGAAGTTAGTAACTTTAAGAAAATGATTATCAATTTTATAACTATATATACAAGAAAAAATTTGTTATTCCTCTAAAAATAATATAACATATATACAAATAAAATTAATATCTATATATATTTTTTATCATTTTAATGCAAAATGAAAACATAAATACATTTAGAAAAAAGGAAAATAAATAAAATTCCAAAAATAAATAAAATTGAAAATATGAACGAGGGATATATTTTATTTGGACTTAGTAATTTAGAGGTGTGTGAATAGCAAAGGCTGAGCCTAATAATAGATTTGAGTCCATTAACACGGAGGGGTGTAAATTTATGTTGAGGCAGTAATTTAGGGGCGTTGAAATCATTGGGCCGAGCCCAAAGCAAATCGTTTGATCCGTCTGGACACTACGAGGGGGGTGTGACACCCCAAATAATCCGATTATTAAATAATTAAAAATTTTAATTATTAATTTAATTGGAAATTTAATTATTGGTATTTTTGGATTATTGGAATTAATTTAATTAATTAAAGGAAAGAAGTATTGGTGGTGTGAAGAGTGATTAGAGGGTGTGAGGGGTAAAATACTCTACTCTTACTAATTTAATTATTTTATTGGAATAATAAAAGGAGTATTAAAAGGAAAAAGAAGAGAAAGAGAGTTATTTTGGAATATTCATCATACGTGCATTTGAGAAGAGGAAAAAGAAGGAGAAAATCGGAAGCGTCAGAATTCGAAGAACCCACAAGGTAAGGGGTGATTTCGATTAGTTAATTCGTATGGTTTAGATATTCAATAGTATGGATCATAGTATGTTAGAGAATCCCGGTTTGTAATTCTAGGGTTCCGTAGAATTGTCCCTATTGCGTCGAATTGTAGGTTGAAAACCATTAGGGTGTCAGATGATAAAAAAGAATGATGAAATAATGTTGTTTGGTGTTATAATGGTGCAAAATGGATGTGTTTTGATGTTTCTCATGTTGCAATTCGTATGGGTATGTTTGGAATTGGTTTAGAATGAATAAATGTTGTCAAAAGTGCAGAATTTGACTCTGCAGGTCGTGGGAACCGGTTCCCAGTGGGGAGGAACCGGGTTCCACTGTATGAATTTATAAAAACTGGCAAAAATGAACGTAGGAACCGGTTCCTGTATAGGTAGGAACCGGGTTCCCATACATTTTTCCAGAAGCGTGATTTTTGAACTTCTCAGGAACCGGTTCCTGCATATGTAGGAACCGGGTTCTGCTGTAACTTTTTGAAAAATATTAAACTTTGAAAATTCATAACTTTCAAATCGTAAGTCCGTTTTGAGTGCCATTTTGGACGTTATTTCTTAAATTTAATGCCCTATTTTATAAAATGAAAAGATTTCCTAAAACCTGAAATTATTTTGAAAATGAGTCAAATCCCGGAATAAGTGATTATTGGCTAACGCACATGGGTGTGTACGTAGCAGTGAACCTGTGATGGATGGATGTATTAGTATTGTGTGAATGAAAGGCATGTTTATGTTGCTAATGATGGTGTGTATGATCGTTGAGATATCATGTTTTTGGTTTTGGTTCAGTTATGATAAATTGATGTATTTCATAGACTGATTTGATGTTGCATGCTAGTGATGTGCGTGCATATGCATTGTTTTGGTGAAGTTAATTCCCATTGTGTGAAATTTGACTTGTATTGCCGTTAACCGATACCCGGGTGATGATGGGTGGTTAGGCTGGATTCGTGTCCGGGTGTTTATGGACGAATCGATGGTTGCTGTATCCGGTTGATGATGGATCAGTGTTGGGTGACTTGGTCATGTGTTGGTACCACATGCATTGTGTCTGCATTTGTGTTTGCATGGAATTGTAACATGTTAGGATGTCTTCCAGTGTTACAATTCTTTGGTTGATTATTGATTTGTGCATAATGACTTGTATGATTGGAACTGCGTGTTGAATATGAATTTATGCTAAAATGGGTGAAATAATATGCTTGTGATATAATGTTGATTGAGAAGCTTATAATGCATGTTAATTATGAGAAATCTCACCCTTACTTTAACAATTTCAGATTAAAGTTAGCAGCTCAGGAGTTGGTGAGGATGGCTCTAGAGCTATGTTACTTTAAGTCCGCGTGTCAGTGTCGTGCTCTGATAGGTTGTAACACTGGGGAACGTTTAGTTGAGGAATTAGTTATTATTCAATTGTTTCTTTGAATTTCATTGGGAATAATTATGTTTTGGTTTATTCCGTTTTGGTTATGGTATTTTTCCGCTGTGTAAGACATGGTCTTAAGTTGATTGAATTATTTGAATAATGACCCTCAGTGTAGCATGACTACTGTTTTATTAGAAGTTTTATTTATTTCATAATTGTGACATCCATTATTCCGTGTTAACTCTGATGGAATATGTCTTTAATCATTGATATAATTAATATTATTCGGGGTATTTTAGAAGGGGTGTTACAATAGTGGTATCAGAGCATAGTCGGTCTTGTCTTGTGTCGTTATCCCTTTTATATGCGACTAGTGTAAGATGACACTGTCGATACTTGTGTGCTGATGAGGTTGTTTTGTAATGTTACAGAACAATGGCCGAAAGAGGTAACAGAAGAAACGACGATGCTATTGCTGAAGCATTGGGAATGTTGGCTGGAGTACTCGGAGGGAACCAGCAGGGAGCTGTGATTGGTGCTGACCGACAATTGGGGAATTTTCAGAGGAATAATCCTCCGTTGTTCAAGGGTGCACATGATCCCGAAGGTGCTCAAAAGTGGTTGAAGGAGATCAAGAGGATCTTCAGAGTAATTGATTGTGCTGAAGAGCTGAAGGTGAGATACGGAACTCACATGTTAGCAGAGGAAGCTGATGACTGGTGGATTGCTACCAGAACTGAAATGGAAGAAGATGGTATTGCGTTGACTTGGGCTGTGTTCAGGAGGGCTTTTCTGAGGAGGTACTTTCCTGAGGACATCAGAGGCAAGAAGGAGATTGAGTTTCTGGAACTCAAGCAGGGTAACAAGACTGTCAGTGAGTATGCTTCGAAGTTTACTGAGTTAGCGAAGTATTATGCTCATTATACTAACGATGCAGATGGAGGATTTTCCAAATGTATCAAGTTTGAGAATGGTCTTCGTGATGAGATCAAGCAGGGTATTCGGTATCAGCGTATCCAAAGATTTTCTGATCTGGTTGACTGTAGTAGGATTTTAGAGGAGGATCTTGCTAGCACTAAGTCGAATGCTCAAGGGTATGTTGATAGGAAGGGTAAGCAACAGATGGATCGTGGTAAGCCTTATGATAGAAGTAATCAGAGACCCGGTGGTTGGAAGAAGTTTGGTGAAGGAGATTCTAGTTCTTCCATTAAGTGCTACAAGTGTGGTGAGACAGGACATCGTATGGTGGATTGCAAAAGTAATGATAAGAAGTATTTCAAGTGTGGGAAACTCGGACATGTGGCCAATGGTTGCAGAGTAAGAGTGGTGACTTGTTACAACTGTGGTGAAGAAGGTCATACTCGTCCTCAGTGTACAAAACCCAAGAAGGAGCAAGCTGGTGGTAAAGTGTTTGCATTGTCTGGGTCAGAGACTAAGCCAGATGATCGGCTGATTAAAGGTACATGTTTTATTAATGACATACCTTTGATTGCGATTATTGATACTGGAGCTACGCATTCTTTTATTGCTTTGGATTGTGCTAAAAGATTGAATTTGGAAATTTCTAATATGGATGGAAGTATGGTTATTGATACTCCTGCGTCGGGTTCAGTGACTACTTCGTATGTTTGTAGGAATTGTCCTATTGTGATTTTTGGTAGGGATTTCGGTATGGATTTAGTGTGCCTACCGTTAGAACAACTTGATATCATCCTTGGAATGAACTGGTTGGAATTCAACCAGGTTCATATCAACTGTTTTGCGAAGACGGTTATTTTTCCTGAAGAGGTTGGTGTCGAAGATGTGACTATGTCGGTTAAACAGATGAACCTAGCTGTGAAAGGTGGTGCTGTGGTATTTATGTTGTATTCTGCAATAGAAGCGGAGGGAAAAGCAAAGAGTGATGGATTGCCAGTGGTGAATGAATTTCCAGAGGTGTTTCCGGAAGACGTTAGTGAATTTCCACCTGAGAGGGAGGTAGAATTTACTATAGATTTGATTCCTGGAACTAGTCCGGTGTCGATGGCGCCTTACCGTATGTCGGCATCTGAATTAGCGGAGTTAAAGAAACAGTTGGAGGAGTTACTTGAGAAGAAGTTTATTCGTCTGAGTGTTTCGCCGTGGGGTGCTCCGGTGTTGTTGGTTAAGAAGAAAGAAGGTTCAATGAGATTATGTGTTGATTACAGACAGCTGAATAAAGTTACAATCAAGAATCGGTATCCTTTGCCGAGGATCGATGATTTGATGGATCAACTAGTTGGAGCCTGTTTATTTAGTAAGATTGATCTGAGATCTGGATATCATCAGATTCGTGTGAAGTCGGAAGATATTCAGAAAACTGCATTTAGAACGAGGTATGGACATTACGAGTATTCTGTTATGCCGTTTGGAGTTACTAATGCACCTGGTGTTTTCATGGACTATATGAACAGGATATTTCATCCGTATCTTGATAAGTTTGTGGTGGTGTTCATTGATGATATTCTAATTTATTCGAAGAGCGATGAAGAGCATGCAGAACATATCAGAGTTGTGTTGGAATTGTTGAAAGAGAAGAAGACTTATGCGAAGTTGTCCGTGTGAATTCTGGTTAAGTGAAGTAAGTTTTCTTGGCCATGTAATTTCCAAGAATGGAATTGTTGTGGATCCTACGAAGGTAGAAGCAGTATCTCAGTGGGAAGCGCCGAAGAATGCTTATGAGATCCGTAGTTTTCTGGGTCTTGCAGGTTATTACAGGAAGTTTATAGAAGGATTTTCCAAATTAGCGTTACCGTTGACTAAGTTGACCAGGAAGGGTCAGATGTTTGTTTGGAATGTTGAATGTGAGAAAGGATTTCAAGAGCTGAAGAGGAGGTTGACAAGTGCTCCGATCTTGATTTTGCCAAATCCGACTAAGTCTTTTGTTGTGTATTGTGACGCATCATTAATGGGATTAGGTGGTGTGTTGATGCAAGATAAGCAGGTGGTGGCTTATGCTTCGAGACAATTGAAAGTACATGAAAGGAATTATCCGACTCATGATTTGGAGTTGACAGCTGTTGTGTTTGTTTTGAAGTTGTGGAGGCATTATTTATATGGTTCTCAGTTTGAGGTGTTCAGTGATCACAAAAGTCTGAGGTATCTCTTTGATAAGAAAGAGTTGAATATGAGGCAGAGGAGATGGTTAGAATTTCTAAAGGATTATGATTTCGGTTTGAATTACCATCCTGGTAAGGCAAACGTTGTTGCGGATGCCTTGAGTAGGAAGTCCTTGCATATGTCGATGTTAATGGTCCGTGAGTTAGATTTGGTTGAGTAGTTCAGAGATTTAAGTTTGGTATGTGAAACTACTCCGAATAGTGTGAAATTGGGTATGTTGAAACTGACTAGTGGTATTCTGGAAGAAATTCGGAATGGATAGAAGTCCGATGTTGGGTTAGTTGATAAATTGACATTGATCAACCAAGGTCAAGGAGGCGAGTTCCGGATTGATGAGAATGGTGTTATGAGATTTGGTAATAGGGTGTGTGTTCCGGATGTTGCAGAGATTAGGAAGAGTATTTTGGAAGAAGGACATCGTAGTGGATTGAGTATTCATCCTGGTGCTACTAAAATGTACCATGATTTTAAGAAGTTGTTTTGGTGGCCGGGAATGAAAAAGGAAATTGCTGAGTTTGTGTATGCTTGTTTGGTTTGTCAGAAGTCGAAGATTGAGCATCAGAAACCGTCAGGATTGATGGAACCGTTGTTTGTTCCGGAATGGAAATGGGATGGAATCTCTATGGATTTTGTGTCTGGTTTGCCAAGGACATCGAAGAATTGTGATTCTATCTGGGTTATTGTTGATCGGTTGACGAAATCTGCTCACTTTATTCCGATAAGAATGGATTATCTGATGGAAAGGTTGGCAGAATTGTATGTTGAGAAGATTGTGAGTTTGCACGGTATTCCTTCTAGTATTGTGTCGGATCGAGATCAGAGGTTTACATCTAAATTCTGGACGGGATTGCAAGAAGCTTTGGGTACTAAGTTGCGTTTGAGTTCCGCTTATCATCCACAGACAGATGGTCAGACGAAGAGAACGATTCAGTCGTTGGAAGATTTGTTAAGAGCTTGTGTGTTGGAGAAAGGTGGAGCTTGGGATAGTTATCTACCATTGATTGAGTTTACCTACAACAATAGTTTTCATTCGAGCATTGGTATGACTCCGTTTGAGGCATTGTATGGTAGGAGGTGTCGGACACCGTTGTGTTGGTATGAATCTGGAGAGAGTGCTGTGATTGGACCGGAAATTGTCCAACAGACTTCGGAAAAGATTAAGATGATTCAGGAGAAGATGAGGACTTCTCAGAGTCGTCAGAAAAGTTATCACGATAAGAGGAGGAAAGATCTTGAGTTTAGCGAAGGAGAACATGTTTTTATGCGAGTTACTCCGATGACTGGTATTGGTCAAGCTTTGAAGTCAAAGAAGTTGACTCCACGTTTTATTGGCCCGTTTCAGATTACCAAGAGAGTTGGGAAAGTTGCTTATCAGATTGCTTTGCCGCCGTCACTTGCAAATTTGCATGATGTTTTTCATGTATCTCAGCTAAGGAAGTACATTGCTGATCCGTCTCATGAGATTCGGGTAGACGATATACAGGTACGAGAGAATTTGACTGTGGAAGCGGTACCTGCGAGAATTGAGGATCGGAAGTTGAAACAATTGCGAGGCAAGGAGATCGCGTTGGTAAGAGTGGCTTGGGGAGGACCAGCAGATGGAAATGTCACTTGGGAGCTGGAGAGTCAGATGAAGGACTCGTATCCCGAACTGTTCGTCTAAGGCATGTTTTCGAGGACGAAAACTCTTTTAGTTGGGGAGAGTTGTGACACCCCAAATAATCCGATTATTAAATAATTAGAATTTTTAATTATTAATTTAATTGGAAATTTAATTATTGGTATTTTTGGATTATTGGAATTAATTTAATTAATTAAAGGAAAGAAGTATTGGTGGTGTGAAGAGTGATTAGAGGGTGTGAGGGGTAAAATACTCTACTCTTACTAATTACTAATTTAATTATTTTATTAGAATAATAAAAGGAGTATTAAAAGGAAAAAGAAGAGAAAGAGAGTTATTTTGGAATATTCATCATACGTGCATTTGAGAAGAGGAAAAAGAAGGAGAAAACCGGAAGCGTCAGAATTCGAAGAACCCACAAGGTAAGGGGTGATTTCGATTAGTTAATTCGTATTATCGGTTTAGATATTCAATAGTATGGATCATAGTATGTTAGGGAATCCCGGTTTGTAATTCTAGGGTTCCGTAGAATTGTCCCTATTGCGTCGAATTGTAGGTTGAAAACCATTAGGGTGTCAGATGATAAAAAGGAATGATGAAATAATGTTGTTTGGTGTTATAATGGTGCAAAATGGATGTGTTTTGGTGTTTCTCATGTTGCAATTCGTATGGGTATGTTTGGAATTGGTTTAGAATGAATAAATGCTGTCAAAAGTGCAGAATTTGACTCTGCAGGTCGTGGGAACCGGTTTTCAGTGGGGAGGAACCGGGTTCCACTGTGTGAATTTATAAAAACTGGCAAAAATGCACGTAGGAACCGGTTCCTGTATAGGTAGGAACTGGGTTCCCATACATTTTTCCAGAAGCGTGATTTTTGAACTTCTCAGGAACCGGTTCCTGCATATGTAGGAACCGGGTTCTGCTGTAACTTTTTGAAAAATATTAAACTTTGAAAATTCATAACTTTCAAACCGTAAGTCCGTTTTGGACGTTATTTCTTAAATTTAATGCTCTATTTTATAAAATGAAAAGATTTCCTAAAACCTGAAATTATTTTGAAAATGAGTCAAATCCCGGAATAAGTGATTATTGGCTAACGCACATGGGTGTGTATGTAGCAGTGAACCTGTGATGGATGGATGTATTAGTATTGTGTGAATGAAAGGCATGTTTATGTTGCTAATGATTGTGTGCATGATCGTTGAGATATCATGTTTTTGGTTTTGGTTCAGTTATGATAAATTGATGTATTTCATAGACTGATTTGATGTTGCATGCTAGTGATGTGCGTGCATATGCATTGTTTTGGTGAAGTTAATTCCCATTGTGTGGAATTTGACTTGTATTGCCGTTAACCGATACCCGGGTGATGATGGGTGATTAGGCTGGATTCGTGTCCGGGTGTTTATGGACGAATCGATGGTTGCTGTATCCGGTTGATGATGGATCAGTGTTGGGTTACTTGGTCACGTGTTGGTACCACATGCATTGTGTCTGCATTTTTGTTTGCATGGAATTGTAACATGTTAGGATGTCTTCCAGTGTTACAATTCTTTGGTTGATTATTGATTTGTGCATAATGACTTGTATGATTGGAACTGCGTGTTGAATATGAATTTATGCTAAAATGGGTGAAATAATATACTTGTGATATAATGTTGATTGAGAAGCTTATAATGCATGTTAATTATGAGAAATCTCACCCTTACTTTAACAATTTCAGATTAAAGTTAGAAGCTCAGGAGTTGGTGAGGATGGCTCTAGAGCTATGTTACTTTAAGTCCGCGTGTCACTGTCGTGCTCTGATAGGTTGTAACACTGGGGAACGTTTAGTTGAGGAATTAGTTATTATTCAATTGTTTCTTTGAATTTCATTGGGAATAATTATGTTTTGGTTTATTCCGTTTTGGTTATGGTATTTTTCCGCTGTGTAAGACATGGTCTTAAGTTGATTGAATTATTTGAATAATGACCCTCAGTGTAGCATGACTACTGTTTTATTGGAAGTTTTATTTATTTCATAATTGTGACATCCCTTGGTCCGTGTTAACTCTGATGGAATATGTCTTTAATCATTGATATAATTAATATTATTCGGGGTATTTTAGAAGGGGTGTTACAAGGGGTCTAGGGTGTTATCATGTGCCAAAGAATCTGGGACCGTTTGATTCTGATCAAAAGGTCTCCAGGAGTTAATCATGGGGCATTGATATGAAGTATCACAAATGGAGGGTGGAGATCAATTATGGACTAGGGAGTAAGGGACAACACATGTATGAAGCGGGCTGAGGGGGTGTTTAAGAGAAAGTTCTTCACAAACTTTCATTTTTTTATCTTTCTACTCCCTCTTCTCATTTCCCCATGTTCTCTATACACAAAACTAAGAGTGAGAAGCTCTCCCTTCTCCCTACTTTAGCGACCACCAGTCCAAACACCACCTCCGTCGATGGTTCAACCCTCTACCTCCCCAAACCACCATTTCACCTCAGTTTTCTGGTTGAAGATCAACCAGAAACTTCAAACCAAATCTAGATATTCATAGAACCCTAAGAACCCTAGATTGTAAACACGAACCCTAAGTTAGTGCCACCGTGGGAGGCCGTTGAGGCTGCCGTATCAGATGCAAGTATGCCAGGGACTTCATCCGTTTCTGGAAATCGCAAGAACCCTATGAGTTAAAACCCTAACCCTTAAGAACTCTAACCCCAAATCATATGAACCCTAACCCTAACGTGAAGAACCCTAACCCTTATTTTCAGAAATCAACCAACTAAGAACCCAATTCAAGTAGTTGCAAGCATCAAATAATAACAAATATAAAAGCCAATGGGCTACCAACCTCTCATTCCCACGAATCTTCAAGCTCTCAATCTCTATGATTCTTTCTCCAACCTCCTTTTGATTTATCTCTCTCTGTCTGCTTGCAGGTACAATGATGGAGGCTTAGATTTAATACTTGGGGTTTCAATGTGAAACCCTAAGTTACTTATAAGGTTTGAGATTTGGTGATGGTTTGAGGGATGCGATACAACAGGCAAATCTTAAAGGGTTTTCTCTTTTCTTTTCCCTCAATCCATAGCTTAGATTTAGAATTTATAGTGTTAGGGTTAGATTAATTTAGGAAATAGTTTTTATGTTGATTTGTTGTTACAAATTGTGATTGAAATTTGGATTGATTCTGAATTGTAATTAGACGTAGATTTAGGTAAAAAATAGAATCAGGGTTTATAATGATCCATGTACTTAGACTGTATTTGTATGCAAACTCGTTCAATAAAATAATTTTTAATCTTTTCGATTTGATTCGATTTCAATTTTCTGGATTTTGGACCTTGGAGTATTCTTAAGGATGAAAATACCCACCCAGACAAAAACTTAAATAAAAAATAAATAAAACAAATAATTAAAACAAATGATATATATTAATGTAATAATAATGGATAATAATAATATACAATATATTGCATGCATATATGATGTTGACTCTAGTCAACTAAAACAAATAAATATATTTTATAAAACTAAATAATAAAACAAAACATGACTAAAATTTTGTTGACTTCAATCAACTTAACTATAAAATTTAAAAACAAACTAACCTAATTTATTTTAATATGGGACTCTCAAATTCTTAATGGGCCATTAGATTAATAAGAATAATAAGCCCTTCCTGATAAAATATGAAATAAACCTCCCTTAAAATTGACTTTTTTTTATAAAAATTTTAATAATACAAAAAATAGTATGACAATAAAGTATTCTAAATCAAACATAGCAACGCCAAAAGTTATAAAAGCGACTTAGTAAACTGAATTGACTATTAATACCAACGCAGATAAATTTGGGGTATGACAATTGTTCCTATTTAATTGCTCTTCAATTGAGGGTGCAAGAATACGGAGTTCTCGCACATTCTAATCAAAGGGTTATTAAATAATGGAAGACCCCAAAATTTGACCAAAAGTCTTTAAAAGATAAATTGTATAATAAAGCAAAAAGTTACAGGCAAGGATGACGCAATTAACTCATCAATGTCAAGAGCGTGGGTTCACATATCTATTTGTGCCAAGGAACTAAATCAATAAATATGTAAAGGGATGCTATCACAGACTTCCAAATTCTTACCACAACCTAAGGGGTAAGTAACGTAGGTGCTAACTCCATTTACGCCAAGGGACTAATCCAATTGAGTTGAAAAAGATTTGAGGATAAACTTACTAAAGCTTCGAGACTAACATAGTAAGCAGAAACACAAATTTGCGACATTTATCACAACATAGGGAATAAAAGACGCGATATCAATCTTACTTATGCCAAGGGACTAATTTAATAAGATCAAAAGTTTGGAAAATAACCTATCATTACTCAGGGACCCATATGAATAGTTGTATATGATTTTCATATCTACCGCTACTTAGGGGGTACGTAACGCGGATGTTAACTCTATTTATGCCAAGGGACTAATATAATAGAGACAAGAAAATAGTCTGATGACAACTAGCTCAAGCTTCGATACTAACACAACAAGTTGTATTGCAGACTTGCATATTTATCACAACCTAGGGGATAAATAATGCAGGTTCGATGTTTGCATTTTGAAAGTTTTGAAAATTGAATAACTAGGTCACGTATATGATTCACAGAAATGCCGCCTAGTATAATTATTGTTTTGCAGCACCTCTACATGTTGTGTATGTTTTCAACCGAGGTTTTTGTAATAATGTGAAAAATGCTAAGATTTTGAATTTTTGATTCGTGCAAGTGACTTAGCTGGTGATAGGCCTTAAGATATTTCGCAGTATTCATGGCCTATGAATTTTTCAATGCCATGTATAATTGATATGTGTATGTATGATGCCCAATGAAAATATATTGATATGCTTATGATGACTAAAATTATTGATATGTGTTTCGCATGTACATGCATCAAGTGTTTGTGAATGCTTTGATAATTTTATCCCTTTAGACCATTGGGTTCTTTGAATCATTGACTTCATGATGCTGTCTATTATTTTGTTGCAGTATCTCCAAGTTGACTTGTATTTTGATATGTTGTTGTGAGCAATGTCAATGTAATGTTTGATGATTGTATCATAGGCGCAAGCGTGGGCGTGGATTTCTTTTGACATTTTTCTAACCAAAGTGTTTTTAAATATTTTTTCAAATGCTCTTATTTATTTGTCAAATCCCCAAAATCATTTCGACACAATGTTTACAAGAAGTAATCATAGTATTTTTCAAACAAGTCGGAAAAAGAAAAAGCACAACTGAAAAAGATTTTGAAAAATAAATTGTTTTATTAATGAAAAATGCCTCTGAATATGCCTGATTACAAGATGAAATTCCTAAAAGAGGTAATTACAAAAAGTTAAAACAAAACCGAAAATGGAAATGAAAACTGATAATTGACACTTATATTTTTCCAATGTCTTAAAATAACTCAAATCTCCTTGCTTCTAAGAAAGATAATTAGATCAATTCTTCTTCTTCATAGTCATAGATGTAATGAATTCTCAAACCGTAATCTATTTGTTCTTTTTTTGAATAAGATCCCTAACTTTTTCCTGGATCTCCCTTTCGGGTTTTCAATCCACCGGGATAATGATTTTGTTTATATGTCCCTAATTTTTTCCTGAATCTCCCTTTAGGGTGTTCGATCCATCGGGACTCCCCTTTTTGCTTAAGTCGTCCATTTGGGTTTTTGACTTAGCGGGCCTTTTTATACATAGTATTTTTTTTACTGCGTCGAAATTCAGCGGATGTGGTAGTTCTTCTCCATCCATCATTTTGAGGATAAAAGTTCCTCCAGAGAATGTTGTTTTAACGACATATGGACCTTTGTAGTTAGGTGTCTATTTACCACGAGAATCTAGACGAGGTAGCATAATTTTTTGAGAGCCAGATCTCCTTCTTGGAACACTCGAGGATAAACCTTTTTATCAAATGATTTCTTCATCCTCTTTTGATACAACTGACCGTGATATAAATCTGTTAAGCGTTTTTCTTCAATGAGGTTGAGATGATCAAGTTGTGTTTGGACCCATTCTGATTCTTCGAGCTTAAAAAAGAGAGAAAGGAGTTGCACCTGTCGAAGTACACATTGAGGTACGGTAACCATGTAATGCGAAGGGAAGAATTTCGTGCCAATCCTTATATGTCTTCACCATTTTCTGGACGATCTTCTTGATGTTTTTATTGGCATCTTCAACGGCTCCGTTCATCTTAGGTCGGTAAGGTGATGAGTTATGATGCTCAATCTTGAAGTCATTGCATAACTCCTTTATCATCTTGTTTTTCAAGTTGGACCCGTTGTCTGTAATAATTCTTCTAGGAACCCCATACCTGCATATGATGTTCTGTTTGATAAATTGAGTGACCACTTGCTTTGTGACATTCACATAAGACGTAACTTCTACCCACTTGGTGAAATAATCAATGGAAACTAGTATGAATCAAGGTCAGTTAGAAGCCTTTGGTTCGATCATTCCTATCATATCAATTTCCCACATTGAGAACAACCACAGTAAACTCAGGACATTCAGAGGAGTTGGTGGTACATGCACCTTGTCAGTGTAGATTTGGCACTTGTGACATTTCTTTCTATAAAGGTAACATTCAGCTTCCATTGTCAACCAATAATACCCTGATCTTAAAATTTTCCTAGCCATGGCATGTCCATTTGTATGAGTCCTAAAGGTTCCTTCGTGGATCTCTTTCGTGAGTGTATCTGCTTCGTGTTTTTCCACACACCTGAGTAGAACCATATCATAATTTCTTTTGTATAATACATCCCCATTTAAGAAGAACTTCGCAGCTAGCTTTTGTAGAGTTCACTTGTCTATTATTGAGGCACCTTCTGGATATTCTTGCATTTCTAGATACCTTTTGATGTCCTAGAACCAATGTTTGTTATCCGAAACTTCTTCAATTGCGAGGCAGTGTGCAGGCTCTTTGAAATGTCTGATCATGATGCATGGTTCATGATTAGGCCAAGTTACTTTGAACATGGCTGACGAAGTTGCCAAAGCATCTGCCATCTGATTTTCTTCTCAGGGAATGTGAGTGAAAGTAAGCTCCATAAACTCTGTAGCCAGCTCTAAAACATAACCCAATATGGAATTAATTTGGGATGCCTGGTGTCCCTTTCACTGTTGACTTGGTCTATAACTTGGTATTTAATCCTTAGATCAATAACAACTTCTAAACCCAATATAAAAGTTTCGTATTTGGCAATATTGTTGGTGCAATCAAAACATAACCTCGCAGTATAAGGTTTATGAAAGTTATTTGGAGAAGTTAATACAACCCTAATTCCATTTCCTAGTGCATTTGAAGCACCATCAAACATGAGTGTCCATCGTGCCCCTGGTTCAGGTCCTTTGCCAGGTCCTGGTATTTTGTAGTCACCTATAACTATGATTTCTTCGTCTGTAAAGTCAAACTTTATCGACTGATATTTTACCAATGGTTGATGAGCTAGGTGATCAGCTAGTATGCTTCCTTTGATGTCCTTTTTGAGTAACATATTAGACGTCTTATTCAAATAATAACATCTGCCATCTTGATAAACCGGAAATGTATCGAATATTTGGATCAATTTACATGAGTTTTATCCACATTTTAATTATTTAAATTACTCTTTATTCAAATTATGCTGGTATTTTCTATGTTTTCAGGAATTTTATGTTTGTAAGGCATGCGCGAAGAAAGTCAAAAAAAGTTGAGCTAATCGTATTTAAAATTCGCACAAAGAAAGAGAAATTATGCAATTGAGGGGTGTATGGCAGAATTGGGTACATTACAAGTAAAAATCCTTGGAAGACCAAAGAAGAAAGAAATGCTGGGCCCAATCCACCCAAGGCCCAAGGGGGTGTAAAGACTGTTACACATCACCTAACCCAGGTGTAACGACCGTTACACATTGCCGCGCTAGCCCCTTCTCAAAAGCAGGAGTGTAGCGACCGTTACACAGATTCCTTCAATCCATAGCGGTCGCTACAGAGGCAAATCTGGAGGAGAAAATATCTCAACTCCCTGCCCGTCTCCAAGCCTATAAATAGGACCTCAAATCCCCATTTGTGGAAGACGTTTCTTTTCTCTGTTTTTACTGTTACTCTGCCGAATATTTTCCGCATTATTTATTTCCATTTATTTTACCGATCTGTGGGAGACAGCTGAAGTCATCCAAATATTCCGCCAAAGTATTTTCAGGTTTAATTTAAGTAATTTATTTATTTATGCCAGGATTGTCTGAAATGTTTAGTTAAATTGTTTGATGGTAGTTATTTCTGTTGCGCTGTTATTGAATTGTATAACATGCTAGGCTAAATTTATTTATCGATATGTGTTGTACCCCAAAATTTGCCCTCTCATTTATCAAGACTTTTCTCACAAGACTTCTTTGACTCAAGACAAGATTAGGGTTTGGTCAGCTTAAGACATCTCATCTTGCATTGATAACCCAAAATTAGGGTTTGAGTTTGCACAAGGATTTTTGGACCACCAATGCTTCATGTGACTTTCATACATAATTTTGGACCCCTAAGTTTGTTCATGTTAAGTTTCAAGCCTTGAATCACATTTTTGATCAGTCAATTGGACAGTTGACCTAAAAATCAGCTGTATTGGGGAAAAAGTCAACCATGGCCAATTTACAGTCAAACTTCATGATTTTTGATCCACATCAACATTTTAGACTCATATGTATCATTTGATCAAGTTTGGATCACAATTCCTCAAGAAAATTTGATCAAATCATCAAAAGGGCAAAATGGTCAAAATTAGGATTTTGACTGAGAAAGGGAAATTTCTGATTTTTAACCTAGCCAATGACCAATTGAGTTAAAAAATTATTTCAAGGGTTTAATGGAATCATCTTGACCTAATTACATGGTTCAAAAGATTTCAAGTTCATTGGATTGACATATGAATTTTGCAGTCAACTGATCAAAAGTCAACTGTACACTGAAAAGTCAAACTTTGACTTTTTGGTAAAAATCAAGTGCCAAGGGTCATAATTCATCAAGATATGTCAAAATATGAAACTTGTTGACCAATAAAACTAAATTTGCAAATTAGGGTTTTAATTTGAAAATTTTCATAACTTAGAATTTTTCTAAGTATAAAAGTTTTCTTATTTTTTCCCAACTTTTCACCACTTTTTCACCATGATGCATTTTGATTCAAAGAAAACTTCCAACATTAAAGTTGTATTCCTCCATGAAATCTACAACTTTGCTTCACAAACTTTTCCCAAAATATGCTTGGATCTCAAGTTATGAATTTGTGAATATAAGTCCATGAACTAAATAACTTAGTGAAATTTTGCCCTAATTTAGGCAGGTTTTGGACCCAACTTCATGGACATTTTTCCCCTAGTTCTAAGAGGTATCTCAAATTGAATTTCAAAGATGTATTATATAGCACATTTCAAGCTTTCCAAAATGTCAAAGAACTTTTCAAGATCATTTTTGAGTAGGGTGAATCGAAGAGAGGAAGTTGGCATTTTCTCACTTTTGTTCAAGCCATTTTCACATAGCATCAAGTTGCAAATCAAATCTATGCTGGTTGTATCTTGCTTTACAGGTCCTAAGCTTGCTATACACTCCATAATTAAATGCAAAGTCATTTGAAAAAGGCTTTATCTTTGCTTTTGAAGCTTTACACAAGGTGTATTTCCATTTTTGGCCAAAAGGTTACAATGCCATTTTCATAAAGATGAACTTTTGCAATTTTGTCAATCTTGAGCATTGGACCTGTCCCCTTAGTGCAAGCAATTTCTACAGGTCTCAAGTAATGTGTACCAACTCTTATAATCCCTCAAGCAAGCTAGGACAAGCATGTAGCATTGGTCTTGTCAACTTTACTTCAAATGCAAGAAAAGTTGCAAAAGGTGCTAGAGCTTGCACAACTAGTAAGGGCTGACTTCGGATCACTTCTCTACATATTTTCAAACTTGTTACAAGGCACAACATGCTTGGATTGAACCTGAAACATTCTCAAACTGAAAAACTCCACAAAACTGCCAAAACACAGAGTTTCTGCAAAAGCACAACCAACTCTCATTTGGCTCGTGTGTTTTGTGTTTAAACACTTCAAGCATCTCATAAACATCATACCAAAGCAATCCAAGCCATCACCCTGGTTCTGTAACCCCTGTTTCAGCATCCACCATTTTCACTTTGGAAGCTTGCAGCTTGACTTGTCCAGAGAGTTCCAGCCATCCTCAGAGCAAGATAAGCATTCGAATAGGTTTAGGGAAGTTCAATGAAGCTTAAACAATCACCAGGCTTCCATTAAAGTCCCTACATTGCCCTACTCGAATCCAGCTGAAGGAGGTATTTTTTCAAACTCTATCTCTCTGAATAGGCAAGTTCAAGCCACGATTTATGAAGGAAAAATGTAGCTCTCATCATGACAAAACTGTACATATCATTACTTTTCATTTATGTTACTTGTGCTAAGAGAATTTGAAGCTTGAAGTCCCTGAAATTTTTAGGTCACGAATTAGGGGTTCCAAAATTCTCCTTGATCTTTTAGAGTTAGGTTACATAATTTATATGGTTGGAATCGTGAGCTCAACTGCCACATGTTTCATGTATGAGTTTTTGTTTTTATGCAAGCATGAGCAAGATCCAGGTTTGAACTAAAACGCGCGCAGGGAAGAGGACGAAGGACAATGATGAAGTGTTCTGGGCTTTTTGGCGCCTGGGCCCTTTTTGTTTTTGCTATTTTCACCCCTGACTTATTATTTGTACCCCCTGGCTGATTTTTATATTTTTCATATTTTTTCATATTTTTATATTTGTCGCGTTTGATTATTTTTTCTGAATAATAAAAAAAATCATAAAAATAATTTCTTTATTTTTGCAATTTTATTTTATTTATTTTATTTTATTTTTACATGTAAAATAGTTTATTTTGATAAATAGATTTTATTTTCTTAAATAACTTGTAAATATATATTTAAAAATACTTAATATTTTTATTATACTATTTATACTCATAAATACTTATTTTCTATACATATTTAATTTTTAATATTTAAACATAATATTATTTATTATTTTTTATATAAAAAATATACAAGTTAGTAAATATAGAATATTATTTTCTTTTAATTGAAAAAAACTAGGATTTTAAACCCCTCCAAAAATAATATTATTTTTTCTAGGGTTTGAATTAATTATTTTTCTCATACAAAAACACAAAACATTTTTTTTACATAAACATTGCATTGCATTTTAAATATTTGTCTTATATTTATTTAATTCGCGCAATATTCGATTTGGTTGTAATAATATATTTAGGTTTATATTTGTGCAAAATCCCCATTCAAACTTGTATCCCCCCTCCCATAATAATTGTTGTAATAGCTTATTTTATTTTACGCAATTTATCGCTTTTATACCATGGTTAGTAAATTAGGGTTTGCATGACAAGAACAAAAACAAAACAAATAGAAAATCCTAAATGCAAGACAAAAGCATGAAAATGATACACTTTGCACACAAGCACCCTTAGGGTTTCTCCCACTTGGTTGCATAAAATAAAATGGCCATGTTACGCATGCGAGGTATCTTGGCAAAACAAAACAAATATAAGATCATAGTCCCTCAATGGCGCTATTCAAAAGGTTACCTAAACAAAATGATCTTGGTCCCAAAAAAATGCTAAGATACTTGGCAACATTGCTATCATGGTTATACGATGACCCACGCCCGTCCCCTTTACATCCAAAGATAGGGTTGCTTACCAAATCAATGGTAAGTCAACAATGTCAAAGAAATAAAAATGCACAAGAAAGACATTTGAGTAGGTAGATAGCTTCTAAGTTACTTGCTCCATTTCAAAACAATCCTTGCTATTTTAAAAAACAAACACACACACATTTCAAAACATCTTACAAAACATTGAAAAACATTTTCAAAAGACAAACATCTTTGTATACATTCTTACAAACGAGAATCATTATAAAGATTGCCTAAATGAATGGCTTCTTTTCAAAATACTTTGAAAACCACACCAAACACCATTTCAAACAAAACAAAGCAAATGATCTAAATAAGTAACTAAGAGCCCATGGAAAACCATGGATGAAAAGGGTGCTAGTACCTTCCCTTTTCATAATCTACCCCCCTGAACTCAAAAAAACATCTCAAAGGTCTTTCCTGTGCTTTTTTACCTTTCCTTTTGGATAAAAGAAAAGTCGGTGGCGACTCTTGCTAACTGCAACATTTGCAAACACAAACGCAAAACCTCAAGTTAGTTCTCCCCCCGCATCACATAACTGGCGACTCTGTTGGGGAATATTCTAAAAGTGGGGTTACCTTAGGGTTTAGATCACCTTTATTTGCTTAACAATTGTTTGACTTGTTTTCTTTACATTTTGGTTCTATTGTTTGGGTTTGAATCCTCCACCCGGATTTGGGAAACATTATAGGTAAATAACAATACGTTGTGGAAACTGTGCGGGGTATACCAACATGGTCTAAGCAATAGCTATATTAGTGTAACATATTTGTGGGTACCGGTAGCCTTTGAGTCAATCAAAGAGAATACGGGGCCGCTGAGTGATGTCATGAAGCACTAATGAACTTCTAGAACCTTTACTTGACCAATTTGGCCTTTTAGGATGTAGTGAGATAACCGGCTTTGGTGCAGTCCGAAGTTAGTAGATACTCGATACTACACTCATTGAAGGTTGTTTTCTTGGGATATTTTGGTCGCCAGTAAAGAGGCTTGAACTGAAACAATGAAAAAAGAAAACAATCCAGTGATATTGATCTCCTTAGAACCCGATTACTATTACTAGGACAGGTTGAGCCAACTAAACTTCAAGAGGGTACTTACCTATGAAACCCCATACAAGCCTAAACTAAGAACTTGTTTGATTTGCTTACATATATACTTGTGCATAACATCATGGACATCATGAGCATCATGTGCATTCACTAACCATTTCAAGGATTTTGGAGATTCATCTTTGTTCTTGTTTTGTAGGTTATGGATTCACTTCGCAGGAAAACTATCCAAATCAAACTTGTAAGAATTCCTCCACAACTCAAGGAGCTAGATTCAAGGATCCATGAGAATTCTCCATTCACCGAGAGGCATGGTCGTCTACTCAACTTGGTCACTTCCAACACAGAGGAGGATATGATGAAAGTTCTCTTCCAGTTCTTTGACCCTTTGCATCATTGCTTCACATTTCCTGACTATCAACTTGTGCCCACTTTGGAAGAATTCTCTCAACTTATGAGGATTCATATTCTCAATCAACTACCCTTCACCGGTATGGAAAGAGATCCAAATCTAGAAGAGATTGCTCAAGCCCTGCACTTGCATTCATCTGATGTCACAACTCATTGGGAAACTAGAAGTGGTGTCAAAGGCTTCTTGGCAAAGTTTCTGTTTGAGAAGGCCCAAAGCTGTTGGAATTCCATAGACTTGCAAGCTTTTGAGGATATTGTAGCTCTTCTCATCTATGGGATGGTATTGTTCCCTAATCCTGATCAACTCATAGATGTAAGAGCTGTCAAAATCTTCATGTCTCACAACCCGGTGCCTACATTGCTTGGGGATATCCTACACTCTTTTCACACTCGTACAATAAGGAAAAGAGGTGTTATTATGTGTTGTACTCCTCTCCTAGAAAGATGGTTTATTTCTTATCTTCCCCAATCAGTCTTGAAGAATGAGCAAGGTTTGAGGTGGTCACAAAGGTTAATGACACTTAAACATTCAGATATCCATTGGTGTTCTCGATCCAAAGAGAATATTACCATTGTTGACCGTTGTGGGGAATTGCCTAATGTCCCTCTACTTGGCATTAGGGGAGGCATCACCTACAACCCTTGATTGGCTCTAAGACAGTTTGGTTATGCCCGAAGGGATGGCCCACATGACATGCTGATTCAAGGATTGGTTTTCGACTACGACAACGACGACCAAGGACTTCGCCAGAGATTCATCCGAGCTTGGAGGATGCCAAACAAGGTGGATAGCAAGACTTTGGGACACAAGAATTCCATCCCTCTTGAGCCTTACCTCAAGTGGGTATGAACCCGCGCTCAAAGTCTTATGATGCCTTATCCCTCCATTCTCCCAGTGATTATAGAGCTTGTTAAGGAAGGAGAAGTTCCATACACTATCCTGCATCTTGACATGCCGACATCACTCGAAGACCTACAAAGGGATTAGATACAACTCAAAGGAGAGCGCGATACTTTCGAATCCCAATTCTACGTAAGCGAGAAGAAGGTTTTGAAACTCACTCAGCTACTTCATGAAGAGCAGACTCTCAATACCTACATTGCACCAAAGAGGATGCACAATGTCTTTTTACCTTAGAATTTTGTATTATTTTGCCCAAGGGGCATTGATGTACTCGAATTCTATTTTATTAATATGACGTGTGTTTCTTTTTTGTTTAAAACAAATTTGAATTTCTAAATCCTTGAAAGCATTGCATGAATACATATCATTCATCATAAACATAAACAGGTCTTTGCAACAAGTTTCCTCATCTCTCTACTGTTTATTTCAGTAAGATGGATCTCGAACAAACGGTCAAATATCTGCAAGCTCAGAATACACAATTTCAACAGTTGCTCATGACCTTAGCCAAGGGGCAAGAGGAGTTGAACACTCTACTAGAGAAAGAGAAAGAGAAAAAGAAGAAGAAGCCAGCTGGTGTGGTAATCACGGGCAGAAGATTTCAGGGACAAGCCAAAAGGACCTTAGAATTTCCAACAACATCTGAAGAGGGGGAAAGAAAAGGAAAAGAAACGGCAGTACCATCAGATTCTGAAGAAGAGGAGGAAGAGGAGGACTACTCTGAATAACAATACCCTCTGACTGATGACAAGTACAAACACCTTGAAGAGCGACTAAGCGCTATGGAAATCCAGAAAGTACCAGGGCTAGATTTTGAAGAGTTGGGGCTGGTGTCAGGAATTGTAATCCCGCAAAAGTTTAAAGTGCCACTATTTACCAAGTATGATGGGGTGTCTTGCCCTAAAATGCACCTCAGATCATATGTCAAGAAGATTCAACCACACTCTGCCGACAAAGACTTGTGGGTCCACTTTTTCCAAGACAGTTTATCAGGAATGCAACTTGATTAGTTCTACCAATTAGAAAGGGCAGGCGTCCACAATTGGGAAGACCTGGCAGCAGCTTTCTATAAACAATATCAGTACAATGCTGATTTGGCGCCTACCCGTACTCAGCTTCAGAGTATGGCTATCGTTTCCAATGAGGGCTTTAAAGATTACGCGCAAAAATGGAGGGATCTAGCCGGAATGGTACAACCCCCTCTATCTGAAAGGGAGTTGGTGGACATGTTCCTGAGAACTCTATCAGGCCCTTTCTTCAATCATCTGATTGGGAGTTCTTTTGTAGGGTTTACTGAATTGATTTTAACCGGCGAAAGAGTGGAGGCTGGTATAAGAAGTGGGAAAATTCAGAAGGACGCGTCTGCCTCAACAGCTGTGAAGAAACCCTTCACTGGGAGGAAAGGAGTATCTGTTGTTTATTCATAGAGGAATCAGGGAAGAACTGAGCATCAATCAACGGTGGGGGCCGTTATGATTCCGAAACCTGCATTAGACCAACCAAGAACTAACCAGCAAAGGGTGGAAAGGCTAGTTCGGAAATTCACCAAGATTAACATGACTCCAACCCAAGTTCTACCACATCTTATGAAGTTGAATCTGGCCACTCTAAAAGAGGCCCCAAAGAATCCCAATACTGCGTCTCCATATTACCATCCGAATGCCAGGTGCGCGTACCATTCTAAAAGTCCAGGGCGTGACACCAAAAACTGTTGGGCTCTGAAGAACAAAATTCAGGACCTGATAGACGCGAAGGAAGTTGAGTTTGAAGCGCCTGAGAAACCAAATGTTATTTCCTCTCCAATGCCTAGGCATGGTCACAGTGCCAACACTATTGAAGACGATTTATTTGTTGCTACCATGGATGATTTATTGACTCCGCTCCCGATTATTAAGTTGAATTTGTTGAAAGCTGGTATATTCCCAGGTTGTGACAAAGACTGCCATGTTTGCCTGTCCTCATCATTTGACTGCCCTCTGTTGAAGAAAGGTATCTAACGACTAATGGATAACCAATAAATTTTGTTTGAGAATGCTCCTATTTCACCCGTTCCAGTTAAAGAAGTTTCAATAATAACCATCTACGCCAATCCTTCCAGGGCCCCTAAAAGACCCGTTAGGATTACACCTGCTCCAAAGACTACTCCACTTAAGATTACAATGCCCGGGCCGGCCCCATACAAATCAGATAAAACAGTACCATGGAATTATGGTGGAGAAATTTACTACCATGGTATCAAACAAGATGAACTGACTGCCGAAGAAGAAAGCTCCGAAGAGGACAATTCCGACATTAGCAATATTGTCGGAACAAGCAAGATTACCCGCAGTGGTAGAATCTTCTCTCTAGAGATTGCTCCTCCAAGGGCAGTCTTTGGACCCATGGCCTTTCCGAAGATTACCTCTGCACCAGTGATTATACCTGCAAGCGTACCTACCGACAAAGACAACACAATCCTTATCCCTACTTCCGCTAAGAATAAAGGAAAGAACGTTCAAGAGGAGCCTGTCCGGACGAAGGCTCAATCACTAGCTATTCCTGAAACATCCAAGAAGGAGATGGAAGAAATCCCGAGGATAATAAAAAAGAGTGATTATGATGTTGTTGAACAGTTAGGGCAAACCCCTTCCAAGATCTCTATGCTAGCCCTACTGCTGTACTCTGAAGCACATGCCAAGGCCCTGGTAAAATTTCTGAAGACAGCTCATGTGCCACAAGAGACGTCTGCTGACCAGTTCCAGGACTGTGTGGCCAATTTGATAGCTGATAATGGTATGGGTTTCTTTGATGCTGACTTGACACCCAGAGGGAGAAAACACAACGAGGCATTACATGTCTCAGTAGAGTGTAGAGGAACAACCCTATCCCATGTCTTGGTGGACACGGGATCATCTTTGAACGTCTTTCCGAAAAACAGCCCTTGACAGATTGGATTGCGAGGGGCTGACTTTAAAACCCAATAATATAGTGGTGAGAGCTTTTGATGGTTCTAAGAGGATGGTCCACGGGGAGGTGGACATCCTAATAAAGGTGGGAAATCAGATCTTCAACTCAACCTTCTATGTGATGGACATCCGTCCTTCTTATTCCTGTCTGTTAGGATGCCCCTGGATCCATAATGCCGGTGCTGTCACCTCCACCTTGCATCAGATGCTAAAATACCCGGTCCAAGGAAAAATCATAACTGTCCATGGGGAGGAGGAGTACATGATTAGTCATCTGAATTCTTTCCGATATGTGGAGTTAGATGGCGAGTTCATTGAAACCCCTTTCCAACATTTGAAGAGGTCTCTCCAGAAGTAGCGGCAACTAAGGTGGTACCCTCGGTTCCTAAGATCACAAGACCTCCACCTCGGATGTCATCTCTAAAGGATGCAAAGGCAGTAGTGGAAGAAGGGGGATGCACCATCTGGGGGAAGCTTCCAGATATTCCGTACAAATCAGAAAAGTTTGGCTTGGGGTTTACTTCAACTGGTCAGAAGGCTGTGCGCCGTGCCCGTGCTGGGGGGCCACCTGTGAAGATTAGCAACCAAGGGGTCAATGCAATAGAAGACAATGAAGAGGATGACAACTTGGAAGATTGGATATTTCCTACTGTTAACGGAGGACTTCGCAACTGGGAAGCCAGAGACTTCATCCCAATAACTTTCATCTCTCAGTAATTTATCTTTTACATTTGGACTTGTAATATTCACGAACAATTCGCACTTTAAAAACCTTGTGTCTTACCCGAGGCACAATGGTCCATTTGTAAGGGTTTTTATTTTCATCTTCATATGACATTCAATGAATCATGGACGCTTTTTCACATATAAAACTTTTATGCTCATTTGTTTTACACTTTATTGTTTTAAGATGGCTATACCCTTACACACACCCACACTCGCAAATGCAGGTACCCCTCCATTCCGGATCCCATGGGTAACGATACTGCTATAGCCTTCAGTGACTCTGAAGATCTGATCTACCAAGTCGAATACGAAGGTGAAGAAGATTGTGAGGTGCCAGGGGAATTGGCCAGACTATTACAACAAGAGGAAAGAGCTATTCAGCCTCATGAGGAGCTGTTGGATACAATCAACTTGGGTACCGAGGAGGATAAAAAGGAAATCAGAGTGGGTGCCAATCTAGAGCCGAGTGTCAAGGAGCGCCTAATTCAGATATTGAATGATTATGTTGAGATCTTTGCCTGGTCATACGAAGACATGTTGGGACTCGATACAGACATTTTGGTACACCGTCTACCCACAAGAGAAGACTGTCCACCAGTGAAACAAAAAGTCCGCCGCATGAGACCTGACATGTCAGAGAAGATCAAAGCGGATGTTATGAAACAGTTCAATGCTGGATTTCTGGCTGTTACTTCCTATCCTCAATGGGTGGCCAACATTGTTCCCGTGCCTAAAAAGGACGGAAAAGTGAGAATGTGCATGGATTATAGAGATTTAAACAGGGCCAGCCCTAAAGATGATTTTCCACTTCCACACATTGACATCATGGTTGACAATACAGCCCAGCACAAAGTATTTTCTTTCATGGACTGATTCTCAGGCTATAACCAGATCAAAATGGCACCTGAGGACATGGAGAAAACTACATTTGTCAGACAGTGGGGTACGTTCTGCTACAAAGTGATGCCATTCGGACTGAAGAATGTTGGGGCAACCTATCAACGCGCCATGGTAGCTTTGTTTCATAATATGATACATCATGAGATAGAGGTCTACGTAGATGACATGATAGCCCGATCACAAACTGAAGAAGAACACCTTGATCACCTGCAAAAGTTGTTTGTCAGATTGAAGGAGTACAAATTAAGGTTGAACCCGAACAAGTGCATATTCGGAGTCCGGTCCAGTAAACTCTTAGGTTTCATTGTCAGCAACAAAGGCATCGAGGTTGATTCTGCCAAGGTTAAAGCGATACAAGAAATGCATGCTCCTCGCACTGAGAAGGAAGTCAGAGGTTTTTTGGGACGCCTATACTATATTTCCAGATTCATTTCTCACCTAACGTCTACTTGTGAACCAATCTTCAAGCTGTTGAAGAAAGATCAAGTAGTCAGATGGAATGATGAATGTCATATTGCTTTCGATAAAATCAAAGAGTATTTGCAAGAGCCTCCTGTCTTGATGCCACCAGTCGAGGGAAGACCACTAATCATGTATCTGACCGTTTTAGAGAACTCAATGGGGTGTGTATTGGGGCAGCATGACGAGTCTGGCCGAAAAGAGCATGCTATTTATTACCTGAGCAAAAAGTTTACCGACTGTGAAAACCAGATATTCACTGCTCGAGAAAACTTGCTGCGCTCTGGTATGGGATGCTCGCCGGCTAAGATAATATATGTTGACTAATACCACTTTGCTGATATCTAAGATGGATCTGATAAAGTACATCTTTGAGAAGCCTACTCTGTCTGGGAGGATAGCTAGATGGCAGATGATCCTAACAAAATATGACATAAAATACACGACCCAAAAAGCTATAAAGGGCAGTGTGCTAGCTGATCATCTTGCTCATCAAGCTGTAGAAGATTATCAGTCCATGAAGTTTGACTTCCCTGACGAAGATATCATGACAGTAGACAACTGTGAAGAGATCAGACCATATGACGGACCTGAACAAGGATCCCGATGGACCTTGTACTTTGATGGGGCATCCAATGCACTTGGTAACATCACTGGTGCTGTACTCATATCTCCAGAAGGATGCCATACTCCTTTTACTGCCAGACTTTGCTTTAACTGTATGAACAACATGGTAGAATACGAAGCATGCATCTTTGGTCTCAAGGCTGCCATAGACTTGGGAATAAAATCTTTAGAGGTGTTCGGGGAATCAACTTTGGTCATCAGTCAGATCAAAGGAGAATGAGACACTAAGCATCCAAACCTTATCCCTTACAAAGGACATGTTTTGACATTGCTACCACATGTCGAGCAGATTACCTTCGAGCATTTCCTGCGAGAAGAAAATCAGCTAGCAGATGCTCTAGCTACAATGTCATCTATGTTTAAACTTAATTGGGATAACGAGGCTCCCCAGATCACCATTGAACGAATGGACGAACCAGCACACTGTCATGAGATTAATACCGAAGAAGTAGTGGACCAGCCTTGGTTTCATGAAGTCAAAAGGTATCTCGAGGCTCAAGAATATCCAGAAGGAGCTTAAATCAATGATAAAAAGTTCCTAAGGAGATTCTCTGCTAAGTTCTTCTTGAGTAATGGCATCCTATACAAACGTAATCATGATTCTATTCTGCTCCGTTGTGTGGAAAAGTTTGAAGCTAAAAAGATCATGGCTGAATTGCATGAAGGTACCTTTGGAACTCACTCTAGTGGGCATACGATGGCGAAGAAAATTCTACGAGCAGGCTATTATTGGTCTACCATGGAAGCTAACTGCTATCAACACTCCCGGACCTGTCATAAGTGTCAAATCTATGCAGACAAGGTGGACATGCCTCAGGTTCCTCTAAATGTCTTAAACAGCTCCTTAGCCCTTCGCTATGTGGGGAATCGATATGATTGGGGAGATCAAGCCTATGGCCTCCAATGGACACTGTTTCATTCTAGTGGCCATTGACTATTTCACCAAGTGGGTCGAAGCAGCTTCCTTCGCATCTGTTACTAAGAATGTTGTTGCCCGCTTCATCAAGCAAAATCTTATTTGCCGGTACGGTATCCCATAAAGGATCATCACTGATAACAGTACGAACCATAACAATACTATGATCACCGCCCTGTGCGAGCAGTTCAAGATTCAACATCACAATTCATCCCCCTATCGGCCAAAGATGAATGGTGCAGTCGAAGCTTCTAATAAAAACATTAAAAAGATCATATAGAAGATGACAGTCACCTACAAGGACTGGCATGAAATGCTACCGTTTGCTCTCCACGGGTACCGTACCACGGCTCACACGTCAACTGGGGGAACACCCTATTCCTTGGTTTATGACATGGAGGTTGTTCTACCTATTGAGGTTCAGATCCCCTCATTGAGAATCATGAAGGATGCAGGTTTGAGTGAGGATGATTGGATTCAAACCCGACTTGATCAACTGAACTTAATTGATGAAAAGAGACTTACTGCTGTTTTCCATGGTCAGACGTATCAAAAACGGATGATCAAATCTTTTAACAAGAAGGTCAGACGCCAAGTGTATCAAGTTGGAGATCTAGTGATCAAGCGCATTATCTTTCCACAAAGTGATCCCAGGGGCAAATGGACTCCTACCTATGAAGGACCATTTGTAATCAAGAACATCTTTTCTGGTGGGGCAATGATCTTAACTACCATAGACGGTGAGGACCTGCCACACCCCGCGAACACGGACATAGTCAAAATATAGTACGCATAAGAGACCCGCTAGGTTGACACACCTAGACAAAACAAGGGCATCCCGGCGAACCAAAAGGTTCAGGCAAAAATTAGGGATAAAATAAAAAAATTTGTACACCCGATAAGTTAAAAACCCGAAAGGGCGACTTGGGCAAAAAAGGGTTTCCCGCTGGGCTGAAAACCCGAAAGGGCGGTCCAGGCAAAAGTTAGGGAATTAAAGTGTATGACTATGTCTCGTCGGATCACTTTGAAGACCACTTCAATCTCTCCACAAACAAACCCGAAGCTTCTGATCAATTCGATCATCTTCGGACGAAACAACATATGGACAGGATATTCGGAGATACGAAGGCTATAGCAGAATGGGAACCCCATGGGATTATCACATATAGCTATCTTTCTTTGTAAATTTTTTCTTACTTTTATGACACCATCCTCTTACTAGGATGTCTGTCTCCTTTGTATAAAATACTTATTCAAAGTAAATACAAAGATATCTCTTTCAAAGTACAGAAAACTATTTGCCTTTTCCTTTACACTTGTGTTTTTATTTGCAAAAACGTCCAATGATTCATTAATGAACACATGCATTCGAAAATAATTACTGTTTACAAATAAACAAAATGGAAAAGAATATTACTGACAGGTTGAAAGAATAGGAAAACGCCTTTAGGCTATTCCATGAGAAATCTCTACAGTACATCATTAAGATCCCCAACGGAGCTGAAACTTCGAACTCTTAATCCCCAGCAGAAACCATTCAGTTTCTTCAAATTCCCCAACAAGTTGTCTTGGAGCCCGAAAATCGACCAGATAACAGTTAACTTCTATTTCTCCTTAACCTGGGATAATTCCCCAGTAGAGTGGCAGACGACCGAAACTCCTGAGCTTTTTCCAAACAGGAATAAGCTTTTTCCCCATAGAGTTTTCATTGCTCCCCAACAAAATGAAGATTCTCCTTATTAATTCCCAACAGAAGTCATCAAAATTCTCTGGATTCCCCAAGCAGATTACTCAAGCAGTATATGGCATTGCTCGCAACAGATTTTTTATCAATACTCCAACTTCAAGGCATGAAGAATCCACAGATCCTCAGCAATCAAGGATTTATTTTCCTCAGCAATACAGCGAATCAGCTTACATGCGCATACATTACATCCATATATCATAAACATTGACAAAACACATATATTGCATCATACATTTCATGCAACATAACTTTGTATTTCATCTAACATTTTACCCTTTTCAGGATAAGATTAACACCTACCGTTTAACAATATGCAATCATGATACAGTTCAGATACACTCCAGACACAGAAGTTATTCTGTTACTCATTCAGATTCAGCTTTGAGTTACAGTACAAATACGCTCTAGACAAGGATGCCATTCTGATACTCATTCAGATTCAACTTTCAGATACAGTTTAGATACGCTCCAGACATGGAAGCTATTCTATTACTCATTCAGAACTCAACTTCAAGATATAGTCCAGATACGCTCCAGACACGATTGCCATTCTGTCACTTATTCAAATTCATCTTTCAGATACAGTTCAGATACGCTCCAAGCACGGATGCCATTCTGTTACTTATTCAGACTTCAACATTCAGATACAATTCAGATATGCTCCAGACACGAATGCTATCCTGATACTCATTCAGATTTCAAGTTCAGATACGCTCCAGACATGGATGCCATTCTGTCACTCATCCAGTTTTCAAGTTCAAATACAGTTCAGATACGCTCCAGATACGGATGCCATTCTGATACTCATTGAAATTTCAACACCCAGATACAGTTCAGATACGCTCCAGATACAGATGCTATTCTGTTGCTCATACATGTTCAATCTCCAGATACAGTTCAGATACGTTCCAGACACGGACACCATTCTGATACTTATTCTTCTGACTTACAACTTACAATTCAACAAAAATTCTTGGATGGCATCTACAAGCCCATCTCCAACAAGATTCTATCACCTCTCCAAATGGCATCTTTTAAGCCCATTCCCTCAACTACATTTTGTCGAGTGCAAATTTATGGGCACTCTAGTGTCCAATCATCTTTTACCTTCGAGTCACGAACGACAAAGCTCGCCAATCTAACTCTTCAGGTTCAAGAATATTGAACAGGGGCAGCTGTTGTACCCAAAAATTTCCCTCTCATTTATCAAGACTTTTCTCACAAGACTTCTTTGACTCAAGACAAGATTAGGGTCTGGCCAGCTCAAGACATCTCATCTTGCATTGATAACCCAAAATTAGGGTTTGAGTTTGCACAAGGATTTTTGGACCGCCAATGCTTCATGTGACTTTAATACATCATTTTGGACCACTAAGATTGTTCATGTTAAGTTTCAAGCCTTGAACCACATTTTTGATCAGTCAATTGGACAGTTGACCTAAAATTCAACTGTATTGGGGAAAAAGTCAACCATGACCAATTTACAGTCAAAATTCATGATTTTTGATCCACATCAACATTTTAGACTCATATGTATCATTTGATCAACTTTGGATCACAATTCCTCAAGAAAATTTGATCAAATCATCAAAAGGGCAAAATGGTCAAAATTAGGGTTTTGACTGAGAAAGGGCAATTTCTGATTTTTAACCTATCCAATGACCAATTTAGTTCAAACATGATTTCAAGGGTTCAATGGCATCATCTTGACCTAATTACATGGTTCAAAAGATCTCAAGTTCATTGGGTTGACAAATGAATTTTGCAGTCAACTGATCAAAAGTCAACTATACACTAAAAAGTCAAACTTTGACTTTTTGGTCAAAATCAAGTTCCAAGGGTCATAATTCATCAAGATATGTCAAAATATGAAACTTGTTGACCAAGAAAACTAAATTTGCAAATTAGGGTTTTAATTTGAAAATTTTCATAACTTAGAATTTTTCTAAGTATAAACATTTTCTTATTTTTTCCCAACTTTTCACCACTTTTTCACCATGATGCATTTTGATTCAAAGAAAACTTCAAACATGAAATTTGTAGTCCTCCATGAAATATACAACTTTTCTTCACAAACTTTTCTAAAAATATGCTTGGATCTCAAGTTATGAATTTGTGAATATAAGTCCATGAACTAAATAACTTAGTGAAATTTTGCCCTAATTTAGGCAGGTTTTGGACCCAACTTCATGGACATTTTTCACCTAGTTCCAAGAGGTATCTAAAATTTAATTTCAAATATGGATTATAGGGAACATTTCAAGCTTTTCAAAATGTCCAAGAACTCTCCAAGATCGTTTTTGAGTAGGGAGAATCGAAGAGAGGAAGTTGGCATTTTCTCACTTTTGTTCAAGCCATTTTCACATAGCATCAAGTTGCAAATCAAATCTATGCTGGTTGTATCTTGCTTTACAGGTCCTAATCTTGCTACACACTCCATAATTAAATGCAAACTCAGTTGACAAAGGCTTTATCTTTGCTTTTGAAGCTTTACATAAGGTGTATTTCCATTTTTGGCCAAAAGGTTACAATGCCATTTTCATAAAGATGAACTTTTGCAATTTTGTCAATCTTAAGCATTGGACCTATCCCCTTGGTGCAAGAAATTTCTACAGGTCTCAAGCAATGTGTACCAACTCTTATCAGCCCTCAAGCAAGATAGGACAAGCATGTAGCATTGGTCTTGTCAACTTTACTTCAAATGTAAGAAAAGTTGCAAAAGGTGCTAGAGCTTGCACAGCTAGTAAGGGCTGACTTTGGATCACTTCTCTACATATTTGCAAACTTGTTACAAGGCACAACACGCTTGGATTGAACCTGAAACACTCTTAAACTGAAAAACTCCACAAAACTGCCAAAATACAGAGTTTCTACAAAAGCACAACCAACTCTCATTTGGCTCATGCGTTTTGTGTTTAAACACTTCAAGCATCTGATAAACATCATACCAAAGCAATCCAAGCCATCACCCTGGTTCTGTAACCCCTGTTTTAGTATCCACCATTTTCACTTTGGAAGCTTGCAGCTTGACTTGTCCAGAGAGTTCCAGCCATCCTCAGAGCAAGATAAACATTGGAATATGTTCAGGGAAGTTCAGTGAAGCTTAAACAATCACCAGGCCTCCATTAAAGTCCCTACATTGCCCTACTCGAATCCAGCTGAAAGAGGTATTTTTTCAAACTCTATCTCTCTGAATAAGCAACTTCAAGCCACGAGTTGTGAAGGAAAAATGTAGCTCTCATCATGACAAACCTTTACATATCATTACTTTTCATTTATGTTACTTGTGCTAAGAGAATTTGAAGCTTGAAGTCCCTGAAATTTTTAGGTCACGAATTAGGGGTTCCAAAATTCTCCTTGATCTTTTAGAGTTAGGTTACATAATTTATATGGTTGGAATCGTGAGCTCAAATGTCACATGTTTCATGTTATGAGTTTTTGTTTTTATGCAAGCATGAGCAAGATCCAGGTTTGAACTAAAACGCGCGCATGGAAGAGGACGAAGGACATGGATGAAGTGTTCTGGGCTTTTTGGCGCATGGGCCCTTTTTGTTTTTGCTATTTGCACCCCCGACTTATTATTTGCACCCCCTGGTTGATTTTTATATTTTTCATATTTTTCCATATTTTTATATTTATTGCTTTTGATTATTTTTTCTGAATAATAAAAAAAATCCTAAAAATAATTTCTTTATTTTTGCAATTTTATTTTATTTTTTTATTATTTTTTTTACATGAAAAATAGTTTATTTTGATAAATAGATTTTATTTTCTTAAATAACTTGTAAATATATATTTAAAAATACTTAATATTTTTATTATACTATTTATACTCATAAATACTTAGTTTCTATACATATTTAATTTTTAATATTTAAACATAATATTATTTATTATTTTTTATACAAAAATATACAAGTTAGTAAATATAGAATATTATTTTCTTTTAATTGAAAAAAACTAGGGTTTTAAACCCCTCCAAAAATAATATTATTTTTTCTAGGGTTTGAATTAATTATTTTTCTCATACAAAAACACAAAACATTTTTTTACATAAACATTGCATTGCATTTTAAATATTTGTCTTATATTTATTTAATTCGCACAATATTCGATTTGGTTGTAATAATATGTTTAGGTTTATATTTGTGCAAAATCCCCATTCAAACTTGTATCCCCCTCCCATAATAATTGTTGTAATAGCTTAGTTTATTTTACGCAATTTATCGCTTTTATACCATGGGTAGTAAATTAGGGTTTGCATGACAAGAACAAAAACAAAACAAATAGAAAACCCTAAATGCAAGACAAAAGCATGAAAATGATACACTTTGCACACAAGCACCCTTAGGGTTTCTCCCACTTGGTTGCCTAAAATAAAATGGCCATGTTACGCATGCGAAGTATCTTGGCAAAACAAAACAAATATAAGATCATAGTCCCTCGATGACGCTATTCAAAAGGTTGCCTAAACAAAATGATCTTGGTCCCTAAAAAATGCTAAGATACTTGGCAACATTGCTATCATGGTTATACAATGACCCGCGCCCGTCCCGTTTACATCCAAAGATAGGGTTGCTTACCAAATCAATGGTAAGTCAACAATGTCAAAGAAATAAAAATGCACAAGAAAGACATTTGAGTAGGTAGATAGCTTCTAAGTTACTTGCTCCATTTCAAAACAATCCTTGCTATTTTCAAAAACAAACACACACACATTTCAAAACATCTTACAAAACATTGAAAACATTTTCAAAAGACAAACATCTTTGTATACATTCTTACGAACGAGAATCATTATAAAGATTGCCTAAACGAATGGCCTCTTTTCAAAATACTTTCAAAACCATACCAAACACCATTTCAAACAAAACAAAGCAAGCGATCTAAACAAGTAACTAAGAGCCCATGGAAAACCATGGATGAAAAGGGTGCTAGTACCTTCCCTTTTCATAATCTAGCCCCCGAACTCAAGAAAACATCTCAAAGGTCTTTCCTGTGCTTTTTTACCTTTCCTTTTGGATAAAAGAAAAGTCAGTGGCGACTCTTGCTAACCGCAACATTTGCGAACACAAATGTAAAACCTCAAGTCAGGTCTCCCACTGCATCACAGTATGTAAGGTCATATATCCAATGGGGTTTAGCAATGCCAATTGATCAGTTCCTTTTAAAAAAGAATAATTTTCTGGTTTCAATTACTAGTTCTAAATATTGACTGTTTTGTTACGCGAGTAAAATACAGATAGAAGTTAGGATCAATAAAACGAGAGTTTGAGATAATAACTGGGCAGTGGTAATTGTGCATCAACCTAAAATACAGCGAGAGCGTTTTTAAGTTGATTAGGTTTTGTTTGTTTCCAAAAACTATTTTTAAACTCTAATTAAAACAGCGAGAGCACTCACTTAGGTTTGATTGTAGGATCTGAATCAATAAACACGAGAGTGTGAGAACAAGGTTTTCAAACAAATACTTCCTACTAAAACTGTTTTGTTAATCCGAGTTAGGTCAATTAGTTGCTAAAACCCCGAAGTCTGACCATTACATACCGATATTCTCCATTGAATCTAAACTAGATTATAATCAGTCAGGTTCCCTAAACCCCCTATTAATTACATTATTAGCCTTAGAGTTACGTAGTAACCTAAGATAACGGTAGTTCGACATTTAGTCCCTTGGGATTCGATAATCTGTAAAGCTACACGCGATAGGACCATATACTTGCGGTCTAGATTATTTAAGACTCACAAAGTCGCGATCAAGTTTTTGGCACTGTTGCCGGGGACTAACAAGTCGATATCGTAACTCTTTTAGTTACACTGTAGAGACTAAGGCACCATTCCCAATTGTATACCAAGCACTCACTCTAAAGGTGAAGGCTTAGTGCTACCAATTTCCGAACCTGAGCGCTCTATTACTAGAAGACGCCGAGTACGAGTATCTCGTACAAATCAATCCCTCTCTCAATCTTATATCCCTGCCGAACCAGTTGAAGAACCAGACATGGGTGATCAGCCACGTCCGCTCAAATCTTATGCTATTCCTTCGCAGGAAGAACAATATAACAACATTGCTGCTCCTCCGGTTGAGGCTAATGAATTCGAACTTAAACCTTCCTTGTTGTATACTCTACAACAAAACCAGTTTTCTGGAGGGTCAATGGACGACCCTAATCTACATTTATTGATGTTTCTTCAATACGCAGATACAATTAAGAACAATGGAGTCAATCAAGAGGTGATCATGCTTCATCTTTTCCCTTTTTATCTAAGAGACAGAGCCCGAGCCTGGCTCCAATCTCTACCATCTAACTTGGTTACCTCTTGGGATGAGTTGAAGAAAGTATTTCTTGCAAGATATTTCCCACCAAGTAAGACAACTATGCGAAGATCCCAAATAAGTGATTTTCAACAAAAGGACAACGAGTCTCTTTTTGACGCTTGGGAAAGATACAAAGACATGCTGAGGCTCTGTCCACATCATGGCCTAGAAGAATGGTTAATCATCCATACCTTCTACAATGGTCTCCTTTATAATACAAGGTTAACAATAGACGCCTCCGCAGGTGGCGCAGTTATGGATAAATCCTACATTGCTGCTTATGCTCTCATAGAAAGTATGGCTTAAAACCACTATCAGTGGGGAAGTGAAAGAGGTCAAGCAGGAAAAGCTCCCATAGAGAAAGCACCGACAAAAGGCGGTATGTACGAGATCAACAATCTTGATAGCGTCCATGCTAAGGTTGACACTCTCGTCCAGAAGATAGATAGGTTAACCGCAGTACCTCCAGCCACCGTGGCTGCTATAACTCCAAATTGCGAGATATGCAGAGTACCTGGACATGCTGTTACTGAGTGTCAAATATTAGCAGGAACCCCCCCGGCCAAGTAGATTACGCTCAAGGAAATACTTACTCAAACACTTACAACCCTGGATGGAAAAATCATCCAAAAATCATCCAAGCACCTGCTATACCACAAGGATATCAAAAAGCAGCTACAGTTGCTCCTAGTATGCCTAGGAAGTCTAACCTCGAAATTCTAATGGAAAATTTTATAGCCACCCAAGATCAAACTAACAAGGAATTTCTAAACCAAAATATTCACACTAGTGAGCAAATCAAACAGTTAGTGAACAAAGTAGATGCTTTAGCCACCCATAACAAAATGCTTGAAACCCAGATTTCGCAAGTGGCCCAACAACAAGCACCTACTGCTGCACCTGCTGGTACATTTCCAGGTCAACCTCAACCAAATCCAAAAGGACACGCTCATGCTATTATATTGCAAAGTGGAACTGAATACGATGGACCAATTGATCCTAGAGCTGAAAACCCAGCCATGTCCCAAAGTTCTAGAAAAACAACCAAGGAGGAAAGCGAACCAAATGAGAAGGAGAAGGTAGGTGATGGAGAGACATAAGAAAAGGAAAAACCTTATGTGCCTCCGCTTCCTTACAAACCACCAATCCTGTATCCTCAAAGACTTGCTCAATCTAGAAGTGCGGGGCAATTTAAGAAATTTGTTGAACTTTTAAAACAATTAAACATCATGATACCATTCACAAAAGCTATCACTCAAATGCCCTCGTATGCTAAGTTTCTCAAGGAAATCTTGTCAAACAAGAAAAGATAGAGGATAACGAGAGAATTACACTCACTTCTGAGTGTAGCGCAATCATTCAGAACAAAATGCCTCAGAAGCTGAAGGATCCCGGAAGTTTCTCTATACCCTGTAATATAGGTAAGTATGTCATAGACAAAGCTTTATGCGACTTAGGCACTAGTATCAGCGTTATGCCCCTGTCCATACCCAAAAGGCTTGACATGGGAGAATTAAGACCAACCAAGATGTCAGTACAAGTAGCGGACCACTCTATTAAATACCCCGTGGGAATTCTAGAAAACATTCCGATACACATAGGTCAATTCTACATCCCTAAGGATTTCATCACTATGGACATTAAAGAAGATAACATAACCACTATAATATTGGGAAGACCCTTTTTAGCCATTGCTGGAGCTATTATAGACGTTAAAAGAGGAAAGATAACTTTTGAAGTTGGGGAAGAGAAAGTTGAGTTTATCCTGACACAGTTCCTTCAGACCCCAACTATAGACGATACATGCTATCTGTTAGATGTGATAGACGAATGTGTCAAAGAGATGGAGTCAGAAGAAGAAACTTATTCCGAAACTATGAAGATTATGATGCCCCTAATTTTTGAAGATAATGATTGGTGTCCCGAATATTGAGATGGCAGTTTAAGAGAATACCTAGAACTGACACCAAATCATATGCCTTGTCCGAAGAAACCCAACTTGGAACTTAAAGTTTTACCCCAAACCCTAAGATACAAATTCCTAGATTTCGAACTTAAAAGACCCGTGATAGTCAACACATACTTAGGAAAAACTGAGACGGAAAAACTATTGCATGTCTTAAGAAAATATCCCTCTGCTTTAGGATATAACATTGCTGATCTTAAAGGAATAAGTCCTTCCATCTGCATGCATCTCATTATGCTGGAAGAAGACTGTAAATCTTCTAGAGAATATCAGAGAAGAATTAACCCGATCTTGAGCACTGTAGTCAAGGATGAAGTAACTAAACTTATAAATGCAAGTATCATTTATCCAATCTAAGATAGCTAATGGGTTAGTCCAGTCCACTGTGTACCCAAGAAAGGAGGAGTCACAATTACGACAAATAAAGCGGGAGAACAAATAGTAGAAAGAGTCGTGAGTGGATCCAGAATGTGCATTGACTATAGAAAACTAAATAAAGAAACTCGAAAAGACCATTTCCCTCTACCTTTTATTGACCAAATGCTTGAGCGATTGGCTAAGCATTCTTACTACTGCTATTTAGACGGTTATTCAGGCTTCTTTCAAATTCCTATCCACCCTGATGACCAAGAAAAGACAACATTCACGTGTCCTTATGGTACATTTGCTTATCGGTGAATGCCATTCAGACTATGTAATGCGCCTGCAACATTCCAAAGATGTATGATGTCCATCTTTGCCAATTTTATAGACGATATCATGAAAGTGTTCATGGATGACTTCTCTGTATACATGCAAAGTTTTGAAGGATGCCTGTCAAACATGGAAAAGGTATTAGAAAGATGTATACAGGTAAACCTAGTGTTGAACAGGGAGAAATGTCATTTTATGGTAAAACAAAGAATTGTACTTAGACACATAGTTTCTGAAAAGGGATCGAAGTAGACAAAGCTAATATTGAAGTAATAGAAAGCCTCTAACCCCCAAAAACTGTAAGAGAAATACAAAGTTTCTTAGGCCATTCCAGTTTCTACTAACGCTTCATAAAAGATTTCTCGAAAATTTCTAAACCTTTGACTAACCTCTTAATGAAAGAAGCTGAGTTCATCTTCGATGATGACTTCCTGAAGGAATTTGAACGGTTAAAAGCAGCTCTCATATTCGCACCTATCATACAACCACCTGATTGGAGTCTGCCATTCGAGATAATGTGTGACACAAGCGATTATTGGGTAGGTGCAGTCCTAGGACAAAGAAGAGAAAAAACTCCATGCAATATACTATGCAAGTCGAACTTTGGATTCTGCACAAATAAACTACGCCACTACAAAAAAGGAACTCTTGGCAGTCGTTTTTACATTAGATAAATCCCGTTCCTATCTAGTAGGTGCAAAGATTATTATCTACACTGATCATGAAACTATTAGATACCTATTAGCTAAACAGGATGCCAAGCCAAGATTATTAAGATGGATCTTACTCTTACAAGAGTTTAATTTGGAAATCAAAGATAAACCAGGATCTGAAAATCTTGTTGCCGACCACCTATCTAGGATGGAAAATCTTAAACCTGAAGAGATACCCATCAATGATGATTTTCCATATGAACACCTGGTAGCCTAGATGAGGTCTGAAAACTCAGCTGAAGAATGCCCTGAATTTTGCAACAATAACGAGACAACTAAAGTATTGGAAGCAATATCTACTCAAATTTCACTACCCTGGTATGTTGACTATGTCAACTACTTAGCAACAAAAGTCCTTCCACCTGATTTAACTTATCAGCAAAAGAAGAAATTCTTCCATGATCTCAAACACTATTATTGGGACGAGCCCTTACTATTCAAGCGAGGCCCTGATGGTATTTTTCGTCGATGCATTCCTGAGAGTGAAATAGAGAGCATAATACCTAATTCTCACGAAGCCCCTTATGGTGGACACGCTCGCACCTCAAAGACTTGCGCAAAAATCCTACAAGCTGGCCTTTATTGGCCCAGTCTATGGAAAGATGTCCATGCTGTAATTACAAAACGCGACCAGTGTTAACGCACTGGTAACGTATCTAGGCGCGATGAGATGCCTCAAAAGGGTATCCTAGAAGTAGAGATATTTGACGTATGAGGAATTGAATTTATGGGACCTTTCCCATTGTCTTCTGGAAACAATTACATATTAGTGGCAGTAGATTACGTATCCAAATGGGTAGAGGCTGTAGCCTCTCCAACAAATTATACACAAGTAGTGATTAGGTTATTCAAAAACATAATTTTTCCAAGATTCGGTGTTCCGAGATTAGTCATGAATGATGGTGGCTCTCATTTCATTTCCAAATTTTTTAATAAACTCTTAGCAAAGTATGGAGTCCGACACCGTGTAGCAACACCTTACCACCCAAAAACAAGCAGGCAAGTGGAAATATATAACAGAGAGATTAAGCAAATACTTGAGAAAGTTATTGCCACATCTAGGAAAGATTGGTCGCCTAAACTACACGAAGCATTATGGGCATATAGGACAGCGTACACGACACCCATTGGAACCACACCTTTCAAACTGGTCTATGGTAAATCATGCCATCTACCCGTAGAACTGGAACACGAAGCCTATTGGGCCATCAAAACCCTGAATCTAAGTTACGAAGCCAATGGAGAAAAGAGAATTCCAGACATTCATGAATTGGAAGAGCTCAGGCTAGATGCATACGAGAATTCCAAAATCTATAAGGAGTGAAATAAGAAATGGCATGACAAACGCATCTCTAGGAAAGAATTCAATGAGGGCGATGTAGTACTCCTATTTAACTCCAGACTTAAACTATTTCCAGGGAAACTTCCTCTAGATGGTCAGGACCTTGTGAAGTTATTAAAATACTCCCAAGTGGCACTGTAGAAATCAAAGGAAAAACCAACAATCTGTTTATTGTAAACGGGAAACATTTGAAGTATTACCACTACATCGAGAATATGGACTACTCAGCTAGTTTGAGATTTATACAGATTCCGGCTGAGTCACCAAAATAGATTTTTTATTTTAAATATAGGTCGAGATTCCGACGTTAAGCAAAGGGCTTTGTGGGAGGCAACCCACCATTTTTATTAAAATTTTATTTACTAAAAGTTTTTTTTATGTTTCTCTTAAAATTTTTACAAATTTTTTTCTATTCTTTTCTTCTTTTCTATTTTTAGGCATTAGGCCAATGCTGATTTAAAACTATTTTCAGATTAACCAACAGGATTCACATTTCTTTTTCTTCACTGATTTTTGCTATGGACTTTTCTGACACTATGTCTATCACCTTCATGGGTGATGCTTAGCAGAAGCGTTATGAGATGCTTTCTCCAAGAGAGATGTATTCCACCATCTTTGTGCATGACCCCACATTGTCCATATGGCATCAGGGAGAGTGTCCGCTTCATGTTTAACCAGATTGGTTGAAATTATTTTATTCATCATCAGCAGCCTAACTACCGCAACCTGACGCTGGAGTTCCTTAGTTTGTTTCATTATAAACCTGATATTGGTTTAGGGTTAGCCAGAGGTTTGGTTTCATTCAGATTGTTTGATTTTACCCACAGGTTCACCATCCGTGAATTTGCTGCTTTATTGGATTTCCCAGTTAATGCTGATGCTGTCATTGAGATTCCAGATGACAAGTACGTGGACACCAAACTTGACCACTTTTAGGGAGAGATATCTAATCTAAGACAGGAGAGCTATATTCCTAGGCACTCTTCAGAGATTCATAACCCCGCTATTAGGTATTTTCATATGATTCTAGCATTTACCCTATTTGGAAAACCTCAGAATGATACCTTAGTGTCTAAGGAAGAGTTGTTTATCATGTTGTGTGTGTTTTAGTCCAGACCAGTAGTTGGTGCATCTTTTATGATTGCTCATCTCCCGAGTATAGCCCAGTCTCCTCATGGCCCGATTTATGTTGGTGGTTTAGTGACTATGATCGCCAAAGCCCTATTTTTGAGAAAGCCATTGTCCCGTCTAACCCCTGTTGGTAACTATACCCCGCTAGACCTTAATCTTTGTTTTAATGTTGGGATGATCAGATATTTAGAGCCGAATCAGTTTCAGTTGCTGATACATGATGAGCCGGTATACCACTTCACACTTCATGACATTGCACGGTCTAGTGTGCACGACGGGAAGAACTGGATTTATGACCTGGAGGGTATAGCTGAGAATGACATGGAAGAAGAAGAGTTCGATCCTTTGACACTGCCCCTTTATTATGACCCTCTAGTAGGATTGGGCAAGTCTGATCCTGAGATGGCAGAGACTGATCCTGTGACACCTCCTTTACTTGACTGCCATCCAGCTTGGGACCCACCATCAGCTCATGCTGCCGCCGCTATCCATATTCCTCAGACTGATATCACGGCTGCTATGGACGCTATCACGATGGAGCTTGCTGATATTCGTTCCGATATTACTGCCCTCTACAGAGATTTTTATGGTTTCATGGATCTTGTTACGACAAATATAGATACCCTGTTTCATTCTAGAGGTGGCTGATTTATGTCTTTAGAACATTGAGGGCACTGTTTCCTCTAAGTGTAGGGGAGGAGTGTTTATTCAGTCTTTAGTTTTTCATTAGCATCATTATTTTTATTTTCTAGTTGGATTTACTTATTTCGATTTTTTTTCTTCGGAATTATTCATTTATTTATTTATTTCAATATTTTCAAATTTACTCTTCATTGTGCTATTATGTATTATGATGCTATTATGTTATTGTGTTCTCCCAAAATAAAATGCATGTTGATTAGTAGACCAAATAATACAATTAAATTATGAATCACACCTAATTGTCACTTCATTGTCTCCTAGCATTTTAAATTTATTATTCCCACTAGACAATAAATTGACACATCTATTCCATGCCTCGGTCAACAAGCAAAGTCCCTCATGCATGGCTGACAAACCGACTGTTGTAGGCACGTGATTCTCTTGGGAATCAAGCCCTTGTAACGACCGTTACAAGAGTTCCTTGTAACTTGAAGCCAGGTGTAACGACCGTTACACCCTCATCTCTTCCCACTCTTTAAACTCTGCCAGCCGTTGCATCTTCATTTGATTTTAAATTCAATTTTTTTTTCAAACTTCCAATCTGTTCCATTTCTATTCCACACAAATAAACACCCCCCTAAATACCATTCAATACCCCCACTAATTTTCTCTTCACCATTAAAACCTTGCTTCTATATAAACTATTGAAGAGAATTTTACTATCACACCAACTTTCTTCAACATCTCTTCTACCTTATAAACTTTATCATTTCCAACACCTTTCCCAAATAGCCAGAAGAGCTCAAGAAGAAAGAGAGGAGCCAAATCTCACTGATATGATATTCAGAAATGGAGCTGATGGACATCGACAAGAGCAACTTTACCGAAGGTTTCATCAGAGAGGTATACTCCCAACAAGGTATATCAATGAATATTGCTTATGTGACTTGGGATTGCTTGAAAGTGTGCTTATCTGGTCTACACTACATTGCCACCATGAATCTTCCAACTTATGAATCCCTCACGTTGGAATTCTTGAGCTCTTTTTCCTACCAAACACCATCCACTCCAGAAGCCGGTTAGTATCTAATCGGCGCAGTAACTTTCAGATTATTCAACACAGAGTAAACCATGAATCAAGAGACTCTGAGTCAGATACTCCACTGCAACCATGGTGAAGGTGTGGAATATATAATTCTGCCTGAAGAAGATTAGAATGCAAGATTGTTTGAAATTTGGGAACGTTTAACTAATACTCAGGTCAACGACTGGGCTGAGCTTTTATCCACTCACATACACAACCCATGCATCCGCTATTTCCACCATGTTCTAGCCAATACAGTGTTCGGGCGAGCGAACAACAATAAAGTGAACGCTAAGGAAATGTATTTTTTGCACTGCACCCTTGATCCCGATCTCAGAATAAATGCTGCTCCATTCCTTCTCAACCACATCCAGTCTCTGTTATCAAGGAGCGCAAGCATATCACCTTTCTGTATAGGTGGTTTAGTCACCGCTATTTCCAACTATCTGAATTTGCAAAACAGGTTGGTTCAACTACCTTTTTGGCAAGCTGAATTTCTTGATATTGAATATCGCCAGTTTGGTCATATTGTTAAAGCAAGAAGGGATGGAAGGTACAACCTGATGGTGCAACATAAGTTCGTCCCAAGTATTATTCTGCCGAATCCAGACGTAACCAGAATTGACATCACCACAAATTGGATTTATGATTTGCAGGCACCGGCCCATAGAGCACACGTGTAGCATAATCAAGCAGGTGTAGAAAATGCAGTACCAGAAGTGAATCAACAAGGGCCACAACAAGAACAAGTAGGAAATGATCCTCAACCGGCCACCATCGAAGCTATCTATGCATCACTTTTACTACAAGATCAACGTCAACAAGAACTGATGCAGATGATGCAAGAGCTGCAGCGCGGTCAACGTGATAATGCTTATTGGAACCATCGTGACATTTCTAACCTGACTGATGAAATGCGGCACTTGTCATTCCGTGTTGAAATCCTGCACGCTTATGTTTACAACACTGGCGAGGAACCTCCTAGACCCAGAAGAGGTGGAGTAAGGACACGAGGAGGAAGAGCACAAGGTGAAGCATCCAGCAGCAGAAACGGCAGAGACGACAATGAGGAGTGATATATGTTTTCTCCATTCCTTGCATTTTTATTATTATTTCTTAAGTTTCCTGTTCATTTTCTTTTCTCACTTTATTTTTTGTATTGAGGATAATGCTCAGTTCAAGTGTAGGGGAGGAAACCTATGTTACCTATGTTATGTTTTCTATTTTCCTAGTAAGTTATTCAAATTTCTGTTATTTCCCTTTCCATTCAATAAAAAAATCATTTCCGTAAGTTAGTCGTACTTCAACACTTTTCTTAAACCATAAAATTTTTTTTTTTACTCGACGCATTAGCTCGGTACATTCGAAAAGTATATAGGTTGTTCACAATTAGGCTGCGTTAGATTTTTTGAAAAAAGATTCGACAAAAGTAATACCGCCTTGACACCTAAATCTTCTAGATTATGCAAATCAGTTTGAGTGGTTATGATACCGAAGCCTTAAATTTTAGTTTTGGACCAACCTCGAGTAGTTTATACTAGCAGTCAGCACTGCCTTATCCACAAACTACGTAGGGAGCCGATGAATATAAGTGACTGGTCCTAATCAGAAAAAAGAAAAAAATGATAAGCATCAAGATATAATAGGGAATATGCTAATTAAGTTAGGTGACCCTCACCAGGTCATTTAATCCAACAGTTGCGGTACCTACAAAAACTGATGTAACAACCAGTTCTAAGCCTGTTCAGTGGTATATGGTGCTGAAATTGGTAGGGCGAACTACGGTTTGATCCCCCGAGGCTTATAATCTGGGAAAGAAAAAGGGTTACCAAATTGTGTACCAGAAACCCGTGCATAAGAGACCAGAATCGCTAACCGACTACTCTACTATGTGTGTGTGAAAGATAAAGGGCTTAATGTGATTGTGCTAGAATGAAAGCGGTTGATGTCGAACGAAAAGAATTAGGTTGAGCTATGATAGCATAATTTGGACTAGTTTGCATAGGATGGAGGATTTTGACCATGTTCTATGGTTTTGTGTCATTTCTGTATCATTAGTTTCGAAACCTAGTTCCATCTTTCTAATGTAACGCCCCTCAACCACGTACGATTCGAGTTGTGTCATGCGATTGTGTCGGAAATTGTGCGTTAAACATTTTTTTGCTCTATTATTTGCTTGAGGACAAACAAAGGTTCAAGTGTAGGGGAGTTTGATAAACCGGAAATGTATCGAATATTTGGATCAATTTACATGAGTTTTATCCGCATTTTAATTAATTAAATTATTCTTTATTCGTATTATGCTGGTATTTTCTATGTTTTCAGGAATTTGATGTTTGTAAGGCATGTGCGAAGAAAGTCAAGAAAAGTCGAGCTAATCGTATTTAAAATCTGCACAAAGAAAGAGAAATTATGCAATTGAGGGGTGTGTGGCAGAATTGGGTGCATTACAAGTAAAAAGCCTTGGAAGACCAAAGAAGAAAAAAAAGTTTGGCCCAATCCACCCAAGGCCCAAGGGGGTGTAACAACCGTTACACATCACCTAACCCAGGTGTAACGAATGTTACACCTTGCCACGCTAGCCCCTCCTCAAAAGCAGAAGTGTAACGACCGTTACACTGGTTCCTTCAATCCGTAGCGGTCCCTACGGAGGAAAATTCGGAGGAGAAAATATCTCAACTCCCTGCCCATTTCCAAGCCTATAAATAGGACCTCAAATCCCCATTTGTGGAGGACGTTTCTTTTCTCTGTTTTTACTGTTACTCTGCCGAATATTTTCTGCATTATTTCTTTCCGTTTATTTTACCGATCTGTGGGAGACACCTGAAGTCAGCCAAATATTCTACCATAGTATTTTCAGGTTTAATTTAAGTATTTTATTTATTTATGCCAGGATTGTCTGAAATGTTTAGTTTATTTAATTTCTTTGGTGGTAGTTATTTATGTTGCGCTGTTATTGAATTGTATAACATGCTAGGATAAATTTATTTATCGGTATGTAAGGTCATATAGCAAACGGGGTTTAACAACGCCAATTGATCAATTCTTTTTAAAAAAGAATAATTTTTTGGTTTCAATTACTAGTTCTAAATATTGACTATTTTGTTACGAGAGTAAAATACAGATAGAAGTTAGGATCAATAAAACGAGAGTTTGAGATAATATCTGGACAGTGGTAATTGTGCATCAACTTAAAATACAGAGAGAGCGCTTTTAAGTTGATTACGTTTTGTTTGTTTCCAAAAACTATTTTTTAACTCTAATTGAAACAGCGAGAGCACTCACTTAGGTTTGATCGTAGGATCATAATAAATAAACACAAGAGTGTGAGAAGAAGGTTTTCAAACAAATACTTCCTACTGAAAACTGTTTTGTTAATCCGAGTTAGGTCAATGAGTTGCTAAATCCGCGAAGTCCGACCATTACATACCGATATTCTCCCTTGAATCTAAAATAGATTATAATCAGTTAGGTTCCCTAAACCCCCTATTAATTACATTATTAGCCTTAGATTTACGTAGTAACCTAAGATAATGGTAGTTCGACATTTAGTCCCTTGGGGTTCATTAATCTTTAAAGCTACACGTGATAGGACTGTATACTTGCGGTCTAGATTCTTTAAGACTCACAAAGTCACGATCACATCTGTAAATTCTTCCTGTGAGAGTTGGATTTTTGAATCAGCATATCATGTGGGCCATCCCTTCGGGCATAACCGAACTGTCTCAGAGCCAAGAAGGGGTTGCAGGTGATGCCTCCCCTAATTCCTAGTAGAGGGACATTAGGGAATTCCCCACAACGGTCAATGATGATAACATTCTCTTTTGATCTAGAACACCAATGAATATATGAATGTGTAATGATCATTAACCGTTGTGACCACCTCAGACCTTGCTCATTCTTCAAGACTGATTGGGGAAGATGAGAAATAAACCATCTTGCCAGGAGAGGAGTGCAACACATGAGAACACCTCTTTTCCTCATTGTACGAGTGTGAAAAGAGTGAAGGATATCCCCAAGCAAAGTAGGCACTGGGTTACGAGACATGAAGACAAAACCATAGATGAGAAGAGCTACAATCTCCTCAAAAGCTTGCAAGTCTAGAGAATTCCAACAGCTTTAGGCCTTCTCAAACAAGAACTTTGACAAGAAGCCTTTGACACCACTTCTAGTTACCCAATGTGTTGTGACATCAGATGAGTGCAAGTGCAGGGCTTGAGCAATCTCTTCTGGCTTTGGATCTCTTTGTGTACCGTTGAAGGGTAGTTGATTGAGTATAGGAATCCTCAAGAGTTAAGAAAATTCCTCCAAAGTAGGCACAAGTTGGTAGTCAGGAAATGTGAAGCAATGGTGCAAAGGGTCAAAGAACTGGAAGAGAACTTTCAGCATATCCTCCTCAATGTTGGTAGTGACCAAGTTGAGTAGACGACCATGTCTCTCGGTGAATGGAGAATTCACAGGAATCCTTGAAGCTAGCTCCTTGAGTTGTGGAGGAACTCTTACAAGGTTGATTTGGATAGTTTTCATGCGAAGTGAATCCATATCCTACAAAACAAAGAACAAAGCTGAATTTCCAAAATCCTTAAAATGGTTAGTTGGTGCATATGATGCTCATGAAGATGTTATGCACAATTATATATGTACAAGCAAATCACATAAGTTCCTAGTTTAGGCTTGCATGGGGTTTCATAGGTAAGTACCCTCTTGAAGTTTAGTTGGCTCATCCTGTCCTAGAAATAGTAACCGGGTTCTAAGGAGCTCAATATCACTGGATTGTTTCCTTGTTCATTGTTTCAATTCAGCCTATTTACCGACGACCGAAATATTCCAAGGAACCAACCCTCAATGAGTGTAGTATTGAGTATCTAACAACTTCGGATTGCACCTAAGCCGGTCATCTCACTACATCCTAAAAGGCCAAGTTGGTCAAGTAAAGGTTCTAGAAGTCCATTAGTGCTTCATGACATCACTCAGCGGCCCCGTATTCTCTTTGATTGACTCAAAGGCTACCGGTACCCACAAATATGTCGTACTAATATAGCTATTGCTTAGACCATATCGGTATACCCCGCACAGTTTCCACAACATATTGCTATTTACTTATAAAGTTTCCTAAATCCGGGTAGAGGATTCAAACCCAAACAATAGGACCAAAGTGTAAAGAAAACAATTCAAGCAAGATAAGCATGTAAATATGATCTAAAACCCTAAGGTAACCCCACTTTTATAATCAATCCCCAACAGAGTCGCCAGTTCTGTGATGCGGTGGGAGAACTGACTTGAGGTTTTGCGTTTGTGTTTTCAAATGTTGCGGTCAGCAAGAGTCGCCATCGACTTTTATTTTATCCAAAAGGAAAGGTAAAAAAGCATAGGAAAGACCATTGAGATGTTTTCTTCAGTTCGGGGGGTAGATTATGAAAAGGGAAGGTATTAGCACCCTTTTCATCCATGGTTTTCCATGGGCTCTTAGTTACTTGTTTAGATCACTTGCTTTGCTTTTGCAATTGTTTGAAATGGTGCTTTGTGTGGTTTTGAAAGTATTTTGAAAAGAGGCCATCGTTTAGGCAATCTTTGTAATGATTCTCGTTCGTAAGAATGTATACAAAGATGTTTGTCTTTTGAAAAAATGTTTCAATATTTTGAAAGTTGTTTAGAAATGTTTTGAAAATGTGTGTGTGTTTGTTTGAAAATAGAAAGGATTATTTGAAAGAGAGCAAGTAACTAGGAGCTATCTACCCTACACAAAAGTCTTTCTTGTACATTTTTATTCTTTTGATGTTGTTGATTTACCATTGATTTGGTAAACAACCCTATCTTCGGATGTTAAACGGGACGGGCGTGGGTCATCGTATGACCATGATAGTAATGTTGCCAAGTATCTTTAGCATTTTGAGGGACCAAGATCATTTGTTTAGGAAACCTTTTGATAGCGTCATCAAGGGACTATGATCTTTTGTTTTGTTTTTGTTTTGCCAAGATACTTTGCATGTATACCATGACCATTTTTGTTTAGGCAACCAAGTGGGTGAAACCCTAAGGGGTGCTTGTGTGCAATGTATTGTCATTTTACATGCTTTTGTTTGTCTTGTATTAGGTCATTCTATTTGTTTGATTTTTGTCTTATCATGCAAAACCCTAGTTTTACTAAACATGGTATAATGCGATAAATTGCGTAAAATAAAACTAAGCTATTACAACAATTATTATGGGAGGGTGGATACAAGTTTTTGAATGGGGATATTTGCACAAAATAAAACCCTAAAATACTATTAAAACCCAATTGAATTATTGTACAAGATAAATAAATATACAAATATTTAAATATGCAAATAAAATATATTTATGCAAAATGTCTTGTATTAATTTTATGTATGAAAAAATAAAATTATTTAAGTCTTAAAAATAAGAAATTTTTTTATTTTATTTTTGAAAGGGTGAAACCCTAGTTTTTAAATTAAAAGAAAAAATATGTTTCTTTTTATCATTTTGTTCATTTTTTGTACAAGAAATAATAAGTAATATTATATACAATATTAAAAATTAAAAATATGTATGAAAATAATATTTTATGTGTGAAATAAATAAAATAAAAATATGTAGTATTTTTAAATTGTATTTACAAATTTATTTAAGAAAATAAATTCTATAAACCTAATAAACTATTTTTTATGCCAAAAAATAATAAAAAAATAAAATAAAATGAAAAAAATAAAGAAAATATTTTTTCAAGATTTTTTATGTTCAGAAAAATAAAAAAAAAGCAATAAATATAAAAATGAAAAGAAAATATGAAAAATATACAAAATATGCAAAGGGGGTGCAAATAGTAGTCAGGGGGGGGGTGTGGAAAACAAAAACAGAAGGCCCAAGGCGCGCCTAGGCCCAGACCATCATCTTTATCCCTGTCCTTCAACTTGTGCGCGTTCTGAGTTCAAATCGGTAACTTGCTATAGCATGCATAAAATCAAAAACTCATAACATAAAAAATGTAGCTTGTAAACTCACGATTCCAATGATATAAAGTTTGTGACCTAACTCTCAAAGATCAGAGAGAATTTCTGTAGCCCTAATTTCTGACATAGTTTTTTCATCATGTTCATCATTCAAATTCTCTTAGCTCAGTTAATATAAATGACAACTATGCATATGTACAACTTCACCATGTTAAGGACTACATCTTTGCTTCACAAATCATAGCTTGAGGATTCCTAAATAGAGAGATAGAGTTTTGAAAAATACCTTGTCCAACTGGATTTGGATATGGCAATGTGGGGACTTTGAGTGAAGCCTGAGGATCGTGTGAGCTTCCTCGAAGTTCCCTCAACCTATTCCAATGCTTAGCTGGCCTTGTGGATGGCTGAAACTCCTTGCACGAGTCAATCTGCAACCTTCAAAAGTGAAAATGGTGATGTCTAAAACATAGCTCACAGAACCAGGACAAGGGCTTGGATAGCTTTGGTAGGATGTATGGAAGGTGTTTGAAGTGTTAAAACAAGAAACGCACGAGCCAAAAATGAAATGGCTAGTGTTTTGCAGAAACTGGCTTGTTTGCACAGAAAAATGTGTTTTTTCAGTTTGGGGGAGTTTCAGATCATAAGCATTCGTGTTATAGCTTGAGATAAGTTTTGTGAAGTTATATAGAGTGATACAAAGTTCACTCTCTAGAAGTTGTACAAGTTCTGATCTCTTTTGCCACTTTTCTTGCATTTGAAGAAAGTTGAAGTGACTTAAGCCAAAATGCTTGTACTGCTTGCTTGCTAGCTGCAGAGAATTGGTACAAGTTGCTTGATATCTGTGTACATTGCTTGTAACAAAATAACAGGTCCATGGCTCAAGAATTGTAAAGTTGCAAAAAGCTTGCTTTATGAAAATGGCAATGTGCCCTTTATGCCATTAATGGATTTATTCTTTGTACAATGCTCCAACAGCCAAAATAAAGCCATTATCCCATGAGTTTTCATTTAATTATAGAGTGTAGAAGGGATTTAGGACCTGTAATGCAAGGTACAAGCATGCTTGATCAGATTTGCAACTTGATGCATTGTGAAAATGGCTTGAACAAAAGTGACAAAATGCCATTTTCTTTTCTTCGATTCTCCCTAACCACAAATGATCTTGGAGAGTTCTTGGACATTTTGGAAATCTTGCAATATGATTTACAATCCATCTTTGAAATGAATTTTGAGATACCTCTTGGAACTAGGTGAAAAATTCCCATGAAGTTTGGTCAAAAACCTGCCTAAATTAGGGCAAATTTTCACTAAGTTAAAAAGTTTATGGACCCCTATTCACAAATTCATAACTTGAGATACAAGCATCTTTTGGGAAATATTTGTGAATCAAAGTTGTAGATTTCATGGAGGACTACAACTTTAATGCTGGAAGTTTTCTTTGAATCAAATCGCATCATGGTGAAAAAGTTGTGGAAAGTTGGGAAAAAATAAGAAATTTTCCATACTTAGAAAAATTCTAAGTTATGAAAAATTTCAAATTAAAACCCTAATTTGCAATTTTAGGTTTCTTGGTAAATAAGTTTTACATTTTGACATATCTTTATGATTTATGACCTTTGGCACTTGATTTTGACTAAAAAGTCAAAGTTTGACTTTTCAGTGTACAATTGACTTTTGATCAGTTGACTGCAAAATTCATCTGTCAATCCTATGCATTTGAGATCTTTTGAACTATGTGATTAGGTCAAGATGATGCTACTGAGTCATTGAAATCATGCTTGAACCCAATTGGTCATTGGCTAGGTTAAAAATAAAAAATTGCCCTTTCTCAGTCAAAACCCTAATTTTGACCATTTTGCCCTTTTGATGATTTGATCAAATTTCTTGAGGATTTGTGGTCCAAACTTGATCAAATGGTTCATATGAGTCTAAAATGTTGTCGTGGATCCAAAATTATGAAGTTTTACTGTAAATTGGCCATGGTTGACTTTTTCCCCAATACAGTTGATTTTTAGGTCAACTGTCCAATTGACTGGGCAAAAATGTGATTCAAGGCTTGAAACTTGTCATGAGAAATCTTAGGGGTCCAAGATGGTATATGAAAGTCAAATGAAGCATTTATGGTCCAAAAGTCCTTGTGAAAAATCAAACCCTAATTTCAGGTTATCAGTGCAAGGTGAGTTGAGCTGAGCAAACCCTAATCTTGTCTGGAGTCCAAGAAGTCTTGTGAGAAAAATCTTGATAAATGAGAGGGAAAATTTTGGGGTACAACACCTGCCTATGTTCAATCTTCTTGAACCTGAAGAGTTAGATTGGCGAGCTTTGCCGTTCATGACTCGACGGTAAAAGATGATTGGACACTAGAGTGCCCGTAAATTTGCACTCGACAAAGTGTAGTTGAGGAAATGGGCTTAAAGTTGCCATTTGGAGATGTGATAAAATCTTGTTGGAGATGGGCTTAAAGATGCCATCCAAGAATGTTTGTTGTAGGTCAAAAGAATGAGCATCAGAATGGTGTCCGTATCTGGAACGTATCTGAGCTGTATCTGGAGACTAAATCTGAATAAGCAATGGAATGGCGTCCGTGCCTGGAGCGTATCCGAGCTATGTCTGAATGAGACATAATGGCTTCAGTGTATGGAGCGTATCTAAGATGGGGAAAATCAGAATAAGTGACAGAATGGCAACCACGTCTGGAGCGTATCTGGACTGGAATCTGAATAGGTAGCAGAATGACTTCCGTGTCTGGAGTGTATCTGAACTGTATCTGAGATCTGAGTCTGAATGAGCAACATAATGACTTCCGTGTCTAGAATGTATCCGTACTGTATCTGAATCGGAAAACTGAATAAGGGCCAGAATGGCATCCGCGTCTAGAGCGTATCTGAACTAGAATCTGAATAAGTGACAGAATGACTTCCGTGTCTGGAGTGTATCTGAACTGTATCTGATAGTTGAAATCTGAATAAGTATCAGGATGGAAACTGCGTCTGGAGCGTATCTGAACTGTATCTGAAATCTGAATCTGAATGAGCAACAAAATGACTTCCTTGTCTAGAGTGTATCTGTACTGTATCATGATTGTATACTGTTAATGGTAGCTTGTTAATCTTATCCTGAAAAGGGTAAAATGTTAGCTGAAACACAAAGTTATGTTGCATGAAATGTATGATGCAATATATATGTTTTATCAATGTTTATGATATATGGATGTAATGTATGCACATGTAAGCTGATTTGCTGTATTGTTGAGGAAAATAAATATCCTTGACGACTGGGGATAATAAAACCCTTGACTGCTGCCGGGGAAAATGAATCCTTGACTGTTGAGGATAAGGAATCCTTGGCGACTGTTGGGGATAGAAAATCCTTGACAACTTCGGTGGGGATATGAGGATCCTTCATGTCTTGAAGTTGGAGTATTGACAAAAATTCTGTTGTGAGAGTAATGCCAAACTGCTGGAGAAATTTGCTTGGGAAATCCAGAGAACTTTGATGACTTCTACTGGGGGTTACTCAATGGGAATCCTTATTCCGCTGGGGAATAGAGAAAACTCTGATGACTTCTGCGGAGGATTAAGAATGTGAATCTTCATTCTGTTGAGGAGCAATGAAAACTTTGACGACTTCACTGGGGAATTAAGAATGAGAATCTTCATTCTGTTGAAAAATAGAACCTCTGTGGGGAAGAAGGCTTACTGCTGAGGAGGAAGTTCAGGAGTTTTCGGTCGTCTGCCACTCTACCCGGGATTTATCCTAGGTTGGGGAGAGACAAAAGGTTAACTGTTATCCGATTGATCTCCAAGCTTCAAGATAACTTGCTGGGGAATTTGGATTGATTGAAAGGTTTCCGCTGGGGATTGGGAGTTTGAAGTTTTAACTCTGATGGGAAATAAAGGTTTGAAATTTAGCTCTGCTGGGGATCTAGATGATGTACTGTAGGGATTTCTCATGGAATAGCCTAAATACGTTTTCCTATCTTTTCAAACTGTCAGTAATTGTTCTCTTCCATCCTGTTTATTTGTAAACAGTAATTATGTTCAATATGCATATGTTCATCAATGAATCATTGGACGTTTTTGCAAATAAAAACACAAGTGTAAAAGAAAAAGGCAAATAGTTTTCTGTACTTTGAAAGAGATATCTTTGTATTTACTTTGAATAAGTGTTTTGTACAAAGGAGACAGACATCCTAGTAAGAGGATGGTGTCATAAAAGTAAGAAAATTTTTATACAAAGAAAGATAGCTATGTGTAAAAATCCCATGGGGTTCCCATTCCGCTATAGCCTTTGTGTCTCCGAATATCTGGTCCATTCGTTGCTTCGTCCGAAGATGATTGAATTGATCAGGAGCTCAGAATTGTCAGTGAAGAGATTGTCCTTAAAGTGCTTCGACGAGACATAGTCATACGCTTTAATTCCCTAACTTTTGCCTGGACCTCCCTTTCGGGTTTTCAGTCCACCGGGAAACCCTTTTTTGCCCAAGTCGCCCTTTCGAGTTTTTAACTTGCCGGGTGTACATATTTTTTTGTTTTTATCCCTAATTTTACCTGAACCGCCCTTTCGGGTTTTCGATTCACCGGGATGCCCTTTTTTTTGCCTAGGTGTGTCAACCTAGCGGGTCATTTATGCGTAGTATCTTTTGACTATGTCTGTGTTCGCAGGGTGCGACAGGTCGTCGATGTCCATGGTGGTTAAGATCATTGCCTAACCATAAAAGATGTTCTTGATCACAAATGGTCCTTCATAGGTAGGAGTCCATTTTCCCCTGGGATCACTTTGTGGCAAGATGTTGCGCTTGATCACTAGATCTCCAACTTGATATACTTGGTGTCTGACTTTCTTGTTGAAAGCCTTGATCATCCGTTTTTGGTATGCCTGACCATGGCAAATAGCAATAAGTCTCTTTTCGTCAATTAAGTTCAATTGATCAAGCTTAGTCTGAATCCAATCGTCTTCACTCAAACCGGCATCATTAATGATTCTCAAAGAGGGAATCTGAACCTCGATAGGCAAGACAACTTCCATTCCATATACCAAAGAATAAGGTGTTGCCCCAGTTGATGTGCGAGCCGTGGTACGGTACCCGTGAAGAGCAAACGGTAACGTTTCATGCCAGTCCTTGTAGGTGACTGCCATCTTTTGTATGGTCTTCTTGATATTTTTATTAGCAGCTTCGACTGCACCATTCATCTTTGGCCGGTAGGGAGATGAATTATGATGTTGAATTTTGAACTGCTCACACAAAGCCGAGATCATAGTATTGTTTAGGTTTGTACCATTGTCAGTGATGATCCTTTCGGGGATACCGTACCGGAAAATAAGGTTCTACTTGATGAAGCGGGCAACAACAATCTTAGTAACGGATGCGGAGGAAGCCGCTTTGACCCACTTGGTGAAATAATCAATGGCCACAAGAATGAAGCGGTGTCCGTTGGATGCTGTAGGCTTGATCTCTCCAATCATGTCGATTCCCCACATAGAGAATGGCCAAGGAGCTGTTAAGACATTTAGAGGAACTGGAGGCACGTGCACCTTGTCTGCATAGATTTGACATTTGTGACAGGTGCGGGAGTGCTGATAGCAGTCAGCTTCCTTGGTAGACCAGTAGTAGCCTGCCCGTAGAATCTTCTTTACCATCGTATGCCTGCTAGAGTGAGTGCCGAAGGTACCTTCATGCAATTCAGCCATGATCTTTTTAGCTTCAATCTTGTCCATACAACGGAGCAGAACAGAATCATGATTGCGCTTGTATAGGATGCCATTACTCAAGAAGAACTTTGCCGAGAACCTCCTTAAGAACTTTTTGTCATTGACTGAAGCTCCTTTGGGATATTCTTGAGCCTCGACATACCCTTTGACTTCATGAAACCATGGTTGGTCCACTACTTCTTAGGTATTAATCTCGTGACAGTGTGCAGGTTCGTCCATCCGTTAAATGGTGATTTAGGGAGCCTCATTATCCCAATTAAGTTTAAACATGGATGACATTATAGCTAGAGAATCTGCTAGCTGATTTTCTTCTCGCGGGAAGTGCTCGAAGGTAATCTGCTCGAAATGTGGTAACAATGTCAAGACATGTTCTTTGTAAGGGATGAGGTTTGAATGCTTAGTGTCCCACTCTCCTTTGATCTGACTAATGACCAAAGCTGAGTCCCCAAACACATCCAAGGATTTGATTCCCAAGTTTATGGCAGCCTTGAGTCCAAAGATGCATGCCTCGTACTCTGCCATGTTGTTCGTACAGTTGAAGCAAAGTCTGGCAGTGAAAGGAGTATGGCAACCTTCTGGCGATATGAGCACAACACCGATACCATTACCAAGTGCATTGGAAGCCCCATCAAAGTACAGGGTCCATCAGGATCCTTGTTCAGGTCCGTCATATGGTCTAAATTCTTCAACTTTTTCCAATGTCATGATGTCTTTGTCAGGGAAGTCGAACTTCATGGATTGGTAATCTTCAACAGCTTGACGGGCCAGATGGTCAGCTAGCACACTTCCCTTTATAGCTTTTTGGGTCGTGTACTCTATGTCGTATTCCGTTAGGATCATCTGCCATCTAGCTATTCTTCCAGACAAAGAAGGCTTCTCAAAGATGTACTTGATCGGATCCATCTTAGATATCAACAAAGTGGTATGAGTCAACATATACCGCCTTAGCCGGCGAGCAGCCCATACCAAAGCACAACAAGTTTTCTCGAGCAGTGAATATCTGGTTTCACAGTCGGTAAACTTTTTGCTAAGGTAATAAATGGCATGCTCTTTTCGGCCAGACTCGTCATGCTACCCCAGTACGCACCCCATTGAATTCTCTAAGACGGTCAGATAAATGATTAGCGGTCTTCCCTCGACGGGTGGCACCAAGATAGGAGGTTCTAGCAAATACTCCTTGATTTTATCGAAAGCAATCTGACAGTCATTGTTCCATCGAACTACCTGATCTTTCTTCAACAGCTTGGAGATTGGTTCACAAGTAGATGTTAGGTGAGAAATGAACCTAGCAATGTAGTTTAGGCGTCCCAAGAAACCTCTGACCTCCTTCTCAGTGCGAGGAGCAAGCATTTCTTGTATAACTTTGACTTTGGCAGGATCAACCTCGATGCCTTTGTTTCTGACAATGAAACCTAAGAGTTTACCATACCAGACTCCGAATATACACTTGTTTGGGTTCAATCTGAGCTTGTACTCCTTCAACCTGACAAACAACTTTTGCAAGTGATCAAGGTGTTCTTCTTCAGTTTGTGATCAGGCTATCATGTCATCTACGTAGACCTCTATCTCATGATGTATCATATCATGAAACAAAGCTACCATGGCGCGTTGATAGGTTTCCCCGACATTCTTCAGTCCGAATGGCATCACTTTGTAGCAGAACGTACCCCACTGTGTGACAAATGTAGTTTTCTCTATGTCCTCAGGTGCCATTTTGATCTGGTTATAGCCTGAGAATCCGTCCATGAAAGAAAATACTTTGTGCTGAGGTGTGTTGTCAACCAGGATGTCGATGTGCGGAAGTGGAAAGTCATCTTTAGGCCTGGTCCTGTTTAAGTCTCTATAATCCACGCACATTCTCACTTTGCCGTCCTTCTTAGGCACGGGCACAATGTTAGCAACCCATTGTGGATAGGAAGTAACAACCAGAAATCCAACATTGAACTGCTTCATAACTTATGCTTTGATCTTCTCTGACATGTCAGGTCTCATGCGGCGGGTCTTTTGTTTCCCTGGTGGACAGTCTTCTCTTGTGGGTAGACGGTGTACCACAATGTCTGTATCAAGTCCCGACATGTCTTCGTATGACCAGGAAAAGATCTCAACATAATCATGCAATAGCTGAATTAGGCGCTCCTTGACACTCGGCTCTAGATTGGCACCTATCTTGATTTCCTTTTTATCATCCTCAATACCCAAGTTGATTGAATCCAACAGCTCCTCATGAGGCTGAATTGCTCTTTCCTCTTGCTGTAATAGTCTGGCCAATTCCCCTGGCACCTCATAATCTTCCTCACCTTCGTATTCGGCTTGGTGGATCAGATATTTAGAGTCACTGAAGGCTATAGCAGTATCGTTACCCATGGGATCCGGAATGGAAGAGTACCTGCATTTGTGAGTGTGTGTGTGTAAGGGATAGCCATCTTAAAACAACAAAATGTAAAAAGAAAGACAATGAGCATAAAAGGTTTAAATATGAAAAGCGTCCATGATTCATTAAATGACATATGAAAATGAAATAAGAACCCTTACAAATGGACCTATGTGCCTCGGGTAAGACACAAGGTTGGAAAAGTACGAATTGTTTGTGAATTATTACAGATCCAACAGAAATGGAAAAGATAAATTACTGAGGTATGAAAGTAATCGGAACAAAGTCTTTTGCTTCCCAGTTGCACAGTCCTCCGCCGACAATAGGAAATATCCAATCTTCCAAACTGCCCTCCTCTTCATTGTCTTTCTCAACAATATTAGCATTGTGACCATGCCTCGGCATTGGAGTGGAGATAACATTCGGTTTTTCAGGAGCTTCAAATTCAACTTCCTTTGTGTCAATCAGATCTTGAATCTTATTCTTCAGGGCCCAACAGTTGTTGGTGTCGTACCCTGGACCTTCTGAATGGTACGCGCATCTGGCGTTGGGATGGTAATATGGAGAAGCAGTATTAGGATTTTTAGGGGACTCTTTCAGCATGGCCAAATTCAACTTCAAGAGATGTGGTAGGACTTGAGCAGGAGTCATGTTTATCTTGGTGAACTGCCTTATAGGGCTTTCCACCCTTTGCTGGTTATTTCTTGGCTGATCATTTCTCGGCTGGTTGTTTCTTGGCTGGTCTGATGCAGACTTTTGAATCATAACGGCCCCCACTGTTGGTCGTCGCTCGGTTCTTTCCTGATTTCTCTGTGCATAGACAGCAGACACCTCATTCTTTCCAGTAAAGGGCTTTTTTGCAGCAGTTGAGGCGGACGTATCCTTCTGAATTTTCCCATTTCTTATACCGGCCTCCACTCTTTCGCCAGTTAGAATCAACTCAGTGAATCCTACAGAGGAGCTCCCAATCAGGTGATTAAAGAAAGGACCTGATAGGGTTCCCAAGAACATGTCCACTAGCTCTCTTTCAGATAAAGGTGGTTGCACCCTCCGGCTAAATCCCTCCACTTTTGGGCGTAGTCTTTGAAGCCCTCATTGGTAGCCATAGCCATACTCTATAGCTGAGTACGGGTTGGCGCCAAGTCGGTGTTTTATTGATACTGTTTATAGAAGGTGGCTGCCAAGTCCTCCCAATTATAGACATCTGCTCTCTCCAACTGGTAGAACCAATCGAGCTGCGTTCCTGATAGACTGTCTTGAAAAAAGTGGACCCACAGGTCTTTGTCAGAAGAATGTGGTTGAATTTTCCTGACATAGGATCTGAGGTGCATTTTTTGGTAAGACACCCCATCATACTTAGCAAACAGTGGGACTTTAAACTTAGGAGGGATTACAATTCCAGAAACCAACCCTAACTCCTCAAAATCCAGCCCCGGTACTCTCTGTATCTCCATATCAGCTAGACGCTCTTCCAGATTTTTGTATTTGTCATCGGCCGAAGGGTACTGTTGTTCAGAGTAGTCCTCATCTTCCTCTTCTTCTGCCTCAGAATCTGATGGCACTGCCGTTCCTTTTCCTTTTCCTTCCCCCTCTTCCGATGTTGATGTGAATTCCAAGGTCCGTCTGGCTTGTCCTTCAAACCTTCTGCCCATAATAACCACACCGGCTCGCTTCTTCTTCTTTTTCTCTTTCTCTTTCTCTAGTAGAGTCTTGAGCTCCTCCTGCCCCTTGGCCAAGGTCAAGAGTATCTGTTGAAATTGTGAATTCTAAGCTTACAAATCTTTGACCGTTTGTTCAATATCCATCTTGCTGAAATAAACAGCAGAGAGATGAGGAAACTTGGTGTGAAGACCTGTTTATTCATATGATGAATGATATGTATTCATGTAATGTTTTCAAGGATTCAGAAATTCAAATTTGTTTTAAACAAAAAAGAAACACACGCCATATTAATAAGATAAAATTGTTAGTACATCAACGCCCCTTGGGCAAAATAATACAAAATTCTAAGGTAAAAAGACGTTGCGCATCCTCTTTGGTGCAATGTAGGTGTTGAGAGTCTGCTCTTCGTGAAGCAGCCGAGTGAGTTCCAAAACCTTCTTCTCGCTTGCGTAGAATTGGGCTTCGAAAGTATCGCGCTCTCCATTGAGTTGTATCCAACTCCTTTGTAGATCTTCGAGTGATGTTGGCATGTCAGGATGTAGGAGGGTGTATGGAACCTCTCATTCCTTAACAGGCTCTATAATCACTGGGAGAATGGAGGGGTAAGGCATCATAAGACTTTGGACGCGGGTTCATACCCACTTGAGGTAAGGCTCAAGAGGGTAGAATTCTTGTGTCCCAAGGTCTTACTGTCCACCTTGTTTGGCATCCTCCAAGCTCGGATGAACCTTTGACGGAGTCCTTGGTCGTCATTGTCGAAGTCGAAAACCAATCCTTGAATCAGCATATCATGTGGGCCATCCCTTTGGGCATAACCGAACTGTCTCAGAGCCAAGCAGGGGTTGTAGGTGATGCCTCCCCTAATCCCTAGTAGAGGGACATTAGGGAATTCCCCACAACGGTCAATGATGATAACATTCTCTTTTGATCTAAAACACCAATGAATATCTGAATGTGTAAGGGTCATTAACCGTTGTGACCACCTCAGACCTTGCTCATTCTTCAAGACTGATTGGGGAATATGAGAAATAAACCATCTTTCCAGGAGAGGAGTGCAACACATTAGAACACCTCTTTTCCTCATTGTACGAGTGTGAAAAGAGTGAAGGATATCCCCAAGTAAAGTAGGCACTGGGTTACGAGACATGAAGATTTTGACAGTGTTCATATCTATGAGTTGGTCAGGGTTAGGGAACAAGACCAAACCATAGATGAGAAGAGATACAATCTCCTCAAAAGCTTGCAAGTTTAGAGAATTCCAACAACTTTGGGCCTTCTCAAACAAGAACTTTGACAAGAAGCCTTTGGCACCACTTCTAGTTTCCCAATGTGTTGTGACATCAGATGAGTGCAAGTGCAGGGCTTGAGCTATCTCTTATGGCTTTGGATCTATTTCCATATCATTGAAGGGTAGTTGATTGAGTATAGGAATCCTCAACAATTGAGAAAATTCCTCCAAAGTAGGCACAAGTTGGTAGTCAGGAAATGTGAAGCAATGGTGCAAAGGGTCAAAGAACTGGAAGAGAACTTTCAGCATATCCTCCTCTGTGTTGGTAGTGACCAAGTTGAGTAGACGACCATGTCTCTCGGTGAATGGAGAATTCTCAGGAATCCTTGAAGCTAGCTCCTTGAGTTGTGGAGGAACTCTTACAAGGTTGATTTGGATAGTTTTCCTACGAAGTGAATCCATATCCTACAAAACAAAGAACAAAGATGAATTTCCAAAATCCTTGAAATGGGTAGTTGATGAATATGATGCTCATGATGATGTTATGCACAAGTATATATGTACAAGAAAATCACACAAGTTCCTAGTTTAGGCTTGCATGGGGTTTCATAGGTAAGTACCCTCTTGAAGTTTAGTTGGCTCATCCTGTCCTAGAAATAGTAATCGGGTTCTAAGGAGCTGAATATCACTGGATTGTTTCCTTGTTCATTGTTTCAATTCAGCCTCTTTACTGGCGACCGAAATATTCCAAGGAACCAACCCTCAATGAGTGTAGTATCGAGTATCTACCAACTTCGGACTGCACCAAAGCTGGTCATCACACTACATCCTAAAAGGCCAAGTTGGTCAAGTAAAGGTTCTAGAAGTCCATTAGTGCTTCATGACATCACTCAGCGGCCACGTACTCTCTTTGATTGACTCAAAAGATACCGGTACCCACAAATATGTCGCACTAATATAGCTATTGCTTAGACCATGTCGGTATACCCCGCACAGTTTCCATAACGTATTGCTATTTACCTATAATGTTTCCTAAATCCGGGTAGAGGATTCAAACCCAAACAATAGGACCAAAGTGTAAAGAAAACAAGTCAAGCAAGATAAGCATGTAAATATGATCTAAAACCCTAAGGTAACCCCACTTTTATAATCAATCCCCAGCAGAGTGGCCAATTCTGTGATGCAGTGGGAGAACTGACTTGAGGTTTTGCGTTTGTTTTCGCAAATGTTGCGGTTAGCCAGAGTCGCCCTCTACTTTTATTTTATCCAAAAGGAAAGGTAAAAAAGCACAGGAAAGACCTTTGAGATGTTTTCTTCAGTTCGGGGGGTAGATTATGAAAAGGGAAGGTATTAGCACCCTTTTCATCCATGGTTTTCCATGGGCTCTTAGTTACTTGTTTAGATCACTTGCTTTGCTTTTGCAATTGTTTAAAATGGTGCTTTGTGTGGGTTTGAAAGTATTTTGAAAAGAGGCCATCGTTTAGGCAATCTTTGTAATGATTCTCGTTCGTAAGAATGTATACAAAGATGTTTGTCTTTTGAAAAAATGTTTTAATGTTTTGAAAGTTGTTTGGAAATGTTTTGAAAATGTGTGTGTGTTTGTTTGAAAATAGAAAAGATTGTTTGAAAGAGAGCAAGTAACTAGGAGCTATCTACCCTACTCAAAAGTCTTTCTTGTACATTTTTATTCTTTTGATGTTGTTGATTTACCATTGATTTGGTAAACAACCCTATCTTCGGATGTTAAACGGGACGGGCGTGGGTCATCGTATGACCATGATAACAATGCTGCCAAGTATATTTAGCATTTTGAGGGACCAAGATCATTTGTTTAGGCAACCTTTTGATAGCGTCATCGAGGGACTATGATCTTTTGTTTTGTTTTTATTTTGCCAAGATGCTTTGCATGCATACCATGGCCAGTTTTGTTTAGGCAACCAAGTGGGTGAAACCCTAAGGGGTGCTTGTGTGCAATGTATTGTCATTTTACATGCTTTTGTTTATCTTGTATTAGATCATTCTATTTGTTTGATTTTTATCTTATCATGCAAAACCCTAGTTTTACTAAACATGGTATAATGCGATAAATTGCATAAAATAAAACTAAGCTATTACAACAATTATTATGGGAGGGGGGATACAAGTTTTTGAATGGGGATATTTGCACAAAATAAAACCCTAAAATACTATTACAACCCAATTGAATTATTGTACAAGATAAATAAATATACAAATATTTAAATATGCAAATAAAATGTATTTATGCAAAATGTCTTGTATTAATTTTATGTATGAAAAAATAAAATTATTTAAGTCTTAAAAATAAGAGAAAAAAAATATTGTTATTTTTGAAAGGGTGAAACCCTAGTTTTTAATTTAAAAGAAAAATATGTTTCTTTTTATCATTTTGTTCATTTTTTGTACAAGAAATAATAAGTAATATTATATACAATATTAAAAATTAAAAATATGTATGAAAATAATATTTTATGTGTGAAATAAATAAAATAAAAATATGTAGTATTTTTAAATTGTATTTACAAATTTATTTAAGAAAATAAATTCTATAAACCTAATAAACTATTTTTTATGCCAAAAAATAATAAAAAAACAAAATAAAATGCAAAAAATAAAGAAAATATTTTTTCAAGATTTTTTATGTTAAGAAAAATAAATAAAAGCAATAAATATAAAAATGAAAAGAAATATGAAAAATATACAAAATATGCAAAGGGGGTGCCAATAGTAGTCAGGGGGTGTGTGGAAAACAAAAACAGAAGGCCCAAGCGCGCCTAGGCCCAGACCATCATCTTCATCCCTGTCCTTCAGCTTGCGCACGTTATGAGTTCAAATCTGTAACTTGCTATAGCTTGCATAAAATCAAAAACTCATAACATAAAAAATGTAGCTTGTAAATTCACGATTCGAATGATATAAAGTTTGTGACCTAACTCTCAAAGATCAGAGAGAATTTCTGTAGCCCTAATTTCTGACCTAGTTTTTTCAGCATGTTCATCATTCAAATTCTCTTAGCTCAGTTAATATAAATGACAACTATGCATATGTACAACTTCACCATGTTAAGGACTACATCTTTGCTTCACAAATCATAGCTTGAGGATTCCTAAATAGAGAGATAGAGTTTTGAAAAATACCTTGTCCAGCTGGATTTGGATATAGCAATGTGGGGACTTTGAGTGAGGCCTGAGGATCGTGTGAGCTTCCTTGAAGTTCCCTCAACCTATTCCAATGCTTAGCAGGCCTTGTGGATGGCTAAAACTCCTTGCACGAGTCAATCTGCAATCTTCAAAAGTGAAAATGGTGATGTCTAAAACAGAGCTCACAGAACCAGGACAAGGGCTTGGGTAGCTTGGGTAGGATGTATGGAAGGTGTTTGAAGTTTTGAAATAAGAAACGCACGAGCCAAAAATGAAATGGCTAGTGTTTTGCAGAAACTGGCTTGTTTGGACAGAAAAATGTGTTTTTTTCAGTTTGGGGGAGTTTCAGATCATAAGCATTCGTGTTCTAGCTTGAGATAAGTATTGTGAAGTTATATAGAGTGATACAAAGTTCACTCTCTAGCAGTTGTACAAGTTCTGATCCCTTTTGCCACTTTTCTTGCATTTGAAGAAAGTTGAAGTGACTTAAGCCAAAATGCTTGTACTACTTGCTTGCTAGCTGCAGTGAGTTGGTACAAGTTGCTTGATATCTGTGGACATTGCTTGTAACAAAAGAACAGGTCCATGGCTCAAGAATTGTAAAGTTGCAAAAAGCTTGCTTTATGAAAATGGCAATGTGCCCTTTATGCCATTAATGGATTTATTCTTTGTACAATGCTCCAACAACCAAAATAAAGCCATTATCCCATGAGTTTGCATTTAATTATGGAGTGTAGAAGGGATTTGGGACCTGTAATGCAAGGTACAAGCATGCTTGATCAGATTTGCAACTTGATGTATTGTGAAAATGGCTTGAACAAAAGTGACAAAATGCCATTTTCTCTTCTTCGATTCTCCCTAACCACAAATGATCTTGGAGAGTTCTTTGACATTTTGGAAATCTTGAAATATGATTTATAATCCATCTTTGAAATGAATTTTGAGATACCTCTTGGAACTAGGTGAAAAATGCCCATGAAGTTGGGTCAAAAACCTGCCTAAATTAGGGCAAATTTCCACTAAGTTAAAAAGTTTATGGACCCCTATTCACAAATTCATAACTTGAGATCCAAGCATATTTTGGGAAAACTTTGTGAATCAAAGTTGTAGATTTCATGGAGGACTACAAAGTTAATGTTGTAAGTTTTCTTTGAATCAAATCGCATCATGGTGAAAAAGTTGTAGAAGGTTGGGAAAAAATAAGAAATTTTCCATACTTAGAAAAATTCTAAGTTATGAAAAATTTCAAATTAAAACCCTAATTTGCAATTTTAGGTTTCTTGGTAAATAAGTTTTACATTTTGACATATCTTGATGAATTATGACCTTTGGCACTTGATTTTGACCAAAAAGTCAAAGTTTGACTTTTCAGTGTACAATTGACTTTTGATCAGTTGACTGCAAAATTCATCTGTCAATCATATGCATTTGAGATCTTTTGAACTATGTGATTAGTTCAAGATGATGCTACTGAGTCCTTGAAATAATGCTTGAACCCAATTGGTCATTGGTTAGGTTAAAAATAAAAAAATTGCCCTTTCTCAGTCAAAACCCTAATTTTGACCATTTTGCCCTTTTGATGATTTGATCAAATTTCTTGAGGATTTGTGGTCCAAACTTGATCAAATGGTTCATATGAGTCTAAAATGTTATTGTGGATCCAAAATTATGAAGTTTGACTATAAATTGGCCATGGTTGACTTTTTCCCCAATACAACTGATTTTTAGGTCAACTGTCCAATTGACTGGGCAAAAATGTGATTCAAGGCTTGAAACTTGTCATGAGCAATATTAGGGGTCCAAGATGGATATGAAAGTCACATGAAGCATTGATGGTCCAAAAATCCTTGTGCAAACTCAAACCCTAATTTCAGGTTATCAGTGTAAGGTGAGTTGAGCTGAGTAAACCCTAATCTTGTCTAGAGTCCAAGAAGTCTTGTGAGAAAAATATTGATAAATGAGAGGGAAAATTTTGGGGTACAACAGTGGTTATTGTAGATATTGATTTATTGTTTCAAAGTTTATTTGGCAGTTGTTGTACCCCAAAATTTGCCCTCCCATATTCCTCAAGATTTGTCAAGAATGATCTTCAAATTGCTCAAAATGGCTCAAGAGGTTGTACAGTCAAATCACTTCCTAGGACAGCTGAAATTAGGGTTATGATTCTTTCAAGGAATTTGGGGTTTTCAATGGTTCAATCAAGTCTCATAGGCCTATATGCATTCTCTAGCACCTACATGCCAAGTTTCAAGACTCACAGTGCCAATTTGCATAGTCAAAAGCTCCATTTGATCTACAATCATCTGCAAGGGCAAAATGGTCATTTTGCAGTCAAAAGCCAGAATTTTTGGTCAACATCTTATTTTGAGTTCACAATCATCATTTGATCAAGTCTTGATCATGATCCCACAAGAATAGCTCAAAAAATCATCAAGGTGCAAAAGTTACTATTTTTGGATAGTAGAAAAGTCAACTATACTTTGACAAGGGCATAACTCTTTCATGGTTTGTCAGAAAAATTCCATCCAAAGCTCATTTTAAAGAGGATGTAATCTTCTACATTCCATCTTCACACTCCAAGATCAAGAAATGCTCTCACACAAAGTTACAAATTTTTACATTATAGGTCAATTTCAAAAGTCAACAAAAGTACACTTTGAGTCAAAGGCTATAACTTGAGATTGGTAAATCCAAATGACATGGGACCAAAGGCATTGGTTAGAGGACTTCAAGAGATTTCCAAAATGTCCAAGAACATGGTCATATGATCAAAATTGAGCAAGTTGTGCATTGGAGAAGTTGGGAAATTTTCATGAATTTGCAAAAGTCAACTTTGCTCAAAACACCTTCTTTTTGCTAATGGGCCTCAAATCTCTTCTTGAAACTTCACCCCTGACCTATGCACGACCCACCAAGCTTAATTGGATTTATTTTCTTAAATTTATTGATTAAATGGATTTTTAATATATATTAATTCATTTAATTAATTTAAATCATAAGAAAATACAAGATTTGATTTTTTAAATCAATTTGTGAACCAAATATGATCCAAATATGCTGACCAATTCGTGCATAATCAAAAAGATACAAAAAAATCCAAATTTGGCAACTTGTTCAATCATGGAAAATCAAGAATATTTAATTTATCAATCAAGGATTTAATCTTCAATGCACATGGGTTGGATCCAAAATTTTGACCTAATTTGATTCTCTTATATGCAAGCAAGCAAACCATACCCTAAGACACGATTGAAAGCTGCAGAAACGACCCTGTCAAATTCAAGAATTTTCAAGAAAACTAAAAACCTGTTCTTGCATTCTAGGCCAATTCAAGGCGCTTTGACCATCCAAACACATTGAAGGAAGCACTAGGATCGATTGGCAATCAAATTCAAGCATCAAAGCTCAAGGAATCGCTACATACAGTCCCACGGTTTGCACTTTCTATTCAAAACTGTATATCTTATTTCATGCGCATTTAACATGGTTTTGTGATTGATTTGCATTGCTAGAGACCATACGAAGCTAATGGAATGATTAAATTAAACTGTAATGCCCTGAATCGAGAGATGCCATGGTTGAATTTCTAGGGTTTTCAAGCTTTAAATTAGGGCTTTCCAAACCAGGAAAAATTGGGACTAATGAGATACATGTTTGAAATCGTGAGGCCAAGACGATTAGAATCCATACCTCGCGAAATATTTATGTTTTCTATATTTCTATTTGCTATTTTTTCTTGCAGGAGGTAGTGGAGGTTGAAAACCCCTGCTATCTGATTCTCTTTTACACAGAACCAAGGTTGAAGGCGCTGATGTGTTGGTATATGGTTGGTCTATTTGAAAAGCGCGCGTTTTAATTTTTTGTTTACAACATATTAATTGATTTTCATATATTATGTTTATTTGCTATTCTCATAATGAATAAACGCGCTGGTTGAGTTGTCAAGTAGGTGGATGGAAAAGCCATTGGGATCTGGGTTCGAATCCCAGGTCCCCCAAAACATTTATTCAATTTTTCTTCACATATTCATATGCAGCATCCCACGCGTGGTCCACCATACGCTTCAAATCTCAAGACGCCATGTGGCTTCAGGCCAAGATCCAGTGGTCATGAGTGAAAGATCACCATACGCCCTAGTCAATGAGCATGCAGGGAGTTGCAAAAGTCAAACAGACTGGAAGCATAATGGGCCAAGAATTGCTGACTCTACCTCCTCTTGGGCCCAACACCCCCTGGGTTTATTTCTCTTTTTTCTTCTTTTATATTTTTTATTTTAATTGTTTTTTTATTAATTATTATTATTATTACTTAATTAACCAAATAATTTATTTTTCATAATAAAATTCAGAAAACATAAAAAAATATAATATTTTTATTTATTAAATTTAATTAGCTTATTTTGTAAATAAATATTAACATAATTAACCTAGTTTTAATTAGGTTAATTTTAACTTTTTCATAATAAATAAAATTAACATAGAATTAGGGTTTTTAATAACTTTTAATCATTTTTATTTTTATTTTCTTAAACATTCAAAAACCAAAGAATATTTTTTTAATTAATTAATTAGTTTAGATTTAATTAAATGCAAAATAACCAAAAATCTCTTTCTTTCTCAAAAAAGGGTCAAAACCCTAAAAACTCTCCGATTCAATTTTTTCTCGCGCATATTATTTTTTACCATATAATTGTATTTGCTTCGAGGATGTAATAGCTTTAATTAGGACCTTTTTTATCGCTTTTATTTAATTTCCCGCAATTTACTTTTTCAATGGTTTGTTTTTGGCGATGTAAATACCCGACGCCTTGTAATAGCTTAGTTTTATTTTCCGCAACCACTAATTGCTTGATGTATGCTAACTAGGCTATGCATGATAAGATCTATCTTAAATTTAAATCAACATAGCTCACCATGACATGTAAAGATAACATAACTGAAAATTGACACACTTGCACATGCCACTCCTAGGGTACGCCTCACTTGGTTGCCTCGACGTGGTCATTGAGTATATGAAGTTTTAGAGGTCGCCCTCGTGTCCAAAGATCATAGTTGCCTCGAAACGGTTGCCTCGGATAAAATGATCTAAGACATTAGGGTTACCGCTAAGGCGTTCTAACATTGTTTTAGTGACCACACGTCCCTAACATCGAATTGACCCGAAAACTCCAACGACGATGCTACCTACTCCTTCATAGTGGGATAGCATTGTCTAAAGGGACATTTACACAGTTTAATTCCTTTTGAGTAGGTAGAGGTTCTTAGGTACTTGCTCTTTCAAAACAAAACAAATTTTTCGCACTTACACTTTTCAAACAAAGTTTTCAACAACACTTCATACACTCTTGAGGACAGAAACAAGAGTTAAATCGAAGTTTTCAAATGAAACTCTTTTCAAAACCCACAAACACAAGAAAATCAAAACTTTTTGAAACCATAGTGAGCAAGTACCTAAGAGCCCGTGGATAACCACAGATAGAAAGTGTGCTAAAACCTTCCCTTTCTATAATCTACCTCCCGAACCCGAGAAACGTCTCGAAAAAGGAATTTTTCTGTGCTTTTTTCCTTTCCTTGTTGGATAAAATAAAAGACGGTGGCGACTCTTGCTTACCGCGACATTTTGCGAAAACAAACGCAAACGCGCACCAGCATTCCAAAAACAGTCAGTTCTATTCCCACCGATCACAGAACTGGCGACTCTGCTGGGGATAAGATAAGTGAGGTGTACCTTAGGATTAGATCACCATGTTTTCAATTGTATTGCTTTGTATGCTTTAAAATTTGTGGGCTTGTATCGGAGTTTCATAGATCCTAACTCGGATCTGGGGGTACCCTTTTTTAGGTAAGTAACAGTAAACTGTGAGGGATCTGTCCGGCATAGACCGACACAGATGAAGCAGTAGCTACGTTGGTGTGACACCTTGGTCTGTACCGATATCCCTTGTGTTGGAACGAGGAGAATATGGGTCTTCTGAGGAGTCATTAAGCACCAGCTGACCTTAGAACCTTAAATTGACCAACTTGGCCATAGAACAGTAGCAGTATGCTACACTCATTGAGGCTAAACTCTCGCGATGGTTTCGGCTGCAAGAAAAGTTTGCCAAACTGGAATTATGACCGATCGAGGGTAGTCAGTGATATTGAGATCCTCTAGAACCCGATTACTATTTTTAGGACAAGTCTTAACCAACTGAAACTGAAAGAGGGTAGTACCTAAACTTCATGCCAGCCTGAAATCTAAGGGCTCTCTTGTGTGACTTGTGTGCCTTTACCATGTTTGCCTTTTGTGAATACTTGTGGTGTGCCTTTACCATGACATCATAACATCATAACATTGCATACATCCTGCATAAGGACTAACCCATTTCAAAGACAATAGGGTTTCATCTTTGCTCTGTTTTGTAGGACATCATGATGCCCATGCGTAGGAATACTATCTGGCTCAACTTTGTTCAACCACCTGCTTTGCTTAAGGAATTAGTTGACAGGATTCCAGACACTACTACCTTCATCAGGAGGCATGGTTCTCTTCTCGGTTTAGTCACCTCAAAGTGGGACCAACAATTGATGAGTGTCCTGGCCCAGTTTTATGATCCGCTATACCATTGCTTCACTTTTCAAGACTTCCAGCTGGTCCCTACCCTGGAAGAATTCTCTGAGTTGCTTGGTATCCCTATTTTGGAGCAGACTCCCTTTACCGGTTGGGGGAAGACTCTTAGGCCTGAAGAGATTGCTGCAGCCCTTCACCTGACCAAAGAAGAAGTAATGGCTAACTGGGAGACCAGAAGTGGAGTTAAGGGTTTCTTGGCTAAGTTTCTGGTCAGCAAAGCTAATTGTTTCCGGAATGACTTAGACTTCAGAGTGTACGAAGACATTCTGGCTCTCTTAATCTATGGTCTGGTATTGTTTCCAAATCCTGACACCTTCATTGATGTTAATGCCATAAGGATCTTCATCTCTGGGAACCCTGTACCCACTCTCTTGGGTGAAATCCTTCATCAGCTCTATGCTCGTACTGCCCGAAAGCGGGGGACTTTGATGTGCTGTGCTCCTTTATTGGCGAGGTGGTTTATTTTGCACCTCCCTAAGTTCGTACTGAAGAACAAAGAAGGAAGGGGCTGGGCTCATAGGATAATGTCTCTTACTGATAAAGACATCATTTGGACTCTCAGAGGCTTAGATGAGGTGGCCGTCATTGATCGTTGTGGAGAGTATCCTAATGTTTCATTGATCGGAACCCATGGAGTAATCTCTTATAACCCATGTCTAGCTCTCCGTCAGTTTGGAAGAGCCAGAAGAGAAGGGCTTCATGAGATGTTGATACCTCATATCATCTTTGATTTTCAGGTAGATAGCGACGAGCTGCGTCGTAGATTCATCAGGGCTTGGGATAGAGTTCACAAATCTGACCCACATGAGTTGGGACCAAAAACTTATCTGCCTATGGAGTCATATTTCAGATGGGTCCGCATCCGTGCCCAGAAGTTAGGTGTGCCATACGAAGCTGTCAGGCCTATTACTCTTGAAGCTGCTGATAAAGATGGGGTTCCTCCAACTATTCTTCATCCTCATACGCCCACTGATGTTGGCACACTGAAGAGGTCTTGGGCGCAACTGCAGGAAGAATGGGATTCTTATCGGGAAAGGTTCAATGAACAAGAACAGAAGATCCAGAAGCTGACAAAGCAATTGGAGAACGAACGGATCCTGAATGATTACATCCACACTGAGAAGAAGAGGCCATGGGAGCATTGATGGACTTTTGATGATTCCTTTTACGGTTTTATTTACTTTTCAGTGTTTCCCTTCTTGTAACGCCTAAGGGCAATTTGTTGAACAGTTTAAATTCTGAAGTTAAATCTAATAAAGGGTGTTTCCTTTCTTGTCTACAAATTTGAATCCCGATTGTCTTTGAAAACATGAATCATACGCATTTCATGTCATCATATGCATAACAGGTACCCCTTTTACAGGTCACTTATCTTCTTCGCTGTTTATTTTAGCCATCATCATGTCTACTGAACCTTCCACTGAGCAAGCTATCAAGGCCCTCCAGGCCTAGAATGCCTAGTTTCAAGAGTTGGTTATGAGCCTAGCCCAGGGTCAACAGGATTTGAAGACTCTGATTCTGAAAGAGAGGAAGAAGAAGAAGAAGAGGACCGTCTTGTTCAACACTGGACGCAGATTTGGGAATGGACTACAGAATGAGGTTGATCTGACCACCTCATCTGTAGGAAAAGACAACCCACAAGAGAGAAGGGTTCCTAGTCTCGTGGTATCCGACAAGGAGACGGATTATGATGAAGAACAGTATCCTTCTGCTGAGGATAGGTACAAACAGTTGGAGGACCGCTTGAGCGCTATGGAGATACAGAACGTGCCCGGACTGGACTTTGGAGACCTAGGCTTATCCTCTGGGGTGGTGATTCCCCATAAATTCAAGGAACCTGCCTTTGCCAAGTATGACGGAGCTTCCTGTCCAAAGCTGCACCTCCGGTCATATGTAAGGAAGATCCAACCTTACACTGCTGACAAGAACTTATGGATCCATTTCTTTCAGGACAGTCTTTCAGGGACTCAGCTGGAGTGGTTCTATCAGCTGGATGGAGCCAGTATCCGTAACTGGGAAGATTTGGCTACTACGTTCTATAAGCAGTATCAATATAATTCCGACCTCGCTCCTACGCGTACCCAACTCCAGGGTATGTCAATAGGGACGGGTGAAGGATTTAAAGAGTATGCTCAAAAGTGGAGAGATCTTGCTGGAAGGGTGCATCCACCTTTAACTGATCGTGAACTTATTGATATGTTTCTGGGGACCCTATCTGGTCCATTCTTCAACCATTTGATTGGAAACTCTTCAGCCAGGTTTACAGACCTTATCTTGACTGGTGAGAGGATCGAAGCTGGTATCAAGGAAGGGAAGATACAGAAGGGTGCCTCATCGAGCACCGAGAAGAAGCCATTCAAGAAAGAATCCAGTGCTGTCTATGGTTCAAGGAGACCAAATAGATCTGAACACCGCCAAGCTGTCAACGCGGTGGTCATTTCAAAACCTGCTGGTGCTCCTCAGCATCACAACCAACAAAGGGGTGAGAGACCTAGAAGGCAATTCACTCGTCTCAGCATGACCTTGTCCCAGATATTTCCACAGTTGCTGAAGACCAATTTGGTGACTCTAAGGGAAGCCCCAAAGAATCCGAATACTACATCATCAAAGTACAACCCCAACGCCCGCTGCGCTTATCATTCTGAGAGCCCAGGGCATAATACAGATGATTGTTGGACTTTGAAGAATAAGGTCCAAGACCTGATTGATGCAAAAGAGATTGAGTTTGAGGCGCCCGAAAGGCCCAATGTTGTGACTGCTCCCATGCCCAAACATGGAGTAAATGCTGTAGAGGAAGACTTGTTTATAGCCTCTGTGGATGATATTGTCACCCCGCTGTTGACTGTCAAGAGGAACCTGTTGCTAGCCGGTTTATTTCCGGGATATAGTGAGGGTTGCCATCTGTGTTCTGTTTCACCTAGTGGTTGTCCATCTTTGAAGTCAGGTATCCAAAACCTGATGGATAATAAAGAAACCCTGTTTGAGAAGATTGCTGTTCCTGCTACCCCTACTGAAGAGGTGTCCATTGTTACCATTTTTAACAATTCTCCCAAGGCTCCCTCGAGGAAGCCTGTCAGAATTACGTCTGTTCAGAAGATTTCACCTATAATCATCACTGTTCCGGGGCCCATCCCCTATACATCCAACAAAGCTGTCCCGTGGCACTATGGGGCAGATGTTTATGTTCTTGGAGTTAAGAAAGAGTTTGATACTAATACCGGCGTCAGCAACATTACCGGGCCTGCTAAAGTCACCCGCAGTGGTAGACTTTTCTCACCTGATATTGCGCCCCCAACTATCCAAAGACCTATTGTCATCACACCTGCAAGTATGCCTAATGCCATTCCTGATCAAGTTCTTAGTTCTACCCCTGTCGCCGAGTCATCCGACGCTCGGGGCAAAGGGATCGCCACTGATATGCCTGCACGGACGGAGGCGCCAAAGACAATCAATGTTGAAGCTTCCAAACAAGAGATGGAAGAGATTCTGAAGATCATCAAGAAGAGTGATTATAATGTAGTTGAGCAGCTGGGGCAAACCCCCTCCAAGATTTCTATGTTATCACTGTTGTTGTGTTCAGAGGCCCATGCCAAGGCCCTGATTACCTTCCTGAAGACGGCCCACGTGCCACAAGAGACATCAGCTGATCAGTTTACCGATTGTGTGGCCAACTTAACTGCTGATAAAGGTTTGGGTTTCTATGATGCTGATCTGACTGCTAAAGGGAAGAACCATAACGATGCCCTGCATGTCTCCATTGAATGCAGGGGCACTACTCTTGCACATGTGTTGGTTGACACTGGTTCTTCGTTGAACGTCTTACCCAAGAAAGCTCTAGACAGGTTGGATTACGAAGGGTTGGAGCTAAAGCCAAGTAACATTGTTGTCCGGGCCTTTGATGGGTCTAAAAGGATGGTGCATGGTGAGGTTGATATTCCAATCAGAGTTGGTTCTCAGGTCTTCGATTCTACTTTCTACGTGATGGACATTCGGCCGTCCTATTCTTGTTTGTTGGGTCGTCCATGGATCCATAAAGCTGGAGCAGTGACCTCCACACTCCATCAAAAGCTGAAATACCCAGTCAGAGGGAAGATTGTGATAGTACAGGGGGAGGAAGAGTACATGGTCAGCCACCTCAACTCGTTCCGGTACATAGAGATGGATGGGGAGTTCATTGAGACCCCATTTCAACACTTTGAAGAGGTTCCTCAGACACTGGCATCAGCTGAGACTGTGATTGAAGATTCTCCTTTGAAGATGGCTTCCTTAAAGGATGCCCGGGTTGTTATTGAGAAGGGTGAGTATGCAAACTGGGTCCGACTTCCTGATTTCACTCAAAAGACTGACAAGTTTGGTTTGGGTTTCACTGCAGAAGCTCAGAAGGCTGTTTGTAGTGCAAGGATTGGAAGACCTCCTGTGTTCATCAGCAACCCGGGAGTTAATGCCATCGAAGATGACATGGAGGAATCTGAATTCGACAGTTGGATCTACCCTACGACCAACGGTGGACCAAACAACTGGACGGAAAAGGACTTCAACCCCATTACTTTTGTTACTCAGTAATAAACTCTTTTGTTTTGAATTTGTAACAGACAATATTGTGAAACTTTATGGCCCGGTGTCTTACCCGGGGCACCGCGACTTCATTTGTGAGGGCTTTTGTGTGTCATTTTCATATATCATTAATAAAAGCATTGGACGTTTTTTGCATTTCAAATCTTGCGCTCCTTGTCTTTCTTTATTATATATCGCAAAACAACTATTTTACACACACTCACATATACAGGTCTCCATCCACTCTGGATCTCACTGGTAACGACTCTGCTACCGCCAGTTATGACTTCGAAAATCCGATCAACTTAGCCGAAGACGAAGGTGAAGATGATTGCGAAGTGCCTGGTGAGCTTGCAAGACTGCTACTTCAAGAAGAGAGGGCCATTCAGCCACATGAAGAGCTAGTGGAAATAGTGAATCTGGGTACTGAGACAGACAAAAAAGAAGTCAAGATCGGTGCAAATCTGGAGCATAGTGTGAAACAACGGTTGATTCAGATGCTGCATGACTACGTGGAAATCTTTGCCTGGTCTTACGAAGACATGCCTGGGCTGGATACCGACATCGTGGTTCATCACCTGCCTACTAAGGAAGAATGCCCTCCAGTAAAACAGAAGGTTCGCCGTATGCGCCCAGAGATGTCCGAGAAAATCAAAGCCGAGGTTATGAAACAATTCGACGCTGGTTTTCTAGCAGTGACTTCTTACCCTCAGTGGGTTGCCAATGTGGTTCCAGTGCCGAAGAAAGATGGTAAGGTCCGAATGTGTGTTGACTACAGGGATTTGAACAGGGCGAGCCCCAAGGATGACTTCCCGCTGCCTCACATCGACGTTCTGGTTGACAACACTGCTCAGCATAAGGTATTCTCCTTCATGGACGGTTTCTCCGGTTATAATCAGATAAAGATGGCTCCTGAAGACATGGAGAAGACCACCTTTGTTACTCAGTGGGGCACCTTTTGCTACAAGGTCATGCCTTTTGGGTTGAAAAATCCTGGGGCAACATATCAGCATGCCATGGTTGCTCTGTTTCATGATATGATCCATCATGAGATTGAAGTATACGTCGACGACATGATTGCAAGGTCCCAAACTAAGGAGGAACACCTTGACCATCTACAGAAGCTGTTTTACCGGTTGAAGTTGTACAAGTTGAGATTAAACCCGAACAAATGCACCTTCGGGGTGAGATCTGGAAAACTACTAGGTTTCGTCGTAAGCGACAAAGGTATTCAAGTCGACCCTGCCAAAGTGAAAGCCATACAAGAGATGCCAACTCCCAAGACAGAGAAAAAGGTCAGAGGCTTTCTAGGACGTCTGAACTACATTGCCCGATTCATCTCGCACCTAACTGCCACTTGTGAACCAATCTTCAAGCTACTGAAGAAAGATCAAGTAGTACGTTGGAATGATGAATGTCAGGCCGCTTTCGAAAGAATCAAAGAGTACCTCCAAGAGCCACCCATTCTGATGCCACCAGTTGAAGGGAGACCTCTAATCTTATACTTGACAGTACTGGACAACTCAATGGGGTGTGTGCTAGGTCAGCATGACGAGTCTGGCCGAAAAGAGCACGCTATTTATTACCTTAGCAAAAAGTTTACCGAATGTGAGACCCGATACTCACTGCTCGAGAAAAATTGTTGCGCTTTGGTATGGGCTGCTCGCCAGCTAAAACATTATATGTTGACTCACACTACTCTATTGATTTCAAAAATGGATCCAATCAAGTATATCTTCGAAAAGCCTGCCTTGTCTGGAAGAATAGCAAGATGGCAGATGATCTTGACTGAATATGACATCCAGTACACAACTCAAAAAGCAATCAAGGGAAGTGTATTGGCAGACCATTTGGCACATCAGGCAGTGGACGATTACCAGTCTATGAACTTTGAATTTCCAGACGAGAATATCATGGTAGTAACTGATTGTGAGATACCTGGACCGGATGAAGGACCTGAGGAAGGATCCCGATGGTCTATGCACTTTGACGGAGCCTCAAACGCTTTGGGTAATGGCATTGGCGCTGTGATCATATCTCCTAAAGGCTCTCATACTCCACTTACCGCCCGACTATGTTTCAACTGTACCAACAACATGGCGGAGTATGAAGCTTGCATTATGGGTCTCCGAGCTGCAATCGACCTAAGGATTAAGTTTCTGAGTGTCTTCGGAGATTCCACTCTCGTGATCAGTCAGATCAAAGGAGAATGGGATATGAAACACCCAAATCTTATTCCTTACAAGGAGTATGTATTGACGTTGCTTCCCCACTTCGAGGAGATAACCTTTGAACATTTCCCAAGAGAGGAGAATCAGTTGGCGGACGCGCTGGCTACGATGTCTTCCATGTTCAAAGTCAAATGGGACAATGAGGCTCCCCGGATCATTATTTGGAAATTGGATGAACCTGCACATTGCTGTGATCTTGAGACCGAAGAGGTAACAGAAAAGCCGTGGTATCATGAAGTAAAGAGGTACCTTGAAGCTCAAGAATACCCCGAGGGTGCATCCGTTAATGACAAGAAGTTTCTGAGAAGATTCACGACAAAGTTCTTCATCAGCAATGGCATTCTTTACAAACGAAACCATGACTCAACCTTACTGCGTTGCATGGATAAAATTGAAGCAGAAAGGATCATGGCAGAGCTGCATGAAGGTACCTTCGGAACTCACTCCAGTGGACACACTATGGCAAAGAAAATCCTTCGGGCAGGATATTACTGGTCCACGATGGAAGCCGACTGTTATCAGCATTCTCGGACATGTCACAAGTGCCAGATCTATGCTGATAAGGTGCACATTCCTCCAGTCCCTTTGAACGTCTTGACAACACCTTGTCCTTTTGCAATGTGGGGCATTGATATGATCAGCGAGATCAGACCTACGGCATCCAACAGGCATCACTTCATCCTAGTAGCAATTGATTACTTTACGAAGTGGGTTGAAGCAACTTCCTTTACCACCATAACCAAGAACGTCGTGGAACGGTTCATTCGGCATAACCTGATCTGTCGATACGGTGTACCAGAGAGGATCATTACGGATAATGGTACCAATCTTAACAACAAGATGATCACTGAGCTCTGCGAGCAATTCAAGATACAACATCATAATTCTTCTCCCTACCGGCCGAAGATGAATGGGGCTGTAGAAGCGGATAATAAGAACATTAAGAAGATTGTGCAGAAGATGACAGTGACCTACAAAGATTGGCACGAGATGTTACCATTTGCTCTTCACGGGTACCGTACCTCAGCACGGACGTCAACAGGGGCAACACCCCACTCCTTGTTATATGGCATAGAGGCAGTCCTGCCCATTGAAGTTCAGATACCCTCTCTCTGGATCATGAAGGATGCGGGTTTAAGCGAAGACGACTAGATCCAGGCCCAGCTTGATCAACTAAACCTAATCGACGAAAAGAGACTCACTGCTATTTGTCATGGTCAGACGTACCAAAAACTGATGATCAAGGCATTTAACAAAAAATTCAGACGACAAGAGTATCAAGTTGGGGACCTGGTAATCAAGCGCATCATTCTACCTCAAAGTGATCCCAGGGGAAAATGGACCCCTACGTACGAAGGGCCATTTATGGTTAAGAACATCTTCTCAGGAGGAGCGATGATTCTAACCACCATGGATGGTGACGACCTTCCTCACCCCGTCAATGCAGACATAGTAAAAAGATACTACGCATAATTAAAGACCCGCTAGGTCGACTGGCCTAGGCAAAAATAAGGGCTTCCCGGCGAACCAAAAGGGTTCGGGCAAAAATAAGGGATGAAAATAAAAAAAAAGAAAAAATATATACACCCGGCAAGTCGAAAACCTGAAAAGGCGGCTTGGGCAAAAATGGGTATCCCGGTGGACTGAAAACCCGAAAGGGCAGTCCAGGAAAAAGTTAGGGATAAGCGTAACACTATGTCTCATTGGATCACCTTGCATCCAGACTTTGGCATCAACTATCAGGCTCGGACGGCACCAATCAATCAGATTCATCTTCAACTAAGCAGCAAAAGTGATGAGATGCTTGAAGATATAAAGGCAATAGCAGAGTTGGAACCCAGTGGGATTTTTCACACCGCTGTTTTGTTTTCTTTTTGTAAATTCTATTTGTTCGGCGGTGTTCTCTTACTAGGACGTCAGGCTCTTGTACAAAAACGCCTATTTACAGGCAAACTTCAAAATCAATACAAGTTCATTTTTCATACAAATTTCAAACTGTTTTTTCCTTTATCTGTTTTGTTTTGCAAAGAACGTCCAATGTTCATTTTTGATATATGCATTTGACATTAATTGCTGCTCATAAATATTTGCATGCGAAACAAAGGACTAATTACGGGTGATATCAGAAATAGGGGCAATAAGAATTGTCTGAGAGGTCTAGTTGCTCTGTCCACCAAGGTACCAAGGTAGGTTCAGCGGAAGAATATGACCAAGATACCTTCACTCCCCGCAGAGTAAGACAGTAATGGTAGCTCTCCCCACTGAGACTTGCAACTACGAACAAATCAGCAATACTCTCCCCAAGCAGAGTTGGTCTACCATCAGCCCTAAAAAAGCTTGGTATCTCCAGTAGATCTTAATATTCCCCAGCGGAGTATACAGATATTCTCCAGCAAGCGTAAAGAGCATCCCCTACAGTCTTAATATTCCTCGACAGAGTATAAGAATGTTCCCCGGTGGAATACAAGATACCCGCAGTGGAGTCATTTCCCAGCGCAGTCTAAAAAGCTTCCCCGCCAGAGTCGAATCATCTTCCCCAGTAGATTCTGGAAGCTTGTCCCCTGCAGAGTACAAATAAGTCTCCCCAGCCAAATTCAGAGGTTATCCTCACAAGAGTCTAACTGGGTTATCCTTAGCAAGTTGCAACGGAAAGATCATCCCCAGCAAAGTTCTTTCTATCCCCAGCGGAGTTCATCATCAAAATCCCCATTAGAGCTTATCAACGGAATCCCCAGCAGAGTTATTGTTAAAATCTCAGCAAAGCATCTCCTCCCCACAGAGTAATTCCCCGCAGAGTAATCTCTTCACCATTTTATTCCCCAACGGAGTCATCCTCTCTTGCAAGTTTATCACCTTCGTTCACCATCCCCAGTGGAAGCGAAGAATTCAACATCATTCTCCAGCAGCTATCCGAGATTTATTTTCCCCAGCTAAAACATCACATTTTCATACATCATGATACATGCATATACGCATCATGTCATACGATCTTATTTATGTTGAGAACATCATTGCTCGATCCATATCATGCATTGCATATGACTGACCTTTACCTTTCAGGAAAGATGCAGTTAGATTCTCAAATTAAGTCAATGGAGACAAAACCAGTTAAATCGATTCCTAAAGATTTTTCTGAAGCCAGTCAATGGAGACAAAACCAGTTAAATCGATTCCTAAAGATTTTTCTGAAGCCAGTCAATGGAGACAAAACCAGTTAAATCGATTCCTAAAGATTTATCTGAAGCCAGTCAATGGAGACAAAACCAGTTAAATCGATTCCTAAAGATTTTTCTGAAGCCAAGTCAGTCAATGGAGACAAAATCAGTTAAATCGATTCCTAAAGATTTCTCTGAGGCAATCAAGTCAAAGAAGAGAAGTCCAGTTAAATCGATTCCTAAAGATTTTTCTGATGATAACCCGTCAATGAAGACAACCCGTCAATAGAGACAACCCGTCAATGAAGACAACCCGTCAATGAAGACAACCCGTCAACGAAGACAAAACTACCTACCAACAATCTCCAGGTGGCATCTATAAGCCCATCCTCCTATCCATCATCTCTCCAAATGGCATCTGTAAGCCCATTCCCGACATCACATTGCTGATACTACACCATGCGAGTGCAAATTTCTGGGCACTTCAGTGTTCAATCATCTTTCACCTTCGGATCACGAAAGGCTCGAAATTCAATCTACATCCTCAGGTTTAAGAAGATTGAATAGGGGCAACGTTGTACCCCAAAATTTGCCCTCCCATATTCCTCAAGATTTGTAAAGAATGATCTTCAAATTGCTCAAAATGGCTCAAGAGGTTGTACAGTCAAATCACTTCCTAGTACAGCTGAAATTAGGGTTTTGATTATTTCAAGGAATTTGGGGGTTTCAATGGTTCAATCAAGTCGCATAGGCCTATATGCATTCTCTAGCACCTACATGCCAAGTTTCAAGACTCACAGTGCCAATTTGCACAGTCAAAAGCTCCATTTGATCTACAATCAACTACAAGGGCAAAATGGTCATTTTGTAGTCAAAAGCCAGAATTTTTGGTTATCTTATTTTGAGTTCACAATCATAATTTGATCAAGTCTTGATCATGATCCCACAAGAATAGCTCAAAAAATCATCAAGGTGCAAAAGTTACTATTTTTGGACAGTAGAAAACTCAACTGTACTTTGACAAGGGCATAACTCTTTCATGGTTTGTCAGAAAAATTCCATCCAAAGCTAATTTTAAAGAGGATGTAATCTTCTACAATCCATCTTCACACTCCAAGATCAAGAAATGCTCTCACACAAAGTTACAAATTTTTACATTATAGGTCAATTTCAAAAGTCAACAAAAGTACACTTTGAGTCAAAGGCTATAACTTGAGATTGGTAAATCCAAATGACATGGGACCAAAGGAATTGGTTAGAGGACTTCAAGAGCTTTCCAAAATGTCCAAGAACATGGTCATATGATCAAAATTGAGCAAGTTGTGCATTGGAGAAGTTGGGAAATTTCCATGAATTTGCAAAAGTCAACTTTGCTCAAAACACCTTATTTTTGCTAATGGGCCTCAAATCTCTTCTTGAAACTTCACCCCTGACCTATGCACGACCCACCAAGATTAATTGGATTTATTTTCTTAAATTTATTGATTAAATGGATTTTTAATATATATTAATTCATTTAATTAATTTAAATCATAAGAAAATACAAGATTTTATTTTTTAAATCAATTTGTGAACCAAATATGATCCAAATATGCTGACCAATTCGTGCATAATCAAAAAGATACAAAAAATCCAAATTTGGCAACTTGTTCAATCATGGAAAATCAAGAATATTTGATTTATCAATCAAGGATTTAATCTTCAATGCACATGGGTTGGATCCAAAATTTTGACCTAATTTGATTCTCTTATATGCAAGCAAGCAAACCATACCCTAAGACACGATTGAAAGCTGCAGAAACGACCCTGTCAAATTCAAGAATTTTCAAGAAAACTAAAAACCTGTTCTTGCATTCTAGGCCAATTCAAGGCGCTTTGACCATCCAAACACATTGCAGGAAGCACTAGGATCGATTGGCAATCAAATTTAAGCATCAAAGCTCAAGGAATCGCTACATACAGTCCCACGGTTTGCACTTTCTATTCAAAACTGTATATCTTATTTCATGCGCATTTAACATGGTTTTGTGATTGATTTGCATTGCTAGAGACCATACGAAGCTAATGGAATGATTGAATTGAACTGTAATGCCCTGAATCGAGAGATGCCATGGTTGAATTTCTAGGGTTTTCAAGCTTTAAATTAGGGCTTTCCAAACCAGGAAAAATTGGGACTAATGAGATACATGTTTGAAATCGTGAGGCCAAGATGATTAGAATCCATACCTCGCGAAATATTTATGTTTGCTATATTTCTATTCGCTATTTTTTCTTGAAGGAGGTAGTGGAGGTTGAAAACCCCCGCTATCTGATTTTCTTTTACACAGAACCAAGGTTGAAGACGCTGATGTGTTGGCATATGGTTGGTCTATTTGAAAAGCGCGCGTTTTAATTTTTTGTTTACAGCATATTAATTGATTTTCATATATTATGTTTATTTGCTATTCTCATAATGAATAAACGCGCTGGTTGAGTTGGCAAGCAGGTGGATGGAAAAGCCATTGGGACCTGGGTTCGAATCCCAGGTCCCCCAAAACATTTATTCAATTTTTCTTCACATATTCATATGCAGCATCCCACGCGTGGTCCACCATACGCTTCAAATCTCAAGACGCCATGTGGCTTCAGGCCAAGATCCAGTGGTCATGAGTGAAAGATCACCATACGCCCTAGTCAATGAGCATGCAGGGAGTTGCAAAAGTCAAACAGACTGGAAGTGTAATGGGCCAAGAATTGCTGACTCTACCTCCTCTTGGGCCCAACACCCCCCTGGGTTTATTTCTCTTTTTTCTTCTTTTATATTTTTTTATTTTAATTGTTTTTTTATTAATTATTATTATTATTACTTAATTAACCAAATAATTTATTTTTCATAATAAAATTCAGAAAACATAAAAAAATATAATATTTTTATTTATTAAATTTAATTAGCTTATTTTGTAAATAAATATTAACATAATTAACCTAGTTTTAATTAGGTTAATTTTAACTTTTTCATAATAAATAAAATTAACATAGAATTAGGGTTTTTAATAACTTTTAATCATTTTTATTTTTATTTTCTTAAACATTCAAAAACCAAAAAATATTTTTTTAATTAATTAATTAGTTTAGATTTAATTAAATGCAAAATAATCAAAAATCTCTTTCTTTCTCAAAAAAGGGTCAAAACCCTAAAAACTCTCTGATTCAATTTTTTCTCGCGCATATTATTTTTTACCATATAATTGTATTTGCTTCGAGGATGTAATAGCTTTAATTAGGACCTTTTTTATCGCTTTTATTTAATTTCTCGCAATTTACTTTTTCAAGGGTTTGTTTTTGGCGATGTAAATACCCGACGCCTTGTAATAGCTTAGTTTTATTTTCTGCAACCACTAATTGCTAGATGTATGCTAACTAGGCTATGCATGACAAGATCTATATTAAATTAAAATCAACATAGCTCACCATGACATGTAAAGATAACATAACTGAAAATTGACACACTTGCACATGCCACTCCTAGGGTACGCCTCACTTGGTTGCCTCGACGTGGTCATTAAGTATAGGAAGTTTTAGAGGTCGCCCTCCTGTCCAAAGATCATAGTTGCCTCGAAACGGTTGCCTCGGATAAAATGATCTAAGATATTAGGGTTACCGCTAAGGTGTCCTAACATTGCTTTAGTGACCACACGTTCCTAACATCGAATTGACCCGAAAACTCCAACGACGATGCTACCTACTCCTTCATAGTGGGATAGCATTGTCTAAAGGGACATTTACACAGTTTAATTCCTTTTGAGTAGGTAGAGGTTCTTAGGTACTTGCTCTTTCAAAACAAAACAAATTTTTCGCACTTACACTTTTCAAACAAAGTTTTCAACAACACTTCATACACTCTTGAGGACATAAACAAGAGTTAAATCGAAGTTTTCAAACGAAACTCTTTTCAAAACCCACAAACACAAGAAAAGAAAAACTTTTTGAAAACATAGTGAGCAAGAACCTAAGAGCCCGTGGATAACCACAGATAGAAAGGGTGCTAACACCTTCCCTTTCTATAATCTACCTCCCGAACCCGAGAAACATCTCGAAAAAGGATTTTTTCTGTGCTTTTTTCCTTTCCTTGTTAGATAAAATAAAAGACGGTGGCGACTCTTGCTTACCGCGACATTTTGCAAAAACAAACGCAAACGCGAACCAGCATTCCAAAAACAGTCAGTTATATTCCCACCGATCACAGCAGTCTTTGTTCCACTCCACTGATTGATCTTTTCTGAATAGTTTGAATATAAACTCACAGGTGGCAGTTAGGTGCGTATGAACCTTGAGATATAGTTTAATCATCCTAAGAAACCACATACCTCTTTTTCTATTCTCAGAGCTGGCATTTCTTATATGTACCTTACTTATTCGGGACCCACTTCAATACCTCGTTGGCTTACAATAAAACTCAATAGATTTACTGACCTGACACCAAATGTACATTTGTTTGGATTCAACCTCAGTCTGAATTTTTGTAGTCGTTCAAATAAATTCTGTAAATGAATGATGTGTTCCTCTTCTATTTGATATTTATCAATCATATCATCCACATAAACCCCGACTTCTTTTTGGATCATGTCATGGAATAGTGTGACCATTGCTCGTTGATAGAATTCCCCTACTTTCTTTAGACCGAAGGGAATTACTTTGTAGCGAAGGTGCCCCAAGGAGTCATGAAATTAGTCTTTTCCATATCCTTATAAGCCATATTGATATGATTATATCTTGAGAAACCATCCATGAAAGGAAATATCGAAGCTCGAGCAGTATTGTCCACTAAAACATCTATGTGGGGTAACGGGAAATCATCTTTAGGACTTGCTTTGTTTAAATCCTGATAGTCTACACACATATGCATTTTACCATCCTTCTTGGGTACTGGTACAATGTTAGCTATCCAAGGTGGATAATCTTCCACGGCTAGGAACCATGCATTAAATTGCTTGAGGACTTCCTCTCAAATTTTGTTAGACATGTTTGGACGAGTTCTTCTGAGCTTTTGTCTAACGGGGGAACAACCTTATTTAAGAGGTAGCTTGTGTACCATGATATTTGTATCTAGACCCGACATATCTTGGTAAGACCAGGTGAATATATCACATACTCATGTAGGAGCTTGATCAGCCTTTCTTTAATGCTTTCATCCAAGGTTTCATCTAACTTGATCTCTTTTGGATCCTTTTCCATCCCAAGATTGATGATCTCCATGGATTCTTGATACATCTGTATGCTTTCTAATTTTTTCTCTAGTAACCTCGCCAATTCTTCGGAGAATATAAGATCTTCCTCATCTTCCTCTTCAACTTGGTTAATTGGTGCATCAAAATCATATTGAATCATAGTGGTACCCTTATCGATGAGTTTAGGTGTAGATCGTCATATTTTATCATGTTTTGGTGCTTTTTAGAATGCGAAATTGGAAAATTTGATAATGAAAAAGTATTTCCATTTTGAAAAAGGTAGTGAGTAAAAGAGAAAGACATGGATCTCAATTGAATGCAAAACCAAACTTTTATTAATTGAAAATACTGTTTGAAAATAAATGGGGGCCTTTACAATCTACCCCTATTCCTCGGGAGGGACATAGATTCTTTTAAAACAGAAAAAATTACTTTGGAAAGAAAAAGATCTCCGGAATCTCCACAGCTGTCCAATTCTTGAGCTCTTCATCTGGAGCGCATCCGCGGATGAAGTCGAATGCTCATTTTTGTTACTCTTGTTGGATAACATTGACAGTTATCCACCATGCTCTACTCCTTTGTTGACAAAGGTCTCCTGGATGGGAGGAAATTGCCCTTTATCTTTCTTAATAGCCTTTGACGGTTGATAGCCCAAACCAAAGCGATCTTTCTTTTCAGGTATCTCCACGAGCTTTCCCCAACCTTTAGATGTTTGGTCTTCCACAACTGTTTGTAAGTCTCTCCATGATGTCATAGAGGTTCCAAATTTGTGACTTTCTCTATTGTGAGGGTAACCACTATAACCACTTCCAGGACTTGGAATGGCATTTCCACACAGTCTTCTTCCACACTGATGTATCTGTAAGACTCCAAGTGGCTTACAAAGATATCTTTGTCTCTGTCAATTATCACCAATTTTCCTTCGATGAGGAACTTCAATTTTTGATGCAGGGTTGAAGTGACATCCCCTGTTGCATGAATCCAAGGTCATCCACGCAGGAAAGTGTATGCTGCTTCTATATCCATTACCTGAAAGATAATATAGAAAATATGCGGGCCAATCTTTATTAGAAGATTCACTTCTCCAAAAATAGTGATTTGAGAACCATCAAAAGCTTTAACCACCATAGAACTTGGTATTATAACTATGCCATCCATTTTTAGTTTCATCAGGCTAGTTTTTAGTAACACGTTCAGGGAAGAGCCAGTATTGGTGAGTACCCTAGTGTTTACGCATTGGATTGAAACGTGTAGTGCCTTGTTGCAAGCTCTACCTTGTGGAGGTAACTCACTCTCATTGAAGCCTAGGCGTGTTCCTAATGTCAGATTAGCTACGACTCCATCAAATTGGTCCGTTGTGATCTCCTTTGTTACATGAGCTGCACTCAGTATTTTCATTAGAGAAATTCAGTGCGCCTTTGAGTTTATCAATAATGAGAGTATTGGAATCTTGGCTGGGGTTTTGTGAAGTTGATCCACTACCTTATAGTCACTCTTCTTGATTATTTTCAAGAACCCACTAGCCTCTTGATCAGTGAAGGCTTTTCTTGGAGGCTCCTGCCCCTGACTAGTTTTAGCTACAACTTTTCCTTTATTGTTAGCTAAAGTACCATCCTTCATGTGTTGATCTAGAGCATATATGCGACCACTTCCGGTCATGCCCCCTATTCTTGCTATATTTGTAACTGTAGGCCCTTGACTTATTGAGGGCCCACACTCTTGTTTCAACCCATTAACGTAAACCGTAGTATCATAACTCCATGGAATAACTTTATCGCTTTCATAAAGAATGGGAGATGGCCCTCTGATCACCATTGTACTCTTCGGAGGCACCAATATCTTTAAATTTTGACCTTGGCATTTTATTTTTACTAGTATTTTTATTGAGCTTGGCACCCCACAAGGAATTGCAAGTGGTCTCTTCGTGGAGTTTAGGCCTTGGCACGGGATAATCAATGATCTTCTTGTATTCCCATTAATCACAGCTACATATTCTTCCTTGGGTTAATGCCCAAATTGGACTACCCCTTGATCCACCAATTTCTACAATGTGTTCTTGAAAGCATCATTATGTTCAAAGAGAAATCCATGTTCCAATAAATTCTCCTTCAACATATCTATTGGAGCTTTTACTCTTTTAGTCTCTCCATGATTAGTGACTACCTCAATTGCATTCACAACTAGACCACCATGCTGAGGCATGGGATTTGTCTTGATATTTGGCTTATCAAAGGTGATATCTTGGGAGTCTATTAGATATTGAACCTTGTGTCTGAAGGCTCAAAATTTCTCAATGGTACGCCTTGAAGAATTAACATGATATTCGTACCTTGCATTCGCATCATATTTTAGTGGGAGTGCCCCAATTGGAGGAGCAAATGGCTTCAGCTCTACCAAGGATGCCTTGAGCAAGTGTTGTAGTAATTAAGTGTGTGGCATATGAAGAGGATCAAATTTTCTTGGAGGTCTATCAAACCTATTTTGGTGTTGTTCTCGTGGGATCACCAATGGTTGTTGTGCTTTATGGTATGCTGCAACAACATTAATTTCTTCTTCTTTCTTTTTCGAGAAGTTCGAAATATGCTTCTTTGGGTTGTAAGGAGCACTGTATGCCCCTTGTATCTTACCACTTTTTAAACCAACTTCAATTTGTACACCAATTATCACCAAATCAGAGAAACCCGAGGAGACACTTCCTACCATCTTCTCATAATATAGACCTTGTAGAGTACTCATGAACATGTTTACCAATTCTCTTTCAAGGAGTGGTGGTTATACACGAGCTGCCATTTCTCTCCATCATTGAGCATACTCTTTGAAAGACTCGTCCTTCTTTTGAAATAAATTTTGAAGTTGCTTGCGGTTAGGAGCCATGTCCAAGTTGTATTTATATTGTCTTAAGAAGGCATTTGCAAGGTCTGCTCATGATCGGATGTATGCTCACTCCAACTACATATACTAATCCAGAGATGTCCCACTCAGACTGTCTTGGAAAAAGTGGATCATCAACTTCTGATCGTGATCATATGCATGCATTTTCCTACAGAACATGTGTAAATGATTCCTAGAGCACGCGAGTCCCTTATATTTTCCAAAGTTAGGTACCTTGAGTTTGGGAGGAATCACTACATCTGGAACCAATCACATTTCTAGAGCACCAACGTCGAAATCATCATAATCCTCTACAAACTTCAGTTTTTCTTCAATGGCCTTGAATTGGTTGGCCGTTATAGGATTTTCAACAACATTGGTGTGGGATGTTTTTTATTAAGGCATTTGAGTAATGCCTTCCAAATCACGGTCTCCATATTGCAAGTCCATATAGTTATCCATATTGGGAGGATTGTTGACTGGAATTTGCAGAGTTTGGGATTCCCCCACCTTCGGAGGAGGTGAAACGAAACCTTCAGTCATGATGGTTTCTTGTTGGGAAACAATTGTCTTGACAGTACTAGATTCTGGCTCATGTCTTGGTTGGTGATTGCTCGATGCACTAATAGTTTGGGCTACTTCTTCAAAGGCTACCTTGGGAATCTCATCTTGTTTTTCTATGATGTTCTTCAGTGTGAGCAGAACTTGACTCATATCTCCTTTCATTGAGTCTATACGTCCTTTCACTTGTTCTAAATCTTCTTGGAAGACGACTTAATTTTTCTCAATTTGTTCCATTACCTTATTTTGATGAGCTCTGGTTTGATATGTAGGTCGAGAAGTCAGTTTGTCTTGCTCAATGAGTTAACTAGAGATGATGTGAAAAAGATGAGTTATTTTGTATAAAATGCGAAATGGATGCTTATGGTTGGATGAATGCGTATGTGTAGCGATAAAAAATGTAGCGGGGTAAATCGGAGATCGAATTATTGATTAATTCATCTCGCAAAAGCAAGAGTCGCCACCGCGCTTTATTGTTTCCAAGGGAAAAGGGGAAAGAGCGAAATAAAACCCTAAATATGCAATGTACATAATACTTTTTAAAAGTAATAAAAATACAAAGGCGTTTTTGAAAAGAGATCTATGGTTCGGGGGTTGGTTATACAATGGGAAGGTATTAGCACCTAATGCATCTATAGTACTCTATAGGAACCTTTTGAAATATCTGTTTTATTAAAATTGATCATTTGATTAAAAATAAATTGTTTTGGCCGAAAAGGGGTACGGACGGGTTTTTGAAGAGACGACGACCTAACGTCAGAGTTTTTGCTTAAAAGGTAGAAGTTTTGAAAAGATTGAATATTTGAGAAAAATTGTCCTAAGTTTTTAATG